>CM041635.1:23431630-23829450 GCA_023333625.1 Bothriochloa decipiens
CGAACCAGGATAAATCGCTGTGTCATTCTTGCATCACCCACCGGATTAGGGAGCACGCGGACACGATATTACTCGTTGGTGTTAGCCCCTCGAGGGTCAGAACACCGACACTCTTGAGGGGTGGAACACACTCACGAGGAGACCCTGAGCCAATACACTTGACTTTTATACAAAAGTCCAAGTGTGAGGGAAGATGGTGGGAATCCCTAGTCCCACTCACACCAAGGGTCATTCATGGAAATGAATGGAAGTCGATGTTAGCTTTACCTTGCTATAAAAAAATAGAGAGAAAAAGAAAACAAAAAGGAGTGTTAAAAAAGAGAGTTGAAAAAATAAAAAAATAAAGAGGGTTGAAAAAAGAGAGATGAAAAAAGTTCAAGATATGAAAAAAGAAAAATAAATAAATAAATGCATATGAGATAAGAAAAAAAAGAAGAGGAAGTCCTCCTTTACACCTTTGCTACCAATAAGGCCCAAGGTCCATTTACACTAGTTGTAACTTGGCCTTATGGTTCACCTGAGTTAGAACCCGTACAACAACCATACCACCAGTGCGGCATCTTCAAAGAAATCCACATATGCTGCTGGTATGAAAACTCAGGTATGTGAAAGGTAATAAATGTTCACCAATCTCTTTGCTCATTTTTGTTTCCATATGATCATTCAAATTTATGCCTCCTTGTTTATGTCAAATGCTCTGGTTTAGATGTGCTCCTGCAGGGTGCATCCTTAAGTTGTTTTCATATTAAGCATGGTGCTTAGGTTGGAATAGCTTGCCTTAATCAAAATTGATATGGTGTTGAATTTTGGTTAATGATCTTTGAGTTGCTATTGTAAACAATGGATGTAATCTGAAATGGAGATAATTCTTGCTTGAGCTCTAATAAAAGTTAGTTGAACAAATTTTTGCTAAAAATAAAATAAATATAATTAAGTAATAATAATCAGGTGAATAAATTCTGGCTCCTTGACTTTTCTAGTCAGTAGGACCCCTATTTGTTTTTCTTGTTTTGTTTTCTTTATAAAATAAAAGTAGGTACAAAAATAAGTGTGGGGGAGATCTCTCAAGCATAGCTAAAACAAATTAGAGATCTCCCCAACACGTTGCACAAACATCGAGCAACCCATCATACAGAAGGATGAGACAAAGCACTTTCATCAACTCCTTCATCTTCAACGGTGGTTTGTGTAACTCTACCCTCACTCCTCTCAAAGTTTTGAATCTTAACATTGAACAATTTTGAAGTCAAAACTTTTGATGCTCCAGCTCCATGCTATCCTATGATTAAAGTTTGGATACTCTTTATTCCTTACTAATATTCCTACAACTTGTGAACACTTATCATAGGGACCCCATTTTATCTAAGTAATTGACGGATGAGATATAGTAGGATGACATGACGCTTGCTCATTTCTTATAAAGATCTTGGGATTTATGTTTACAATGCAAAAATCAATAGCATGTTCCTTGAATGATGTGCAAATACCTACCAAGGCCATATATGCTCTTTCATGATAAACCTTCCATATATGCCTCTTACTTTTTGTTGAGTTTGGTCAAGTTCTGTGACCCTTTTTGAGAGAGTTTCATGCTCCCAAGATCAAAATTCACGTACACCCACAAATAAAGTTGCCAACTCTTACACTAAGAGTTGTGCATAACATCCATTCATCCATCCACCAAATAATTGCACTACTCCTACCCAGGGAGTAGGCGTGATATGCCTTCCATTTAGATCGACCTGAAAATGTTCTACCCTCACACTAGGAGTGAACCAAAAATATGCTTGTTAGGTACCATCAAAATAAATGCTCTGAATCCTTTGTTCACATCTCCCTTAATGTTTTTGTTGCAAATAGAGGCATTGGGCTATCATTCGAAAAAAGTGGTGAAAAAAGTGGAGAAGTAAAAAAAAGTGGAAGAAAAAAATAGAGGTGAAAAATAGATACAAAAAAAGAAAAGGTGGAAGAAAAAAAGAGGGAGATGCATTTTAAAGAGCATAGTAGAATTAGGTTAGGCACCTTTTATATATCATCCATCATATCCACACACATGGACGGTTCTGATCTAAGAGTATGACGCTTCCCTCCGGTGAGGTCTGGGATTTGACTTGACAACATATGCATGTTAAGTGTGCCTTAAAATTTTCATGCCTACCTAAAGCTCCAGATAAACCTTTTAGAAGTAGGATGATCAAGTGAAAGCAATTTCTCTATATATGCCTTGGTGAGGAACCACTTACAAATATGAGTGATTTGAGAGAATCATTCAAGGAACAAAATCCTATCTTTATGTTTTCAAAACCTTATAAAAACCCAAGTTTCTGAGCAAGGATAGAGTGAGAAGATTTGAATCTAAGCTATTCCATTTTGTGATTGCCCAAGATAACTTGCCATAGACTCAGAAGTTCATAGGTTCAGGTGAAGCTTCGAATGACTTGTATGTAGATTTTCAATTCAAGGAGATAAACTCGCTCAGTCCTTCAAGCCTTTACTCGAGGATGAGCAAAGGATTAAGTGTGCGGGAACTTGCTGGCGCTCCTTATTGCATATAATTTGACCACCAAACTAGTATAAATCCATGGCACATCGTAGCAAAAGTATTATTTATCTAACAAGTTCCACGAGTTTTGCTATTTTCACTTGTGTTGCAGGAAAACTTAATTTTTCATGAAATAAAAGTGTCTCCAATAATGAAACAGAGTACACCATTACGACGGGCTCATCCAGCTGATGAAAATGAACATATCATTTGCTATATTTGGGGCTTCCAATAAAAAGATATTAAATTTTCAAATTAAAAAGGAGTACTGACGTCATCGTTGAAGTCACCACCGCAACTGTACCAGGCCACGGCCCACCAGAAGCCGCCATGTGGTGGCAGCAGCTGCAGCTAATAGAGCTAATGCTCCTTTATGAGCGCACGAGACAAGGTGGGCTAGGTGGGGCCTGGCTACCCCACTGTTGTCGGCTAGGCAGGGAGCTGTCGACCGGCCCAACCAAACATGGTGGGCCACGTGGATAGGCAGGCCCCCTCCGGCAGCGTTGTTGGCCTGTAGGCGGCACGCGACTGGGCCAGCCTCTATGAGAGCGATGCATGGCGCCAGTGTCCCCACACACGGTCGCGTGCGTTTGAATGGAGAGCGTGCACTGGGACGCGCGCTTCACCGGCCAGGGGGACACGTGGTGGCGTCGGAATGGTGGAGCGAAAGCGGTGCGTGGTCTACCTAGTTCTGGTGTGGCTAGGCCATGGTTCTAGGCACCCACTGATTCTGTGGTTTGGCTTTGGTTCAAGGCCTTATGACCGGTTCTCTTCCTATTTTCGACGCAGATTGATCGGCAATCATGTTGCTGACCTAATTAGGTCAATTTGCATGCCTTCAACTGTCATTAGGCAGGGGGTGAAGTGTAAAAGTATCTCCCCGCTCTCAACTATAAATAGAGGGCCATTCCTTCCATTGTAAAGACACTCTACACTACAATTTTGAGCTCTACAATTTATATTCTATCTCTTGAGCTTCCACTTCCATATCTTTTGAGTGGTAGTATTAGTCTCCCTCTAGGTGCTAGTGCCTAGTTGTATTAGAGAAAAGAGGAAGAGAGAGGAGGTGCAGAGTGGAGGCGGTGCTGGCTTGTCGGGTTCTCCTCCAACCTGTACCTCTACGGAGCTGACTCCTTCGTGAGTAATATTCACATTCTTTCTTTGTAATTCCCTAGTGATCTATTTAATTAAAGTTTAGTGCTTACTTGCTTATGGGATCTCTGCTCGATAGAGTGCTTTAGTCTAATTAAGATATCAGACTAGAGTAGTAGCCGTTAGCGTAGACATGGATTCTGGGCTAGCGAGTAACCTGAGTTTGCGCCCAACCCCACGGATAGTTGTGGTAGCCCCGGGGGTGACAGACCCAACAAGGCCTTTGTATTCCACCATGTTCGGGTTGGTGTTTTTGTAGAGCTTTTGGCTGCCTGACCTCGGTTATGTCTTGCCAGTCTTTTCAAGAATCAGAAAGGAACAACTGCTCCAAAGTGAGTAAGTATAGTAAGCCCAGACGTTAGTTATATGGTGACCTTGGGCTGAGCTTAGAAAAACCCTCTCACCCTTCAAAAATATCCTTCTACCTTCTTCTCTTGGACGTTCTTGCTTCTCTCTAGTATACTTCCGTTCCCTGTGGATAAATACGATACCCTGAATACTTCCAGGTGAAAGCTACAACGGTACTTCGTGCACTTGCGAATTTATCTTCTTATGATAAGAATTACCAACATGCTTCCTTCCTCTATAGTTATGGAGTTGTTGGTGAGCGAGCTTGATGAGTGCCTGGGCTTGTTCTGTAATCTCTTTTAGCGAATGGTGTAGGTCTAGTGATAGGGGCCAGTAGCGGCTAGTCCTTGGGTTATGTCTTCTCCTGAAGAGCATCGAGGCAAATGGAGTAGGGCTTGTGAGATTGATAGCTATCGCTGTCCTACATGAACTTCTAGGCCCTCTCCTCGATCATCTCTTTGCTTTTTGCAGAGTTGATTAGTGTGTGGTCGACCGACAACCTCAACAAGTCATTGCGTATCCACAACTAATTTGTTCATTGCGGTATCATTTTGGTATTCTAGCGCAGATCTGGATGTGTTGAGAGGGGATATCAGGTTCTTCTGAGGCGGCAAAGCGGTATCTCGCTACTGTCTTGATGAACTTGGTGCCATTTCGACTACCTGTTCGAATAATCTTAGCTGGGAGTTCTCTTCGGTGAATACGTTGTCCGAGTAGATCCTGCATGATTGCATCGAATCTTGGTGTAGGTTTGTTATCCTCAAATTCCACTGGGTTCTTTGTAATCATTCTGTAATGATTCCCTTTGCTTTCTTTTGTAGCTTTATCGGATCTTGTATCCAATTGATCCTCGTTGTAATCCCAATATCTTCTTGATCAGTGAAATGAAAAAGATTTTTGTCTTGTCCTTGTCCCTGATGATTGTATCTTTGTCTCTGAATATGTTGAGTTCTTTTGATGATGCATTGAATGCTATATAATATATTTTGCTTGTCTATGAGTTCTTCTGATATGTCCTCCAATGCGTCCGGGTTGTTATGATATTTCAGGAATTGGTTCATGTAGACTGTTGATTTGGTGGGTTGTCGATGATCCCGAGTTCTTCTCCACATCTGGTTACTTCGTGGTGGAAAATCCTGTCCAAGATACTCTGTTTTCTGCCCGTTGGAGAGTTACCATTTGCTATTATTACCGTTGGTACTTATTCGTTATAGTTGTTGTCGTATTATCTAGTTTAAGCAACCTTGGGCCTATTGGGCCCATTTATTTTGACCGATCCTTATAAATGCTTTGCCTCTTATCCTTCTCTTGTACACTTGAGTCTTTGTCCTCCGTACGCGCAAGAAAACCCCAATCTCTCTGTTCTTCTTGCCGTCTCCACTGTGCACGAAACCCTAGTTCTTTCTCTGCTTTCTACTACAATCTGTGATTTCATCGATCAATCCATGGGCTCCCATTGCTGGTACACAATCTCAAACCAAGGGCAAGTCTCTGTAGTTGGGTTTTGGTCAACAAAGTCTTTTTCCCTTTGTAGGTCATGTGGCTTTCTTGATTAATTTGCCTTGTGTAGAGAGTTTGGCCGACGCCAGTGACGACGGCGGTGTATCTTAAGGAGCTTGTGGAGCGGGGCTTGCTGCAGGACCAGTCTCTTTCCGGGTATGCTTTGCCCGATCAGGATATTGTCCCTAACCCTTCTGCTGATCAAATGATTTTGTTTGTTGCTTTTGTCGCTGTGGGACTCTATTTTCCGCCTTCTTCCTTCTTGATGGAGTTTCTCTAGTTCTTTGGTCTTCAACTCTATCATCTTTCCCATAACAAGGTTCTCTATCTGTCTGCTTTTGCACATATGTGCGAGGTGTATCTCAGGGTTCCCCTCAATCTTCTTCTCTTCTGTCGCTTCTTCCACCTTAAGTTGGATTCAAAAACAGTGCCTTTTGGTTGCTGTATGATCTAGATTCATCAGGGGATGGCTGCTGAGCTTTTCACCCTTGATTTCTTTAACAAGAAAGTTTGGGCTAACAAATGGTTCTACGTCCCCAAACCTTCTCCCTACTTCTCTTCTGATCTTTTTGTCATGCCACAAGACACTGGCTTATGGGTGTTGATGGTTGCTAACCCCTGTTTTCACCATCATCATTTCACTAAATAAATGGCAATATAACCCAACAATGTCTAAATTTGCTTTGAATTTTACCTAGTTCCACTTGTACTTGGAATTTATATTTGTATGCAGGAAAAGTACCAAAAATAAGTGCAAATGGACCAAGAGGAGGCAATGGAACGTGACATGGTGGCAGCCAGGCCAATTGCCAGGGCGCCCGCCCTGACCAGGGTGCCCACCCTGGACCCAGGGCGCTCACCCTGGTCATGCCGGTTCTCGATCTTAACCACGTCACCGATCCACGATAACACCTTCCTACGTCTCCCAACCATCAAAATCAAGTTAGTTTGATCCAAGGGCTCACGAGTTAAGTCACTTGGATCCTTGGGCCCATTGTCATGCACTCAAAGAGGTGAAGTTGACTCCAAACCGACTTAACCAGCATGCAACCGACCTGAGGGGATGAGCCATGATCGTTTGATCGTGAGACGGTGCCAAGTGGATGACGCCCACCCTGGCCAGGGCGCCCGCCCTAGGCCCAGGGCACCTGCCCTGGCGATGCTGGCAAACCGACCTCCCTCTTTGCCAACAAGTACCCCTTGTGTCCCCATCACTATATAAAGGGCACCTCGGCCATTGAAGCAAATCATCCCTACATCACTAAATCTCTACCTCAAAAGAAGGCAAGAGCCTTAGCTTAGGAAGCTCTAGCTATAGTGCTTAGTGCCCTCTCACTCTAGCCCCAGCTTAGCTAGAGTAGCAGTCGCCTGTAAGAGGAGAGAAGTTGGGTGAAGTGCCCACCTCAGAATCCAGAAAAGTCTTTCAGAGTCTTCGAGTTCGGTATACTTCTTTGTAATCATACATTATCTACTTAATACAAGTACTTTACTTCAAGTATTTCATTAAGTATTTACTTATGCCTTTACATTCAAGTCTTAGTTTCCTACTATTTGCTAGTACTGGGGTTAAGCTTTGAGTATAGGCATAGGTTTACCAAGTTACCTTAGTGATAGTTATATTTATCTTGTATTGTCCTGTCGTCTGGTTAAGGTGTCTCTGCTATGAGCTCAAGTAGAGATAGTAAGCTTGTAGATTAAGTGCAGTGCTTAGGCTATAACTTACCTGCAGGTGCGGCTTGGTCTTTGGAGGAGGTGGCAATATGTGGTGACTGCCTATTCGCCTGTGTAGTCCACTACGGTAGAAATAGTTTTGTAAAACGTAACGCTCGTGGTGCATTGTGTCCTGTTTAATTGGGAGTGTGTACGCCTCTTTACTAGATATAATCTTTCTATTCACTTAGCTATCTTAGTTACCTAGATTACACCCAAATGCACACCCTGAGAGTGAAGCAGCGATCATTACCCTAGGATTACCTTAGATTCTAAGTTATCCTTAGTTATCGTTCCATTTATCCCTTTTACCTATCGCCATTTAATTCGCCACACTCTCCCCAAGGATACACCAACACCCTTCCTTCCTTTGGGAATAAATAAATTGACACCGGGTACTCCCAGGCAAAGTGCTACATGATAGTTCTGTGCACTTGCAGAATCCTTTTCTAACCTACAGAGCCGTCATCACATGTTTTTAGTGTCGAGACTAACAACCCCGTGAGTGATGCTAACAAATATGAACAAGCATTTCTGGAGCCGTTGCTGGGGAACGAACAAACCTGGTAGCGATGTTAAGAAGTGTCAACAAACATTTTTGGTGCCATTGCCGGGGAAGGCAACTGGTGCATCGGACTAGAGTTGGTCGAATTATTTCATGTCTAGCTTTTTAAGCTTAGCGATCCCATTCCCATTTTTGTTTCTTCACATATTTCTTTCACGAACATGGCCACAAGACCATCCATGATTTCTCAGCCCTATCTGCTGCCAATGCAGCCACCGTGCCCAATGTCATTAACATGGACACTAATTTTGAGTTGAAGCCCACATTAATCACAATGTTGCAATCCAGCCCTTTCCGTGGCAAGGCTCACGAAGATGCTAATGCACATCTGCAACACTTTTGGATATTTGTAGCACCTTCACGATTAAGGGAGTGACCCCATACACTATTCATCTTCATTTGTTCCCATTCTCCTTGTTGGGAAAGACAAAGCAATGGTTCTACTCTAACCGTGAAGCCACAGAAACTTGGGACGAGTGTTCCAATGTGTTCTTAGTCAAGTTCTTTCCTATGAAACCAATGCGCTACGCAACAAGGTTTCTAGCTTTCAGCAGTTAGCTGATGAGTCAATTCCTGAGGCTTGGGAGAGTATGCAAGAATACATAGCTACTTGCCTAGACCATGGTATGGAAGATGGGCTTTTAATCCTGAACTTCTATCATAGCCTTAACCCCCTCGACAGAAGTCATCTAGACGCTGCCGCTGGTGGAGCATTCTTTTCTCTTAGTGTTGCAGATGCAAAAGCGTTAATCGAGAAGATGGTGTCCAACCAAGGATGGAGCGATGAATGCTTATTGATGTGAACTAGGTTCCCAATCTTCCGTCAGTTCAAGATAAACAACGATTTGGTGGAGCACAACACGCCGATCCGGCTTCAGATCACAAAGACCCGAACCTGCAACCTTAGCACCATGTCTCCTCTGGTTATCAACCGTGTCACCAACCAGTTGACCTCACCAAGAAGGCTAATCCCTACTTGCGAATCAAAGAACACAAGCAAGAACTCGAAAGTACGCAGCTCAAATATTGGGACAAACTACAGATATATGATTAAGATCACAAAGTGGGGTTTCACAAACCGATAACGGCGACTGTTCAAAGATAGAGTAATCTAAAGCAAAACCCAAACCCTAACATAGACAACAGCTGCTCATTATATAGCCTAAGGGGCGTCCAAGGACCCCTACACACATCCATACACAGTCCTGACACATTACAAGGCCCAAATGGCCCAAAAGATGATGATGCAGCGCTCTGACAGATTCTGGATGTCAACTTGTTTTGATGATTTCTGTTGATCCTAAAGGAATTTTGATGTGGTTCCACTTTCATTGGTTTCCTTATCAAATTATCTTTCCATCCATATGTTGATCGTCAAAAACAGAGTCCGTATGCAACCTGGGTGTCCGTTTTATTGCATGCTGCTCTTGGAGCCCGAGACGGCCTCGAACTTGACTTGGATTGGGCCTCCAACTTAGCTTGAACGTCCCTGCTGGTATCCAAAGGTGGTGGCCAAGGAGGAGGACGTCCAAGGGCTTCTTTGGTGTGTTCCACATCTCCTTGGGGCATGCTCTCACTTGGGTCAGAGTCCCAATGGCGAATAACAAGCCCATGATGATGACGTGGACAAATTCAGCTCAGCAGGAGAGTTCTTACTTGAGACATTTACCTGATCTTTCTCAGTCACATTGTCCTCATTTTTAAATTCATGCTGTAAAATATTAGTTCGAACAAGAGGCAAAGCAATATCTTCACTTTGAAAAAATTTAGATTTAGATGAAGAAAATTTAACATCTAAAACAATCCATTCTTTTCTAAAAGTCTCATTTTTCCTTCTCTCTACTCTCAAGAGATCTTCTTTTATAATTTCAGCAGCAGTCATAGGTACAAGAGTATTTTTTCTACCAAGGTATTTGAACAAATATTGATTAGTAATCATGTGGTGCATAACATTATTATCAAATATCCAAGGTTTACCAAATAATAATTGACATGATTGCATAGGTACTATATCAAATTCAGCACTATCTTTATAAGAACCAATGGAAAACTCAATACGTGCAATTTCAGTTACCTTTATCTTATCCCAAGAATTGACCCATTGAATGTAGTATGGATATGGATGTGGTGCTGTGGTTAGACCAAGCTTCTCAACCAACTCTAGGCCTGCAAGGTTGCCGCAAGTCTCACCATCAATCATAACTCGACAACACCATTCTTTTACAACAAAGTATATTTGGAACAATTTGTTGAGCTGGTTTTTCTCCGCATTCTCTATTTGAGAACTGAGCACTCGTTGTGCGATATCCTGCAATTCATTCTAAAAACGAAACTCGTTGTTTGACATTATTAGCACAATAAATGCCCTATCAACTATTTATGGGTTGGTGGAATCAAACCCTCACACATGTCTTACCAAGTTCTTACCAAGTTCTTATCAACACTAGTAGAGGATGGCAACCAGGGACTTGATTGTGATACCTGTGAAGAAGTGGCACCGCGATTGCAAGGTCTTTTTTTGTACTAATCTGAAGTATATATGTGGAGCTTTAGGAGGCTTAAAACATAGTAGCAAGGAATAGCAACAATTTAATTCAGAATTGCAAGATTGAAAAGTAGTCCCAAGCTAGTCTATGTCGTTGGCCTAAACTCGCCGTGGACCTAGTTCAAGCAAGCAATGACTATACAACTCAGCACAAGGATACAAAAGGATGCAAGCACTTCTGAATTTTTTTCCACTTTTTTAAGCTTTTTTTTTTGGCTGTGGCTTTTACTTTTTGTTGCAGCTCATTGCCTTTTACTTTTGTTTTTGGTGCGGCTTTTACCTTGTTTTTTTGCACCTCGTTGCCTTTTTCTTTCGTTATTTTACAGAATATGCCGCAAAGTACAGATACACAACTAATTGATTTGGAAACGGCAAATGAAACACACCCCAAACCTATAGATGTCAAGGAGATAATTTACTTCCTTTTAGATGGATAAAATCTTGCCTTCTCTGCATGCTTCCACAATAGAATTCTAAAACTTTGTGCGACTAGCCAAAATAAAATGTTTTAATATACTCGGCTAAAACTTGACTTCTTGAAATCTAAGAGCAGCACCGATGGAAAAAATTAGTGAGCTCCACTAGGTAGTCGTTTATGTATTCTGCACAAAAGCTTGTGTCCACGCACAACTCTACTAGGGACATGCAACTAGAGCACGATTTGCTAAAAAAATGCGATCAAACTGATGGGCGACACAAACCAAACCTAGACTCGTCTAAACCAACAAACACAATGACACAACGAGGGACGACCGTTCAAGAAAACAAACTGAAATAAATATTGCAATGGCATAAGGGGTGATAGGATAGGGAGAAAACAATGATGAAATAAATATTATTTTTTTTGGGGCCAATTTTCTGGATTTATAGGACGAATGAAAACAAAATTAATTTAGGATAAACATGAACTTGACGGTATACCTTAGCTCTGAATACCACTTGATGTGACCTAGGTTCCCGATCTTCCGTCAGTTCAAGATAAACAACGATTTGGTGGAGCACGACACACCGATCCGGCTTCAGATCACAAAGACCTGAACCTGCAACCTTAGCACCACGTCTCCTCTGGTTATCAACCATGTCACCAACCGGTTGACCTCGCCAAGAAAGCTAATCCCTGCCTGCAAATCGAAGAACACAAGCAAGAACTCAAAAGTACGCAGCTCAAATATTGGGACAAATTGCAGATATATGATTAAGATCACAAAGTGGGGTTTCATAAACCGATAACGGTGACTGTTCAAAGATAGATTAATTTAAAGCAAAACCCAAACCCTAACGTAGATGGCGGCTGCTCATTATATAGCCTAAGGGGCATCCAAGGACCCCTACACACGTCCATACATAGCCCCGACACATTAGAAGGCCCAAATGGCCCAAAAGATGACGATGCAGCGCTCTAATAGATTCTGGATGTCAACTTATTTTGATGATTTCTATTGATCCCGAAGGAATTTTGATGTAGGTCTACTTTCATTGGTTTCCTTATCAAATTATCTTTCCATCCATATGTGGATCATCGAAAACGGAGTCCGTATGCAACCTGGGTGTCCGTTTTATTGCATGCTGCTCTTGGAGCCCGAGACGGCCTTGAACTTGACTTGGATTGGGCCTCCAACTTAGCTTGAACATCCCTGCTGGTATCTAAAGGTGGTGGCCAAGGAGGAGGACGTCCAAGGGCTTCTTTGGTGTGTTCCACATCTCCTTGGGGCATGCTCTCACTTGGGTCAGAGTCCCAATGGTGAATAACAAGCCCATGATGATGACGTAGCCCTTGGCAGAAACAGTGACGGAATGTCATGATGAATTGGATGCCTTCCCAATGTGATATTGAGGTAAGACCAGACCTATTGGAAAGATTATCAAATAATATTTCCAACAAGTGCTGATTAACCTCAATCGCACTCCGGATGCATGAGTTATGGCCTTCCCACTGAAGCCCTATCCGGCTGCCGACGAACCGAACGTTAGACTTTGATGAGTTTGCCCTTTGAGACACGTTCGTATCTACATTCAAATAAAAACATGCACATGTGGAACCAAGTGAATTGTACCAAAAATCATTGTGCAAATGAAGGAACGAACACACCTTATCTTTAGCCTCTATGGGAGTATGCATAGGTCTCATGTCCTCATCACTTACAGCCCCACAAGAAAGGTATGCATACTCTTAAAGAAGCTGACATGATTGCAGCCAAGGTGGACCTGCTAGCCAAGAAGCTAGAAAGCTATGAGAAGATGAGCACTCAGGAGACCATGCAAGCATTGGACTTTTGCATGATGTGCGAAGTCTGTGGAGAATTTGGACATTCTAGAAAATACTGTCCCAAAACCCATGAAGACCTCAACTTCTTCAACAACGACAACGGATTTCGATCTCAAGGTCAAGGATGGAATCAGCGCCCCAACACTCAAGGTAACAATTTTAATAATAGTTATCCTCAGTGCCCGAACAACTATGGTAATAACTACCTTTCTCTTAAAGATCTTGTTTATAGTCAAGGAAGAATGATAGAAAGCATTAATAAAAGACTTCATGCTAATGACAAAATGCTAGAAAACATCAATGCTAAGTTAGAAGATTTCTCGTCTGCTATGAAAAATCAGCTAAGTTTTAATAAAATGTTAGAAAGTCAATTAGCACAATTAGCTGCTGTTGTTCCAACTTCTGAGAGAATGTCAGGCCAACCTAAACCAAGGATTGAAACTGTCAATCTTGTTACTGCTAGATATGATACTGTTTTATATTCTGGATCACTTGTTGTAGAAGATACTAATATGATTAAAAAGGGTGACCTTGGTAGTCCTGTTATCACTTGTTCAATTCATAACCATGTTTTTCATAATGCAATTTGTGATCTTGGCTCTAGCATAAACATCATGTCTAAAGAAAAATATGATGAATTGTTTTATCAACATTTGGCCCCAACATCCCTCTATGTGCAACTAGCTAATCAATCTGTGAGGTATGTAGAAGGGATAGCTTGTGATGTCTTAGTAAAAGTCAGAGGTAATTATGTGCCTATAGACTTTGTAGTCTTAGACATGGGAAATAAAGAAGATACACCTCTCATCCTAGGACATCTGTTCCTAAACACTGTTAATGCCTGTATAGATATGTGTTCTAGAACAATCTGTTTCCATCTCCTTAGAGGAAGAGAATACTTTGCCTTTTTGGATCCTTCTAACATAATGTAGATAAGAAAGCTCAAAAGAAAAGAATCCAAAAAGAGAAAGCCAGGTAAACAGAGCCCAGAGGTACAACGCAAGGGAGAGCTATCATCCACAGCATCCTCCCCTAATGGCAAGAAGGCATCGATAGAGAAGGAGAACAAGCCCAAAAGAGAACCAACACTTGAAAAATTTTCTTACAAACCAGCAATCCCTTGGGGCACAAATACAAGCAATGGAATGCCCCTTATATATGCTGAGTCATCACATCAACATAGACTCAAGAAAAAGGCAGGGACACTCAAGAAGGAAGAAAGAGGCGTGCTGAAGGAAGCACCTCCACAGCATGATGCAGGTATCAACAATGTAACCTCTTCCCTTTATATGCAAATAACAGATCAAAAGTCTAGGAACGAAGAGCCGAACACTAAAGAGCCAGGGAAAGCCAAAGGCGTAGCTAAGGAAAAGAAGCGAACTAGCAAGAAAATGAAGCTGAAGAAGAATGAGGAAGCTGATCCTACACCACCAAGTCATGAAGAACCTGAGCCCTCTACATAGGAAGAAACAATAAAAGGAGAAACCTCGAAGGAAAATCTGTGAATCACAAGGTATGAGTAATTAAGTGCATTGCATATTCCCTTTCCATACCATGCATTTTACATTCTTTTATGCATTAGAAAAAATAATAATAAAATAAAAAATATATATAATAAAATAATAATAATAATAATAACGGTGTTTTTATAACAAGTAATAAATCAAATAAGTTAGACTTTGCATTAATCATCATAACGAAGAAGAAATATCTGACAAAGAAGGCATTCCATCCCCATGAACTAGGCAAGCTTGGGGGAAAATCTTTTCCCCGCTAAGCTATGGCGTCTAATCACAACCTTATTTATGCATTTGTGTACAATGCCTATATCTTCTAAATAAATTGTCTGCTACATTTGGAAGCTCATTGCCATTCATAAATGTGTTGATTGACCCATTACTGCTAAGTTTTGAACATGAAAAAGATTATATCTTGAGTCAACACTATTATGGGTTGCACATGCTAATAACTGAGCACATGCTATGGTGAGATATGTTGTGATAAGAAAGAGTAATTCTTTTAACTTGATTGAGGGACAGTTAGAACGAATATCTAGAGTTTTAATTTTTCATAAAAATCTCAAAAAACTCTTGCAAAATTTGTTCCTCAATGGTTTCAAAAATACCTACCACCATGCCGAGTACATGCTTCATAGATAGGAAACCTACAAAAGTGTCTTGTTTGTGTTGAGCTTGGTTAGGCCTTATTGATCTAAGTCGAGAAGCTGGTCATGTTTTTTGGTCAAGATCACTTACACGTCACCCCCTTGCAACTTCTAAACTAGAAGTATGCAACCACCAAATATCTCTTATCCCCCTCCTGCTATTCTCACTTAGAGGATACGTGACGTCGCTCCTAATCATAATGAGACTATGGATACATATCCCTAAGAGGAGCATGGTTTACTTTACTGCAAAAAAAGAGAGATGATGGAGAAGAGAGAGAAAACAGGGATATAATCCCCAATGAGAGACAGTAGAAGCCTCAATACCTGCTGAGTAAAAAAAGGGAGAGAAGAGAGAGAGTTCAGTAACCATGCTTCCTCCACCTGAAACTAGGCATCTATTCTAGTCCCAAGGAGTTCCACCAAATATTTCTACACATGCACAATCTTGACCTTTCTGCATGACTTGTTTTCTCCTAGCAATCTAAGTGTCTAGCCTAGCAATATATGCAATTCAAGTCACTCACGTTTTTCCCACCTACTAAACTCCACAAATAAGCCTTAGTGGTAGACTTTAGCAAGAGAGTGCATCATCCACCTCAATCATATTGAGAGACTGAGTGTGCCATTTGAGGAACTCCTGCAATAATTTCTATTCAAAAACATTGAAAACCTCCAAATAAAGTTCTAGCTCAACTTAAGCAAGGGACAAAGTTTCTACCTGTTGCACTGTCTTGCTTATGTGTGCTACGAAGTGAAAGAGCTATAAGCCCCATGTAGTATACTTGTGGTATGTCTAAATCATATTCATTACAAAGTAAGTATAAAGATTTTCTCACATCCTTTACTCTACCATGCTCGACTCGCATGTTTTGCTTGAGGACAAGCAAAAGGGTAGCTTGGGGGAGCTTGTCGATGGTTGCTAACCCCTGTTTTTGCCATCAACATTTCACTAAATAAATGGCAATATAACCCAACAGTGTCGAAATTTGCTTTGAATTTTACCTAGTTCCACTTGTACTTGGAATTTATATTTGTATGTAGGAAAAGTACCAAAAGTAAGTGCAAATAGACCAAGAGGAGGCAATGGAATGTGACATGGTGGCAGCCAGGCCAAGTGCCAGGACGCCTGCCCTAGAGTCAAGGCGGCCGCCTGACCAGGCGCCCACCCTAGATCTAGAGCGCCCGCCCTGGTCGTGCCGGTTCCTGAACTCAACCACGTCACCGAGCTGCAACAACACCTTCCCACGTCTCCCAATCCTTGAATCAAGTCAGTTTAATCCAAGGGCTCATGAATTAAGTAACTTGGATCCTTGGGCCCATTGTCATGCACTCAAAGTGGTGAAGTCAGTTGGAACTGACTCCAAACCGACTTAACCAGCATGCAACTGACCTGAGGGAATGAGCCACGACCGTTTGATCATGAGGCGGTGCTAGGTGGACGGCGCCCACCCTAGCTAGGGCACCCACCTCTTTGCCTACAAGTACCCCTTAGTGTCCCCATCACTATATAAAGGGCACCTCGGCCATTGAAGCAAATCATCCCTACATCACTACATCTCTACCTCAAAAGAAGCCAAGAGCCTTAGCTTAGGAAGCTCTAGCTATAGTGCTTAGTGCCCTCTCACTCTTGCTCCAGCTTAGCTACAGTAGCAGTCGCGTACAAGAGGAGAGAAGTCGGGTGAAGTTCCCGCCTCGGAATCCAGAAGAGTCTTTCAGAGTCTTCAAGTTCGGTATACTTCATTGTAATCATACATTATCTACTTAATACAAGTACTTTACTTCAAGTATTTCATTAAGTATTTACTTATGCCTTTACATTCAAGTCTTACTTTCTTGCTATTTATTAGTAGTGAGGTTAAGCTTTGATTATAGGCATAGGTTTACCAAGTTACCTTAATGATAGTTATATTTATCTGGTATTGTCATGTCATCTAGTAAGGTGTCTCTACTGTGAGCTCGAGTAGAGATAGTAAGATTGTAGATTAAGCATGGTGCTTAGGCTATAACTTACCTGTAGGTGCGGCTAGGTCTCCGAAGGTGGTAGCAATAGGTGGTGACAGCCCTATTCTCCTATGTAGTCCACCATGCTAGAATTAGTTTTGTAAAACATAAGGCTCGTGTTGCGTTGTGTCCAGTTTAATCAGGAGCGCATAACACCTCTTTACTAGATATAATATTTCTATTCACTTAGCTATCTTAGTTACCTAAATTACACCCGAGTGCACACCCTGAGAGTGAAGCAGTGATCATTACCCTAGGATTATCTTAGATTCTAAGTTATCCTTAGTTATCATTCCATGTATCCCTTTAAACTATCACCAATTAATTCGCCACACTCTACCCAAGGATACACCAACACCCCGCCTTCCTTTGGGAATAAACAAATCGACACCTGGTACTCCCAGGCAAAGTGCTACACAATACTTCTGTGCACTTGCAGAATCCTTTTCTAACCCACAGAGCCATCATCACATGTTTTTAGTGTCAGGACTGACAACCCCGTGAGTGAATCTAATAAATATCAACAAGCATTTCTAGCGCCGTTGCTGGGGAACGAACAAACCTGGCAGCGACATTAAGAACTGGCAACAGTGGGCTCAAAAACGCTCTGATGCTTAGCTTCAGGCGATCAATCCTCTTCTTGTTCATCACTACTATGTCAAGGGACAGGGCTTTATTGGTCTTGGCATTGTTATTGGGTTTTTTCATCATTTCGTGCAACCTCTCATGTAGAGGGATCACCTTGGCTTTGAGTACACTAGGGTTCTTGACTCATCCTAGATTAAAGCCGAGGTGGTTCTTGGTGATGATGATCTGTTGCTGTGCCTGAACAATGTTCTTGGTAACGTTCCTTGTGTTCCTCAGCTTGAGGAGTATACTTTTACAACCCTCCTCCTGTGCTAAGTACTTGTCTTTTTGAACTTTGTTTGTGTGGGTTCTTTTCACATTTCCTTGGCTAATGTCTTGTTACTTCTTTTTTAGGTTTTGGATGGGATTTTGTTGTTCAGCTTGCTGCTGCTGAAGAGGCCAATCCTGCTGAGGTTGTTGCTCCACCTGCTCCCACTTCTGCTTCTCAAAAACGGTGTACTCTTCTTGAACTTCTTTATAGTATCTGAGAGGGTGGGTTTGAGGCTGTTCCTTATCAACCGCATCCCAAAATTGTTGAGATGTATTTTGGTTCCAGGTGAAGGGCATTGTTATGTTCTCTTATTACTCCTATAGAGAGGTCGAGTCCTGCTGCATCGAGTTCCCTTCAGGTCACATGTAATATCATTGTAGGTGAGGTGGATGCCGAGTTCTTTTTCTGACATCTTTTGCTTCTGTTTTTCATATTTTCTTTGTTTCTTGCTTGTAGGGAGCACCAATGTGCTTCTTTCTGAGAATGAGGAGGATGAGGAGGCGCAAACTCCTCTTATCCGTAGGTCGTAAGTCCTTTTTAACTTCTGCCTACCTTTTACTCAGTTGTTTTGCTTGCTGATGCTTCTTTTGCTCTTTGTAGCCGAACAGAGGGTTCTGAGACTTCTTCTTATCTTTCTCCTTCTCTTGCTACCCACATGTCCTCTGTGGTGCAGTCCCTTGCAATTGTACCCCTTCCTATCATGCCTAGGACGGATGTAGGTTCTTTCAAGCTTCCACCGAGGTAGTTTTCCTGGTTATTCTTCTTAAATTGATTTCTGTCTTTGCCTTTATTTTTGGTTCTCATTTCTTCTTGCAGGCCTGGTGCTATAAATTTGTCAGGTTCTTCTAGTGGCGCGGGTTCTGGCCGAGCCCCTGAGGATGAGCCCAAAGCTTAGAGTCCCTCGGTTGGTATGTATTTGTGAGTTCTTCTTGTATTCTTCTCACTTCTTTCTTTGCTAATAATTCTAACTTGTTTATATTATCTTCTTGCAAGTTGGCCAAATGGCCAATGTTGATCCGGGGTCTAGCCCTACTTTGCAGGCAGTTCCTTTGGCGACGCCTGCTGAGTCGAGTCGTGAGCTCCCTCTTGCCGAGCTAGTGACTCCTGGAGTTGCTGTTACTAGAGGGGGTGGTAGGGTTGTAGCTGATCCACTACTGCTCACTTTGCTGCTTCTTCTTCTAGTCCGATGATCCAAAGATGAGCTGTCTTCACCATTTGGTAGCTTTGAAGTCTTGCTTCGAGGAGTTCTCCACCAAGTTTGGTGGTATGGTGCATGTAAGAGTTCTTTCTTGGTCTTTAATCATGCTAATTTTGATGCATCATTTTTTCAAGTTCTTGATCTTTTTTGTTTTAGTCTCTTTGGGAGGACAAGGACCTTCTCTTTGGTTCTACTGAGGCTACGGTGACTGCGTCTAGCTTCGCTAACCTTGAGCGGGTTCGTAAAGAGCTTGCTCAGGTTCGAGGGAGCTGGAGCATGAGCATGGGCAGCGTCGGGCTGCTGAGGCGACTCATCAGGCCCAGTTATCTTGTTGGGAGGAGGCAGCAAAGACAACTACTGGTGAGGTCCAGGCCATGAAGGCCTAGGTTGCAGGTACTTCTTATTCTGCCGAGTTGTTTTTCTTTAGCTTATTGACTATCGAGTTTTTTAGCTGATTGACTTGACTGCTTCTTTGTAGAGTTCAGGCGTAATCAGCTCCGGTGGCACTAGGACTCAGAGGATATGAAAGAAACCCTCAAAACCTCCAAGAATAAAGCTGAGTTGGTAAGAGTGATGCATTCTCGCTATGAGGATGCTGAGCAAAAGCTTGCCTTGGCTCGCTAGTTCCGGTGTGACACTGATCGAGATGTTTTTCAGGCCTTCAAGACTATTCAAGGTTGAAGGGCCAATTGGATATGGCCAATGCCAAGTTCCAGTCGCTATGGGAAGATATGACCTATCTCCTGTCTTTCATTGGGCGGGAGGAGGATCAAGCCCTATATGCTGATGTGGTGAGCTATGCACCTCTGATTCTATTGCGGTTCTTCAACTTTATGAAGGATAGCTTCCAGAGGTGTGTGAGCAACATCTTGTGCCATGTCCGGGTTCTTGCTCCTGAGGCTGAGTTGGAGAGGTTAGTTGACCCCAACCCATCGCTGGAGTTCTTGTTGTAGGTTGGAGAGTAGGTGGTTGGCCTTGCTTCTCTTGTAGAACAAGTCGTAGATAGGATAGACCTAGGTGCTGATCCTGCTGCTCCTGTGCCTTGAGCGTCTCTTTTGTAAAACTCCTTGGGTGTGGATGGATGGTACTTCTAGGTCGTTGTTGCCCTTTTGACTGATGAGAGTAACTTTTGTCGTGCGGGCTTTGTCCTGACTTTGTTCTGATTTGGCAAGTTCTTGATGTGTGGGCTTCATCCCAACTTTGAAGAGATATTACTTTCGTACTACCCGCTGGTAGTGTAGTGGCTAATACTAAGCCAGAGTTGTTTCTGTTGTTTCAAACTACCCGCTGGTAATGTAGTGGCTGTTTCTGAGCTAGAATTATTTCTATTGCTTCAAACTACCTGCTGGTAGTGTAGTGGCTGATACTAAGCTAGAATTGTTTCTGTTTGCTTTGAACTACCTGCTAGTAGTGTCGTGGCTGCTCCTAAGCCGGTATTGCTTCGAGATGTGTTGCTTCATGTTGCAGCATGGTTAGATTCTGAGCCTAAACCCACACAGTGTGCCTAAGTTCAGTCTAGTGTATTGTGCTCTGCATCTCATCACAGGCAAAAGAGGGGTGAGGAGTCAAGGATCATGGAACGACACGGTGTGCCCTAATCCCGCTGTTGAGGCGAAAAGGTCTTGACTCCCGAACTAGCACTACATGCTCGGGTTCAACTGCATTCTCACTCATAGTAAAAAAGAACTTTCTGATCATGAACAGGCATAAGAGCTCTAATTCACCCCAGATCTAACTCAGTGCTCTATGCACAGGGCAGGCAAAGTGGGGAGCCAATGTCCTAGACCGACAAGGTGTGCCGTAATCCCGCTGTTACGAATAGGTTTGGTCTCTCAAACCAGCACGAGGTGCCCAGGTTCAAACTACATTCTCACTCATAGTACTTTCTGATCATGAATCGACACGAGTGCCCTGATTCATCCCAGAGAGGCCAGATCTTGGACTGACATGGTGTGCCCTGATCCAGCCCGGAGCCACACGCCGGGCAGCTAGCCTGTCCATGGAGCGATACTAAGACTCTAGTCCATGCAGGCATGCTATGAGATCACCCCATAGTGTGATATCTTGAAGAGGCATTGAGTGCCAGTTGTTCTTATGTTGCAAATGGAAAGAGCGAGTTGTTCTGAAGCTCAAAGTACTTCTTATTGCATCATCATGGGTTCTTTTACAGGACTTTCACTTAGTTGTAGAATCTTCAAAGTTGGCTGATGTGCCAGGTGTTCTTCCATGGGATTTCTTCATTCGTCATTAGCTCTTATGTGCCTGGTCCGGTTGCTCTTTTTACTTTGAAAGGTCCCTCCCATGGACTGAGTAGTTTATGTCTTCTATCTTTCTTTTGGATGAGTCGAAGAACTGAAGCCCCGGGTTTGAGGGTCTGGGGTTGTGTGCTCTTGTCGTAGTGTCTTCTTAGGCCTTGTTGATATCTTGCGTTTGTAGAATTGCACACTCTCAGACTTCTTCTAGTGAGTCGAGTTCCAAGCGTCTTGTTTCTTTGGCTTCTCCTTTGTATTGCTCTATTTTTGGTGATGTCCGTATCAAATCAGCTGGGAGAACTACTTCTGATCCGTAGACGAGGAAGAATGGTGTGTATCCAGTTAATCTACTGATCTGGGTTCTAAGGCCCCAGACCACTTTTGGTTTCTCATCAATCCACTTTGCTTCATAGTCTATGTTGGCGCTCCTTATTGCATATAATTTGACCACTAAAATAATCTAAAATGATAATATTCCATGATATATCATAACCAAATTATTATTTATCTAACAAGTTCTACGAATTTTGGTGCTCTGACATGTTCTACAGAATATTGAAGTTTTAATAAAATAAAAGTATCCCAAATGATAAAACAGAGTACACCATTGCGATGGGCTCGTCGAGCTAAGCAAAGTCCATATATTGTTTACCTTATTTGGAGCTATGAGGAAAAACATATAAAAAATGGAAATTAAAAAAGAGTGCTGACGTCAGCCCAAACAGTGCCATGCAGGGCCAATAACGATTGGCCACATGGCGCAGCAAGCAGTAGCAGCTGCTGGCGGTTGCCCACGTATGTAAAAGACTAGTGGGCCTTGTGGGGCCCAGCTGCCCCCACAGCTACAGGGCCTTGAGGGAGCATGCGACCAGCCCAGCGAATCAGGAAAGGCTGCATGGCCTGGCGGGCCTCGCAAGCTATAGCATTGCTGGTCGGGGGGAGGCAGCCCACGGAACTGGCCCATCTGCAGGCGACGCATGGCCGTCCAGGCCTCTCACGCGTGCGAGCACCCGGTTCGCCCTGCCAGGTGCCACGTGGTGTGCCCAGAGTGGATGCCCGAAGGCGGTTGTTGGTCCACGGGGTTCACACATGGGTAGACCACGGTTTTGCCCTAGTTCAGCCTAGTCCAGCCGGCCAGGCGCCAGGATTTCCGCCCAGTAATTGCAGATAGTGTAGTATCCATTGGTTCACCTCAGTTCACCGCCTTCCTGGTCGGTTCTCTTCTGGTTTTCGGTTCTGATTGATTCCTAATTAATGTACCGACCTATTGTAGGACGGTTGCATTCATGCAACTGTCATAGGAGAGGGGGTGATGTGGAAAATGTGTCTCCTCCTCTCTACTATATAAGGAGACCCTCTCCCCTCATTGTAAACATACTCTACGCTACAAGTTTGAGCCATACACTATATATTCTACACTTGGGCTTCACTTCCATATCATTTTAGTAGTAGTAGTGTCCCTCTACATACTCTCACCTAGTTGTACAAGTTAGAAAAATAGGAAGAGAGAGGAGGCGCTGAGCGGAGGTGGAGCCAACTTGTCGGGTTCTCCTCCAATTTGTACCTCTACGGAGCCGACTCCTTCATGAGTAATATCCGCGTTCTTTCTTTGCAATTCCCTAGTGATCTTTTTAATTAAAGTTTAGTTCTTACATGCTTGCTTACGAGATCTCTGCTCGACTGAGTGCTCTAGTCCAGCTAAGATATCGGATTAGAGTAGTAGCCGTTAGCGTAGACATGGTGTCTGGGCTAGCGAGTTACCTGAGTTTGCGCCCAACCCCACGGATAGTTGTGGTAGCCCCAGGGGTGATAGACCTGACAAGGCCTTTGTATTCCGCCATGTTTGGGTTGGTTTTTTCATAGAGCTTTTGGCGGCCTTCTCCCAATCACCCTTTTCCCAGTCTTTTCGAGGGTCGGAAAGGTACCGTTGCTCCGAAGTGAGTGAGTATAGTAAGCCGAGACTTTAGTTATCTGGTGACCTTGGGTTGAGCTTAGAAAACCCTCTCACCCTACAAAAATATCCTTCTATCTTCTTCTCTTGGATGTTCTTGCTTCTATTTAGTACACTTTCATTCCCTGTGGAAAATACGATACCCTAAATACTTCCGGGTGAAAGCTACTATGATACACTGTGAGCTTGTGGATTTATATCCTTACGCTAAGAAATACCAGCAAGCTTTCTGGCGCTGTTGCCAGGGAACGATAGCTATTCTAGATTCGAACCAAGTTCATCTATGCATCCTTTTTTATTTTCTTTCTATCAAAAATATATGCAACATACCATCACCACCATCCCTACCAAATGGATTCCACTCCTATCTGTCATTATTTAGTTCCATAGGGTGATTCATTGGAACCTCCATCATCATCACATCCTATATTTTCAAATGGCTATGAAATTCACCCTGGTTCCACCGAGCATTTTCCTTCTTAGACGTGATTCTAGAAAGAACTAGGAAATAAAGATACATAACTCCTAGGTTTGATTGTAACTATAGGTCATTGAGCTATATCAATTAGTGCAATTACATCTAGCTATCATGGTCAAAATAATCTCATATCCATACTCAAGAGACATTGCCATGGTGGGCCATGAATATAGCAAGACGTCACCCCGCAACTATAGGCCTTACACAATCCTACATTCGGGGAGTGGACTACAGAAGACTCAACGAAGCTGTCACCTTCACGATCTATCACATGGCCTGGAACATAGGGGGCTCTTGCAGATAGACTTAATCTAGGCACCATGCCTACGTTAATTCTACCACCCACCCCTTGTACTTCAGGATGAGCGCTATACGAACAAGAGCATAAACACCAAACTACTCCAACTAAACTAGACATATAACCAACATAGGCAATGAACATTATAATTATAAATCTATTATTATAAAAAGTCATGGTGAGGAACTTAAATATGAACAAGAATATGAACTAGAGGAATATTACGAATAAGAACACAATGAACTAGATGATGAACTAGACAATTAGATGATGAACTAGAAGATAAACACAATGAACTAGAAACACAAATAGATTAATACTGTTGAATACAAAGAGAGATACAAGACATTACCAAGCCTCCTTATGACTAGATCTAGAGCCCAAGTGCTGCTTGCCTCCTCTAATTCCTATTCTTAAGTTCTAGCTAGGCCCTAGATGGTGGATGCTCTGGGTTATCCTTTCGAGGGATGACCCTAAACTGAATAATGAATATGATGATAGATGCTCTCCTCAGGGGGTTCTGCCCCTGCTTATATAGTCCGGTGGGATGAACCATGGCTCTTGGATCAAACCGACTTGAAATAATGGTCAAGATACGCTATAGAGGTCGGTTGGAGACCGTCATGCAAAGGAGGCCCACTTGGCAGGGGAGCCAGGCCGGCCGGCCAGACATGTGGGGCCGGCTGGCCCCACGTGGCAGCCGCTGGGCTTTCGCTTTGATCTCATGTCTTCTGGTGTCTTCTATGTCCTTCTAATGCCTCTTTCCAATTCGTTTGCGCAATGAGTCATGTCGTGGATGGATTCTTTCCTTTCCCAGCTTCTGGATAAGTCCCTGGTCTTGTGATGATGATGATTTCTATCATTTCGATGAGCTCTTCACAATGGTGTGCTCAGATTCCTTTCTTGAGATACTTTTATGATGAAATATTAAATATCCTGCAAAAAAGTGAGAGCAACACAACTCATGGAACTCATTAGAATTAATTCCTACTTCCTTACTTTATCTTTCAATTAAGGCCTTATCCTGGATCAATTGACAATTAAAAATTAGAGTTAATTGATGTCAACATGTTCCCCCAAGCTTAACTTTTTCTAGTCCCTTAGGAAAAACTATGTATGATGTTGGATCAGGAGTTGCTATAATGCCTTCACACCTTAAAATAGTTATGTGTTTAAACAAGAACTCTCCCTTGGATTAGACTCAACTACTCTAATCTTCAAACTTAGCCATATTACCATTGACCATGGAGCTTATAGCTTTCATTTGGGTCTTGAGTAAATGAAAAGCGAAACAATCAAGTTAAGCACCATTCTCCACACTCTTTGATCAACCTTTATCCTAGGGTTTTGTAAAATTTTTGAAATAAAACTCAGAGATCCTACGCATGATTCTTTCAGGTCTCTCATTTTATGGTATTTGTGGATCCTCACCAAGGCAATAATGGTGGTTTGCCTTCTCTCCTCTAGTATGTGGTATTTTTGGACCTAGGCAGAGTAGTATCATGCCTTCTCTCTTCCTCACCCTAGACTAATAAAAATATCTAGAGTTCATAGGTCGGACAGGAGACAGCTTACTTGTAATACATATGTTGCCCAGTCTAACACATGGATCCAGAGGATAAAATCCGAAGATCCTTGACATACAATCAAATCAAGATGTGCATGTGTGGTTTCAAAGGTATGATCATTGTGGCAGAAAATATTTGTGGGAGGTAGAAAGGGTGAAAACGTTGCTCCTTTTGCAAAAGATAACTTATTGAACTTTGAAAATTTAAGATCTTCAACATTTGGAACTTTGATAGACAATTGAAGCTTTTGATTCTTGCAAAACTTTCTCCTTTTATTTCTCTCTCTTTTTTCTATTCTCTTTTTTTCTCTCTTTTCTTAACTAGAAACAATCTTGAATAACTTGTGGAACTAATGATATGGATAACCTGGGAGCCAATATAATGGAACAGGGCTAGAAAACAAGGAAAATCCTATGGGTATGATATTTTTTGGATGTTCACTCCCAGTGTAGGAGCAGAATAAATTGTTAACGCAAATCTAAATAGGTTTATATGGTGGTGCATACTTCTAGGGTAGAAGTAGCAAGGGGTGCAAAGTGTGTGTGAATCTTGATTTTAACCATATGACAAGTTCCTAAGGATCAGACACGGTTAAACTAAACTCAATGCATACAAATAGCCAAATCAGTAAGGAAATCTTTCGTATTCTAATAAAGCATGTGTATATGGCTGTGGTAGGAATTGAAACTCTCATCATACAGGATCTCATCATGTGGTAATTTTAAATTTTTAAAATAAATACCTAGGACTCTAGTATCACTTGGAACATGGAAAACAGCAGCTCAAACCATCTTATATCACACTCTCAATCATCTAAACTTAGGTCAAGCATTCGCTACCCGCAAATCTCAGGTTCAGAGCAAATCTTCATATCAAAACAATTTCATCTAAAACTCAGGAGAGTGCAAGGTTAAAAGTAAAGTACATTAAAGAAATTATGGTAGAGTAACTATTCATCATCTCCAAGCATACAAAAATTTCCTAGAGCTCCATTTTTTTAAGGTAGGTTAGACTTGTATACTCTCTTGAAAAGTAACTAAAAGCATATATATATTCTAAATAGGTAAAACTTTTTATTTGGTTTTATTGATTATGCATCTTTTTATTTATTTTCGAAAATAGCAAAACTCAAACAAACTAATTATAAGATAGTAATACTTAGCTAGATACACGGGGGATGCTTCTCCCCCAAGCTGGATGTTGATGTAGTCGTTCAGCTTGTTAGCAGAGACATTCTTCATCTTGTTGGATTTCTTCAAGTTTAAGTAAATATCAATGTGTCCTTCAAATCCTTTTGAGCTCAAATAGGCAACAAAGCTTGTGGAATTGATTAAGTATTAGCAAAAGTTAACCTTCCTTGTTTTCCTAGAGCCTTCCAGAACTTTCTTTCAATATTTTTGGGATTCTATTATTTATGAAAGAGCAAACTTATTTTTGTGCCACTATGGTAAACAAAGATTTACATGGGGCTTAAGGTTTTTGTGTTTTGGAATTTTTTTAGATGTAGAAAGATAATGCAACAATATTTTTATTTTCTTTTTCTAATGCAAAGATGCTTATGTTAAAGTAAATATGCTAAAGCAAAGATTTATGCAAAGAAGTAAATATGCAAAGAACTATGCAAGTAATTAAATATGCAGATAACTACCATATTTACCTTTTAGTGAAGGTGCAGAGTTTTCGGTCCGTCGAACCAGACCTTCCCAATTCAAGCACTTGAGGAGGTGTCCTTACCTTATGTTCTTCAATTTTAAGTTCTTGATGATATGATGAATAAGGGGATAATGATCCCTCTTCTTGTGCTGGAGTGCTTGCTGGGTGTATTTCTTTCTTCTTCCATACTTTCTTGTTTTTGGCTCTTTTTCTTCATGGATCTCCAAGGTAGATATCTCCTCCATTATCTTGTCCTCTTGATTAGACCCTTCTTCCTTGATGACCATCTTTCTTTGACATTGAGAGCGATGCCTTCCATTCCTGTTCTTCTTGGATTTTTCACAAATAATATAATCATTAAAGTAACAACACACCTTTTTCTCAGGAAAATGGAAGTGAATCTCTCCTTGCTTCATATAGATAATTGTGTTGGTGGTATAAAGGAATGGTCTCCCTAGGATGAGGTGAACATCATCTTCTTCTCCCATGTCTAGAACCATGAAGTCGGCTGAAACGACCTCGATTTTCATGAAGGGAAATCCACAGAGTCGAAGTGTAACATGACCATTTAAATCACATTACCCAATAATAGTTAAATACCATAATCCATACATCGAACAAAAGAGTGCAATAGAGGGGTTTACAATAACTTATTACATTGCCACTTGGCAGAATCACAGTTCATACAGCATAACAATAAAAGCTTGAGGTGCGGAAGCTATCATCCTCGATCCAACTTGAGCATAGGCACGAAACCCTCAATCGCTGTACTCCCCAGATGAGTACTCACTCCTTGAACCTGAAACCAAATTTTTAGTATGATTTGTACTGGCCACACTCCCACCCTATGCATTGCTTTGTGGAAATTGGATGCAAAATGGATATATAAAAAGGAACCTATAACGCTAGGTTTTTCTATGCAGCAATCAGGTATATAAATAATATAGTAATCAAGTTTTAAAATCATTCCCAAACCCATACCATCCATCACCATCCATCTCTGAACACCATCCCAAATCCTCCAACACCATCTCAGACTCAAGTCGACAAGCCAACTCCCTCTCGGCTTGTCTCAGCGGCCCGCAGCCTTCAACCTGGCTCATGGCCCGAAATCACATTCTGGGGGAAGGTAGAACACTCCACTCACTAGTTTGGTGGATGCAGAACACAGGAAAGGACCATAGCCAAACAAGTCAGCATATGTATCGATCGATCAACCATACACTCTGCAGAGGTTTCACTAATCCACTAGATAACCATCATCAGTGTTGATCACCACCTAGGTAGATTTCGGGCGCCTAATGCCGTAGAACGATGTCACTCTACCATCTAGCTCTGGATCACTGAAACTATGAAGAGAGCATGTATCCACTCCCATAGAGGATGCCATGCCATGTACCAAGTCTCGAAGGGGGTGCCATGATCGTCTCGGTAGGGTGTTAGCTCCATCCCATGCATATATCTTCCTATCACTACTCGCCTAGTAGTAGTGGCATCAATCTATCCAGTGGTTCGGCCGTCTCCCCCCATGGGAAGCGAGTGGAAAGCAAGAGATTCCTAATGTCCGGATACCAGCACAGCAGCTCCCAAGTTTGACCAATACGAGATATCTTCTCCAGGGTTTATCTTTAATGTGCTACCAAAGCACCTTTGTCCCAGGCTACACCTCTCAGAGGATCACACCCAAAGACCACCATCACATCTTAGTTAGCTCGCCACAGGCTTCTCTCGTGGGAATGTCCAGACCCATTCCTCGGCAAGACTTGCTCCAGAAGCTCGTCATAGATCCTGGCTCGATCGACTCAACCCTCACCCTACTCCCTACCGTAAGCTCCACCCCAAACCCAGATACAGCATCATCAGCTCACAAGCTCATCTTGACCCTTCAACACACACACCTCTAGCCTGGCACCCTCCAGGCCTTCCCAGTGTTCATCACGTCGCATCAAAATATAAGCGAGTGAAGTATATATATTTATAAATATAGCAGATAAGCAAGTGGCTAACATAATAGCGGGTAAGCAGGTGATAGGTTACAATAAGGTAGGGCTCATCAAGTAGTATCTACTATGCAATCCTAGCACAGGCGAACCATTATGTAGCAACAAAATTAAAGTGCTAGCCATACTACATTTGCCATGCGTAATAGGATCAACGAGGTTGGGTGAGATGTGGCACCTTCACTGACGTAGCTGTCGGACTTCTCCTGGTAGTCATTGTCGTCAGACTTGTCCTTGCTCGAGCCTGTAACCGAGAATTAATGGTCGCAGGAGCGACCCCTATAGATTACCACAAAGAACGAATGCCAAATAGAAGATCCCAATGCACTCAAACATAGTAAAAATCGATAAAACTCGATTTATAGAAAATTTGGATATGTGGATCATAATTTTCGGAGCTCGTATGAATTAGTTATGATTTTTCAAAGATTTAACCATTTTCTAAAAAAGAAAAGGACTAGATTTATCTGGCGCTGACACGTGGCATCACGGCATTGGTCCACGTGTCATGTGCGGGTCCAGCCAAGACAACTCAGCGGCTGACGTGGCGGATGACGTCATGCTGACGTCAGCATTGACTGGGTCAACAATCGCCTGACATGGGGTCCGGGCTAACGTCACTGCTGACGTCAGCAGTCAACGATCAATGGTCAACTGATAGGTGGGCCCCACTAGGCCGTTAACGGGCCGTTATTGGGTTGTTAATGGGCCGAGTGGGCCGGATCGGGGCTGGGCCGGGCTCGCCATGTGGCACGCTCTGGTGCTGCCACGTCATCACGCTGGATTCAAACTGGGCTAAGTCCACAGACGCTGGTCCATGATGGACCAGCTCTCTTGGGGTCCACTGGTAGTGACTTAAGCTCACGTGAACCACGTCCACTGCATCATCCTCTGGTCCATGCAGTCCACTGACCGATCCACGGTGCACCGGTTCCACTTGGCCCCACTTGCAGCCGCTCAGGTTCACATGAACCACATCTATCTTCCTCTGGCCGAACTCATCCCCTTCCTCTGTTTCTCCAACCCGACGTTGGGGCTCACCGGCAGTGGTGCTTCTCCAAAATTCTGGCACTCCGATGGTCCTCTGGTGTCATCAACTTGCCCATCGACTCCAGGACGTCATGGCGCACACGGAGGTGGGCTTCAAGGCTGCAGCTTGGCTCCTGGTGACATGCTCCATGGCGGACGGCGGCTCGACGGCGATGACGCTTGACTGCAACCTCACGAGTGACTCAATCCAGGTCCAAGCAGTGCACGGGGGCATGATTGAGGGCAAGCAGCATCTCCCCAATGCACCAGCGGCGACCAAAATCCACGGCGGAGTCCGCGTGGGTAGCAACTCCCACGGCGGAGCTCCGACAAGGCCTCAGTGCGTGGCACGACACCCAGAGAGGCTCCACGGCTCCTATCTCATCAAGGAAAGCATGGATCCGTGGTCAAAGGAGCCTATGGCTCAGCGGTGCAGTGGTAAGGTGGCCTCGTCGCGGCGGCGTGCGGCGCGGCGACGTCATGGCAGCGTTCCGGTCTAGCATCCTCCCGATGCTGTGGTCTTGGGGATTGGCCTATCCATGTGCGTATGTGCAGGTGTGTCCATGGAGATCGGTGGAGGTCTTGGCCTACGCGCTCCCAAGGCGGAGCGCCTTGACCGACAGCAAGGGCGAGGGGTTGGAAGAGGGGGACACGGCGGCGCTCACTGGCGTTGGCGTGGATGGAGGCGTGGTACCAAGTCTAAGCAGCTCTGGCTTATGGTACTGTTCTTGCTCCTCGACCCGGCGGCATAGCAGCGGCTCTGGTACAGTGACGAAGGCCTTTTTCTCCAACTCCGATGGCGGCAGTAGTTTCTTCCCCGCCTCCTTTCTTCTCCCCTCCTCCTTTCTTTTCTAATTGGAGCGGCAAGGTGAAATTGACAGGCCACCGAGGTGGCGGTGGGCGATGGAACCCTAGGGAGTGTTGGGGCTTGCTCTTATAGGGGCGGAGGTCGTAGGTAGCATGGCGATGGCACGACGGCCATGAGCTCGAGCGGCCAGGGGCATTCCTATCCGAGGGAAGCTTCCAGGTTGCTGCCGCGGTTGCGGTGGGCTCTAGCGGGCAGTGGCTCAAGCCAATTTGGCTTCATGGCGAAGGATGGGACAGGCAGGGAAAAGCCATGCGTGGGTGATTGTGAGTGCGCGCGGGAGAGTGAGGTGCTTTCGGCCGTGGGTGCCTTGTGGCAGAGCCTGTCGGCCGAGGTGGCAGGTGGGATAGCCATCGATGCGGGGCAGCAGAGGATCGGGCGGCCAGGGGACCTCGCGTGGCGCTCATGCGAGTGGACGTGGCACAGGAGGAGCAGGGGAGGTCTAGGTGACCTCAGCCAACATGATGACATGTTGGTCCCACTGCGGGACCCACTCATCAGCGGCTGCGGTTGGCGATGGCGTGGCGCGGGGCAGCAGGTCCTTGCTGGGCCTCGGCGGCTTGATGGGCCGGCCGACGCGCGAGGGAAAGAGAGGGAGAGGGAAAAAGAGTGAGAGGCCAGGCTGGCTTGCTGGGCTGGCCGGCATGAAGAGAAGGGAAGTGAGGGGCAGGCCTGGCTAGGTTGGTAAGCGGCCATGGGCTAGATTGCTTCTTTCTTTTCTCTTTTTATTTTCTTTCTCTTTTTCATTTCTCAAATACTTTTATTTATATACCTATATATATGTGTGATGTGCCAACTTTGAACAACAAAGTAGTGGGCATGCAAGGCCCTTATATTGTTAGGGTATTATTCCCTTAATTTTTATTTGTGAAAATAAATATTATGATCTCATTTTAATTAAACATCACATAAGTCAAATAAAAACCAAATCACCTTTGTATGCAACATGACATGACAACTATTGAAACATTGAAGGTAAGCTATTGCAACATTTGAAAACATCATATGAAATATTGATCAAAATTTACTTTTAAACATTGATTATGCTATGATTGCATAGGATGTTATGTATGACATGCAAAGGTTGATGAAAGGTTAGGGTAGATGCTGACATGTCACACTCATCACTCATAGGTTTTCGAGAAAAAAATTTTGTAGCTCAGATTTTCGGGTTGTTACAGTCCTCCCTCTCATTGGAATCTCGACCTCGAGATTTAAGAAGTGACATACCCTTCAAAGAGGTAAGGATACTATAGCAGCAGTTGATTCTCATCTTCCCACGTTGCTTCACGTTCAGTGTGATTGCTCCATTGAACCTTGCACATAGGTATAGACTTGCTCCGGGTCTCTTTGGTGTCATAACCCAAAATCTTGATGGGGTGCTCTTTGTACTCTAGAGTATCTTGGATATCAAGCACATTAGTGGTGACTGTTTCTTCCTCGGGTACCCTCAAGCACTTGCGTAGCTGTGAGACATGGAATACGGGATGTACTCCTGCCAACTATGGGGGTAGTTCAAGCTTGTATGCCAGCTTTCCAACTCTCTGTCGGATGCGGTAAGGGCCAACATATCTTGGAGCTAGTTTCCCTTTCACATGAAATCTGACAGTACCACGAAGTGAAGACACTTTGAGATAAACAAAGTCCCCAACCTTGAATTCAAGGTCTCGATGTCTTTTATCAGCATAGCTCTTCTGTCGGCTTTGAGCGAATTCTCAAATTCTCTCTAAATTGAGCTACTCCTTCTTCGGCTTCCTTGATCTTGGTGGGGCCAAAGACTGCCTGAAGGGTTATGAGGGTGCTACGCTAGGTAGAAAATAAAACCTTTTGACCTCATAAACCAGGATCTACTGCTAGTTACAGGTTATGGGATTACCACTAGATGTGCAGGTGCAGTGGAAGATGACTTGATGTAGTCGTATGCGTCGCAGCAGGTAGTGCAGTTGCATGGTTGTCCATCACCTCAGTCCCCTCGCGCGGTTCATCCCAGTGCTCCAGATGCAGCACCTCCAAGGAATCCCACACGTGCAGGGAAGAAGCGATGCGCCTTTGGACTGCTAGGTCTACGAGGAGCAGAAGGCGCGAGCGTGGGGAGGGCGATGGTGGCTGCCAAAGGCATGTGTCTCATCCTAGAACCTCCTCAACCAAACACCTTCCTTTGTAGCACCAGAAGCTATAATGTACTCGGCTTCTGTTGTAGAATTAGACACCGTCTCCTGCTTGGAACTTTTCCAGCTAACTGCACCACCATTTATTGTGAACACAAAACCTAATTGAGATAGTGAATCATCCCTGTCAGTTTGGAAGCTAGCATCGGTGTAACCATTTACAACGAGCTCCTCTTCACCTCCATAGATTCGAAACACATCCTTAGTCCTTCGTAAGTACTTTAGGATGTTCTTAACAAGCATCCAGTGAGGTTCACCCGGATTAGCTTGGTACCTGCTCGCAACACTTAGAGCATATGAGACATCTGGGCGAGTACATATCATGGCATACATGATGGAACCAACGGCCGAAGCATATGGAACCTTACTCATGCGGTTGCACTCTTCATCTGATGAAGGACACTGCTTGTCACTAAAGCGCATACCATGTGACATAGGCAAGAACCCTTTCTTGGACTATTCCATGTTGAACCGTTTCAACACCTTGTCAATGTATGTGTCTTGGCTTAATCCTATTAGCCTTCTCGACCTATCTCTATAGATCTTAATTCCCAAGATGTATGCTGCTTCTCCTAAATCCTTCATAGAAAAACTATTATTCAGTGAAGTCTTTACAGATTGCAACATAGGAATATCATTCCCAATCAATAGTATGTCATCAACATACAAGATCAGAAACACAATAGTGCTCCCACTTATCTTCTGGTAAACACAAGGTTCTTCTTCATTCTGATGGAAGCCAAACCCTTTGACTACCTCATCAAAATGAATATTCCAACTCCGAGATGCTTGCTTTAACTCATAAATAGATTTCTTAAGCTTGCATATCTTTTCAGCATTATTAGGATCAACAAAACCTTCAGGCTGTATCATATACACGTCCTCTTCTAAATACCCATTTAGAAAGGCTATTTTAACATCCATTTGCCATATCTCATAATCAAAATATGCAGCAGTTACTAGAATGATCCGAATAGATTTAAGCATCGCTACCGGCGAGAATGTCTCGTCGTAGTCAACTCCTTGAACTTGCCAAAAACCTTTTGCGACAAGTCAAGCTTTGTAGACATGAACATTTCTGTCCATATCCTTCTTCTTCTTAAAGATCCGTTTGCACTCTATGGGTCTAACCCCATCAGGCAGGTCAACCAAGTTCCAAACTTGATTGTCTTCCATGGAATCTATCTCGGATCTCATGGCACTTTGCCATTTCTCAGAATCTGGATCCATCATAGCTTCCGCATAATCCGTAGGTTCATCATCGTCTAACAATAACAAATCTCCATGCAATGCGCGAAGTCTCGCTGATCTTCGTGGTTGTGGTGGTGTCTCCACTGCCACGGGTGTCTCAACTTGTTCTGCTACATTAGCATCACTCGCAGAGTCAGTCCCTACTGGTTCATCTTGAACTTTTCAAGATACACCTTTTGTCCATTCTTTTATCTTTTGAGAAACTCTTTCTCTAAGAAAATACCATTTTGAGTAACAAACACTTTTCCCTCTGACTGGTTATAGACATAATACCCTAAAGTTTCCTTCAGATATCCTACAAAAAAGCACTTGTCCGATTTAGGTGTTAGTTTATCTGATATAAGTCATTTAACATAAACTTCACAACCCCAAATTTTTAGAAAAGACAAACTGGGACTCTTACCAGTCCACATCTCATATGGTGTCTTAACTACGGACTTAGATGGTACCCTATTCAATGTGAAATCGGCTGTTTCTAGAGCGTATCCCCAAAATGATAAAGGTAGGTCTGACTGGCTCATCATAGACCGAACCATGTCCAACAAGGTCCGGTTACGTCGCTCAGACATGCTGTTTATCTGAGGCATTCTGTGTGGCGTAAGCTATGGAACAATTCCACAACTCTTAAGATGATTGCTAAACTCATGACTTAGATATTCACCTCCACGATCAGATCACAAGGCCTTGATCTTCTTGCCATGTTGATTCTCTACTTCATTCTGAAATTCTTTGAACTTTTCAAATGTTTTAGACTTATGCTTCATTACATAGACATATCCATATCTACTAAAGTCATTAGTAAAAGTTATGAAGTATTGAAATCCGCCTCTAGCTGTCATGCTCATTGGTCCACATACTGATGTATGTACAAGTTCCAACAAGTCAGATGCCCTCTTAGGAAATCCTTTAAATGGCACCTTGGTCATCTTGCCTAGCAAGCAAGCCTCACATGTTTTGTATGATTCAAAATCAAACGAAGTTAGAAGACCATCATCATGGAGCCTCTTCATGTGATTCTCACTTATATGACCCAAACGACAATGCCACATATAGGTAGGACTTAACTCATTAAGCCGAGGCTATTTAGCACTAACATTACAGACAGGTGCATCATCAAAATTTAAAATAAATAACCCATTCACAATGGATGCAAAAGCCACAAACACATCATTCTTTGAGATCACACAACCATTGTCTTTACTCGCAAATGAATAACCATTCTTCATTAAGCATGAAGGTGACACAATGTTTTGACTTAAACTGGGAACAAAATAACAATTATTCAATTCCAAAATAGATCCTGACGGCAAGGGAAGTTGCACCGTCCCGACGTTCGATGCAGCAACTCTTGCAATATTGCCCATGCGGAAATCAACTTCTCCTTTCTCCACGCTTCTACTTCTTATCATTCCCTGCATCATATTACAAATATGAGCAACCGATCCGGTATCAAATACCCAAGAATTGATATAATAGTTAGCAAGGAAAATGTCTATAACATGAACAACAAGAGTACAAGCAGTAGCAGTACCTTTACCATTGCCATCCTTCTCTAAGGACGCCAAGTACTCCTTGCAATTCCTTTTCCAGTGACCTTTTCTCTTACAATAAAAGCAATCTGAATTTGCAGATGGTCCAACCTTGATAGTACATGCGTTTGGCTTAGAGATCTCAACTTTAGCCTTGCCCTTTTTCTTCCTCCAAGAATTGCCCTTCCTCTTAAAATGAGGTTGGTTCTGGATCGCCAACACTTAGCTACTACAGGCACCTTTCTTGATGTCGGCCTCTGCTGTTTTCAGGAGGCCACACAGTTCATTCAAGCCCCTCTCTGCTCCATGCATATGGTAGTTCGAGATGAAGTTTCCATAGCTGGCCGAAAGCGATGCAAGAATGAAATCATTAGCCAACTCTTGGCCAATTGGGAAGCCTAGCTTCTCCAACCTCTCAGTGTAACCAACCATCTTGATTACATGTGGACCAACAGCTACGCCCTCTGCTAGCTTGGTTTCTGCAAGCGTCTTAGAGACATTGAACCTTTCAGTTCGTGCTTGATTTTGGAACATATCTTCAAGCGCCATGATCATATCGTTCGCTGAATGATTGTTGTAGAACTGCATCTGTAGATCAAGTTCCATACAAGCAAGCATGAGGCAACTCATTTCAAGATCCGCATCACATGCTTTCTTGTAAGCATTTTTCTCAGCAGCAGTTGCATTTTCATCAGGCTCATATGGTAATGGGGTGTCTAGAATTTCTTCCTTTTTCTCAGCCCTGAGAACAATTCTTAGGTTGCGGATCCAATCCTCGTAATTTGTTCCATTCAACTTATCTTTCTCAAGAATTTTACACAAAGAAAATGGTTGATTGCGAGCGGCCATCTACAACAAAAGTAACACAAAATACTAAGACAATGTATCCATGAAAGAGTAAATTATATCAAAATAAAATCTACTCCCACTAAAAACAATATCCCTCAATTGATACTTAGTTATTCAAGACCCACAACTAACAAGTCAACTAGTGAGCTTTAGCATCACCGCTAGAAGACATGGTAGATCGGTAAAGCAACACTTTGCTAATCATATCACATATGACTTGTTGTTGGGCAGCATCTTGTTGATGCAAAATTATATCTGCAAACACACCGGGCTAATACCCAAAATCGATATCTGAAGCGTGCCAGTTGATTTGACCTGTTAATCAACAAGGATGATAAATTTGAATAAAATCCGAACGAGACGACAGCGATACGCCCGGACGTCAAAGCTCAGAAGGTATTCGATAGCTGTTGAACAGATCAGACGAGACGACAGCGATACGCCCGGACATCAAAGCCTAAATCATGCTCGGTAGACGCGGAACCTGCAAGGTTGCCGGAGATCAAGTTGATGCAGCCCGTCGATTCTTGAAAGAACTCGTTGAAAAAGAAAAGGTACTTGACGAAGTCATCGAAAAGTAAAGTACTGGTAAAGTAAAATAAAAAGTAGATTTGTTTATTGATGCTTGGATATCCATTACAATGCCCTTCGGCATATATTTATACTCTGCTAATAAAAGAGTCCTAATTTAATACGTAAAGCTCAAATATAGAAATAAGCTAATTCAATATACGAACTCTATTTTTTGAAAAAAAATAAAACTTGTATAGGAGTTGGACTTAAACTACAATACGAAAAATCACAAGCTCTGTGTCAACGATCCTCTGTCCGCTCCCGTCATGATGAAGTTATCTCCTTATCGGCACATCCCTGGCATCGGCAACAACCTTCTAGCCTTCCTGCCTATCTCATCAGCAATAGCTTTTCTGTCTCATCGGCGACGATCCTCTATCTTCTTTTCAGCACCATCGGCAATAATCCAGATCAACATGTTCTTCATCGGAAACCATCTATCGGCAGGTTAGAAGCAATGCTAAAGAACAACAACCTTTTGCCGATTTAGTTTAGTCTCCCGACCCTTATTGACGTGTGCCAAAAAAGGTGTCAACACATGTCCCCCAATTTCGGAGTATAAAATACTTTATGCACCAAAATTTCCTCCAGGTCATGATTACCCAAACCGCTTGAACTTCTCCTCGAGAGTTGTACGCGCGGTAGTGGAAATCCTTTTCCTTCAAGTGTCTATCCAAACACTAGTGTAATATTTCTTCAGGTATTTACCGTTCAATGCTCTTGGAAATACCTCCCCTTCAAGAGTTTCTAGGATATATGCATTACCAGGAATGGACCGATTGACGCGATAAGGACCTTCCCAATTAGGAGACCATTTACCGAACTTTGCACTCTTAGTCCCCATCGGTAAGATCAATTTCCAGACTAGATCTCCATCAGCAAATTCCTTCATCTTTACTTTCTTGTCGTACCACCTAGCAACTCTCTTCTTGTTCTCTTCGATGCTAACTAAAGCCTTCAGCCGATGACTCACCAAATCTTCCAACTCATCTTTCATGAGTGTACTGTAATCATCAGCCAGCAGCTGATCTTGATGAAATATCTGCCTCGAACTAGTCTTGATCTCCCAAGGCAAAACTGCATCATGTCCATATACCAACTGATAAGGCGATACTTTAGTAGCACCATGGCATACCATCCGATATGACCATAAAGCTTCGTTCAGAACCGTGTGCCACTTTCTAGGATTTTCCTTAATCCTGCGCTTAATGAGTTTAATAATCCCTTTGTTAGAGGCTTCGGCCTGACCATTGGCTTGAGCATAATAAGGCAAGGAATTTAAGACCTTGATCCCCATCTCATCGGCAAATCTATCAAACTCCCCTGATGTGAACATGGTTCCCTGATCGATCGTAATAGTTTGAGGAATACCGAACCGATACACAATATGCTCTTTTACAAAATCAACCATGTTTGCCGATGTTGCATTCTTCAGAGGAATTGCTTCGACCCACTTTGTAAAGTAATCGGTAGCGACAAGTATGAATTTATGCCCCTTGCTTGATGGTGGATATATCTGACCGATGAGATCAATAGCCCATCCTCAAAATGGCCATGGTTTAATGATAGGCTTCATTGCCGATGCAGGAGCTCTTTGAACGTTGCCGAATTTCTGACACTCCTGACATCCGTTAAAATACTTGAAACAATCTTCGAGTATCGTTGGCCAGTAATATCCATTTCATCTGATCACCACTTCATCTTGAAAGCCAATTGATGTGCCTCACATACTCCTTCATGGATTTCGCCCGTTAAAATCTTTGATTCTTCTTCGCCAAGACACTTGAGCAAAACTCCATCTATTGTCTAATAATATAATTCATCACCAAGGAGCATATACTTAGTAGCTTGAAATCTTACACATCTCTCGACCTTCCTAGATGGATCTTTCAAGTAATCGGCAATCTCCTTCCTCCAGTTATTGGCATCAGTTGCCGATGTCAATACTTCACAGATTGGCTGATACCCCGAAGCATGTTGCGCTAACTGATTAGCTTCTTCATTATATAATCTAGAGATATGTTCAAGGCAAAAATCTTTGAACCTCTTCAATAACTGTCGACATCTCTCGTAATACGAGATTAAAACTTCACTTCGACATTCATATACCCCAGCTAATTGATTAACGATCAGCATCGATGTGGCCGATATCCTTGCTTGATAGGTAGCCGATGTTCAATGATAGATCGATCTAACCCAGGCATCTCTGTATAATCCCAAGCAAAACAATCCTTATATTCTTTTAATAAAGCAATCAACTGTTCTCTGCTTTGGAGATTCAACTTAGCACTAACAAAACTTGGCCTTGATCTATCACCATTACTGATATCTACTTCAACCAAATCATCTGCCGATGTAAACCCATGGCCCAGTTTTCCGTCATCAGCAAACCTATCCATTTACAACTCATCTTCAGAACCGACTGCTTGGATCGGTGGTAGCTCATAATCGGCAATTCTGAGGAACTCCAAATCCCATGCTTCTCTCAATATGCACTTGGACTGCTCGTAAGTCTCTGATTCTGCAGATGCAATTATATAAGATGAATCTCTAGGAACCACCTCAACTTTATCTTCAACCCACTGCACAAGACATTGGTGCATCATAGAAGGAATGCAACAATTAGCATAAATCCAATCTCTTCCTAACAGCAGATTATAAGCACCTTTGCCACTGATAACAAAGAAAGTAGTCGGCAATGTTTTACTGCCGATGGTCAACTCAGTGCACAGTGCTCCCTTGACCGGTGATATGTTCCCTTCGAAGTCCTTGAGCCTCATGTCCATCTTAGCTAGATCTTGATCTCCTTTCCCGAGCCTCCGAAACACGGCATATGGCATGATGTTAATCGCAGCCCCTCCATCTATGAGTATTTTTGACATTGGCTGCCCATCAACTCTGCCCTTGACGAATAAAGCCTTGAGATGCTGTCTCTCATCGTCGATAGGCTTCTCAAAGACGGCCATCATTGGATCCAAGATTAGCTGTGCCACTTGTTCTGAAGGAATTTTCTCTTCCTCCTCATCGGCTAATGCTCGAAATTCCATTGGCAACATGAAAACCATGTTGACATCTGCCGATGGGCCTTCATCTTTACGCTTCGGCTACCACACTTGAGATTTTGCCTCACAGGGGTTTTCTTTTTTGCGCTCCCATTGCATCTTCCTCTTTTGAGTCTTCGTTAGACCTTTAGGGCACCATTGAGGAAGCTTCATCTTCTAGATGGGCTGATACAGTTTTGTATTTGAACCTAGGCAGTCTATATTGGGATCCCTACAGAGTACCGCCTCATCAGGGACTCTTGCATTGGCCATCTCCTTGAGCTCCTCTTGGTTCATTGGCAAACAGTCATCACGCTTGCCCAGTCTTTCATGTACACTAGTTCTGCCCCCCAGCCGACCATGTATCGATGCCCTCTTTCTGATCGGCTCATCGATGTATCTGCTCTAATTACCATGGCACGATCTTCTCTTTGCCCGATCGGCTTGATCATAACCATTGCACTCGGGGCAGCTATAAACAGTAGGCAATTTAATGCCTTCTTTCTAGCAGTAGATGAAGAACGGGCATCTCCAATGATTTTTATGCCGACGCCATTCTTCCTGACGCAACTCCTCTTGCCGATGTCGATAGCAGTCACCTAAAATTCTGCACGGAGCTGGTCTAGGAGGTCTTCTAGAACTACTGTTCTCTTCAATTCTCTCTTTCCCCTTCAAGTCATCGGTAGTTGCTTGATGTCTAGGATCCAGCGATGCTCCCTTTTAGCGCTTGCCGATGTCAACACTTTGGTCTTGCTTACGGCATCCACTATGTTTGTAAGGAAATGATGTTGATCAATCTTCATCGGCTTCTGAGCTTTAAAGTTATCGAATTTGATTCTCCCAGATTCAATTGCCGATTGCAACTGCTGTCTGAACACCTTGCAGTCATTGGTACTGTGCGAAGTTGCATTATGAAACTCGCAGTACCTCATCTTCTTTAGCTCATCTACCGATGGAATCACATGATTGGGTGACAGCTTGATTTGGCCTTCTTGAAGTAGCAAATCAAATATTTTATCGGCCTTTGTGACGTTGAACGTGAATTTCTCTAGCTCTTTCTAACCAAAAGGACAAGATATAGGCTTCTTACCCTTTACCCACTCAGCCAGGCCGATAGTTGGTTCTTCATCTAAATCTGATTCCTCTGCCTCTTCTACAAAGGACACCTTCTTGTTCCAGCTCTTCCTATGTTCTGGAGCTTGAGCACTTTGATCAGAGATCCTCTGCACAATATGGCTAAGACTTTTAAACTCCTGAGAATCATATTTGTCCCTGAGATGCGACAACAAACCCTAGAAAGCCAAACCAGCTAACTGGCGATCATCAAGCACTAAGCTGTAGCACCTATTCTTCATGTCTCGTACCCTTTGCACAAAACTCTCTACCGATTCATCGCTTCGCTGTCTCAATTTCATCAAATCGGTAAACTTCTTCTCATGGACACCAGCAAAGAAGTATTTATGGAATTGTCTCTCCAGGTTAGCCCAAGTAAGAATAGAGTTTGGTGGTAATGAGATAAACCACATGAATGCCAATCCAAACAAAGAGGACGAGAATAAACGGATCATCAGCTCATCCCTGTTCGCTGCTTCCCCACACTGGATGATGAATCGGTTGATATGCTCCATCATCGACGTATCATCTTGCCTAGAAAACTTAGTGAAATCTGGCACCTTGTACCGATTTGGGAAAGGAATTGAATCATAAGCTGAAGGGTAGGGAGTCCGATAAGAGTAAGTATTAATCTTGGGCTGAATCCCAAATTGCTCTTTCATCACTTCTGCGATCTTATCAGTTAAGAGTGCATCCTGATCTTGTCGATGCACTGGCTGAATCTCCATTGGAGGCGTTGGCTGATATGCTTCTACATACCCCTGTGGCATTTGGCTTGGAGGAATCGGCATATTCACGGCACCAATCTATGGAGTAGAGTTCATCGGCTGTTTTGCTGATGTTTGATCTTAAAAAGCTACCTGTGGACTATATTGCTGAGTCCCTATTGCCTGGTAACTTGGCTAAATAGTAGATTGCTAAACTGATGCTTGCCCTGACCAATCGAGATTATAACTCATCGGCACCTGACTTGCCGATGGCTGATAGCTCGCAGACAATTGATGCTCTTGTATAGATGGATGATAGCCAGCATAATTGCCCTGAATTGCAAATAACCCAGATTGAGATACGAATGGCACTATGGGCTATTCTTTAGTGGAAGCTCTTTGTTGAACTGGTGAAGGATTAGTCAATGGATTCATATAAGATATCTGTTGCGAAGGCGCGTAGAATCCCATTGACAATGGCTGTATAGCAAGAGGTGTAGTGGAATAATGTGACACTTGAGCCATCGGCCGAATTGGAGTAGCCGATGTCATTGGACCCTTCCCTGCTACATCATGCACTTGAGGCAGTCCAGAGTTGGCAGTAGATGGACCTGGAGGCATCCCATATCCCCACCAATTGGCAACAACTTGATTATGTTGGACTGAAGGACCTGATATTGCCGATGCCGATAGATCTGTGCTCAACTGAGTACTAGGCCTCTCCTGAGACGTTGGATCTGATCCTATCGGCATGGCTTCAATGATAGATGGTCCTAATATAACTGGAGGAGTAGGCGCTTCCATACTCTCAATGGCTGGAGTTGCCGATGGAGTACTGATAGATGCCGATCCTGGCTGATGATATGCCGGCCTGACATAACCTGGTGCTTGTCCTTCTCTTAATGTTTGCACAACAGCATTGTAAACAGTATTGGATAGCACGGTGGAGTGGTTGATCAAAGCTTGATTTAATGCAGAATTAACCATCTCCTGTAATTTACCAGGGTTGGAGTCAAAAGTTACCTGCCGAGGCAACGGCAGATCTTGATTCTGGATGACTTCTCCACCCCTATTCTTGCTAAAAGACTTCAAGCTGAGCTTCCTGTAATCCTCCATAGCTTTTTCCATGGCTAGCTTCTGATCCTCCTTGAGATCTGACTCTGATATCTCGATGATGTTCTCTGGATTGATATCAGCAGGATTCTTCATGATAGATCCATTGACTTGGTCCCACCGGACGTGCCAAAAGATGTTTTGATGCAAAATTATATCTGCAAACATACCGGGCTAATACCCAAAATTGATATCCGAAGCGTGCTAGTCGATTTGACCTATTAATCGACAAGGATGATAAATTTGAATAAAATCCGAACAAGACGACAGTGATATGCCTGGACGTCAAAGCTCAGAAGGTATTTGATAACTGTTGAACAGATGAGACGAGACGACAGTGATACGCCTGGACGTCAAAGCTTGAATCATGCTCGGTAGACGCGGAACCTGCAAGGTCGCCAGAGATCAAGTTGATGCAGCCCATCGATTCTTGAAAGAACTCATTGAAAAAGAAAAGGTACTTGACGAAGTCATCGAAAAGTAAAGTACTGGTAAAGTAAAATAAAAAGTAGATTTGTTTATTGATGCTTGGATATCCATTACAATGCCCTTCGGCATATATTTATACTCTGCTAACAAAAGAGTCCTAATTTAATACGTAAAGCTCAAATATAGAAGAAATAAGCTAATTCTTTATACGAACTCTATTTCTTGAAAAAGAAATAAAACTTGTATAGGAGTTGGACTTAAACTACAATACGAAAAATCACAAGCTCTGTGTCGCCGATCCTCTGTCCGCTCCCGTCATGATGAAGTTATCTCCTTATCGGCACATCCCTGGCATCGGCAACAACCTTCTAGCCTTCCTGCCTATCTCATCGGCAATAGCTTTTCTGTCTCATCGGCAACGATCCTCTATCAGCTTTTCAGCACCATCGGCAATAATCCAGATCAACATGTTCTTCATCGGCAACCATCTATCGGCAGGTTAGAAGCAATGCTGAAGAACAACCAACCTTTTGCCAATTTAGTTTAGTCTCCCGATCCTTATTGACGCGTGCCAAAAAATGGTGCCAACACATCTCTATGCTACGCTCAACCTACCCATGCTCTAAGGTCCCTAACCGTTAGGATGACCTTGTTTAAGTAACCAAACCTTCTTGCAGTAAGTATCCGATATGAACCTGCCTAGTCGAGGAAAACCAGTGGCACCATAATTTCATAGACCCACCACCGATTGTACAAGACTTATGATAGTGCAAGGTTTGGAGAAGCATTTAACTTAAACATTGCTGAGGGATCGTTCTACTTCACTACCGCACTCATGTAGACAAAAACATAATACCATGTGAAAGTAGAACATAGTAAGAACAGCATAACACAGACATGACTTGGTATAGCCCATTATTCCTTTGGGGATCTCCATCTCCTTCAATCTATGCATCATGGCAATCTCCATCTCCATGATTCGAGTATGCCATCCTTCAGTGATGATTCCGCCAAGACTAGCTACTACTAGCGCAAGTAAAATGAAATTACATAGTCGTGGATAGATCATCACAGATTGGCACACAGGCCATTACATTAATTTTGACAATATGTATGTGGCTCCTGCCCATATTATCCTCATGACATGCAAGCCATGAATTAAATACATACATGCATCACATACACATAAGGGCTATACCAGTCATCAATACCTGCAAAACAGAGTTATCCGAATCTAATGTCTAATCTTGCAATGCAGAAAAATCTATTTTCCAAGCCTTATTTCAAAATTTTAATCTTGCAGTGCAGAAAATTTTGTTCTCTACGATTTTCATTTAGAGTTCGTCTCAATCCGAGTTACGGTTCAAAAGTTATGGTTGTTTTACCGAATAGCACTTTTCTCGGCAAACCGGCGCCCGGTAGTAAATTCCATCTACCACCGTCGCGCATCATATGCGCTTGGTACTTGACCTTGGGTTCAATTTGACTAATCTGATTGATCTCTAACTTGCCATGACTAGATTTACATGAATCACTTAACTTGGATTGCGGAATTCCGACCGGTACGAGTAGATCGTTTCAAGACCACCACGGCAAGATGATGAACCAAGGTTAGAGACTCATCTACAACCACGCATATCACCATATGCACAAAACCGAACCTATAACGAGGTAGTAATGGCTCTGATACCACTGAAGGGTTATGAGGGTGCTACGCTAAGCAGAAAACAAAACCTTTTGACCTCATAAACCAGGATCTACTACTAGTTACAGGTTACGGGATTACCACTAGACGCGCAGGTGTAGCAGAAGACGACTTGATGTAGTCATACGCATCGCAGTAGGTGGTGTAGTTGCATGGTCATCCATCACCTTAGTCCCCTTGCATGGTTCGTCCCATTGCTCCAGATGCAGCACCTCCGAGGAATCCCACATGTGCAGGGAAGAAGCGATGCGCCTCAGGTGGTCCCACATCAACGGGGTTCTACATGGCTTGCCATAAAGAGTTTGGAAGGGTGACATCTTGATACTTGCCTGGTAGCTATTGTTGTAAGAGAACTCAGCAAATGACAAACACTTCTCCAAATCTGAGCCATATTTGAGAACACTGGCACGAAGCATATCCTCAAGAATCTGATTCAACCTCTCTGTCTGACCATCTGTTTGTGGGTGGTAAGCGGTGCTGTAGTCAAGGTTAGTCCCAATGGACTCATGAAGAGCTTGCCAGAATTGGGACATGTATTGAGGTCCACGATCCGACACGATACTCTTTGGGGCTCCATGGAGCCTCAATATCTCCTTGATGTACAAGTCTGCCAACTGTTCAGCACGTATCAAAATCTTGACTGGTATGAAGTCTGCTACCTTTGTGAGATGATCGACTATTACCTAGATGGAGTGATGACCTTGCGAAATTCGAAGCAATCCCACGATAAAGTCAATGGATATGCTCTCCCGCTTCCATTCAGGAACATCGAGTGGTTTGAGTTATCCAGCGGGTCTCCTATGCTTGGCCTTGACTCTATTGTAGATGTCACATTCGGCCACATGTCTAGCAATGTCTGTCTTCATGCCTTTCCACCAGAAGTGCTTCCTCACATCTTGATACATTTTTGCACCACCAGGATGGATGCAATACTTAGAATCATGTGCTTCTGATAGAATTTCCTTATGCAATGCAGGATTGCTGGGTACACATATTCTGTCTTTGAACTAGATGGTTCCATGCTCATCTTCTCTGAATTTGGGGCTATAACCTAGCTTCATCAACCCACGTATGTACTCCATATCCTCGCAACTCTTCTGAGCTTCATGAATTCGCTCGGTGAGATTATACTCGATGCGAAGTTCATGCAACAGACCATGGGGTACTATCTCAAGCTGGAGATCTTCAATTTCTTTCTTCAGTTCAGGTGGCAGGGTTGAGGTGAATAGAGCATGACAGTAGGTCTTGCAGCTAAGAGCATCTATGACTACATTTTCTTTTCCTAGGTGATAGTGAATCTCCATGTCATAGTCCTTAATTAGCTCTAGCCATCTACGCTGTCTGATGTTCAGATCTTCCTGAGTGAAGTACTTCAGGATCTTGTGATCGGTGTATATATCACACTTGTTGCCAATGAGATAATGCCTCTAGATCTTTAGGGCATGCACAATAGCTGCTAACTCGAGATCATGAGTGGGGTATCGTTGCTCGTGCTCCTTTAGCTGTTGGGAAGCATAAGCAATAACTTTTCTATTTTGCATCAACACACAACCTAGTCCTTGGCGAGAGGCATCACAATAGACGACAAAGTCATTAGTGATGTCAGATAAGGCTAGAACAGGCGTGGTAGTGAGCTTCTCCTTCAGAGTTTGGAAACTGTGTTCACACTCAGGTGTCCATTCAAACTCGTTGGTATTCTTCAAGAGATTTGTCATAGGATGAGCTATCTTCGAGAAGTTCTCAATGAATTGGCAATAGTAACCCGCCAATCCTAAGAAACTCCTGATTTCGGACACATTGCGAGGTTTCTCCCATTCTTTCATGGCCCCTATCTTTGCAGGATCTACAGCAACTCCATCGACCGAGAGTACATGACCAAGGAAAGCAATTTCTTCAAGCCAGAACTCACATTTGCTGAACTTGGCATAGAGCTGGTGTTGGGATAGTTTCTCGAGCACTATTCTTAGATGTGCTTCATGTTCTTCAGCAGTGGATGAATAAATTAGAATGTCATCAATGAAAACCACCACAAACTGATGAAGATCATCCATAAACACCTTATTCATCATGTTCATGAAGTAGGCAGGGGCATTCGTGAGACTGAAGGATACAACAGTGAACTCATACTACCCATAGCATGTGACAAAGGCTGTCTTGGGAATGTCTTCCTCATGAATCTTCATTTGATGATAACCAGATCTGAGATCAATCTTTGAGAAGTACTTAGCACCATGAAGCTGATCAAAAAAGTCATCTATCCTTGGCAGAGGATACTTGTTCTTGATGGTAACAGCGTTGAGATTATGGTAGTCGACACACATCCTCATTGAGCCATCCTTCTTTTTCACAAACAGAACAGGTGATCCCTAGGGCGAGGCACTAGGCCTAATAAAGCCCTTATCAGAAAGCTCTTTCAACTGCTTCTTGAGCTCCTAGTTCATCAACTGACATGCGGTACGGTTGCTTAGCAATGGGACCGGTACCCAGCATGAGGTCAATTATGAACTCAACATCACGATCAGGTGGCATGCCTGGCAACTCTTCTAGAAACACGTTCTCATACTCTCTGACAATGGGGACATCAGCGAGAGTCTTCTCCTTTTTCTGGGATTCTGCTTGAGACTTGAGCGCATTCAAGGCACATAGAACAGATACTAATTTATCCATCTGAGGTGCACATCTAACTGCTTGGCCAGAAGGATGGGTTATCTGAACATATCGGGGTGAACAAGAGATCAAACCCTTGTGCTCGGTAAGCCAATCCATGCCTAGGATGACATCCAGACCATTTGAAGGTAGAAGGGTAAGGTTAGCTTAGAAGGTTAGACCCTCGATAGAAAGCTTCACTCCCTTACAGATAAGGGTGCTTCTCATCTCACCTAGGGGAGAACTGGTGACTATAGGCTCCAGACGTAAGTGGTAGGTATCTTATTCTCTTGTGCATACTTTGATGAAATGTATGAACATGTAGCTCCAAAATCAAACAGAACAGATGCTTTAAAGCCATTAACTAAAAACATACTGTACACAACATCTGGAGTGGCTTAAGCTTTTGTTGCATTCATGTGTGTGAGGCGACCACAACATGCAGATCCATGGTACTGAGACTTGGGTGCGGTAGGAGCGGGCGTCTTCTCAGGACAGTCAAACACCTTGTGGCCTGGTTTGCCACAACCAAAGCAAATGAATGGCACACTGCCTGTGGGGGTTGGCGTAGTGGCCTTCTAGTTGCCTGAGTTTGGCGCAGCACGAGCAGGTGTAGAGTGGTCGGACCTGTGACGTGACTGTGAAGGGTGCTTACGAGGGTAGCGATCCTTCCTAGAGCGGTCACGAGAGTGATGGTCATGAGAGTGACGGTTGCGAGAGCGATGGTCATGGGAAGAGCGGGAGTGGTCAATAGAGTAGGCACCACCACTCTTACCTGAGCCATAGGTAGGGTCCTTGCCATAATGAGGAAGGCTAGATGACCTGTCCCGACGGAACCTCTTGCGCTCATGGTCACGGTAGAAGCCCTCAGACTTCTTCTTCTCCCTTCTGGACATTTCTCCTACCTCCTTCTGGACATTCTCGATCTGTATGCAGCGATCGATCATGTCACGAAGGGTGTGACTCTTGGTGCCTCCTAGGGCCACCTTGATCTTGGGGTCAGACCCTTCCTGTATTGAGTGATCTTCTCCTTGTCAGATGCTACAACATGCAGAGGTGCATAGCGCAGCAAACTGGTGAAAGTGTTAGTGTACTCACAGATGTCACACCCCTTCTGAGTGAGGTTGTAGAATTCCTCCTCCTTTTGCTCCATGACTCCCTCAGGAACATGATACTCGATGAACTCATTAGCGAACTCATCCCAAGAGATGTGGTCGGGGTCCTCATGAGCTTGGCGGTAGCTGTCCCACCAGGAGCGTGCAGCTCCAGTGAGATGGTGAGCAGCGATCTCGACTCGCTCCTCAGGGGTACAGGTGGTAAGCTCTAGCTTTTTCTCGATCTCCTGAAGCCAATCATCGGCTTCTAGCGGTTCCTTGTAAGTGCCATCGAAACTAGGTGGCCTGAGCTTCAGGAAACCCTCGAGATTCCTCTGGAAGTCATTCAGGTTTCCTCCATAGTGGTGGTTGGCCCCATTGACCAATGCAGCGCTGCTATGTCTGTTGCGCCATCACTTCCTCCAGGTTCAGTGGTGGTGGTGGTGGCGGGATCGGCTGCGGCGGAGGGTTCGGCTGAGGTGGAGGTCCATTGCCATTGGCATCATCTCCTCCAGCTAGCGGGGTCCACTCACAATCATTCCCACCCTGGTTGAGGTCGATGGGTGGAACACGACCACCCCTGCGTCCAAGGCACCTTCCACGCCCAAGCTCAGGCTCGGGTGGAGGCGGACGGTTGCCTGGACGTGCGAAGCGACGTGCAGATATCTGTGACACAGGTTGACAATGGTTTAGTACTTTATTGATTCAATATAATTAAATGATTTCAATGATTTAAGGAAAAACATTTAATCTATCCAACACTCATACAAAGAAGCAATAAGAGCCATAAAATATGATAAGATTGAACATTCATCACATGGTTTGCATTACATGGCATCATCTCTAGCAGCTACGCTAGATGATGTGCAAGACTCGCACTACGAGAAGGTAACTCATAGAGGGTACATCAGGGATGATACATCATAACTCGAGGATAACAAATAGCTCAACTCTAACTCATGACGTGGCCAAGCAGGGTCCACACTACTCTGACTCATACATCGGTGTGTTGTACACTGCTGGGTGAAAACGGCTGCCAAGAACCATCAGTTCCTCTTGTGACATGTGAAGGCACTTCACGTAAGCCTGAGCTTCTCCGAACTCCTTGGTAAGCGGTAGGTTGGTGGGGGCTGGACAGTGGTTGTGCCTCAAGAGAGTCTGGCCAATCTAGAAAGTTTCATTGAAGGGGTCCTTGTGTCTGGCTGACAAAGAAAGTCGGTCTCGCAACTCAGCGTACTCCGAGCGGTGTCTCTCATTAGCGTTCTTCCAAGCTATCTTGAGCCTCTTGTACCTGTCCACCAAGGTCTCATTCTAAATCATCAGGGCAATCAGATGGCCTTGGTTGCACTGTGCTTTTGTCTCTGCTTTTTTAGGGCTTTGACAAGCATTGACTTCTCACACTACACGATGAAGTTGCTCTTGCCATCTTCCCGTCTCCTCTTCTAAAGTTCTCTGATCTCCTTTTCCTTGTCAATCTTCTCTCCTTCCAATTAGAGAACTCTTGCATTGAGTTAGTAGTTCCAAAGTCCAATGTCCTCTAGCTTGTCTCGCAGGTCAGCGACATCAGCTTTGTGGGCTCTTGCCTGATGGGTGAGCTTTTCCTTCAGCTGAGCGATAGTAGCTTGAGACCTTCCTTCTCCTCTGCTTCCTTCTTGCAGAACTCCTAGTACTCCATCAGAGTGTTGTGGTCAAGACGCCTCTTCTTCTCCAAGTGCTCTATGTAGCAGTTCTGCTCGAAGAGGTGAGTAGCGGAGGCACGGTTGCAAAGGCTGGTCTCAGCTAGGATGACTGACCTGACCTGGTCATCCTGTTGCTCTGGTGTGAGGAGAGAGTTCAGGGCCTAAGGAAGAAGATGAAACTCTATGTTGTGAAGGTGCTCATAAGCGATCTTCATCACTTCACGCAGAGCCTTGAGTGACATAGACTAGATTCCTTCTTCGATTGAGTCCTCGACTGTCATCTCTAGGAGAGTTGGTACTGAAGGCAGAGTCTGACTTGTAGGGATCTCCAGGTGAGTGACCACGTAGCCCTTGATTCCTTCTTCTAGGTCAGGTGCTCCAGTGCAGGTGTACTTGATCTCCTCAGTAGGCACTCCAAGCACTCCTAGAACATGGCGTAGGGTGTATGGGAAGCCTGGAAACTCCTGTCCCTTGTAGGTGAACTCAGCCTTGGGTATGCTACTCAATGGTCCAAGCGGGGGTCCAAAGCTTGTCATCTGCACATTTAAAGGGAGAGAGGTCAGCAAGTTAGTAATAATAGAGAAGCCTTGCATAAGAAGAAATGCAGGGTCGGTATATAACCGGAAGAAAAGCTGATTTGTCCTGTACTAACGTCCATTTCTAGGGTTTCATCCTAGGGTCAAGTATGGCTCCTGATACCAACTGAAACAACCTTGATTTCCACAAAGGGAAATCCATATAGTCGAAGTGTAACATGACCATTTAAATCACATTACCCGATAACAGTTGAATACCATAATCCATACATCAAACAAAAGAGTGCAATAGAGGGGTTTACAATAACTTATTACATCACCACTTGGCGGAATCAGAGTTCATGCAGCATAACAATAAAAGCTTGATGTGTGGAAGCTATCATCCTCGATCCAACTTGAGCGTAGGCACGAAACCCTCAATCGCTGTACTCCCCAGATGAGTACTCACTCCTTGAACCTAAAACCAAATTTTTAGTACGATTTGTAATAGCCACACTCCCACCCTATGCATTGCTTTATGGAAATTGGATACAAAATGGATATATAAAAAGGATCCTATAAAGCTGGGTTTTCCTATCAGCAATCAGGTATATAAATAATATAGTAATCAAGTTTTAAACTCATTCCCAAACCCATACCATCTATCACCATCCATCTCTGAACACCATCCCAAATCCTCCAACACCATCTCAGATTTAAGTCAACAAGCCAACTCTCTCTCGGCTTGTCCCAGCGGCCCGTAGCCCTCAACCTGGCTCACGGCCAAAAATCACATTCTGGGGGAAGGTAGAACACTCCACTCATTAGTCCGGTGCATGCGGAACACAGGAAAGGTCCATAGCCAAACAAGTCGGCATATGTATCGATCGATCAACCATACACTCTGTAGAGGTTTCACTAATCCACTAGATAACCATCATCGGTGTTGATCACCACCTAGGCAGATTTTGGGCGCCTACTGCCATAGAACGATGCCACTCTACCATCCACCTCTGGATCGCTGAAACTATGAAGAGAGCATGTATCCGCTCCCGTAGAGGATGCCATGCCATGTACCCACTCCTGAAGGTGGTGCCGTGATCGTCTCGGTAGGGTGTTAGCTCCATCCCATGCATATACCTTCCTATCACTACTCGCCTAGCAATGGTGGCATCGATCTATCCAGCGGTTTGGCCGTCTCCCCCCATGGGAAGCGAGTGGAAAGCAAGAGATTCCTAAGGTCCGGATACTAGCACAATAGTTCCTAAGTTTGACCAAGTCGAGATATCTTCTCCAGGGTTTATCTTTAACGTGCTACCATGGCACCTTCGTCCCGGGCTCCACTTCTCAGAGGATCACACCCAAAGATCACCATCACATATCAGTTAGCCTGCCATAGGCTTCTCTTATGGGAATGTCCAGACCCATTCCCCGGTAAGACTTTCTCCAGAAGCTCGTCGTAGATCCCGGCTCGATCGACTCAACCCTCACCCTACTCCCTGCCGTAAGCTCCACCCCAAACCCAGATACAGCATCATTAGCTCACAAGCTCATCTTGACCCATCAACACACACCTCCAGCCTGGCACCCTCCTAGCCTTCCCAGTGTTCATCATGTCACATCAAAATATAAGCGAGTGAAGTATATATTAATAAATATAGCAGATAAGCAAGTGGCTAACATAACAGCGGGTAAGTAGGTGATAGGTTATGACAAGGTAGGGCTCATCAAGTAGTATCTACTATGCAATCCTAGCACAGGCAAACCATTACGTAGCAACAGAAATTAAAGCGCTAACCATACTACATTTGTCATGCGTAATAGGATCTACGAGGTTAGGTGAGATGTGGCACCTTCACTGACGTAGCTGTTAGACTTCTCCTGGTAGTCACTGTCATCAGACTTGTCCTCGCTCGAGCCTGTAACCGAGAATTAATGGTCATGGGAATGACCCCTATAGATTAGCAAAAAGAATGAATGCCAAATAGAAGATCCAAGTGCACTCAAACATAGTAAAAATAGATAGAGCTCGATTTATAGAAAATTTGGATATGTGGATCATAATTTTTGGACCTCGTATGAATTAGTTATGATTTTTCAAAGATTCAACCATTTTCTGAAAAAGAAAAGGACTGGATTTATCTTGGTAGGGACTGGGTTTCCCGATCTTCCGTTAGTTCAAGATAACTATCGATTTGGTCGGAGAGAGACACACCGATCCGGCTTCAGATCACAAAGACCCAAACCCTGCAACCTTAGCACCACTTCTCCTCTGGTTATCAACCGTGTCACAATCCGATTGACCTCACCAAGAAGGCTAATCCCTGCTGCAAATCGAAGAACACAAGCAAGAACAAGATAAAACGCAACTAAGATTGAAGTGACAATTGCGGATATATGATTAAGCACACGAATGTGGGGTTTCACAAACCGATAACGGCGACTGTTCAATAACAGATTGATCTAAAGCAAAATCCAAACCCTAACGAGGGCAGTGGCTACTGAATATAATGCCTAAGGGTCATCACACCCCCTGGATGCGCCCCCCTAACGGGCTCAAACACGATACACGGCCCAACGGATCAAAAACTGTGGTGCAGCACTAGAACAGATTCTGGATGCTGGCTTGTTTCGATGTTTTCTAATGACTCAGAAGGAATTTGGACCTCAAACCAATGCCATTTGTTTTATTATGAAATTATCTTTCCAACCATGGGTAGAACGTAGAAAACGGAGTCCATATGCGTCCTGGGCTTCCGTTTTAATATGTGCTGGTCCTGGAGGCCGAGGCAGACTCGAACTCGAATTGGGCTGGGCCTCCGTCTTGTCTTGGACGCCCTTGCTGGCCTCCAAAAGTGGTGGCCAGGGTGGAGGACGTCCAAGGGCTTCCTTGGTGAGTTCTCCATCTACTTGGCTCATGCTTCCACTTGGTCCAGGGTCCCAAGGATGAAAAATAAGCCCATGACGATGACGTAGCTTCTAACAGAAATAGTAACAGAATATTTTGATGATTAGTAGACATTGCCGATGTGATATTGATATGGGACCAGATCTATTTGAAAGCCTATCAAATAAGCTTTCCACCAAGTGCTCATTGACCTCGATTGCACTCTGGATGGATGAGTTATGGCCTTCCCAATGAAGCATCGTCAGGCTGTCGTCGAACCAAAAGTTGAACTTTGTTGAACTGGCATTTTGAGACACATTTGTACCTACAATCAAATAATGACACGGACATGTGGAACCAAGTGAATTATATCCAAAGTCACTATACAAATATAGGAATGACATCACCTTATAATCAATGGTCGTATCCAAAGGTGTCATGTCCTCATCATATCTGGCGCTGACACTTGGCATCACGGGATTGGTCCACGTGTCGCGTGCGGGTCCAGCCAAGACAACTCAGCGGCTGACGTGGCGGATGACGTCATGCTGACGTCAGCATTGACCAGGTCAACGATCACCTGACATGAGGGTCCGAGGTGACATCACTGCTGATGTTAGCAGTCAACGGTCAACGGTCAACTAAAAGGTGGGCCCCACTGGGCCATTAACGGGCCGTTATTAGGCCATTAATGGGCCGAGTGGGCCAGGCTAGGCCCGCCATGTGGCACGCTCTGGTGCTGCCACATCATCACGCTGGATTCAAACTGGGCTCAGTCCACAGACACTGGTCCACAATGCATGGGCTCTCTTGGGGTCCACTGGCAGTGACTCAAGCTCACGTGAACCGCGTCCACTGCGTCGTCCTCTGGTCCATGCGGTCCACTGACCAATCCATGGTGCATCGGTCCCACTTAGCCCCACTTGCAGCCGCTCAGGTTCACATGAACCCGTCTATCTTCCTCTGGCCGAACTCATCCCCTTCCTCTGTTTCTCCAGCCTGACGCTGTGGCTCGCCGGTGGCGGTGCTTCTCCAAAATTCTAGCGCTCCGATGGTCCTCCGGTGTCATCAACTTGCCCATCGGCTCTAGGACATCATGGCGCACATGGAGGTGGGCTTCAAGGCTGCAGCTTGGCTCCTGGTGACATGCTCCATGGTGGACGGTGGCTCGGCGGCTACGACGCTCGACTGCAACCTCATGGGTGACTCAATCCGAGTCCAAGCAGTGCGCGAGGGTGCGATTGAGGGCACGCAGCACCTCCCCGATGCACGGGCGACGACCAAATCCACGGCGGAGTCCGCGTGGGTAGCAACTCCCACAGCGGAGCTCCGACGAGGCCTTGGTGTGCGGCACGGCACCCAGAGAGGCTCCACGGCTCCCATCTTCTCCTTATCCCAATGCAGCACGTCCTGGTGGAGCTTGATGAGGCATCCTTGTCCTTCGAGGTGTCCGGAGATGACGGGACACAGCGGTGCGAGGCGACGCTGTGGAGCGGCACCGCGGTGGCGCGATGAGGGCAAGGCGATGTGTAGACAATGCTCCGTTGTGGCAAGCACGGAGCTTGGGCGCGTGCAGTGTCCATATCATCAAGGCGAGCGCGGATCCATGGTCAAAGGAGCCCGTGGCTCATCGATGCGGTGGTAAGGTGGCCTCGCCATGGCAGCGTGCGACGCGGCAATGTCATGGTGACGTTTCTATCCGGCATCCTCCTGATGCCGTGGTCTTGGGGCTTGGCCTGTCCATGTGCGTGTGTGCGGGTGTGTCCAGGGAGACCGGTGGAGGTCTCGGCCTACGCGCTCCCAAGGTGGAGCGCCATGACCAGTAGCAAGGGTGAGGGGTTGGAAGAGGGGGACACGGCGGCGCTCACCGGCGTTGGCATGGATGGAGGCGTGGTACCAAGTCCAAGCAGCTCCGGCTCATGGTACTGTTCTTCCTCCTTGACCCGGTGGCGTAGCAGCAACTCTGGTACAGTGATGGAGGCCTTCTTCTCCAACTCCAACGGTGACAGCAGTTCCTTCCCCGCCTCCTTTCTTCTCCCCTCCTCCTCTTCTTTTCCAATTGGTGCAGCAAGGTGAAATTGACGGGCCACCGAGGTGGCAGCGGGCGATGGAACCCTAGGGAGTGCCGGGGCTTCCTCTTATAGGGGTGGAGGTGGTAGGTAGCATGACGATGGCACGGCGGTCATGAGCTCGAGTGGCCGGGGGCATTCCCGTCTAAGGAAAGCTCCCAGGTTGCTGCCGTGGTTGCGGTGGGCTCCAGCGGGCAGTGGCTCAAGCCAATTTGGCTTCACGACGAAGGATGGAATAGGCAAGGGACAGCCGTGCACGGGCGATTGCAAGCGGGCGCGGGATAGTGAGGTGCTCGCGGCTGTGGATGCCTTGTGGCAGAGCCTATCGGCCAAGGTGGTAGGTGGGATAGCCGGCGATGCGGGGCAGCAGAGGATCGAGCGGCCAGGGGACCTCGTGTGGTGCTCACGTGAGTGGACGTGGCACGGGAGGAGCAGGGGAGGTCGGGGTGACCTCAGCCAGCATGATGACATGTGGGTCCCACTGCGGGACCTACTCGTTAGCGACTGCGGCTGGCGACGGCGTGGCGTGGGGCAGCAGGTCCTTGCTAGGCGTCGGCGGCTTGATGGGCCAGCCAACGCACGAGGGAAAGAGAGGGAGAGGGAAAAAGAGTGAGAGGCTGGGCTGGCTTGTTGGGCTGCTTGTTGGGCTGGCCGGCGTGCAGAGAAGGGAAAAGAGGGGTAGGCCAGGCTGGGCTGGTAAGCAGCCATGGGCCAGATTGCTTCTTCCTTTTCTCTTTTTATTTTCTTTCTCTTTTTCATTTCTCAAATACTTTTATTTATATACCTATATATATGTGTGATGTGCCAACTTTGAACAACAAAGTAGTGGGCATACAAGGCCCTTATATTGTTAGGGTATTATTCCCTTAATTTTTATTTGTGAAAATAAATATTATGATCTCATTTTAATTAAACATCACATAAATCAAATAAAAACCAAATCACCTTTGTATGCAACATGACATGACAACTATTGAAACATTGAAGGTAAGCTATTGCAACATTTGAAAACATCATATGAAATATTGATCAAAAATTACTTTTAAACATTGATTATGCTATGATTGCATAGGATGTTATGCATGACATGACAAGGTTGATGCAAGGTTAGGGTAGATGATGACATGTCACACTCAACACTCATAGGTTTTTGAGAAAACAATTTTGTACCTGGATTTTCAGGTTGTTAAATCGGCAACAACCTCTTGATCCCTGATCTTGATGGCTACATCCTTGGCTATTCCTTCCAGAAACTGGAACAATTGATCCACGAGCTGCAGCTGCAAATATGTTGGGTGCAAGGGTGTATTTTGATATAAATGTTTATACGTTACCATGGACATTATGTTGACACTTGAGCCAATGTCACAGAATGTCTTGTAGAAGGTACTTTCCTTGATCGTACAATCTATGGTATGTACTCCAGGATCTTCAAAAAGTATCGAGGGAAGAGTAGTCTCATGCGGTGGTTCAATAGTGTTGACCATCCAAACTAGTTCTTGAATAGTTGGCTTTGGTTTCCCTTTCTTGTTGTTGTTCTTCGGAGTAGGTAGTATACCTTCATAGGTGTTGACATTCTTCTTGACTTAAGCTTTCTTCTCTGGAATCTTGTTCTTCTTCATTGGGGCTTTGTTCTTCTTTTCTTTCATGGACTTGTCAAAATTCAAGTAATCATACGGGTGCCGAGGGTGAACTCGGTTGGTGTACGTATGGTTCTTGAAATTGAATCTTTCCTTATTCTTCCTTATGGTGAAATAGATCTTGGTGCTATTAGCATAGATGATGGCTTTAGCTGAGCTGAGGAATGGTCTTCCCAAAATGATTGGTGCTCTTTTATCTCCTCCTATTTTTATTACCACAAAGTCTAGCACTAGAGACGAGTGTCCAACTCCTATGAGCACATCTTCAAGGATTCCCTTGGGGTAGCATAGTGATTGATCTGCAAGCTGCAAACACATGGTTGTGTACAACAAAGGGTTACCATGAATTTTCTCATATATTACCTTAGGCATAATGTTGACACTTGCTCCTAGATCATAGATAGCTTCTTCAAACTCATGATTTCCAATGTGGATGGGGATGACGGGTCTTCCTGGATCTCCTTTCTTTTCAGGATATTTGCCATTCGGCCACCACTGTGGTCTTGGTGGAGTTATGAAGTACTCTCCTACATTGAAAATGTCTACAAGATTCACAGTTTCTAATTCTTCCGGATTCCCAGGAATCTTACCTTTTTTGGTCACAGGTATTGAAGCTGCTAACTGAGAAAGTTGTGATTCCATCATCTTATTAAAGCTAAGTTGATTCTTTATGATAGAAGTAAAGCTATCAATTCTATTGTTTATTATTTCAAGAACTTTATCATTGGAAGCTATCTTTCTAGACATATTCTCAATAACTTTATTTTGATTAGCAATCATATCTCTCAAAGGTGGTTGGTTGAAGTTATTACCTTGGTAGTTACCTTGGGAATTACCATGTAATTACCTTGATAATTGGGCCTTTGTTGATTCCACCCTTGATTTTGTTGGTTCCATCCCTGAGTCTGTTGGGGACGAAAATTGGAGTTGTTGTTGATGTAGTTGACATCTCCTAGGACATCAGGACAGTTGCTTCCCATGTGGTCAGTGCTTTCACACTCTTCACAAGTCATGCAAGAGTGTCAGATATGCATGACTTCCTTCTTTTGTTGATCTCTTTCGTCAAGCTTCTTCATGAGCAGGTCCATCTTAGCAGACAACAAGTCTACCTCTTTGACTTGATGCATTCCTCCTCTCTTGCATGCTTGAGTGTGTTCTTCATTCCATGCCTTAGAAGGTATCTTCTCAACAAGAGCGGTTGCCTCATGAATAGTTAGTGACCAGAATGATCCACCAGCAACATCATCAATGTTCTCACGGGCACTTGTAGTGAGCCCATGGTAAAATGTTTGCATAAGTAACCAATCTTCCATCTCGTGGTGAGGGCATTCTGCAATGTAATCTTAAAAGCGCTCCCATGCCTTAGGGATAGATTCATCATACTGCTGCTGAAAAGTTGAAATCTTTGCACATAGGGCATTCGTCTTGCCTACAGGAAAGAACTTTGCTAGGAAAGCAGTGGAACATGCATCTGAAGTAGTATTTCTATCTTTGTTGGCGTAGAACCACTGCTTCGCCCTTCCCAAGAGTGAGAATGGGAACAGGCGGAGTAGTGTGGCATCTCTTAAGACCCCTTTCATGCTGAAGGTGCTGTAAATCTCCAGGAAGTGTTGGAGGTGAGCAGTTGCATCCTCATGTGCTTTCCCACAAAACTGGTTGGCTTGCACCATGTTGAGCAAAGCTGGCTTGAGCTCGAATCCATCATCTCCCACATTGACTGTTGGTCCAATCCTGATATTGGCAGTTGTTGGAGCAGAGAATTCATAGAGAGTCTTGTCAGCCATTGCTTCTAACAACGGTGTTGAGCTACTTGCTGGTTGGTCTTCTGGCAAAGTGGTTGGGATCTTTCTTCTTAGTTGTGCTTTAGCTCTTCTGATTATTGTCTCAGGATCGTTAATGTAGTTTGTTGGTCGATCAAATCCAGTGGTATATTACCTTGCATGAGATACTCAAGTAGGCTGAACAAGGGTAATCCTGTTCGAGTATGACTCGATTTCTCAATTGTCACCTTGCATAAAATATTAACAAACAGACAAAACTACAGGGTAAACCTGTTTTGAGTAAAGATCAATAGTATATCTCAATTATCACATGTGTAAGATTATTCCTAGATATTCAATTTCCTTCTCTAGACCTCCATTGCCTTCCCCGGCAACGGCGCCAGAAATGCTTGTTGACATTCCTAACACCTCTTTAAGTTAAGTTGTCATCCCTAACATGATGTAAGAATGTGGTTGTATTTATAATCCTAGCACTCATCATAAAATTAAATAAAAGGTTATCCGCAAGCGCACAGATAAATACTCCCGTTGTAGCATTTCACCCAGGAAAGTTTCAGGTATCGTTATTTATAATTCACCACTAGGAAGGCAGGATGGAGGTATTGAGAATAAAGCTATAACTTACACTTGTGATAAGAAGTATACTAGATCTTCTCAAAATAGGGATATATCATAATAAAATAAGGATAATAATTCAACAATGTCCAAAGAAGGTTCCATCGAGCATTTTCCTTCTTAGATGTGATTCTAGAAAGAACTAGGAAATAAAGATACATAACTCCTAGGGTTGATTGTAACTATAGGTCATTGAGCTACATCAATTAGTGCAATTACATCTAGCTATCATGGTCAAAATAATCACATATCCGTACTCAAGAGACATTGCCAAGGTGGGTCATGAACATAGCAAGACGTTACCCCGCAACTATAGGCTTATCACAATCCTACATTCAAGGAGTGGACTATAGAGGACTCAACAAAGCTGTCACCTTCGCGATCTACCACATGGCCCGGAACATAGGGGGCACTCGCAGATAGACTTAATCTAGGCACCGTGCCTACATTAATTCTACCACCCACCCCTTGTACTTCAGGATGAGTGCTATACGAACAAGAGCATAAACACCAAACTACTCCAACTAAACTAGACATATAACCAACATAGGCAATGAACATTATAATTATAAATCTATTATTATAACAAGTCATGGTGAGGAACATAAACATGAACAAGAACAAGAACTAGAGGAATATTACGAATAAGAACACAATGAACTAGATGATGAACTAGATAATTAGACGATGAACAAGAAGATAAACACAATGAACTAGAAACACAAATAGATTAATACTGTTGAATACAAAGAGAGATACAAGACATTACCAAGCCTTCTTATGACTAGATCTAGAGCCCAAGTGCTGCTTGCCTCCTCTAATTCCTATTCTTAAGTTCTAGCTATGCCCTAGATGGTGGATGCTCTAAGTTATCCTTTCTAGGGACGACCCTGAACTGAATAATGAATATGATGATAGATGCTCTCCTCAAGGGGTCTGTCCCTGCTTATATAGTCTGGTGGGATGAACCATGGCTCTTGGATCAAACCGACTTGAAACAATGGTCAAGATACACTGTAGAGGTCGGTTGGAGACCGTCATGCGAAGGAGGGCCCACTTGGCAGGGGAGCCAGGCCGGCCGGCCGGACATGTGGGGCCGGCCAGCCCCACCTGGTAGCCACCAGGCTTCTGCTTTGATCTCATGTCTTTTGGTGTCTTCTATGTCCTTCTAATGCCTCTTCCGATCCGTTTGTGTAATGAGTCATGTCTTGGATGGATTCTTTCCTTTCCCATCTTCTGGATAAGTCCCTGATCTTGTGATGATGATGATTTCTAGGGCTTTCTAGAGTCTTCTGAGTAGTAACCATCGAGGACTTTCTCTTCAGTGCTCCAAATATGTCAAGTGATATGTCCGTTGCGATCGTCTCGATGAGCTCTTCACAATGATGTGCTCAGCTTCCTTTCTTGAGATAATTTTATGATGAAATATTAAATATCATGCAAAACAATTGGGAGCAACACAACTTGTGGAACTTATTAGAAGAAATCCTACTTCCTTACTTTATCTTTCATTTAAGGCCTTATCCTGGATCAGTTGATAATTAAAAATTAGAGTTAATTGATGTCAACAACCCTCAAATGGAAAATTTTTCCATTCTCACTTCTGAGAAATGCTAAACAATGGTATGCTCATACCGTAGGAGGTGTTCATGGAAAATGGGATGAAATTCAAGACAAATTTTGTCTTGCTTTCTTCCCTGTTTCTAGAGTTCCCACCCTTCGAATCAAAATTCTTACCTTTCAACAGAAGGAGAAGGAGACTCTAGGAGCAATATGGGCCTGATTCTTAAGTCTAATAAGTACCGGTCTAGACCTCTCTTTGCCTGACCATGTCCTTCTAAATCACTTCTACCTTGGTCTTAGCAAAGAAGATGCTCTCCAACTTGACATGTCTTCTGGAGTCTCATTCGTGCACATGTCCATTAGTGTGGGAAAGGCCATCCTTGAGAAAATCCTTGAAAACACTCCCTACACTGGTGTATATGATGAGTTTCCTGAAGAATCAACGGAGTCAAGCCCCGACCAACAAGAGGAGGCACCCATAACTGAATTTGAAATTTCTTAAAATCCTTCACATAATTTGGTTGCTGAGGAGCCTCCCTTTGAGGGGACACATGACACTTCCAAGGATGATGATCCTCATCCTTTTGTATGCCCCTTTGAATTCAAGGATGACCTCTTTCTTGATGTTGATTTTGGGAATACCACCATGTTTCCCACTTCAACATCATCTTATGCCTTGAATTCTTGCATGAGACATCAACAACATTCCCAAGACATAGAGGGAGGATCAATTCTCATAGAAGACATTTCTATCCCTTCCCCCTCTATGCCTAACTTTGATGTCTCATCAAGATATGTTCCTAATCTTAGGAGTGAGGTTATGTCAATTTCCGCAATAAGCATGAATTATCCGTATGTTGTGGAGGATTCAAATTGCCATGGGAAAGAAGAACCTCTCCCTAAGACAAAAGATTTTATCAATGAGCATGGAAGCTATTTCTTTGCTGCCCCATTCGTTCCATGCACATACGAAAAATTTTGAGGATCAATCTATAACTGCCATCATCAAAAGGATCTACAGCCTCTTTTCGCTTTCAGTTCATAAAAACTTTGAAAGGGTTGTTGTAGATGCTTTTGTCTATCACAAGTTTTTCAAATCTCAAAATGTTTTGGCTTGAGTTTTATAGATTGACCCACAAAGGTTGATGTTGGAGGGGAAACCACATCATCAACATTGGACTGATTTCAAAAGGTGTCCCATGGACAAGCTTTTGTCCTAAAACAAGCACTGTCGGGAGATACCCTAGGCTATCTTGATAAGAAAAAATATATTTATTATTATTTTATATTGTTTTCATCATAAAAAAACTTTTCTTTTCAAATAAAAGTAAGGACATGTTGTCAAGTTAGTATGCACCTTCGGGTATTGTTGTCACTAACCATTCCAGGTGTGGTGCTTGAGAACATGGAGGAACATCAATGACAAACCAGAATGCTCTTGAGGGGTGGGATACACTTTCAAGGAGACCCTGACCCAATACACTTGACTTTTATACAAAAGTCCAAGTATGGGGGAAGATGGAGAGAATCTGGAGTCCCACTCACAACAAGGGTCATCCATGAAGGTAAATGAAAGTCGATGTTAGCTGCCTTGCTATAAAAAATATAGAGAAAAAAGAAGAGAAAAAAAGGGAGTGAAAAAAGAAAGAAAAATAATGAGTTTTGAAAAAAGAAAGAAAAAAAAGGAAAGAGAGTGGAAAACAAAAAGAAAGAGAGTTAAAAAAGAGATGAAAAAATCGAGATAGGAAAAAAATAATATATATATACAAATAATAAAAAGAAAAGGGGGATCCACCTCCTTTACACCTTTGCTACCAATAAGGCCCAATCCCACATACACTAGTTGTACGTAAAACTTGGCCTTATTGTTCACCTGAGTTGGAGCTTGTACAACCACACCACCGGTGGAGCATCTTCAAAGCTGAATCCACACAGGTTGCCAGTAAGAACAAAAGGTAATAAATGTTCACCAACCTCTTCGCTCATATTTGTTTCCATTTGATCAATCAAATTCATGCTACCTTGTTTATGCCATATGCTCTAGTTTGGATGTATTTTCTAGAAGTACAACCATGGGTGTTTTAAATTAAGCATGGTTCTTAGGTTAAAATTGCCTTCTTTAATCAAAGTTTGATATGGTGTTGGATTTTGGTTGATGGACTTTGAGTTGTTTGCACAAACAATGGCAGTAATTTGAAATGGAGATAATTCTTGGCTATGTTTTCATTGCACATTTTATCTTAGCCTTGCTTGAGCTCTAATAAAAGTTGGTTGAACAAGTTTTTAGTAAAATAAAAATAAAAATAATTAAGTAATAATAATCTGAATAATAAAATCTTGACTCCTTGATAGTTAGTAGGACCCATGCTTGTTGTAGTTCCTCTTGTTTTGTTTGTTAAAATAAAACAGGTACAAAAATAAGTGTGGGGGAGATCTCTCAAGCATAACTAAAACAAATTCGAGATCTCTCCAACACATTGCACAAACATCGAGCAACCCATTGTACAGAAGGACGAGACAAAGGACTTCCATTAGCTCCTTCATCTTCAATAGTGGTTTGTGCAACTCTACTCTCATTCCTCTCAAAGTTTTGAATTTTAACATTGAACAAATTTTAAAAGACAAAACTTTTGATGCTCCATCTCCATGTCATCCTGTGATTAAAGTTTGCATACTCTTTATTCCTTGCTAATATTCCTACAACTTGTGAACACTTATCATAGGGACCCATTTTGTCTAAGTAATTAACGGATGAGATATAGTAGGATGACATGACGCTTGCTCATTTCTTGCAAAGGACTTGGGATTTATTTTACAAAGCAAAAAATCAAAATAGCATGTTCCTTGAATGATATGCAAATACCTACCAAGGCCATATATGATGTTTCATGACAAAACCTTCCACATATGCCTCTTACTTTGTGTTGAGTTTGGTCAAGTTCTATGACCCCTATCGAGAGATGTTTCATGCTCCCAAGATCAGAATTCACATGCACCCAGAAATAAAGATGTCAACTCTTACATTGAGAGTTGCGCACAACGTTCGTTCATCCATCCACAAAAATATTGCACTACTCCTATCCTGGGAGTAGGCACAAACATTCCATCCACTTAGATCCACCCAAAAATGTTCTACTCCTACACTGGTGTGAACGAAAAATATGCTTGTTAGGTTCCATCAAAATAAATGCTCTGAATTCTTGCTCACATCTCCCTTAAAGTTGTTGTTACAAGAAGAGGCATGAGGTTGTTAATGAAAACAAAGAAGGCGGCAAAAAAAGCGGAGAATAAAAATGTGGAGGAGAAGAAGAAAAAAGTGAACAAAAAATAGATACATGCAAAAAAAGAAAAGGTGGAAGAAAAAAATAAAGAGAGAATAAAGATAGCCCATGCCCTCATAGAAGAATAGTTTCTAAGTCCTGATAAAAAGGGAGATGTGTTTTAAAGAGCATAGTAGAATTTGGTTAGACACCTTCCACACACTTGTACAATTCTAATCTAAGAGTATGACGCTTCCCTCCAGTGAGGTCTGGGATTTGACTTGACAACACATACAAGGTAAGTGTGCCTTAGTATTTTCATCCCTACCTAAAGCTCTAGATAAACCTTTTTAGAGGTAGGATGATCAAGTGAAGACAATCCCTCTATATGCATTGGTGAGGAACCACATACAAATTTGAGTGACTTGAGAGAATCATTCAAGGAACAAAAGCTATCTTTATGTTTTTAAAATCTTACAAAAACCCAAGTTTTTGAGCAAGGATAGAGTGAGAAGATTTGAATCCAAGCAATTCCATTTTTTAATTGCCCAAAATGATTTGGTAGACACTTGGAAGTTCACAGTTTCAGGTGAAGCTTGGAATAACTTATATGCAGATTCTACAAACAAGGAGATAAACCCGCTTAGTCCTTCAAACCTTTACTCGAGGACGAGCAAAGGACTAAGTGTGGGGGAACTTGTTGGTGCTCCTTATTGCATATAATTTGACCGCTGAAATAATCTAAAATGATAATATTCCATGATACATCATAACCAAATTATTATTTATCTAACAAGTTCCACGAGTTTTGGTGCTCTAACATGTTTTGCAAAATATTAAAGTTTTCATAATATAAAAGTATCCCAAATGATAAAACGGAGTACACCATTGCGATGGGCTTGTCGAGCTGAGCAAAATTCATATATTGTTTACCATATTTGGAGCTATGAGGAAAAAGATATCAAAAATGCAAATTAAAAAGGTGTGCTGACATCATGCTGACGTCAGCGCTCCCCAACACTGCCATGCAGGGCCAATAACGATCTGCCACGTGGCACCCAGCTGCCCCCATAGCTAGGGCCTTGAGGAAGGGATCACGCGACCAGCCCAGTGAATCAGGAAAGGCCGCTTGGCCTGGCGGCCTCTGCAAGCTGTAGCATTGCTGGTCGGGGGGAAGGCAGCCCATGGGATCGGCCCGTCTGCAGGCGACACGTGGCCGCCCAAGCCTCTCACATGTGTGTGCGTGAGTTTGAAACCGCAAGTGCACGGGTGCGTGGTTTGCCCTGCCAGGTGCCACGTGGTGTGCCTAGAGTGGATGCCCAAAGGCGGTTGCTGGTCCACAGGGTTCATGCACGGGTAGACCGCGATTTGGCCCTTGTTCAGCCTAGTCCAGCCGGCCAGGCGCCAGGATTTCTACCCAGTAATTGCAGACAGTGCAGAATCTACCGGTTCACCTCTGGTTCTCTTTGGGTTTTCAATTCTGATTGATTCCTAATTAATGTACCAACCTAAGTAGGATGGTTGCATGCATGCAACCATCATAGGAGAGGGGGTGATGTGCAAAATGTGTCTCCTCCTCTCTACTATATAAGGAGATCCTCTCCCCTCATTGTAAACACACTCTACACTACAAGTTTGAGCCATACACTATATATTCTACACTTGAGCTTCACTTCCATATCATTTTAGTAGTAGTAGTGTCCCTCTAGGTGCTCTCACCTAGTTGTACAAGTTAGAAAAAGAGGAAGAGAGAGGAGGCGCTAAGCAGAGGCGGAGCCGGCTTATCGGGTTCTCCTCCAATTTGTACCTCTACGGAGCCGACTCCTTCGTGAGTAATATACACGTTCTTTCTTTGCAATGCCCTAGTGATCTTTGTAATTAAAGTTTAGTGCTTACTTGCTTGCTTACGGGATCTCTGCTTGACCGAGTGCCCTAGTCCAGCTAAGATATGGGATTAGAGTAGTAGCTGTTAGCGTAGACATGGTGTCTGGGCTAGCGAGTTACCTGAGTTTGTGCCCAACCCCACGAATAATTGTGGTAGCCCCGGGGATGACAAACCCGACAATGCCTTTGTATTCCACCATGTTCAAGTTGGTGTTTTCATAGATCTTTTGGCGGCCTTCTCCTGATCACCGTTTTCCCAGTCTTTTCGAGGGTCGAAAAGGTACCGCTACTCCGAAGTGAGGGAGTATATTAAGCTGAGACTTTAGTTATCTGGTGACCTTGGGTTGAACTTAGAAAACCCTCTTGCTTCTATCTAGTACACTTTTGTTCCCTATAGAAAATACGATACCCTAAATACTTCTAGGTGAAAGCTACAATGGTACTCCGTGCACTTGCGAATTTATCTGCTTACGCTAAGGAATACCAATAGTCTACTAGTTCTTCATATAGTCTTGGTTTCAGTCCTTATAAAATTAACCCGTTTGCTCTTTTGACTTGTCCGTATGCTTGAGGGTGAGCAACTGATGCGAAATCTATGTCAATTCCATAATCTGTTTCCCAAGATGTAAACTCCTTCATGGTGAACGGCGATCCTAGATCAGTGACGATCCAGTTGGGTACTCCAAATCAAAACATGATGCTTTGTATGAAATTGATAGCCTTTTCTACGCTGTACTTGACCAAGGGTTTGTATTCTATCCACTTGGTGAACTTGTTAATTGTGACGAAGATGTACTCGAATCCTCCAAGTGATCTTTTTAGTGGACCGACTTGATCCAATCCCCAACAGGAGAAGGGCCAAGAGGGTGGTATGCATATCAAGTTGTGTGCCAGAATGTGCTGTTGTCTTGCAAACATTTGGCACTTCATGCATTTTTTGATGAATTCTTCTACGTCCTTCATTGCTGTGGGCCAGTAATAACCCATCTTGAAAGCTTTACCTACTAAGGTTCTTGAGGCCACTTGATTGCCACAGCAACCCGCATGTATTTCTTCGATGATGTTGATTCACCTTTCCCTTGGTACGCATTTGAGTAGGACTCCTGATGAAGCTGCTCTTCTGTATAGCTTATCACCGACCAATATGTAATTTTTACTTCTATGTATTAGTCGGGTTCTTTGTGTCTTGTCTTCTGGTAGCATTTTTGTTTTTGATGTAATCTATAAACTGTTGTCTCCAGTATTCATAGAGAGGATCATAACTTGTCAAAGGATCTTGATTGATCTCCATTGGGTCATCCTTGGTTGATCCGGGTTGTTGTACTTCTCCAGGTTGTTTGATAGATGGTTCTCTTAACTCTTCCATGAAGATTTCTGGTGGTACTTTTGCTCTGTCAGAGCCTAGCTTGGCCAAAGTGTCAGCGGCCACTTTTGAATCTCTTAAGACATGGTGGATGTCTAGTCCTTGAAAAGTTGTCTCTAATTTTTTGACTTCTGCACAATAAGCACCCATGTTGTCTTTTGTGCAGTCCCATTCTTTGTTGACTTGGTTGATGACAACTACTGAATCGCTGTGGATTAGCAACCTCTTTATTAAAGAGTGGGCTACTCTTAACCCGTGTATGAGTGCTTCATATTCTGCTTCATTGTTTATAGCTTGCCACAGAATTTGTAGGACATACTTGAGTTTTCCTTCTGGTGATATCAATAAAATTCTAGCTCTGGCACCTCCTAGTTTGAGTGAGCCATCGAAGTACATCCTCCAATGATCAGTGATTGGTTCGGGTTCTTTCAGGGTTGTCTCCATCCACTCGGCTAAGAAGTCACTGAGTGCTTGTGATTTGATAGCCTTCTTTGACTGAAATTCCAAGTTTAATACTCCAAGCTCTATTGCCCATTTGGATATTCTTCTTGTAGAATCTCTATTTCTCAAGATATCCGCTAAAGGAAATTCTATGATTACCGTGATCTTGTGTTCTTGAAAGTAGTGCCTCAACTTCCTTGATGATATTAGGATTGCATAAAGTAGCTTCTATATGTGTGGGTATCTAACTTTTGACTCTGTTAGTACTTCGCTGATGTAGTAGACTAGTCTTTGTACTTTGTAGACATGACCGGTTCTTCTCTCTCAACCACAACTGCTGTGCTTACGACGTTCTTTGTAGCTGAGATGTATAATAGCATGTCCTCCTTCTGGTTTGGTGGCACCAAGATAGGTGATGAGGCTAGGTAATGCTTGAGTTTCTGAAAAGCTTCATCTACTTCTTTTGTCCACTCGAACTTGCCTGTCTTCTTCAGCAATTTGAAAAACGGAATGCCTTTTTCTCCTAAGCGAGATATAAATCTGTTGAGAGCTGCCATACAACTTGTCAGCTTTTGGACATCTTTTATCTTCTTTGGTGGCTCCATATTTAGGATTGCCTTTATCTTTTTTGTGCTTGCTTCAATTCCTCTGTTACTAACTAGAAAACCGAGTAGTTGTCCAGCTGGGACTCCGAAAACGCACTTGTTCGGGTTGAGCTTCCATCTCCATTTTTTGAGGTTTGTAAAAGTTTCTTGTAGGTCTTCTATCAATGTTTTGGGTTCATTTGTTTTAACCACGACATCATCCACATAGGCTTCAGCATTTCTTCCTATTTGATCTCCCAAGGTTGTTTGAATTGCCCATTGGTAGGTTGCACCTGCGTTCTTCAAGCTGAAAGGCATTGATATATAGCAATATGCTCCAAACGGTGTCACAAAGGATGTCTTGCTATGATCTTTTTCTTTGAGAGATATTTGATGATATCCAAAGTAGCAATCTAGAAACGAGAGCAGAGATGCTCCTGCTGTTGAGTCTATCACCTGGTCGATTCTTGGGGGACGGTAAGGATCTTTGATGCAATGTCTATTTAGGTTGGTGTAGTCGATGCACATGCGCCAGTCTGGCGAGTTCTTCGTTTCCACCAGCACTGGGTTTGCTAACTAGTCTAGGTTGATTATTTCTCTGATAAGACCGGCTGCCATTAGCTTAGTGAGCCCTTCTTGATTGTTGTTGTTCTGTCTAGTGCAAATCTTTGTAGCTTGTGCTCGATGGGTTTTGATCCCTTGTTTACATCAATAATGTGCTGAACCAAATCTCTCGGGACTCTTGGCATGTCAGCTAGTTTCTAGGCAAAGATATTTTTATTGTCCCTAAGAAACTTGGTGAGCACGAGTTCCGATTTAGGATTGAGTTCTGCATTGATGGACGCCGTCTTCTCGGGGTCACCAGTTTCTAGGTCGATCTTCTTTGTCTTCACTTTAGTTAGGGTAGAGAAACTTTTTCTTGCCTTCTTTATGGGGATTTCTGTCTCCTGTGGGTTCAATGTTGTAGCTATCATGGCAATCTCTCTTCTTCCTTGTTTTCCTTGTAGTCTTTCTGTAATTTGGATGGCTTGTACATCGCAATCATAAGCTTTCTGCAAATCTCCTTGTAGTGATAATATCCCTTTGGTTGTAGGCATCTTGAGTAGTAGGTATGGATAGTGAGGTAAGACCATATATTTGGTTAGTGCTGGTTGCCCCAAGATAGCATGGTAGCATGATTCGAAGTTTGCTACTTCAAATTTGATGAAATCCATTCTGTAATTGTCCGTAGTGCCAAACATGATAGGCAATGTGATCTGCCCCAAAGGTACTGCTACTGTCACATTTGTAATATGCCATAGAAAGGTTTACTTGTTGGTGTAATCATCCCTTCGTAGTCGATGCTCATTTTATTCAATGTTGTAGTAATATGATGTCCAGGCCGGCACCACCATCAATTAGCACTTTGGGAACTATAATTCCTAAGATTGTTGGTGCTACCACTAGTGGATAACAACCTGCATTAGATGTGCTTGTCCATTGATCCTCTCTTGTGAAGTTGATGGAGTATTTTGACAAATTTAGATATCTTAGAACAGCGGGTTCTGCTTCCATGACGGCCCTATGCGCCAATTTCTGCTGTTGCTTATTTCTTGCACCTAGTACTCTAGAGAATATTATGTATAACTGCTTTTTGGGTTCTTGAAAATCTCCTTCGGGCTTCTTTTCATCCTTCTTTGGTTCTAGTTCCCTTCTTTCTTGGTTGTTATTGTACCTTCAACCTTTTTTTATACTTGGTGTTGAAATCATGGCAATCTTTAAGCTTGTGTCCCTACCTTGGGTGCTTTGGGCAGTTCATGTCTTTGTAGTTTGCGAATTGTCTTTCTTTGATTCTGTCCCTTTCTTGAGGTGTCAAATTTTGGAAAGTGTTTGTTCTCTTGTTGGCTACTACCACCATGTTGTCCTGCCTTGGCCTCTTTTCATTGTTCCTGTAGTCAAACCTTCCCTTCTGTCGTTGTTGTCCCTGTTGTCAGGGAATTTTCTGTTTGTCTTTTCTTTTGAAGATATAATTTGATAGCTCATTTGAATTCTTTGTTTGGCTTTGGGTCTTCGCTGTTTAACCCTTTGAATTGCCACCTTGTGATGATTCCATTGCTGAATATGTCGATGACATCTCTATGTGTGATTTCATGCACTTGTGCTCTTGCTTCGCCAAGTCTTCCGTAGTATTCTCTAAGTGATTCTCCTGGCTTCTGTGTGATTCCTTATAATTCTGTTGCTTCATTGGGTGTATGATAATTCCTGCAAAGTGGCTACAAAATTGCCTTTGCAAGTCACTCCAATATCTGATGGACCCTGCGGGTAGTTTGTCATACCATTGCAGTGGCATTGCTTCTAATGCCATTGGGAAGAATAGGGCTTTGAGTTCTTTGTCTCCTTGATGGATTATGAGTAAAATCTCAGCCATTGCTTTGGTTCTTCTTTCCCATTATATTTTGAGTGATTTGATGGCTTGAACTTGTGTGGTAGCTCCATATCTTGTAGCCTTTTGGTGAAACATGGAAATCTATCATAGTTGTCCTTCTTGCTATAGTCTGGTGATGGTGATCTTCTATGCTCTCTGTAGCATGACCTACATTCTAATTCTCCATATCCTTCTTCTCTGCTGATCATCCTGCTATTTTCTAAACTTATTTGTGGTGGGTACGGGCGGGTTCTTTCAGATTTTTGTGGTAGAAGTTGTCTTGAATATTGGTGATTGGCCATTCTGCCTTTTAGGTTGCTGCTCTCTTCTGGTCCTATTTTGCTGAAGATTGATCTTTGAGGTTGTCTGCCTTGTTGGTCAACAACAGTGGGTTGTTCGTTTTGTTGAGCCTTGTCTGCCACTTTTTCGGGTTCTTAGTCTTCTTTTGCGTGACTTCTTTCTCTTTTTGTGCCTTCTTCGGAGACTCGAGTTGCTTGGCTACTTCATTGATTTTCTCTTGTTCTTCGAGCTCGGCTGCTTGCTTTTTTGCTTTCATCTGGTTGTACATCATGCGATCTTGCCTGTACTTGGTCCATGCTTGCTTCTTACACTTTGCTTTAGTTCTTCTGCTAGATTGCTTGCGACGGTTCTAGGCCTGCCATGATTGCTTGTGATCTTCACTTTTTTCTTCTTGGGTTCTTTCATCTTTGAATATGTTGTCTTTCGATTCATCTGACGAGCATACTTCTGGCAGTTTCGGTGACATGGGTAGTTCAATTACATCGGCCATGTAATTGATCCTCCTTCTCAGCCTCCTTAGAAGTTTTGCAGGTTCTTCTTCTTCGAAGTTGACAAAATCGAAAGACAAACTAGCGAGTTCTTTTCCTTCCTGAAAGGGTAGTTCTTGAATGTAATGATCGGGTCGCACCTGTCAGTAGAAAAAGAACCTGGCCAGTATGTTGTGTAATCTCCTTTTGTCGTGGTTGTAATTAGTTCTTCTTGTCTTCTGGTTGGCTCGAAGTTCTTCACGATTTTCCTTGCCTTTCCTCCCTGGTCTTGATAGTTGTGGGCTGGAGTAATTAGTTTAGCAAACTGGCTCCTCCCTCTTCTCCTGTGGATTGGGCATTCGTGGCACCCGTGCGACTTCTTTAGATATTCTTGCATGACGGACGCTGAATTGCACAACCCGTACGAAAGCGAGTTGGGAATCTTGATGAATGTCTTCTAGGGTATTCAAGTTCTTCTCTGAGTCGGTCTCATAATCTTCTTCATCCTGATCCTGGGTTGAATTCTTGTTGGAGCAGGACAAGATCATTGAGTTCTTTTCTGAATCAGCTTCATATTCCTTTTCTTCCTGAGCAGAATTCTTGAAGGCATTGCAGTCAAAAATGGTCTTCAATTTCTTCTCTGGGTCGGCTTCATAGTCTTCCTCTTCCTGATCTGGATCCAAAGTTGAGAGTTGCCAGATTCTCGGTGAGTCAAAATTCCTCCATGGCGTTGATCTTGATGTCGTTGAGCTCTGACTGCTTGACCAGATAGCTCTGAAGCTTGCCTTCACCGTTAGCCTCGTAGATCCACGAGCCAAAACAAAAGTTTTTCCCATTGAAAAACTCATGTTGAAGGTGAGGTCCGCTGAACTCTCGATGTACAATCGACCAAAAGCCCCTACCTGGCGTGCTAGCTGTCGATGTTTTATCACTGATAGCCCACCACTGGGGTACCCTGGGAGGGTGTTTTTGTTCGGAGGAGCTTGGCAGACTACAGAACTCGGTAGTTACGGCAACAAGCTTGACAAGACAGATGATTTTATACTGGTTCAGGCCCTCGACTTGTGTCAAGTAAAAACGTTTACGTCCAGTTGGTGTGAGCCTGTTGTGCTTGAATTGGGCGTGGGTTCTTTGATCCACCGTCCATATTTCATCTCCTTGGGGAACCTCCGGTGTCCCCCATCGACAGTGGCGATGGCAAGGTGGTGGAGCAACGGCGGGGAAAGTTTTTGATGAGAACGGTGAGAATGGTGACTGACGATGAGCCTGGAGGCCCTTATCTGCTCATGAAGGGCAAATTGGTCCATAGCTAAAAATATAATAAACCTCCGGTAGGACTGCCTGGCTATGTAATAGAACCTAGCGCCGAACCGCTTTTACTTGGAGGGGTGCTCCACCGTCCAAATTATGAGAAACTTCGGCTGCCGGTGGCATGTAATTTTCAGAGGCCGTTGGTTTACATTAGCCGCCTCTAGAAGTTAGTTTTCAATGTCAGCTATCATAAGCTAACTGCCCCTGAAGATGTCTACAATGAAAATTTTCTTAGTTCTGGCAGCAGGTTTCAAAGTTGCTACCAAAATTTTAATGCCTTCATTTGCCCGCCTGTGGACTACAGTCTCACATTTATGCTGCCACCCCACACACTGTGCCACTTTCCCCTATATTACCTCTCTCCGCATCACCAGGCGCCGGCTGCTCCAACGCTCACCTCTCAGTGCGGATCCCCCCGGTCCTCCCCCGTCGCTTCCGGCGCCGGAGCTTCCCGCCGCTGCTTCATTCCCCCAGCCCAGAGGAGCTTCCCCCGGCGCTTCGGAGCTCCACCCGGTGCTTCCCCTAGAGCTTCCCCTGGCCTTGTGGCACCGCCTACCTCACTCGCCGCCTAAACCGGCCCCATCTGGATTGGGCGCTGGTCGTTCCAATCAAAGGTGTGTTAATTAATTTTTTTCTTATTTCCTATATATCTGATAAGATCAAAATTTCATTTTTTATAAATGTATCATCAAATGGTTTTCCTTTTTAATCGGATCCTATAATAATTTAGCGCATAAATGATATTAAGGATACAAATATGCCAGTCACTTAAACACAATTATGTAAAGAAACCTTTGTGTGTACAGATTTTATTAACCGTATGCCTTTCATTGTGTGGCCTTGATCAAGTAAATTCACATTCATATATAGCCATGCAAGAAGATGGCACGACAATGAAGGATAGTGAGTTGCAATGGACAACATCAGACGAAGAGGATGGTGATGATGATACTCGCATGTCGTCCTCGACCTCATTGGAAGAACCTTCAGATCCTAGTCTTTTGCTTGATCACCGGGCTATTAGGGCCTAATGTCAGGACCCAGAATACAATCTGACTGAAGATGTAAGCCTCTATAATTGGTAGCAATTGACCACATTTACTGTATTTTATTCAAATGTGTGTTAAACATTCTGTATATCTTGTTATATATCTACAGCAACCATAGGCACAAACAGAGATTGTTGTTTCAGCATATGCTCCTCAGAGTATTAAATGGAAGCGAGGGCAAAGAAGCCGGAACAAGTCCCCTACGGGACAGACTATTTTTGTTGTTGTGGTTAGCCTTATTGGTGAGCCCACAGAGCCTGAAGGTGTACGTTCCTGGTTTGCAAGCGCAATAGGAGCAGCAGTAAGTGTCACACCCCAAAATTTCTATTTTGGGATGTGAACCAAAAATACTAAATAAACTAAAGGATTTATGAATTTCTTTAAAATTAGCTAAGATTTTATTCTTTCATTATCATTATAAAATGGTGAAAAGTGTGGCTTTATAAAAAGATAATAAAGATGGGCTTGTGCTTGGTGCCTTGTTTTATTTTGCTGGTGTTTGAAAAAGAATTTCTAAAACCCGAGAAAGACACGACTAGGTTCTTTTCGTGTTTAGAAATAAAGCTTCAAAAACCCAAGTTTGCCTCAAGAAGGTTTTGGAAAACGTTTTTAGAAAAACCCTTTCCCTTGCATAGATAGAGAGAGAGAGCCTTTCCTTTCCCTCTTTAGGATGGGCCATCGCTCTAGCTAGGAAACATCCTCTACCTAGCCCTACTAGACTTAGTTCAGTCTCTAGACATCCCTGGCTTGCCCTAGTCTACCCTGGCTCGACCTAGCTTGCTCTGGCGTCTCCTAGCCTCATCTGGCTAGCTTTGGCCAACCACGGCTAGCCATAGCCACTTGTGGCCACTCACAGTCGGCCATGTCCAACTTTGGCCAGCCACAATCCAGCCATAGCCTTCCCCGGCCACTTTGAGCCTTTCCTGGCCTCAACTGGCCAACTATGGCCAGCATTGGCCAGCTCCGGCCGATCATGGCCAAATCTGCCCGGCCACAGTGAGCACCAGCCTGCCACCAGCGGCCACAGGTAGCCGTAGCCAGCCCAACGGGCCAAGCCCAGCGGCTTCAGCCCAACCGGTTACCCGCCGGCTATAAAGAGGGCCAGCCCCATGCACCGCAGCCCCTTGGTAACCCTAGAAGGAGCCGTGCCACCACCCCCAAACCCTAGCCACGCGCAGCCGGCCAGAGCCAGCCGCAGCCGGCCATAGCCAGCCGCCGTCGGCCGTAACAGGCCATAGTTGGCCGCCGCCAGCCGTAACAGGCCGCAGCTGGCCGCCACCGCCAGCTATAGCAGGCCGCAGCTAGCCGCCGCCGGCCTTAGCAGGCCGCAGCAGACCATAGCAGGCCACAGCCGGCCGCCACCTGCTGTCCAGCAGGCCAGGGCCGAGGCCCCTTGCCTCCGGCGTTGGTGCAGCGGCACCATGGCTGCCATGGCCACGATCTCCAACAGCCAGAGGTGGAAGATGATGGTAATTACGAGTCTGCCACCCAGGAGTTATTTACAGATTTGCCATCGATCGTATTATCTCTGCTGTTTCACCGTTTTAACTCCGATTTGGGCGATTCAAGTTGCGTTAGTTTTGTTTCGTCGTGTTCTACGCAGTAGAGTGAATTTTTATCATGCCTCATGCTTTTCTATATTTAGCTAAATATTAAATTGCTTAATATGCTTGTAATTAGTTAGTTTTATAGTTAAAAACAATATCCATTTTATATCTTCATAATTATACATGACATGTTAATTTGATTAATCATAACCTATGTGTTTCTAATTATGATTTGGTTAGATTAAACATGCTACATGTAATAGACCATAGATGCTCTCGTATGTTTATGTCGTTTTCAAAGCAAAGTTTAAATTTCTTGATAATATGAGATATGTTTATAAATAAAACATAGTTAGTTTAACTTGGTTTTTAAATAAATTATAATTTTATGTTCTATGAGTTAATAACTTGTTCATGTTTTTCTTTAAATAAAGTAAATAAAGCTTAAAGTTGTTTCTTTTATAATGTGAAGCCTTTCGGTAGGCGTTTCTTGTGATCGTAGCTATACCTCTCTTTTAGTACGTTGTTTACCTTGTGTGGTGTACTGTTCTTAGTTGTTTTTCCTTGTTGCTTGTATGTTCCTTGTGTATGGTGCTTCCTACGAGTAGAACAAGAACCATTGTTAGCGTTGGAGATCACAAGCAACGGAATGTAAGATAAAGATGATGTTTCTCTAAGCACATTGCTTTGGGTGTAAAGCAAGTCTTAAGGCAAGTATAGTTTGGGTGTTATTTCTATGGCCATGATCTTGTGACTTAATTAATGTTTAAGCAATAAACGATAAAAGTGACTTTTTAGCAACTTGATGATTTATTTGTAAGCGAACCTTCGGGATTTACAGTACAGCTGTGAGGGCTACATGTCTCTGGTTTTAGCTCAGTATGAGGAACTTTTCTAGCTTGCTAGAGGTTTGCTGAGTTGGGTATAGGACAGCCTCTGTCCTTATGTGTACAGCCGGGAAGGAATGTGCCATATTGGAAGAGGGTTCCTTCATCTGATGATCCGGTAGCCCTAGTAAGCTAGAAGAACCTTTGAAAGGCTTCATAGTGAACCCTGTTGCTCTTCCTTGGTAGTGGGAAGAGGTTGATCACCTTGGGCGAAAGGGTAAATCATGGCTCACAGTGAAAGTGTACACCTCTGCGCAGAGTTTAATAAACTAATATACTAGCCTCGCTCAAGGACACGAGCGGCCTTGGAATCTTTACACTAAGATGATGACTTTTGTTTGCTAACATGTTCATAGTTTACCGTTCTATGCTTTATATTATTTATGTTACATTGATCATGTGTTATGGGACCTATACTTTTGCTATACTTGTTGAGTTCGACATGGACTCACTCTTGCTATTCCCCCCACACCTCAGGAGGAGTGTTAGGCTTGTTGTCAACCAGTCAGTTGGATCCATGGAGTGAAGTCTACACCCCAAGTTTGAAGTCGTCTTTCTACTGATTGTTCATTAGGTGATCTTTTATATATTGTGTACGTTATCTTTAAAGTATTGTAATTGATACTATTTATAACTATATGTGAGATTTGTCCTTTAAGACTGACATATAGTGTATATCTGATTTTGTCCTTAGAACCGGGTGTGACAGTTGGTATCAGCTTAATGCTGGCTGTAGGACGCAAGCCTAGTCAGCACTGGTCGATTTGCACAACATATTTTGCTGTAAAACTATTTTGCCACCTCCTTGGCTCATTGAATTGACTATTTCTCATCCTTGTTGTGTTATCACCACCTTGAATAGCTTCCTTTGAGCTATTAATTTATTATTCCTTTGAACTTTTAATTTTGTTGGTTTACTAAAAGCCTTCTCACCTTATTCAGAATGTTCGATGACCCTTTATCATCTACAATCTACCTTTTAGGATGACCACCATTGTCGAAGGAGCACGTGTAGCATCGATGTTGTGATGTGTGCTTATGATGCATGTTGTAATGTTTGTGTGTCGTCTATGCTCCCATGTTCCAAAGTAGACTCTAAAGAAGTGTTGGGAAGTGTAACTTTATCCTTGTTAAGTGGGGTAGAGTCCTCTCTTATCCTACCTATCCCCTACTATTGATCTCGCTTCTCATTAAATCTTTATCTACCATGATATCATTCTTCATATCCATATTCCCTTGCTCGTTCTACCTTTGCCCAACATCAGATGATGAATCCAAGTGGTGATGCAAGTGGAAGAGATGATATCGATGAACATAATCAGCAAATAACTTTGGCAACTCCAATGGGCAGTGAACAAATGATTGCTTGGCAGACTCAGATCCTTGAGATGACAGCTGTTCAGATGACCAAGCTCCAGAACCTATTAATTATGCAAGCCTTACTTCTCCAAGGTGACATGGAAGGAGCTCTCATCAAGTGTCAAGAAGATCCAGCCATGCTACCCTCATCCTCGACCAACAAGTTAAAGTCAACCACCATGTCGGATCATAAGTCAGGCGGAGAGGAAACACAGAAGGGTTCTCAGCTCAATTCAGGAAGGTCCCCAATCAGATTGGAGGAAAGGTCAATAAAAAGACAAGCAAAAGAAGTCAGGAAGAATTTGCAATCCAATGAAGGCAACCACGACGAAGCACTTAGAATCCTAGAGCTATGTCAGTGTTGTAGACACTATGGATTACCCTGCCTTTAGAAGCAAGCGAGGGAAAGATGAAGACCATATGCGGGAGTAGAGATATCTCAACACCGAAGCAATTCTAGAATCCAGAGTGGAAGCTTAGGTGAATTGAGGCAGTTAGAAGAAATCTGAAGCACTCAAGGTCACATGAGGAGTCAACTATGTTCTTAGGTTTTAGCATACATGTTTGTGGATTAAGAGGATGCTCACTTACATAGTTTGGATTTAAGTGGTGCTTTTGTTAAAGTGGGGTAGCATTCACTACTATCACCGACCGTCGGACTCAAGTTTCCAGGCGTGAAAAGTTAAAGGATTGAGCCTTATCTTACTTGACCATTTTTGACCTCATCAACCTTCGACCCTTACCATTCAAAGTATGGATTAGGAGTCGATGAAGTGCAAAGTCTTGAAGTCAAGCAAAGTTCATGTTAAGTGCGGTAGTGTGCTCTATCCTATCTATCTTTTGATCAATCCTTGTTATCTTATTTCTTACACTATGCCATGCTTTATTTCCACCATCTTTTCTCAAGATTTTTTTCAAGCCTTCTCCCCTTCCCATCTCAATGGAGGAATCAAAATTCAAAGCAGACATCATCAATATCAAAGGAAGTGTTGCCTCTAACATCATCGCTAGGTGGAACAAGATCTTTGTTGATTGGGGTAGCGTTTGCTACTGCCGTCATCGCTTTTGAGCGTCATAAGTTACAACATATGAAGACCCAAGTGTATCTTCTTATCATCTCCCCCTAGTCCTTGCTTCTTATCACTACACCTCATGATGTGAAGGCCTAATGATCAACCTTTATTTATTCTTTCAATCTATGTCAGTCTTCCATCATTGGATCACATCTCATAGATCTTAAAACAAAAGATCAAACTTTATCTTGTAATAGATTTTGGCTATTTTCAATCCATGTCTTATATCGCATTCTGATCAATCTCAAATCAGGGGAGCATGAAGACTGCAAGATTGGTCTTATCTATCTCTCTAGTCCATCTAAATCTCGTTTCTACCTTAATCTATCTTTCAAAGCAGTTTGTCTTCCTCAGCATATATCTCTATTTCTCGGTCACCAAAAATCTTGGGAAAATTCTGTACAATAGTATACTTCACTATCTTCCTCTGACCACAAGAATCACCCTGATATCTTTTACAGTTTGGGAGTTATGAAAATCACAAGGTGATGGACCTGTGCTCTTCAAAACCTAGAGTAGTTTTGGTTGTGAACTATTTTTGGCTACCTTAACTGCATAATCTGGAAAAGTATTGTAGACAGGAGTTATAGAGAATTTCATAAGCTTTCCAACAATGTAAACTATGACTTTATTGGATTAACAAAATGAAAGATATGGTTGTTTTACTGCACCAGGATTTTTTTGCTCACGAGAAACTGAAGGTTACCTGCTCCTCTGATGCACAAGAGCTTCCCTTGTATATCAGAAGGCATCAATATGACACCATGCTTGGAAAGTGAGTTTCGGTTAAAGGAAGTTCTCTTCTTGGCTATGACATCCCTGATGGCGGAATTATGGAGAACTTAAGAGAAGATACGTTGAGTTGAAATTCACTGAGAATGTGAGACTCAGAGTTTTAGGAGAATGATAAGCCACTACGCGAGGCTCGTGGGAAGCAATATAAACATGGGTGTAAGAGAGATATTCATTTGGATCATAAGAATCTGAAGGACATCTTCACAAAGTTGGTTTTAATCTTATGACATCATCACTAGATAAGAGCTGGTCAAGGAAGAGCGAAGACTTGAGGATCAGATTTATCTTTCTCCTAGTCTCTTCGAATCTCGGGACGAGATTCCTGTTAAGTGGGGTAGAATTGTCACACCCCAAAATTTCTATTCTGGGATGTGAATCAAAAACACTAAATAAACTAAAGGATTTATGAATTTTTTTAAAATTAGCTAAGATTTTATTCTTTTGTTATCATTATAAAATGGTGAAAAGTATGGCATTATAAAACTTTTATGAAGATAATAAAGATGGGTTTGTGCTTGGTGCCTTGTTTTGTTTAGCTGGTGTTTGAAAAAGAATTTCTAAAACCCGAGCAAGACATGGCTAGGTTCTTTTTATGTTTGGAAATAAAGCTTTAAAAACCCAAGTTTGCCTCAAGAAGGTTTTGGAAAACGTTTTCAGAAAAACCCTTTCCCTTGCATAGATAGAGAGAGAGAGAGCCTTTCCTTTCCCTCTTTAGGGTGGGCCATCGCTCTAGCCAGGCACCATCCTCTACCTAGCCCTACCAGACCTAGTTTAGTCTCTAGACATCCCTGGCTTGCCCTAGTCTACCCTGGCCTGACCTAGCTTGCTCTGGCCTCTCCTAGCCTCATCTGGCCAGCTTTGGCCAACCACGGCTAGCCATAGCCACTTGCGGCCACTCACAGTTGGCCATGTCCAACTTCGGCCAGCCACAATCCAGCCATAGCCTTCCCCGGCCACTTTGAGCCCATCCTGGCCTCAACTAGCCAACTATGGCCAGCATTGGCCAGCTCCAGCCGGCCATGGCCAACTCTGGCCGGCCACAACACCAGCCAGCCACCAGCGGCGACAGGTAGCCGCAGCCGACCCAACGGGCCAAGCCCAGCGGCTTCAGCCCCACCGGTTCCCCGCCTGCTATGAAGAGGGCCAGCCCCATGCACCGCAGCCCCTTGGTAACCCTAGAAGGAGCCGCGCCGCCACCCGCAAACCCTAGCCGCGTGCAGCCGGCCAGAGCCAGCCGCAGCCGGCCACAGCCAGCCACCGCTGGCCGTAACAGGCCGTAGCTGGCTGCCACCGGCCGTAACGGGCTACAGCTGGCCGCCGCCGCCGGCCGTAGCAGGCCGCAGCTCGCCGCCGCCAGTCGCAGCAGGCCGTAGTGAGCCGCCGCCGGCCGTGGCGGCCGCACCGGCCATCCAACAGGCCAGGGCCAAGGCCCCTTGCCTCCGGCGCTGGTGCAGGGGCACCATGGCTGCCATGGCCACGATCTCCAACAGCCAGAGGTGAAAGATGATGGTAATTACGAGTCTGCCACCCAGCAGTTATTTACAGATTTGCCATCGATCGTATTATCTCCGTCATTTCACCGTTTTAACTCCGATTCGGGTGATTCAAGTTGCGTTAGTTTTGTATCATCGTGTTCTACGTAGTAGAGTTAATTTTTGTCATGTCTCATGCTTTTCTATATTTAGCTAAATATTAAATTGTTTAATATGCTTATAATTAGTTAGTTTTATAGTTAAAAACAATATCCGTTTTATATCTTCATAATTATACATGACATGTTAAATTGATTAATCTTAACCTATGTGTTTCTAATTATGATTTGGTTAGATTAAACATGCTACATGTAATAGACCATAGATGCTCTCGTATGTTTATGTCGTTTGCAAAGCAAAGTTTAAATGTCTTAATAATGTGAGATATGTTTATAAATAAAATATAGTTAGTTTAACTTGGTTTTTAAAATAAATTATGGTTTTATGTTCTATGAGTTAATAACTTGTTCATGTTTTTCTTTAAATAAAATAAATAAAGCTTAAAGTTGTTTCTTTTATAATGTGAAGCCTTTCGGTAGGCGTTTCTTGTGATCGTAGCTATAGCTCTCTTTTAGTACATTGTTTACCTTGTGTGGTATACTGTTCTTAGTTGTTTTTCCTTGTTGCTTGTATGTTCCCTGTGTATGGTGCTTGCTACGAGTAGAACAAGAACCATTGTGAGTGTTGGAGATCACAAGCAACCGAATGGAAGATAAAGATGGTGTTTCTCTAAGCACATTGCTTTGGGTGTAAAGCAAGTCTTAAGGCAAGTATAGTTTGGGTGTTATTTCTGTGGCCATGATCTTGTGACTTAATTAATGTTTAAGCAATAAACGATAAAAATGAATTTTTAGCAACTTGATGATTTATCTGTAAGAGAACCTCTGGGATTTACAGTACAGCTGTGAGGGCTACATGGCTCTGGTTTTAGCTCAGTATGAGGACCTTTTCTAGCTTGCTAGAGGTTTGCCGAGTTGGGTATAGGACAACCTCTATGCTTATGTGTATAGCCGGGAAGGAATGTGCCATATTGAAAAGGGGGTTCCTTCATCTGATGATCCGGTAGCCCTAGTAAGCTAGAAGAATATTTGAAAGGCTTCATAGTGAACCCTGCCGGTCTTCCTTGGTAGTGGGCTAAGAGGTTGATCACCTCAGGCGAAAGGGTTAATCATGGTTCACAGTGAAAGTGTACACCTCTGCGCAGAGTTTAATAAACTGGTGTACTAGCCTTGCTCAAGGACATGAGCGGCCTTGGAATCTTTACACTAAGATGATGACTTTTATTTGCTAACATGTTCATGGTTTACCGTTCTATGCTTTACATTATTTATGTCACATTGATCATGTGTTATGGGACCTATACTTTTGCTATACTTGTTGAGTTTGACAAGGACTCACTCTTGCTATTCCCCCCACACATCAGGAGGAGTGTTAGGCTTGTTGTCAACCAGTTAGTTGGATCCAGTGGAGTGAAGTCTACACCCAGAGTTTGAAGTTGTCTTTCCGCTGATTGTTCATTAGGTGATCTTTTATATATTGTGTATGTTATCTTTAAAGCATTGTAATTGATACTATTTGTAGCTATATGTGAGATTTGTCCTTTAAGACTCACATATAGTCTATATCTGGTTTTGTCCTTAGAACCGGGTGTGACAGTAAGGGACATTCTGGATTGCTCCGTATGGAATTGGGCAAGTGTTCCCATTGCTAACAAGACACAAATTTGGAGTAAGTTGTTGGGGGATTTAGTCTCCCTCCTGACTCTACAAGCCTAGTCCAGAAGTTTGCAATGAGACAGGCAGTGAAAAGTTTATGATGTTGGCAGTGGAAACTAAATGCAAATTTTCTGCTGCAGAATCGTACGTCATACAAAAAGTTCAGGAAGATCAAACCTGATCAATGGGAAAGGTTCTATCAAGCGAAGAGCACACCTGAGGCGTTAGCCTTGAGTGACAACAATAGGGAGCTAACGAAGAAGATCATACACCCTCATCGTCTCAGCTCGGTTGGATATGCCATGAGGATTGATGATTGGAAAGCAGACGCAGAGGCTCCTAAGCAAGCTGGTCTGCCATATAAATATGATGGATTGGACGATCACTCACACTTCTGGGCTAGAGCAAGGGAAGCTAAGGACAAAAAAACTAGGGAAATAGCAATCCGTGATGCACATACTCTAGGAGCCATGGAGGCCATAAGTGAATTTGCTCAAAAGAAATTGAAAGGCGACTTTATACTGAGATGAGAGGTGGATGAGCTTAGTGTGGCCCTAGGCAACAAGGAACACCCTGGCTGTGTGCGGGGGGGCGTCCTCCAAGTTTGGATTTAAGCATGGTTTTCAACATGAACCGATAATGTTTAAAACAAGGACACAGTACAAGGAGGACCTTGTCCAGCATCTTTGCATTGCACATACCTTATGGCAGGGTGGGCAAGACCATACTGGCTACCACTGGAACAGCTTATCCAGGACGTGATTTGCACTCGGGTGTACTACCGGCCGACTATGCAAGGGTTGAAGTCCTCTCAGTTTCTCCGTATCATCTCCGATATGAAGTTGATATCCCTTGTGATGGTGTGATGCTCTTAGGCAACCTTGTAGGCTATTGGATTGCATGGCAGCGATGAGGCGTTGTGCTGTTAACCCTCCCATCGGGTATAGCTGCTCAGTCAAGAACACCAAAATAAAAGATGTCTCATGGATGAAGCATGTGCATAGCAACAGTTACCGACATATGTGCAGCAGTCTAAATATGGCCACCATGGTGATTCTATCATGGAGGATGCAGTATGCCAGCCTAAAGAAGATGTCAGCTTCTCCTTTTTAGAATTATTGATAGAAGGAATGATTGCAGGAAAGCTAGTATCAACTGACCAGTATGCAGAATTGACTACAACTCCTACAACACATGGCAATGAAGGGGCGAATCATGATGAGGACCAGGATGGAACACATCAAGTGTTAGGGGTCACTGCTCCTCCACCTCCGACGGTACCACTATCCACATCTACGTCCTCAATGCCTCGGCAGGGGTAATCTTCTGATCCACCAGCATAGCCGCATCAACCTCGATTGCCACTACAACTGCACACTGATCAAACAGCCATGCCAGGATAGCCATAGACATAGCAGACAGAAACGACTGCCTTGCCAAAGTCACAAACAACACATCCACAAACGTAGAAATTGCCAAAGCCATAGACAAAGATGCCACAAATGCCTGCGCTGCCGTCGACACCACCACCACCACTGCCACCTCCACCGACACCGACACCGACACAGGAACCGAAGCCACAAATGCCTGCCCTGTCATTAGAGATGCCTCAGCCAAAAAAGCCTGACCCTCCACTACCATAGTCATCGCAGCCACAGGTGACTGTGCCTCCATTGCCCCATACACCGTTGCGTGAAACAACTACGCTGCCATCAACACCTGAGGTAGCAGTGTTCCCTAAGATGGTTAGAACATTCCAGAAGGGTAGCAACACTCTAGAACCTGTTGTTTCTGCTATGTTCTAGACATTTGCAAAAAAGAACACCCCTGACACTTCTGCAGCAAAGGGCAAGGTGGTTACTCCAAATGCCAAGGCCAAACTAACCCAAGGAACATTGTTTCCTACAAAACATCACATGAGCAAAGCTCTGATGAGGGTTGAATTCATTTTTGATATAACGAATGAAGATAGTCTGGCATCCCCCTTTCATTATAAGCCAGGGAAGAAACTCCTGCCTGATTTTTTCCTAGAAAACAATGATAGATTGCATTATACGAGGTGCTTTCACAAGTGGTATTTGATGGCAGTCGAACTCGGCTTACCTGGTGTTGGGTACCTAAACAACGCGGTACCCTAAATCCTCGATCAAGGATATTAATCCTGATGTACAAAACCTGCCACCATGATCTCTAGTTATAATCCATGATGAGCCCGAACTCCAAAAACATTCAAGTATAAGGCTCAGGAACAAAGCTACACTGGGCAAGCCCACGAACGGGCCTCGATGGCCCAGACTGGCACCTGCTCGGTGGGACCCCTCGAGCGATGGGTTTTCGGCTGAGCAAGTGACACCCCTTCGAATGACGGACCTCTGTCTAGGCGAATGACCCCCATCGGAGTGGAACGCGCGGTGGGCGGTCGACCCCTCGGCGAATGACGGACCTCCGTCTGGGCGAATGACCCCCATTGAGTACTACACCCCTCGACCACCTGCTCCCTGTATGATGCCCAGAGTAGTTATTATATCTCACCTACTCCTGTAAACCCCCATGGCTACAGCGACTATGATGATGGGCGAGTGCAGAGGTCTAGTCTACCTTTTACTGGCCATCCCTGGGGAAGCGTCGTCTTGTACAGACCACTATTCCTCCATACTAAACATTGTTCCTCGTCAGGCACCCCCTCGAGACGCAAATGTCAACATCTGTACCAGGAATCCTGGGGCTCATTCTTATCCGCACGGCCTCGAGGCCCCCTGGGTACCCCTTGGCTCGAGCTCTCAGTGGCCCCCGTCAGTGATCCAACCGCTCTCGTATGCCATCTCTTGCAAGCTGTATGCCCTTAATAGGAGGTCACGTCTTTCACCATGTTGCTGTTGAGGCACGCCAGCGTCATCAGGACCGACCAATCACCGACTTCACCGTGACGGCTCAGGAGGGCGAATCTCATCATCACACACGCTGCTACAAGGCTCGACCTTGCTTCAGCACGCACCCCTACAGTATGCACGACATGATCGGTCCTCGATGTCATCACCTACGATTGCTCTCACAGCACCATTAGAGTTTTTTGTACACCCATGCCCCTCCTTGGACTATAAAAGGAGGCACAGGGCTAGCTGAGGAGGAGAACTCATCTGAACTCATTCGAACTCACTTAGCACCACCACACTCATGGAAAGGCATAGGACTAGCAGCTCTAGGCTTAGGCCTTGCTCCCCACCTCTTCTCGCACGCCCTCACTTGTATCTCCCCTGTACAAGCACTTTGGTGCAAGATAATACAAACTCACCCTCCCGCTGGATGTAGGGCCTTCTCTTGCCCGAACCAGGATAAATCGTGTGTTCTTCTTGTATCACCATCTAGATTAGTGAGCACGTAGCACGTAGTTACTTGTTGGTGTTAGGCCCTCGGGGTCATGACACCGATAGTTGGCACACCAGGTAGTGGATCTGCTTGTCACCAGCGTTTCCCGCCATTTTTTGGATGGCAGACTCCATTCCATCGCTTCCGTTCACCATGGTGGTCTGGTTCAGGAGCTTGGAGTTCATGTCACTCAGCTGCAGCCAGGACATGGTTTTCCTCTCGGTCCGAAACCTGAGTGGAGGCAACCCTGGGTCCCTGCAACGGGCCCCTCGCCGGTCTCGTCACCACGCATCTGCACCCAGGAGGAGGCGCGGCCGGCAAAACTGCCATCGCCGCTCTAAGAGTGAGTCGACTTCCACCTTAGCTTCCTCGCACCCAGCTGAGGATGCAGAGTCCTCCTAGCCTGGGAGTGAAGGAGAAGCTGGGAGGACTCGGCGGTAACCCCAACTTTACCTTCGTGATCCGCTCGTCGAGGGGGTCTAGGATGGCCTCTCCAGCAAGCACAGCCCCGATGCCACACGACCTACTTCTGCACAGGTTGTTCAAGTCCCGATGACCTTTTCCATTCGGCCACAACAATGTTGCCAGGTCGTACTCCTCCTCGGTGAGCACCAACATGAGCAGGTATGAGGGCCTCCCGGGGCACCTCCATCGCGCCACCCTGGACGTGCTGACTTCCGCACTGACCTCCAAGCATTCCTCGGAGTCTTTAGAGACTCCTAGCTCGAGGCACTACACCCTCGGCACGATGCGACGCCTGCTGGAGGAGGAGCGGCGGGGGAAATTCCCCATCTTCTATTCTGGTGACCCCGACTCCGATCCGACCACTATGACCCCACGTGAGAGTGCTTCCACATCAATGTGGCCATCGCTACAAGCGCCGACACCATCGACCCCGCGGCCACAACCACGGCTGCAGCCACAGCAGGAGACGACCTCGTCATGGCGGATCGAGGGGAGCAGCCACCAGCTGTGCTAAGTGATGCGCGGTTGCCTCAGGATGCCCACGACGCCCGGCTCACGTAAGTCTGGGAGATGCGAGCCAAGCTCGACAAGGACCGGGAGCATCTGTGCCATCTCGAGCGGACCCTCGAGCAGGAGCGTGGACATCTGCCCGGTGGAAGGGCTTGAGCCAGAGCTCGAGAAGTCCACCAGCAGATTATTTGGGAGGGAGAGGTCGAGTTCCTCCTCTTCAACTGCACCAGTCAGAACATCATTGCGGTGACCATGCTTCTCCACAACATGCCGACCCCCTCGAATCCCAAAGCCCGACGCATCCAGCAGGAGGTTCAGGGCCTCCTCGAGGTAACTACTGCACAGCAGGCTGAAAGCTCGGCCTCGAGAAATCGAGGGGAGGCCTCGGAGCAGGCCCCTAAACCCCCCTGACATGAGAGGAAGGGCTCAGTCCATCAAGCGGATGCCCCCCAGACCGAGAAGGCGATCCCCGTCCGTGCGCACATCCACGACAACCGCGAGCCTCGAGACACGCGCTACGACATCAACGAGAACCGCCGATGCAAGTGTCGTGATGCCGAGGCGTGAGGCTACAGCGTACACAGGGGCGGGCACTATGAAAGCAACAAGGACTGGCACCGGTCCCCTAAGCCACCAGGCCCTCGAGTCTTCAGTAGATGATTGGAAGGACACCGCTACCAGATCCCTTCCGTCCCCCACGAGCCTCGTCAAGTACAATGGTGAGACCAAGCCCGAGCTATGGCTAGCCGACTTTAGGTTGGCATACCAGTTGGGCGGGGCACGCAACGATCATGCCATCATCCGTTAGCTCCCTCTGTTCCTACCAGACATCGCTTGAAGGTGGCTCGAGGAACTTCCCCCCGACCAGATCCACGATTGGTCCAACCTTGTCAGGGTGTTCGAGGGGAACTTCAAGGGAACTTACGTGTGACTTGGCAACAAGTGGGACCTCCAGAGCTGCAAGCAGAGGCCCGGGCAGTCCCTCCGCGACATCGCTCAACGCTTCTCCAAGCAACACACCGAGCTCTCCCACATCCCCGATGACGATGTGATCCTGGCGTTCATTGCCGGGACTACCTACAAGGAGCTAGTTCGAGAGCTGGGGCGTAACCCCCTGAAGACCACCAATGAGCTGATGGACGTCGTCGCCAGTTACGCCACTGGAGAGGAGGCTGTCAGTGCCTTCTTCGACGACAACCAGAGCAGGAGGAAAGCCAAGCAAGGTGACCCTGTGAGCTCGAACCAGGGAGCCAAGAGGAACAACAATAAGAAGAAGAACCTGTAGGGCAAGTGCGAAGCCGTTCCCGATGAGCTCGTGGCCACTGTCGAGCGCAAGAAGCCCCGAAGTCCTCCCGAGAAGGGCCTCTTCGATGAAATGTTAAAAAAGCCATGCCCCTATCACAAGGGGCCCACCAACCACAACCTCAAAGACTGCCGGATGATCTGGAAATACTTTGAGAGCTTGGGCCTTGGGAAAGACCACAAGAAGGACGACCCCAAGGACAAGGACGGCGACAAGGAGGATGGCTTCCCCGAGGTCCATGACTGCTACATGATCTAAGGGGGGCCCTTGACCCGCCTTTCATCATGCCAACGCAAGAGAGAGCGTCGAGATGTCTTCTCCATGTGGGTTGCGACCCCCCACTACCTCGATTGGTCTGACATGGCAATCACATTCTATCATGAAGACCACCCGGACCACATCCCCAAACCCGGGGTGTACCCGCTCGTCGTCGACCCCGTCATCATCAACACTCGCCTCTCCAAGGTACTCATGGATGGAGGCAGTAGCCTCAATGTTATCTATGCAAAGACCCTCGACCTCCTGGGGATCCCGAGGACGAAGCTCCAACCTAGTGCCGGGGGCTTCCATGGAGTTGTACTAGGGAAGAAGGCTCTTCCCATCGGCCGCATCGACCTCCCCATCTACTTCGGCACTCCGGCCAACTTCAAGAAGGAGACGCTCACCTTCGTGGTGGTCGGGTTCCTCGGCACGTACCACATCATCATCGGCCGACCCGGCTATGCCAAATTCATGGCGGTCCCCAACTACACCTACCTCAAGCTCAAGATGCCGGGGCCCAAAGGTGTCATCACCATCAGCTCCTCCTTCGAGCACACATACGATTGCGACATTGAGTGCGTCGAGAACAGGGAAGACGTCGAGGAGTTCGAGATGCTGGCGGTGACTCTGGATGGTCTCGCTACTGAGGTCCCCAACCCCAAGCGCCACATTGGTAGCTTCGAGCCCACAGAAGACACTAAGAAGATCCTCCTCAACCCCAGCAGCTCCGACAGGAAGGCGCTGACGATCGGTGCCACCCTCTATGCCAAATAGGAAGCAGTGCTCATTGACTTTCTCCATGCGAACGTTGACTTGTTTGCATGGAGTCCCTTGGACATGCCAAGCATACCGAGGAAAGTCACCGAGAAGTGAAAGATCATCGGGGAGGAGATACACAAGCTCTTGGAGGCCGGATTCATCAAGGAGGTTCATCATCCCGAGTGGTTAGCTAATCCTGTACTAGTAAAGAAAAAGAATGGGAAATTTAGGATGTGTGTAGACTACACCAGCTTAAATAAAGCATGTCCAAAAGTTCCCTTTCCTTTACCACGTATTGATCAAATTGTTGATTCCACTGCGGGATGTGAAACTCTCTCTTTTCTCGACGCTTATTCCGGCTACCACCAAATCAAGATGAAGGAGTCCGACCAGCTCGCGACTTCCTTTATCACCCCCTTCGGCATGTATTGTTATGTAACTATGCCCTTCGGCCTTCGAAACACCGGGGCGATGTACCAGTGATGCATGCTCCATGTCTTTGGCGAACACATCAGACCAACGGTCGAGGCCTATGTCGACGACATCGTAGTCAAAACAAAGAAGGCCAACGACCTCATCGAGATCGCGTTCAAATGCCTCTAGGCAAAGAACATCAAACTCAATCCCAACAAATGTGTCTTCGGCGTCCCTCGAGGCATGCTCTTGGGGTACATAGTCTCCCAACGCAGCATCGAGGCCAACCCCAAGAAGGTCTCCGCTATAACCAGGATGGGTCCAATTCAAGATCTCAAGGGTGTTTAGAAGGTCACAGGCTACCTTGCAGCCCTCAGTCGCTTTATCTCACGAGTCAGAGAAAAAGCATAGCCTTTGTACTACCTCTTGAAAAAGTCGGAGCACTTCGCATGGACCCCTGAAGCTGAGGAGGCCTTTGCCAAGCTCAAAGCTATGATGACCTCACCTCCAATTCTCGTACCTCCGAGCCTAGTCGAGCCACTCTTGCTCTATGTTGCCGCAGCCACCCAGATGGTTAGCGTGGCCATAGTTGTTGAGACAAATAAAGAAGGGCACATCCTGCCCATTCAGCAGTCGGTCTACTTTGTCAGTGAGGTACTCTTGGAAACTAAGGTTCGCTACCCGTAGATCCAGAAGCTGCTCTACGCTATCGTCATCACATGACACAAGCTCCAGCACTATTTCCTTAGCCACATGGTGACTGTGATATCATCTTTCCCCTTGGAGAGATAGTCCAGAACTGGGAAGCTGCAGGGAGGATAGCCAAATAGGCGGTCGAGCTCATGGGTGAAACTCTCTCCTACGCCCTACGCAAAGGCATCAAATCTCAGGTGATAGCCGACTTCATCGCCGAATGGACTGATACACAACTCCCTCCAGCTTAGATCCAAGCGGAACTCTGGACGATGTTCTTTGATGGGTCGCTGATGAAGATGGGAGCGGGTGCGGGCCTGCTCTTCATCTCTCCCCTCGGAGTCCAATTGCGCTACGTGGTCTGACTCCACTTTCCTGTATCCAACAACATTGCTAAGTATGAGGCCCTCATCAATGTCTTGCGCATCGCCATCGAACTGGGGTCCAACGCCTTGATGTTCGTGGTGATTTGCAACTCGTCATCGACCAAGTCATGAAGGCCTCGAGCTACCATGGCCCCAAGATGGAGGCCTACTGTAGGGAGGTCCGCAAGTTGGAGGACAAGTTCTATGGTCTCGAGCTCAACCACATTGCCCATAGATACAATGAGGCCGCAGATGAGCTGGCAAAGATCGCGTCAACTCGAGGCACTGTCCCACCTGACGTCTTCTCGAAGGACCTCCACGAGCCCTCCATCGATCTAGGTGCGGGGAAAGGAATCGCAACGCAAGCAGTCGACCCCTCTCCTTCGACCGAGACCACCTCAATCGGGGCTGAAGTCATGGAGATCGAGGTGTCGCCTCCTCCCCCAACCCCGAGCCGGACTGGCGCACTCCCTTCCTCGACCATCTTATTCAAGGTGAGCTCCCAGAAGACCAAACTGAGGCCCACCGCATCAATCGACGGGTCAAAACCTACGTCCTCTACGGTGACGACAAAGAGCTCTATCGACAGAGCCCCACCGGGGTCCTCCAGCACTGCATCACCATCGAGGAAGGAAGAAAGCTGCTCAAGGATCTACACTCGGGGCTTGTGGCCATCACGCTGCCCCGAGAACCCTCATTGGAAACGCCTTCTGACAAGTTTTCTACTGGCCAATAGCAGTCTCTGACACCGTCAACCTCGTCCGCTCATGCGAAGGGTGCCAATTCTACGCCAGGCAGACCCATCTCCTGGCTTATGCTCTACAGACGATCCTCATTACGTGGTCGTTCGCAGTATGGGGGCTCGATCTCGTGGGGCCATGAAAAAAGACAACCAGGGGCTACACCCACCTACTCGTAGCCATCGACAAATTCACCAAGTGGATCGAGGCCCGAATCACCAACATCCGATCCTAGCATGTGGTGTTGTTTTTCACCGACATCATCCACCGCTTCAGGGTCCCCAATGTCATCATCCCCAACAACGGCACGTAGTTCACTGGCAAGAAGTTCCTAGACTTCTGCGACTACCATCACATCCATTTAAACTGGTTCATAGTCACCCATCATCGAACTAACGGCACCTACTGGTCCATGTGCATGACATGATCGAGCGCACCAACGGTTTGATTCTACAAGGCCTCAAGCCTCGGATCTTCAACCGGCTAAATAAACACGTCAAGAAATGGGTCATCGAGCTGCCCTCGGTCCTATGGAGCCTGAGAATGACACTGAGTCAAGCCACAGGGTTCACCCCATTCTTTATGGTCTACGGATCTAAAGCTGTCCTACCCACTGACCTCGAGTACAGGTCCCCTCGACTAAAGGCCTACAATGAGCAGACGAATGAGCAAGCACTTGCAAATGCTGTTGACCAACTCGAGGAGGCTCGAGACATGGTCGTCCTCAATTCTGCGAGATACCAGCAGAAGCTTTGACGCTACCATGATAGGCACGTGTGCAAGCGGGACCTCCAAGTCGGTGACTTAGTCCTCCATCGATGGCAGAACAACAAGGGACGCCACAAGCTAACTCCACCATGGGAGGGCCCCTTCATCAAAGCAAAAGTGTTGAAGCCCGGAACCTACAAGCTAGCCAACGGGAAAGGTCAATGAATAAAAAGTACTTTTACCCTTAGGGCTTCAAAGCCTTTTACATTCTCTCATATCATGAATGAATAAAAAGTACTTTCGTTTACAAGTTCAACTTTTTGTTCACATGCATAAGGTAGCCTCGACTCTACTTCAACAAAGTCGAGCCTCCCTCAGGGCTATAGGGGGAAGCCCAAAGTTCCTAAAAAACTCGCACATTTTTTGAAACTCGACGTCTACTCTTTTACATGGTCGACGAGGCCGCGAGGGCACCCTGAGGCCGAGGGGTCATCGAGCTACGAGATCACCCACACGTCTGTGCTATGGTACCTCCACTCACTCCCTCACACCAAGGGGTGTAACCACGTGCTAAGAAGATCTAGTAAAAGCACACAATGTCAAAAAATCAATGTCTAACATTCCTATATGCTTCGATGTGAGTTCTTACATAGTCAACAAGGCCGCGAGGGCACCCTGAGGCCGAGGGGCCGTTAAGCCACGAGATAGCCTATGCCTCCGGGCTACGGTACCTCCACTCACACCCCACACTGAAGGATGCAACTGTGCCCCAAGATGACTGCGTAAAAGCTCAACTTGAGCAGAAAAGGAATGATGGACTCGAACTCTGACTTAGTAAAAGCACACGATGTCAAAAATCAATGTCTAACGTTCCTATATGCTTCGATGCGAGTTCTTACATAAGTCGACAAGGCCACGAGGGCACCCTAAGGCCAAGGGGTCATCAAGCTGCGAGATCGCATATGCCTCCGGGCTATGGTACCTCCACTCACACCCCACACGAAAGGACGCAACCGTGCACCAAGATGACTGCGTAAAAACTCAACTCAATTAGAAAAGGAATGACAGACTCGAACTTGAAAGCATTTAAAATACATACAAACATCATGTTTTAAGGCCCTCGAGGCCACATCGACACGAGTCAAATCTAACCTATTACATGGGTCTTCTTGCCTAGTTTGGCTCATAGGTCGGCTTCTTCGTCGTCAACACCGGGAGGAAGGACCTCGGGCTCGAACAGCTTCGCCAGCCGACCACTGGGCTCCTCAGCGGCCTCGATCAAGGCCCTGTGTGATGAGGACATCACTCCATTGAATGCACAAGATGATCCTCCGCTGGACATTCAAGGTCCAATCACAAGAGCTCGCGCACGACAATTAAATTTACAGGTGAGCTCGTTCTTAAGGAAGTCTTTTTATGATTTTGAGAATAGATTGCTACCTAATGATTATATTGTACTTAGGAATCATGGAGAGGACCAAGGGATGCATAAGGGATGGCTTGGAGGCATGGAGGACCAAGTCAAGGTGGAGGCCCAAACCGAGTCAACTTCGAGCCTGTTTCGGAGTCCAAGACTAGTGTGGAGTAAAGTGGACGCCCAGGACGCATCCGGACTCTGTTTTTGATGATCCACCTATGGATGGAAAGATAATTTCATAAGGAATCCAATGGCGTTGGTTTGAGGTCAAAATTCCTTCGGAGTCATTGGGAAACATTGAAACAAGTTAGCATCTAGAATCTGTTCCGGTGCTGCATCACCGTTTTTGGTCCGTTGGGCCGTGTATCGTTGTTGAGCCCATTAGGGGGCGCGTCCAGGGGTGGCGACGACCCTTAGACCTCTATAACCAGCCACTGCCTCTCTTGTTAGGTTTTGGGTTTTGCTAAGATTATTCTGTTCACAATAGTTTCACCGCGCCGTCGGTTTGTGAGACCCCAACTCGTGAGATTAATCATTCATCTGCAATTGGTTGCATTCTTTCGTGTTCTTGCTTGTGTTCTTCGATTAGCAGGCAAAAGACTCAGCCTTCTTGGCAAGGTCGACTATGCTTCGACGGTCAATAACCAGAGGAGACGTGGTGCTGCGATTGCAGGGTTCAGAGCTGAGTTGTTCGGAAGTCGGATCAAATTGTGTCGCGATTCCACCAAATCGAGAGTTATTAGAACCTTTCGGAAGATCAGGAACCCTAGTTCACATCACTGTGTCTCTCCCTGTTCTCAGTGTCCATCCTACTAGGGTCACAAACAAAGCTGTGGGAGACCACCCCATGTTGTAGGAGAAGCCGGAGCAGACGACCGTCATCGCCCGCTTCGCACCAACATGGAGCATGTTCCGGACTTGCTCCCTTGCGACCTGGCTAGGCTCGTACAACCGGCTGACGATGGAGGCCCCACGAGCTTTGTCTCTCTCAACCTCCACCTCAGGGTCAACACCGAAGTCATCGCAGACTGAGGTGATTGAGGTGGAGAGCATGTTGGTCAACTTTGCCTCGGACCACCAACTCCTCGAGCTCCCGCTCCGTCACGGCCGACGGGAGCCAGTCCTTCGGAGGGAGAAGCTTTGGCGCCATAGCAACAACACGGGCTAGCTCGGCGGGTGGAAGAAAGGGAAGATTTCCAATCCCTTAATCTCTCCCCTCTTCTCTCCGGCGGTAGCGGCGGCAAAAGCAGGAAGGCAAGATGGGGGATGGACGAAACCCCACCTCCTGGATTTATAGGCAGGTCGAAGGGCAACAGGCAGATCCGGTGAAAAGGGCAGGTAAATCCCCACATTTAATGCCCAAACCTAACCACTCCCTCAATTTTGGATACAGGGACACGCATCGAATACTCGGCATCTAGCCGTTGTCCCCACCCACCACGACTGCACCGTTACAACTCCTACCTCAAAAGGCGCGCCCAATAGATGAGAGGAGTTATTCATGGATGATTCCTTCCACGATAAGGAATGTGGGCCCTAGCCCCACAAAAATCTCAAGGGAGCAAAGGCTTGTCCTTGATTAGGGTTTGACAGCCGTCCTCGAGTATCCGAGTCAAGGATGATCGGGGGGGAGCCGACACAAGTCCCTTGTTCAAGAACGAACTCTCAAAAGCCCCCTCAGACATATTCAAGGCGAAACGAAAGGAAGGAATCCCCTCGGAGGGAGGCATCGAGCCGCCGAACCCTATCAAATGGGTTCAGAATCCATGTGTCCATTTGTTAGCTTCAATGAGGGCGCCTCCGTGGCCACTAGTCGACCCCTATCGAATGGGGCACGAGCTCTCACTTGAATTTCCTGATAATAGCTCACAAGAGGACGTCGGAGCTCGCCCAAACGAGGGTAGCATGGCGCTCCTCACCCCTCCTCTCGGCGAAAAGGAGCGTGAGGGTTGAAAGAAAAAGATGGGCTTGTTCCTGATCGACCTTGATGAAAGAGGCTCGGGGCTCGCTCGCAACCGGGTGGCCTCGACGAAAGAGGAACCAACCACCCGGGGGCTTGAGAACGAACTCTTGAGACCACCTTGGACATATTCAAGGCCAAAACAAAGAGACGCTCATGGGATCCCCTCGAGGAGAGGCTTTGAACCACCAGCCCCTAATGAACTGGGATGGGATCCACGCGTCAGTTTGTTTGGCTCTAATGAGAGCGCCTCTGTGGCCACTAGTTGACCCCTATCGAATGGGGCATGAGCTCTCACTTGAATTTCCTGATAACAGCTCACCATAGTACGTTGAAGCTCGCCCAAACAAGGGTAGCATGGCGCTCTTCACCCCTCCTCTCATCGAAAAGGAACGCGAGGGTTGAAAGAAAAAGACGGGCTTGTTCCTGATCAACCTTGACAAAAGAGGCTCGGGGGCTCGCTCGCAACTGGGTGGCCTCGACGAAAGAGGGACCAACCACCCGGGGGCTCGAGAATGAACTCTCGAGACCCCCTCGGACATATTCAAGGCCAAAACAAAGAGATGCTCGTGGGATCCCCTCGAGGTGAGGCTTCAAACCACCGGCCCCTAACGAACGGGGACAGTACCCACGCATCAGTCTGTTTGGCTCTAATGAGAGCGCCTCCGTGGCCACTAGTCGACCCCTATCGAATGAGGCACGAGTTCTCACTTGGATTTCCCAATAAAAGCTCACGAGAGGACGTTGGAACTCGCCCATTGAAGGTAGTACGACGCTTCTCGTCCCACATCCGGTCAAAAGGGCTCGTGGGGTTTCTCACCAAAAGCTAGTAAAGCCCTGGCCGTGCGTGGCCCGGGGGCTCGACTATGCTTGGCACCCCTCAGCGAAAGAGGTTCGAATACACTCGGGGTCTCAAATTATCAAAATACCCCTCGATCAGGTACTATGACTCGAGTTCATGAGAATCTAACTTTTCAGAAGCACCCACTATGCCTGATCGAACTAGCGCTCCTCGACAAAAGCCAAACAAAGTCCTTGGAGGAGTTCTACTCACCCCTCCGACGCCTTGGGGGCAACACCCAAAGGGTGCGCTCGCGCGCACCCTTCAGAAAGCGCCGAGTGACTATAGCTCATGAACCTCTGCGTGAGTGCCAGCACTCGCGCAGAGGTTCGGGGGCTACTGTCGCGTACCTGAACAATGGGGTACCCTAAATCCTCGATCAAGGATATTAATCCTGCTATACAAAACCCGCCACCATGATCTCTAGTTTAATTCATGATGAGCCCGAACTCCAAAAACATTCAAGTATAAGGCTTAGGAACAAAGCCGCACTGGGCTAGCCCATGAACGGGCCTCGATGGCCCAGACCGGCACCTACTCGGCGGGACCCCTCGAGTGATGGGTTTCCAGCTGAGCAAGCGACACTCCTTCGAATGACGGATCTCCGTCCGGGCGAATGACCCCCCGTCGGAGTGGAACACGTGGCGAGCGGTAGACCCCTCGGTGAATGACCCCCGTTGAGTACTGCACCCCTCGACCACCTACTCCCTGTACGGCAACCAGAGCAGTTATTATATCTCACCTACTCCTGCCAACCCCCGTGGCTACAACGACTATGATGATGGGCGAGTGCAGAGGTCTAGTCTACCTTTTACCGCCCATCCCCAGGGAAGCGTCGTCTCATATAGACCACTATTCCTCCATATTAAACACTGTTCCTTACTAGGCATCCCCTCGAGACGCAAATGTCAACATCCGTACCGGGAATCCCAGGGCTCGTTCTTATCCGCATGGCCTCGAGGCCCCCTGGGTACCCCCTTGACTCGAGCTCTCAGTGGCCCCAGTCAGTGATCCAACCACTCCCATACGCCATCTCCTGCAAGCCGTATGCCCTTAACAGGAGGTCACGTCTTTCACCGTGTTGCTGCTGAGGCATGCCAGTGTCATCAGGACCGGTCAATCACCGACTTTGCCATGACGGCTCAGGATGGCGAATCTCATCAGCACGCACGCTACTACAAGGCTCGAGCTCGCTTCAGCATACACCCCTATAGTGTGCATGACATGATCGGTCCTCGACATCACTCGTTGCAAGGTATAAGACTAGCAGCTCTAGGCTTAGGCCTTGCTCCCCACCTCTTCTCGCATGCCCTCGCTTGTATCTCCCCTGTACAAGCACTTCGATGCAAGATAATACAAACTCACCCCTCGCTGGATGTAGGGCCTTCTCTTGCTTGAACCAGGATAAATCATGTGTTCTTCTTTCATCACCATCTGGATTAGGGAGCATGCAGCACATAGTTACTTGTTGGTGTTAGGCCCCTGGGGTCGTGACATCGACACCTGGAGTGTCGTTTTCTTACTCACCTATAGAGGTATTCGCCCACAAGATTGTAGAATCTACCAAAATAACCATGTCTTTTGAGGACATTCAATTTTTGTACTGCCAGAAGAGACTCGACATAAGTCAGCTTACCCTATGGTGCCTATAAGTAGTGTTTCCTTTAGACTCATCATCTAAGTTACTTTTACATCCTTTTAGCCATTGCACATGTGTCGACATACATTCTTGCAGCAAAGAGTGGATGGCTTCTGCCAAGTTGAGTGTGAGGAACGGATACCTCCACCTTGAGCTCATTAGTTATGGAAGCCATGCTGGACCTCTTTTGTGGAAAGACAGTCATCCTGCAATTAAGGATCTGTTGCCAAGGGAGAGAGAACCAATTGTGAAATCTGTGCTCCTTGCAGCAAAGAGTAATGCTGCAATGTATATTGTCGATGCATTCTTAGCTCAGCAGGGATGCCAATATATACATGCCTCGTACCATCATATGTAACATCGAGTACTATCTTTTGTCATGCTTTTTGATACATGGTTTATACGTATTCACCAATTTTGTTTTTGTGCTAATTAATGCAGTGATCACTTCATCCTAGCAGTCATCGACTTGAGATGTGGCTGCATAACCATCTTTGACTCCATGAGGCCCAAGGACAAGAAGTACAATCATTTCCTCAGCGTGTTACAAACGTAAGTACCAAATAGTAGTTTATTACTTTTGCAAACTAGGTCCCCTGCATGTATTAGCTTTTGTTCAAGGTCTGAATAGAATTTCTTCTTTGCATTGTTTGGCCTTTTGTAAACTAATGAATCAGATCTGGATATTGATAACAGAGTTTGTAGGTACTTTCTAGATCTTTCTAGCTAACAACTTTAGTTTGTTGATCCAATTATATTTCAATTGAAGGTGACTATATATTTTGTTCATTAAACAGTGCACACAAATTGTACGTGCAAAAAGGTGGTCAGCATGACCCAGTGAAGCCAAAAAAGATGGACCATATAATCAATTTGTATGGACATTTTGAAACTCAAGTGATGATAATAACGCAACATTATGTAGTATGCTTGTTGGCTAGTATGGCAGACTCTGCACATTGTTTTGTTTTTGCACATTTTGTATTGATTTTGTATATGTCAGAACGTACCATCCATTCTAAACGGCTGAGTGATGACAGGGAATAGATGGTTGATAAGAACCACATTGTTCATCTTTCAACTAGAAAGTGCTAGAAATTGAGTTATGATGCGCTGTCCTAGCTATCTCTTCTGATTCTATTCCTTAATCCATCACTGTGTTGTTTGTCTTTTGCATGTCACCGAAATGCAGTGCGCAAGATAGCCTACTGGCACCGCGCTTTGTGGCTATTATGTATGCCACTGGATGAGAGTCACCGGACATTACTATAATAACCCTGGCAACATAAGTCGATGTATATATAGAACCATATCATATATGTATATGTTCAATATTCTGATTTATTAATCTAGCTAAAAATTGTGTAGGTTGATATGATGAGGCCAAACGAAACCATTGCTCAAGCAGATGTTCAAGCACTTCAAGAAGATTTTTGCAAATTCTTGATGCATGAGGTTGTTAGACCGGGGGTTCTTTCTTTGATCTTGATTCAGAATATGCAATAGACCCCAAGTATGAAGATCTTCGCGCCAAGTAATGAAGCCTCCCTTGTCCCTTATCTAATTTTCTTGCAACCAAATCTTATGTAAAGTAAGTTTATTGTTGATGTATGAGCAAGTTGTATAAGTTAACAGACTTAGTGCTTTATTAATGTATGGATCAGTTAACTGAATAATTTGCACTGGGTCTCAAATTTGGCGGGAGAACGCGATTTCAAATATGGTGAGAAATTTTGCTATCAAAATTATGAAAATTATGGATGGTTGTATTATGTGGTATCTAAAAATACATTTTAGTGGTGGTTGCATTGCAATAGCCCCCCTGGAGAAACCATTTTTACAGGCGGTTGTCTTAATGCAACGGCTCCTCAAAATCAAACTTTAGACTTGGTTCACTTAACACAACCACCCCTGAAATGCCTATCTTCAGAAATGGTTGTCTTAACCTAACCGCCCGTGAAATCAATATATAGAGGCGGCCGTCCTAACGCAGCCGCCACTAAAAATATGATTTCTAGAAGCGGTTTTCTCAAGAGAGACGCCTCTAAATATGTATCTTTAGGGCGGTTAAAAGCCCATCATTATAGTTGTGTCATCTTTACAGTCATTTTGTTAGTGTCGGCCTGATTAGCCGCGGCTAAAAACACGATTTAGCCGCCTCTATAGTAAAAATCTGTACTAGTGTTATACAGAGAAGTAGCCTGTCATAATATTGCTAATAAAAAAATGTGCATCTCACATGTCAAAAGAGCATACTTATACAATAGCTGTAGTAGAGCCAGTGTCAAGGGACACAAGATGGTAAGAGACACACTTTTTCTGAAGACAAATTGCAATTAGTTACATGTTGCAGGATATCTGAGAAGTTGAGAACAAAAATAACAATCACAACTACTTGAGAGAAAAAAATGGATAAACCAAGAAAATCAAATGGACTTATAATTTGGAACGGAGGGAGTACCATTTTGTTTTAATGATAATATAGTGCTTACCTTCTATAACAAGTAAAGGGGCAAGAGGCCCATCCGGCGGGCCCAGCAAGAGCAAGGCGGCTCCTGCCCGCATGCCTTAGGGGCTAAGTAATCCCGGGCTATAAATACATCACAGATGTAATCAGATTGAATCAATAGTAGAGGTAGCCGCAAGGTACACACTAGAATATATTTCCATTTTCAAAAGATTGTTGTGTACAAAATCAGCAGTGTAAAACCGCCATTTTTCAGCATTGCCATGTGATACATGTCAACATTAATCACCATTGTGTGCGCAAACACGTGGTTGCCGACAATTCCACGCTTTACATGTGCTATGTTCCTCACTGTACATTATGTCTATGTGAAAACAAATGTCAACATGTTTGTTGTTCCTATAATGTTCACCAAATTCTTTATTGATAAATTCAGTTGTTCGTAAGTATCAGAGATACTTTGTTATGCTGTCTATCTTGAAAGCGTGCCTTGGCACATGCTTCATTAAGTGAAATCAGAAAAATTTACAATCTCCGATGACAATCACGGCGAGGAAGAAACCATCTGGAGGGCACACATAACACATAACTAAAACCATCCTTTTCAGGTCAGCAGATTGTACTAAGTAACAAGTGTGGCTACGAGGAGGGAGCCTGATGGACGTACTCTAGTCGATGAGAGCAGTGAGCAATGCTAGGCAACCACAGCCCGCTCCAGTCCAAGCATTGGCCTCCTCTAGGATTCGAGCAAGAACCTATGTCGTCGTCGATGCCTGGTGGTTGAAGGTGCGGTGGTTCCTCTCCTTCCACAGGCACCAAGACACCAGTAGGACAAGAGAGTCAAAACTCCACTGCAGGGCATGTGGGAACATGTCACGGGCCACCAGCCACCACCCTAGCAGCATGTCATCGTGGGCAGGAAGCACGACCAAGTAGCCCATGTGGTTCATTAGGCGCAACTAAATCTTGCAAGTGAACACACAGTAGCACCATCTTCAACAATGTGACCAGAAGCCTGGATGTCTGGAAGATCCATCTAAAGCAGAAATTGGGTTTAGTTTGTCTCAAAGCTAAACTGAATAAGAGCACTCTAATTAGTTTTGTGAGAGATAGCCTTTTATAGTTTTAATTTTTTTCTCTTTGGGCCTGGAAGCCTTGTAACATCATGTTTGTACTCTCTATTCTTTCATTTAATTGAAAAGAAAAAAAAAGAAGGGAGCTCCCGTGCTGTTCGGGTAAAAAAAATAGGTGGTCTGTGGTCTCGTTGAGCTAGTCATATAAGGCGCAAGATGCATTCGTTTGCAACCCATGCCGTGTCCACCGCTCTGCAGTCCATAGCCTGCTGCGCAGAGCAAGCCAAAAAAAAAGAACTTCACCTTCGGGGGAAGAGCCGCGTGCCAGAGCACCTTGGCTCCTGCCATCCGTGTCCAGCTGATGAAGAAGCTCCTGTAGGCCGAGCCCAAGTACTATCCATCGACACACGAAGCGGTCCGGTTCCAACAAACGCAACTAGACGTCGCGCATAATGTGCCAAAGCTGAATGTATGGGCGCGGTGTGTGCACCAGTGATATCACATACCAACGATCCTTCAAGAGACGGTGTGCGCATAATGCGGTCCTTGATGGAGCAACATAAGCGACGGAGCCCGACGGCCTTCAAGAGATTGGGGGCGAAGGATTTAATGGCACCAACCGGTAGCTAGAAATTTGTCCAAAACCGTGCAGAGGCCCCATCTCCAATGTCAACAGTGACCGAGCAGGAGAACACGGAGGAAGTCGTATGCTCGTGCTTAGTTGGAAGAAGAGCCCAGGCGGAGCCTGACTTGGTCCAGCGCAGCCATTCCCACCGGAGGTAAAGCACGAAGCCCGGGATCCTTATTTTAGGGATTCCCAACCCTTCAAAGTCCTTAGGTGTGCCCGCCAAAGGCCAGGCGACCTTGCAATAACCGCTGAAGGTGGAGTCAGTCCCGCCCCACGGGAAGGCGTGATGGCATCTATCAATCTCTCAAATAGCCCAAACCGAGAGGCATTGATGTATGGAGATGAGTGTCAAAGACCTGCATCCGGCTTGGGTGAGTAGACTACCATTCCAAGTCAGATTCCGGGCCGCTATCGCATCGACAAGTCATTGTTCCTCGGTGCGGCTTATCCTGGAAAGTAACAAAGGTACACCCAAGTATCTAGTGGGGAATTGCTGGACCCTGCAGGGGAACACCTGGTGCACATCATTGATCTGGGGCTGAGAGCTATAGATCGGCATGATGATTCTTGATGATTGAATTGTCGATTAGAGAGAGATTTGATGTTTAGGGTTGAGAGGTGAGAACAACCATTGAGAGATGGGGAAGCTTCCGGGGAACTCTCGATCCCCTTCTTAACCTTCTTCATTTATTTCTATACTTTTACAATTTAGTCTCTAGTGAAGTCTATAACTATAATATACACCAACATGATGCACTTGTCGATGTTGGTGATGAGCCATGACATGCCCGCGAAGAGGTCGAGTATGTTACGAACATTGACGAAGGGGGGCCCGGCGTTGTCTCCAGCATTCCCAAGGAACTAGCGCCTACCACCTATCGCATCTCTACTGATCCTGGCAAGATGGTTGTATTTGAGGCAAAAGGGACAAAACCTCTGGTTTACCTGCAAGCAACTTTGTTCGAGTCCCTGAGGTTGTACCCACCTGCCCCAATCGAGGGGAAGAGTGTGATGGATGATGACGTTCTACCAAGCGGTCACCAGGTGTGGCGTGATGAAGCCATCATGATATCCATTTATGCTATGGGTAGAATGGAGAGCGAGTGGGGCACGGATTGCCATGAGTTCAGGCTTGAGAGATGGCTCTCTGAGGATTGAACCAAGCTACAGTACGTGCCATCTAGCAAATTTTGGCTTTTAACTCAGGGCCAAGGATGTGTCTCGGCAAGGACATGTCGATCATGGAGATGAGGACTATTGTTGCCGTAGTGTTGTGGAACTTTGATGTTCGAGCATCAAGTTAAAGTTATCATTTCTTCTGCAGATGGAGAGTGGACTCATCGCTACAGTCAATAAGAGAGAGGAATGCAATATATAAAACTACCGGAGATGCCTATTTTGCTGAGCACAGGAGACTTTGTCGAGTGCCGAAACACAGGTACTTGGCAAAGCCCTAGTTTACTGGTGTTATACTCGGCAAAGAGCGACACTTGGCAAAACAAGCCTTTGCCGAGTGCCATCAAGAGCCTGCTACTCGGCAAAGAGTGACACTGAGCAAAGGCCTTTTTTGCTGAGTGTAACAGTCAGCAAAGCTCGCCCTCAGCAAAAAAATGGCGTCAGGGCGGCCGAGGGCTCCCACGCTGTCAAGCTTTGACGAGTGTTGAGCCCTAGCACTTGACGAACCAAACTTCTTTGCTGAGTGCCTCTGCCTAGCACTCGGCAAAGACTCTCTTTGCCGAGTGTCAAGGTAGGCACACGACAAAGAAGTTTTTTTTAATTTTTATTTCAATTTTTTTGTAGTCCTTATATATTGTATACAAGCATATGTTCGAATTTGAAACTTTTTTATAACTTTTTGCTATATTTCTTGAATTTCTTTTGTATACTTGTATGTTTCTCGAAAAAGTAAATGAACTGTAGGTGCATGAAATAATGAAATATAGCAATTCAAAAAATGATATTCATGTTGTAGAGTATATTTTTAGGCTGTATCCAGGAACTCACCTAAAACTTTGAATGCCTTGTTCACGAAACATGGCCACCTGCTTGTGGTCGAAGTGTTTTTAAATTATATAAAATGCAAATGAAGTTCAAAACTCACAAAACTTCTCGAGGTGTTATGTTATCGTATGTGGAGGCTCTGATAAAAAATTAAGAAGGTTTTGAGCAAGTTGTGATGTCAGATGCTTAAAAGTCAGACGTCTTCACATGTGATCACTTATGAGAACATGTGGAGATGTCTAGGTTTTACACATCTGATGTCAGAACTTGCTTGGAATCTTCTTAATTTTTTACCATAGCCTCCACATGTGATAACACGGCACCTCGGCAAGTTTCATAATTTTTAAACTTTGTTTGGATTTAATATAATTTAAAAACACTTTTCCCGTAAGTTTCTCGTCATGTTCCATGAACAAGGTGCTTCAAAGCTTATGCGAGTTCCTGGATACTGCCTACATACACTATACCATGAATATCATTTTTTAATCAATAAATTCTATTATACCATGCACCTGCAGTTCAAAATAAAAAACCTAACTAAAATGGCCCAGCCCACCCGTCCTAACCCTACCCACACACGCGCCAATCCCCTCCTGTCCTCCCCCCGCACCTGCGTCCACAGCGCCGCCACGGCCGCCGGATCTACCACAGCGGGCGAGCCCCGCCCCCACTGGCGCTCCCCTCATCAGATCCTCCCTCCTCTCATCTCGTTTGACCAGCCACCACCACTCCGGCGCCCCCCGGCCGTCGCCCCTTCCCCATCGCGCTGCCTCCTCCTCGCCGGTCCCCCGACCCGCCACTTCCTCCTCGTTAGGCCCTGTCCAAGCGCGCCGCCACCCCGACCCACAGGACCACCCTAACCTACGACCGCTCGCTCATCCTCGAAAATCCTCCCTCCTGACCTGCCTTGTCTCCTTCCCCGAGATGCTTGGTGTTGATGGTTGCTAACCCCTGTTTTCAGAATCAACATTGCACTAAATAAATGGCAATATAACCCGACAATGTCTAAAATTTACTTTGAATTTTACCTAGTTCCACTTGTACTTGGAATTTATATTTGTATGCAGGAAAAGTACCAAAAATAAGTGCAAATGGACCAAGTGGAGGCAATGGAATGTGACAAGGTGGCAACCAGGCCAAGTGCCAGGGCGCCCGCCCTGGCCAGGGCACCCACTCTAGACCCTGGGCGCCCGCCCTGGTTGTGCCAGTTCGCAAACTCAACCACGTCACCGATTCATGACAACACCTTCCCACATCTTCCAACCATCGAAATCAAGTCGGTTCTATCCAAGGTCTCGCGAGTTAAGTCACTAGGATCCTTGGGCCCATTGTCATGCACTCAAAGTGGTGAAGTTGGTTGGAACTGACTCCAAACCGACTTAACAAGCATGCAACCGACCTGAGGGGAGGAGCCACGGCCGTTTGATCATGAGGCGGTGCCACGTGGACAATGCCCACCCTGGCCAGGGCGCCTGCCTTGGCGGTGTGGGCAAATCGACCTCCCTCTTTGCCTACAAGTACCCCTTGGTTTCCCCGTCACTATATAAAGGGCACCTCGGCCATTGAAGCAAATCATCCCTACATAACTACATATCTACCTCAAAAGCATAAGAAGGCAAGAGACTTGCTTAGAAAGCTCTAGCTATTGTGCTTAGTGCCCTCTTGCTCTAGCTCCAGCTTAGCTAGAGTAGCAGTCGCCTGCAAGAGGAGAGGAGTCGGGTGAAGTTCCCGCCTTGGAATTTGGAAGTCTTTTGGAGTCTTTGAGTTCGGTATACTTCTTTGTCATCATACATTATCAACTTAATACAAGTACTTGACTTCAAGTATTTCATTAAGTATTTACTTACGCCTTTACATTCAAATCTTACTTTCCTGCTATTAATTAGTAGTGAGGTTAAGCTTTGATTATAGGCATAGGTTTACGAAGTTACCTTAGTGATAGTTATATTTATCTGGTATTTTCCTGTCGTCTAGTTAAGGTGTCTCTGCTTCAAGAAAAAGTATAGATAGTAAGCTTGTAGATTAAGCGTGGTGCTTAGGCTATAACTTACCGGCAGGTGCGGCTAGGTCCCCGGAGGTGGTAGCAATAGTTGGTGACAGCCCTATTCGCCTGTGTAGTCAACCATGCTAGAACTAGTTTCATAAAACATAAGGCTCGTGGTGCGTTGTGTCCTGTTTAATCAAGAGTGCATACACCTCTTTACTAGATATAATCTTTCTATTCACTCAGCTATCTTAGTTACATAGATTACACCCGTGTGCGTGCACTGAGAGTGAAGTAGCGATCATTACCCTAGGATTATCTTAGATTCTAAGTTATCCTTAGTTATCATTCCATTTATCCCTTTTACCATTCGCCCAATAATTCGCCACACTCTACCCAAGGATACACCAACACCCCACCTTTCTTTGGGAATAAATAAATCGACACCTGGTACTCCCAGGCGAAGTGCTACATGATATTTCTGTGCGCTTACAGAATCCTTTCCTAACCCGCAGAGCCGTCATCACGTGTTTTTAGTGTCGGGACTGACAACCCCATTAAGTGACGCTAACAAATACCAACAAGCATTTCTGGCGTCATTGCCGGGGAAGGCAACTGGTGCATCAGACTAGAGTCTGTCGAATTATTTTGTGTTTAGCTTTTTAAGCTTAGCGATCCCATTCCTGTTTCTGTTTCTTCACCTGTTTCTTTCACGAACATGGCCAACAAGACCATCCGTGATTTCTCAGCCCCATCTGCTGCCAATGTAGCCATTATGCCCAATGTCATTAACACGGACACTCATTTTGAGTTGAAGCCCGCATTAATCACAATGGTGCAATCCAGGCCTTTCTGTGGCAAGGCTCACGAAGATGCTAATGAGCATCTCCAACAATTTTTTGGAGATTTGTAGCACCTTCACGATTAAGGGAGTGAGCCCAGATGCTATTCATCTTTGTTTGTTCCCATTCTCCTTGTTGGGAAAGGTGAAGCAATGGTTCTACTCTAACCGCGAAGCCATAGAAACTTGGGACAAGTGTTCCAATGCGTTCTTAGTCAAGTTCTTTCCTATGGGTAAAACCAATGCGCTGCGCAACAAGATTTCTAGCTTTCAGCAGTTAGCTGATGAGTCAATTCCTGAGGCTTGGGAGTGTGTGCAAGAATACATAGCTACTTGCCCACACCATGGTATGGAAGACTGGCTGTTAATCTAGAACATCTACCATGGCCTTAACCCCCTCGACAGAAGTCATCTAGGCGCTGCCGCTGGTGGAGCATTCTTTTCCCTTAATGTTGCAAATGTAATTAATCGAGAAGATGGTGTCCAACCAGGGATGGAGCGATGAACACTTACAGCCCCACAAGAAAGGTATGCATACTCTTAAAGAAGATGACATGATTGTAGCTAAGGTGGACCTACTAGCCAAGAGGCTAGAAAGCTGTGAGAAGATGAGCACTTAGGAGACTGTGCAAGCATTGGACTCTCACATGACTTGTGAAGTCTGTGGAGAATCTGGTCATTCTGGACAATATTGTGCCAAAACTCATGAAGACCTCAACTTCGTCAACCATGACAACGGATTCTGATCCCAAGGTCAAGGATGGAATCAGTGCCCCAACATTCAAGGTAACAATTTTAATAATGGTTATCCTCAGCGCCCAAACAGCCAAGGTAATAACTACCCTTCTCTCAAAGATATTATGTATAGTCAATCAAGAATGACAAAGAGCATTAATAAAAGACTTCATGCTAATGACAAAACACTAGAAACATCAATGCTAAGTTAGAAGATTTCTTGTCTACTATGAAAAATTAGCTTAGTTTTAACAAAATGTTAGAAAGTCAATTAGCGCAATTAGCAGCCGTTGTTCCTACTTCTGAGAGAATGCCAACCCAACCTGAACCAAGGATTGGAACTGCCAACCTTGTTACTGCAAGATATGATACTATTTTATATTCTGGATCACTTGGTGTAGAAGATACTGATATGACTAAAAAGGGTGACCCTGGTAGTCCTGTTATCACCTGTTCAATTCGTAACCACATTTTTCATAATGCAATTTGTAATCTTGGCTCTAGCATAAACATCATGTCTAAAGAAAAATATGATGAATTGTTTTATCAACATCTGGCCCCAACATCCCTCTATGTGCAACTAGCTGAACAATCTATAAGGTATGTAGAAGGGATAGCTTGTGATGTTTTAACAAAAGTCAGAGGTAACTATGTGCCTACATACTTTGTAGTCTTGGACATGGGAAATAAAGAAGATACACCTCTCATTTTAGGACGTCCATTCCTAAACACTGTTAATGCCTGTATAGATATGGGTTCTAGAACAGTCTGTTTCCATCTCCCTAGAGGAAAATAATTTGCCTTTTTGGATACTTCTAACATAATGCAGATAAGAAAGCTCAAAAGAAAAGAATCCAAAAAGAGCAAGCCAGGTAAACAGAGCCCAGAGGAACAACGCAAGGGAGAGCTGTCATCCACAGCATCTTCCCCTAATGGCAAAAAGGCATCGACAGAGAAGGAGAACAAGCCCAGAAGAGAACCAACACTTGAAGAATTTTCTCACAAACCAGCAATCCCTTTGGGCACAGATACAAGCAACAGAATCCCCCTTATATATGCTGAGTCTTCACATCCACATAGACTCAAGAAAAAGGCAGGGACACTCAAGAGGGAAGAAAGAGGCGTGCCGGAGGAAGCACCTTCACAGCATGACACAAGTATCAACAATGTAACCTCTTTCCTTTATATGCAAACAACAGATTAAAAGTCCAGGAATGAAGAGATGAACACTGAGGAACCAAGGAGAGCCAAAGGCACAGCTAAGGTAAAGAAGCAACTAGCAAGAAATGGAAGCTGAAGAAGAATGATGAAGCTGATCCTACACCACCGAGTCATGAAGAACCTGAACTCTCTACACAGGATGAAACAATAAAAGAAATCTTGAAGGAAAATTCGTGAATCACAAGGTATGAGTAATTAAGTGCATTGAATATTCGCTTTCCACACCATGTATTTTACATTCTTTTGTGCATAAAAAATATATATATAAATAATAACATATATATAATAATAAAATATTAAAAATAATAATAATAATAAAAATATTTTTATATAACAAGTAATAAATCAAATAAGTTAGACTTTGCATTAATCATCATAACAAAGAAGAAATATCCGACAAAGAATACATTCCATCCCCATGAACCAGGCAAGCTTGGGGGAAAATCCTTTTCCCCGCTAAGGTATGGCATCTAATCACAACCTTATTCATGCATTTCTATACATGCTTATATCTTCTGAATAAATTGCCTGCCAAGTTGGAAGCTCATTGCCAATCATGAATGTGTTGATTGACCTATTACTACTGAGTTTTGAACATGAAAAAGATTATATCTTGAGTTAACACTACTGTGGGTTGCACATGCTAATAGCTAAGCACATGCTATGGTGAGATATGTTGTGATAAGAAAGAGTAATTCTTTTAACTTGATTGAGGGATAGTTAGGACGGATATCTAGAGTTTTAATTTTCATAAAATCTCAAAAAACTCTTGCAAAAATTGTTCCTCAATGGTTTCGAAAATACCTACCACCATGCGAGTACATGCTTTATAGATAGGAAACCTATAAAAGTGTCTTATTTGTGTTGAGCTTAGTTAGACCTTATTGATCTAAATCGAGAAGCTGGTCATGTTTTTTTGGTCAAGATCACTTACACATGCACCCCCTTACAACTTCTAAACTGGAAGCATGTAACCACCAAATATCTCTTATCCCCCTCCTGCTATTCTCACTCAGAGGATACGCAATGTCACTCCTGATCATCATGAGACTATGGATACATATCCCAAAGAGGAGCATGGTTTACTTCAAAAAAAAGATGATGGAGAAGAGAGAGAAAAGAGGGATATAATCCCTAATGAGAGACAACAGAAGCCTCAATACCTGCTGAGTAAAAAAAGAGAGAGAAAGATTTCAGTAACCATGCTTCCTCCGCCTAAAACTAGGCATCTATTCCAGTCTCAAGGAGTTCCACCAAATATTTTTACACATGCATAATCTTGACCTTTCTGTATGACTTGTTTTCTCCTAGCGATCTAAGTGTGTAGCCTAGCAATACATGCAATTCAAGTCACTCATGATTTTCCCACCTACTAAACTCCACAAATAAGCCTTAGTGCTAGCACACATTTTTAGTAATGTGCATGGGATCAAGACAGTGGCGTACATACAAGATTGGCCAGTAAGGTAATTTCTAAAATACTAATTTTTTTTCTTCTAGATGCTCCCTTCAGGCGCTAGTTTAGCCCCGGCCCCCTTGCCAAGGACAACGTCGAGTTTGTTAAGTTCTCGAAGTATCTCTTTCCTGTCTCGATACTTAGGGGGCTTGCTTTTTCAACTTTCCCATCAAAATTTCTTTTGTTTTTATGATATCTGTGTGTCATGGGTAGGAACTTACGGTGCCCATAACAACAATTTTTGAGTTATTGGGCAGTTGTACCGAATCCGTGTTGTCTAGGCACTCCACACATTGCTGATAGCCTTTTGTCTTCTCTCCAGACAACGAACCTCGCCCTGGAAGGTCGGTGATTGTAGTGATAAGTACCACCTTGATAGTGATTGTTCCTTTTTGTACTCATCCCAAACATTCAAACAACTTCACCAGTTCATCGATAACTGGTTCTAGGAATGTGTCGATGTCATTCCCAGGTTGTCTTGGGCCTTGGATCAATAGTGGCATCTGGATGTAGGAACGCTTCATAACGAGGTGGGGCGAAAGGTTGTATATGCAGAGCATCACTAGCCACGTGCTATGATTGCTTCTAACCTAGTCGAAAGGATTCATCTCATCTGTACTCAAACCAAACAAAAGGTGCCTTACATCGTCGCTGATGTCCTTATAGAACATGGTTTTCACAGTCCTCCAATCACGCCCATTGGCAGGGTGCCTCATCATGTTGTCTTTCTTACGCTCTTCGCCATGCCAGCGCAGCAGCTTGGATGTCTTCGCACACGCGAATAGCCTGCGCACCCGTGGAACTATAGGGAAGTACCAACAAACCTTTACCGGGCCTCCTCTCATCTTGGTACCACCATTTGATAGCCCTTCCTTGTACCGAGGAGCTCCACACTAGGGTACTTATCTAGGTGTTTATAGTTTTCACCACGGTACAATATGCAATCATTGGTATACGCGTGGATTTTTTCAACCTCGAGGCCGAGGGGCAGATCATTTGCTTGGCCTAGTATGTCTTTTCTGGTAGCTCACTAGGTGCTGGGAGAATTTTTGATAATTTAGCTAACATATCATCAAAGCCTGTGTCGTTCAATCCGTATGTAGATTTGAATTCTAAAAGCATGATGATGGCTTCCAATTTGCTCATAGGACAATCCTTGAACAATGGTGTCTTGCCGTCTTCTCTCATTTTTTCTAGATTTTTCACCTGTCTATCACTAAGAAACCCGGTATCTGCATTATGTAGCAGCAAATCAATGCCATCTTTCTCGGTATCATCCGCTAGCGTATTCCTAAACACATCATTAATGGCAGTCACAGGTTTCGTGTTGACAACAGGTTTTGTGTTGGCAGTCACGTCAGGCATGTCCACATCATCATTGCTTCCCTGCGCAACATTCACACCAACCTCCCCATGCTGATCCCATACACTATAGTTTGGTATGAACCCCCTCCTAAACAAGTGCGTTCGGATACTCTCGGGATTAGAAATCTTTCTATCATTGTTGCAATCTTTGCATGGGCAGCAGATCATGTTGCCAGCCCCAGCATGAATTTTTACAACACCGATAAACGATTGGATGCCTTTTATGTATAGGATGTCCGTTTGAGACCGATTCATCCATTCTCGATCCATCTCTGCCTAAAAAAATTGTAGAGAAATTAATAAGCAGTGGATTACCTTTATGAGCAATATTATACATTAATTATGGAAAACTTAAATGGGTAGCTAGCTTAGCCATATATAAATTAAAAACCATATATATCAATGTAGCTCCAAAGAATGTGTCCACTATTAGCCCATGTAAATAAAATTATTGTTAACTAATGAAAATATTATTCTACTCAATGGAACTAAAATTGGAGATACTATTATAAAAATTATTTATATAAAAAATTAAATTGGAAACTTGATCAAGAACACCATTGTAGCTCTAAACAATGTGTCAACACCTAATAATATTGTAAATAATCTACTCTACTCTTAACGTAAACTAATTCGAGCATCACATACTAATAATCATCTTGATCAAACCATAAAATGGCCTAAGATTTCAAACTAGTTGATGATATTTAGACACCAACCTAGCTTCATGGATGATGGATTCCCCATAAAGTGCTTATAAGCCTTGCACGAAGTCCTCAACGAAATTACTCTCTAGGATGGAGAAAGAACAAGAATGAGAATCAAGCAATGTAGCCATCAAAACAAAGGTAATTAAGTAAGAAAATCAAAGGAGTTGATGCTTGTGACTAACCTTGAAACAAAAGGATCAATCTCTTCAAAATCCTAGTTTTAGCTCATAGTTTTCAGCAGCCGCAACAATGGAGAAAATGGCCCGCGCGAGCTCTTGTGTTCTCTGGAATGGAGTGAGGAGGAAGGAGAGAACGGTACAAGCCTTTTTGGGGTGTCAAAAAATCATTGCCGGACTAAGCCAAGAACCGCAGTGTTGAGGCACCTTCACTGTCGGCGTGTGGCATCCGCCAGCAGTGATGCGAGTCAGAGATAGCACTGCCGGGTCATGTCTCGAGCCGGCAGTAATGTGACTCAACACTGCCGGTGCCTGCGCTCCCTGGTGCAAGTCTTGTCTGCCATGGAGTTGCACCGGCAGTGAAGACTCATCACTACCGCTCACCACATTTTCGGCAGTGATGAGGTGGGCAGCGATAGAGCAATCTATAGTAGTGACAGCTAGTTGGTGATTTAGTCCATCATATTATCTTTTAGAAAGGACTATAAAAACTGCAACAGGACACTGAAACAGAGATGATCAGCTCTTTCAAGTTCTCCACACCACACATTCTGGAGATCCTGACCATTTTTTTTCTGTTTCAGCTGCACTAATTATATCCTATCATGTACTGCTATCCATAGGAAATTTTTAACTTTCAAAGGGATGTTACTTTTCCAAATTGTCATCATTTGCATATATCTAATATCATGATTTGTTTCCATGACCTACATGATAGTTTAATTTGAAGGACGTTTGTAAGCCATGGAAAATTCAAATTCTTGGAGAAATCTGAATTACCTTGAAATTAGTTGGCGGTTGTTTTGAACCTGCATATATCTCCTATGTATTTTAGCTCTGTTAGAATATAATTAATGTTTAGATCTAGACTGTATTTGTGGTAATAAAAAATCATTGTCATCCATTCCATGTTTATATTCTCCAACCAAAACCAACCTTCATTCCTTTAAATTAGTTTTTGCTACAAACTGTAAGAGGTTGGTTAACAAAAAAAGAAGCTAAGAGAGAACCACTTGGTGTCTAAACTCTCACATGTTTCTCATAAACATATGCCGAACGCCATATTTAAGGTGTGTTTCAGGAAGGAGTACTTGCAAGATTTAATTTACTGTGCATAGATAGACGTTGGTAGTTGCTTTCTATTAATTAGCAAACAAACTGAAGCTTCTCTATATAAACTACCACGACCTGCTTCCTATTCATTTCACTCGAGCATATAGGCAAGCATCTCACATATACACACACAGTGGCTAGACATTACAAAATATGGCGTTGTCCATCTTCCTATATCTATTCATCTCCACTGTACTAGTTCTAATCGTATCATTCTACTTGTACATAAAGTCAAGAGGATCGGAGAACCCCTCTCTCCCCATAGACTGGCCAATATTTGGAATCCTCCCTTCATTCATAGCCAATCTCCGCAACATCCATGACTACATCACTGCCGTCCTTACTGCGTCAGGGTGCAACTTCAAGTTGCAAGCTGGTCCAAGCAGCATGCGATTCTTTGTGACCAGTGACCCAACAAATGTTCAGCACATCTTCACCTCAAACCATGCCAACTACCTGAAGGGAGAGTCGTTCGCTGAAGTCTTCGACATCGTGAGCGATACGCTCTTGACTGTAGATGGTGAGGCCTGCCGCCAGCAGAGAGCCAAGACCCAGAGCATACTGAGCAACCCGGAGATCATTTCGCTTATGGCTTCTTGTTGGTACGGTAAAGTGGCCAAGGGCCTCCTCCCGTTCTTGGCCCATATGGCGAGCACAAGGACTCCATTCGACATGCAGGAATTGATCGGGAGGTTGGTGTTCGACCAGACTGCCACACCGGTCTTTGGCGTCGACCCTGGCTGCTTGTCCCCTGACATGCCATTGCCATCCATGCATGTCGCGGATGCCATGAACACCCTGATGGAGGTGGCCTTCTTCCGTCAAATCGTGTCGTCGTCTTTCTGGAAAATGATGAGATGGTTAAATATCGGTCCGGAGAGGAAGCTCGCGGCTGCACATACAGTGCTACATGGATTTGTCACGGAGATGATGGAGAAGAGGAATGCTGCAAGGAAGCTCGATAGTGATGTGGAAGTACATGACAAGGTAACTTCCATTGACATCCTTTCTTACTACATCACTGACCCAGAATGCAGCGATGTCATGCTGCGCAAGACACTTCTCAACTACATGATCGGTGGGCGGGATACCATCGGCACAGCGCTTCCATGGCTCTTCTACAGCCTCTCAAACAACCCAAGCGTCGTCTCAAGAATTCGCAAGGAACTAGCACCAATCGTCGCCTCTCGCATCGCCACAACTGATCCTGGCAAGATGGTTGTGTTTGAGCCAGCAGAGACAAAACCTCTGGTTTACCTTCAAGCAACCTTGTTTGAGTCCCTGAGATTGCACCCGCCAGGCCCAATCGAGCACAAGAATGCGATGGCCGATGACATCCTACCAAGCGGTCACCGGGTGCGCTGTGGTCAAGCCATCCTGATCTCTATCTATGCTATGGGTAGAATGGAGAGTGTGTGGGGCAAGGATTGCCATGAGTTCAGACCCGAGAGGTGGCTCTCCGAGGACAGAACCAGGCTACAGTATGTTCCATCTTCCAAATTTTTGGCTTTTAGCTCAGGGCCGAGGATGTGTCTGGGCAAGGACATCGCCATCATGGAGATGAAGACTATTGTTGCCGCAGTGCTGTGGAACTTTGATGTGGAGGTCTTGGAAGGACAGAGCATCAGGCCCAAGTTGTCGATCCTTCTGCAGATGGAGAACGGACTCATGGTTACAGTCACAAGGAGAAATGAATGCAATATTGTGATATAAACCTGTCAAAAAAAAAGAGAAAAGAATGCAATATGCTATAAATAAGATCCGGTGCGTCACCTCTCCTGAGTAAATAATCTAGCTACAAATTGCATTGCTCGCTGACCTTCGGTGTTACTATCAGGCCCGGTGGTACGTATCAATTTAGTAGCCTGGAATGATGCTAAAAAGATGTGCCACCTAATATAACTTAGAACTAGGAGGATTCTCCGCATGTTGTGGCGGATATAAAGGAGGAATAAAAATATGCTAGAATAATAAACTGTTGAGGTGGACTTCTTTCATGTCAAGGTAAATTGTTAGTGGCAAATGATTGTGGATCGCTGAGGTAAACGCATTGCATGTCAAGAGAAATGGATAATAGGGTTGATAGTTGACTGCTGAGTTGGACGTATTGCATGTTGGCAAAAATAAATAGTGGGGTTTGTCTTTATAAGAGTTATAGATATAAGATGTTTGTGTTAGAAGGATTGAATTGGTCATGGTCAGTATAGTTTAGTTGACATGCAACGGTTCTAGAAATAGAGGTGTGCGTGGTCATGGTTCAGACATGTACGGTCCTAGAAATAGAGATGTACGTGGTCATGGTTTAGACATGCTGTGTGTGTGGTCATTGTAATAGGAGCAGACGTAGGGACTATATATTATCATGGAGAAACACACATATGAATCATACCACAATGTAATGCCACGTAGGGGGTGTTGACACTTCTTAACGTCGCTATCAGGTTTGTTCGTTCCTCGGCAACGGCGCCAGAAATGCTTATTGGTATTTGTTGGCGTCACTCATAGGGTTGTCAATCCCGACACTAAAAACACATGATGACGGCTCCGCGGGTTAGAAAAGGATTCTGCAAACGCATAGAACTATCATGTAGCACTTTGCCTGGGAGTACCAGGTGTCGATTTATTTATTCTCAAAGGAAGGCGGGGTGTTGGTGTATCCTTGGGTAGAGTGTGGCGAATTAAATGGTGATAGGTAAAAGGGATAAATGGAATGATAACTAAGGATAACTTACAATCTAAGATAATCCTAGGGTAATGATCGCTACTTCACTCTCAGGGTGTGCACTCGGGTGTAATCTAGGTAACTAAGATAAGTAAGTGAATAGAAAGATTATATCTAGTAAAGAGGCGTACGCGCTCCCGATTAAATAAGACACAACCCACCACGAGCTTTACGTTTTACGAAACTAGTTCTAGCATGGTGGACTACACAGGTGAATAGGGCTGTCACCACCTATTGCTACCACCTCCGGAGACCTAGCCGCACCTGCAGTTAAGTTATAGCCTAAGCACCACGCTTAATCTACAAGCTTACTATCTCTACTTGAGCTCGAAGCAGAGACACCTTAACCAGACGACATGACAATACCAGATAAATATAACTATCACTAAGGTAACTTGGTAAACCTATGCCTATAATCAAAGCTTAACCTCACTACTAATAAATAGCAGGAAAGTAAGACTTGAATGTAAAGGCGTAAGTAAATACTTATGAAATACTTGAAGTAAAGTACTTGTATTAAGTAGATAATGTATGATTACAAAGAAGTATACCGAACTCGAAGACTCTGAAAGACTCTTCCGGATTCCGAGGCGGGAACTTCATCTGACTTCTCTCCTCTTGCAGGCGACTGCTACTCTAGCTAAGCTGGAGCTAGTGCAAGAGGGCACTAAGCACTATAGCTAGAGCTTCCTAAGCTAAGGCTCTTGCCTTCTTTTGAGGTAGAGATGTAGTGATGTAGGGATGATTTGCTTCAATGGCCGAGGTGCCCTTTATATAGTGTTGGGGACACCAAGGGGTACTTGTAGGCAAAGAGGGAGGTTGGTTTGCCAGCACGGCCAGGGCGGGCGCCCTAGGCCTAGGGCGGGCGCCCTGGCCAGGGTGGGTGCCGTCCACCTGGCACTGCCTCACGATCAAACGGTCGTGGCTCATCCCCCCAGGTCGGTCGCATGCTGGTTAAGTCGGTTTGGAGTCGGTTCCAACCGACTTCACCTTTTTGAGTGCATGACAATGGGCCCAAGGATCCGTGAGCCCTTGGATCAAACCGACTTGATTTCGACAGTTGGGAGACGTGGGAAGGTGTTGTCATGGATCGGTGACGTGGTTGAGTTCGGGAATCGGCACGACCAGGGCGGGCGCCTTGGGTCCAGGGTGGGCGCCCTGGTTAGGGCGGCTGCTCTGATTCCAGGGTGGATGCCCTAGCACTTGGCCTAGCTGCCACCATGTCACGTTTTATTGCCTCCTCTTCGTCCATTTGCACTTATTTTTGGTACTTTTCCTGCGTACAAATATAAATTCCAAGTACAAATGGAACTAGGTAAAATTCAAATCAATTTTAGACAATGTTGGGTTATATTGCCATTTATTTAGTGAAATGTTGATGGTGAAAACAGGGGTTAGCAACCATCAACAGGGGGTTGTTCCCTACCATATAAACATGTACCAAGAGACCATGGAGAGGTCATCTCATTCCCTCATCCCTTTTTACATGGTATCACGAAGCCACTAATTCCACACGAAATTTTTTTCTTCTCGGTCCAACTCCTCCGATAGCCCTCCCTTCGTCCCTCACCCTCCCCATCATGTTTTCTCTTGGCCTTGCTCTCATTCCTATCTCTGATAAACTCACCAGAGCCAATTACCGGTCAAAGGCACCCAAGCCGCCAGTTTCATCCATCCATCCGCCACACCCCCAGCCCCCACCATCACCACAAAAAATTTAGAAGGGAAGGAGGAAACCATCGCCAACCCGGACTATGATGTCTAGACAGCCAAAGAATAGCAGGTTCTGAGCTAACTGTTGTGATCTCTCTCCAAGGAGATTCTCGATCATGTGAACACCGAGAACACAGCGGCCGGCGCGTGGGCCACCATTGAAGGGCTCTTCACAGCCCAATCCTGGGCGCGGGTCATCGCCACAAGGATGGCATTTGTGACCACGTCCAGAGGAAGCTCCACCATTGCTGAATACTTTGGCAAGCTGAAATGCCTCACTGAAGACATGGTGTTGGCGAGCAAGAAACTTGATGATGAAGAACTCGTGTCATACATACTGGCCGGGTTGTATGAACCCTTTGACTCCGTCTTCTCCAGCATCACCCTACGTGTTGAGCTGATCACAACCAGTGAGTTGTTCACTCAACTCACCAGCCATGAACAGCAGCTTGATATGCATGACGGCGGTGGTCACTCCTCCTCAAACATTGCATCCCAGGGGAGCCGCTGTGTTGGCAACCAGTACCAATCGCGTGGACATGGTGGTCACGACTGCGGTGGCTTCACCCAGGTGGTGTTGGCCGCAGATGTGGCAAGCCCTGCCAAGTCTTTGGCCGTTCCCATGGACCCAACTTCCAGCATGGCGTGATTTGTCAAGTCTGTGGGAAAGAAGGTCACGAAGCAGCACAATGCTTCAAGAGGTATGATGAAAATTTCAATGGACCCTCTCCTTCACAAAAGAAATCAGCTTCATCTGCCACCACCTCCTATGGTGTCGACACAAACTGGTACCTTGACTCTAGAGCAACTGATCACATCACTGGAGAGCTGGAGAAACTCACCGTAAATGATAGGTATGTGGGTGGAGATCAGGTGCACGCTGCAAATGGAGGAGGTATGGAGGTCGATTATGTTGGTCATAGCTTTTTGCATTTCCTCAACTAGTTCTCTCCAATTAAAAAAGATTCTCCATGTTCCTAAAGCTAGCAAAAATCTTATCTCAGTCAATCGTCTTGCTCATGATAATAATGCATGCCTTGAATTTCATCCTATTATTTTTTTATTAAGGAAGAATAGACAGAGAAAATCCTCCATAGCGGCATATGTGAAGGAGGACTTTACCCATTCAACCAAACTCAAATAAGTAGGGCTTGGAGTTATCAAGTCTTCTAGTTCTTTATGGCATCATAGGCTAGGCCATGCATCCACTCCTGTTGTTCAATAGGTCCTTAGCCACCATAATCTTCCTTCTGTTAGAGATCAAAATAATCATGTGTGTGATGCGTGTTAGCAAGGCAAACACCATCAATTACCCTATCCTGGGTCTAGCAGCGTGTCAACTAGCCATATGGAACTTATTTTTTCTGATGTATGGGGACCTGCCCCTATCTCAGTTGGAAAACATGCTTATTATGTGAGTTTCATTTATGACTATAGCAAATTTGTGTGGATCTATCTTTTACGCCATAAATCTAAAGTTTTTTAATGTTTTCAAGATTTTCAAAATCTTGTTGAACGATAGATTGATTGCAAGATTCGGTCCATACAAACTGATTGGGGGAGTATCAATCCTTGAATACCTTTTTTAAGCGCATTGGCATAGCTCGTCAAGTTTCCTGTCCTCATGCTCACCAACAAAATGGCTCTGTGGAGTGTAAACATAGGCACATTGTTGATATGGGACTTACACTTCTTGCACATGCATCTATTCCCTTAAATCTGGGATGAAGCTTTTCTCACTGCTGTTTTTCTAATAAACTAACTCCCTTCCAAAACAATCAACAATGCATCTCCTTTAGAATGTCTTTGTGGAACCACACCTAATTACAATTTCTTGCGCACTTTTGGTTGTGCGGTTTGGCCAAACCTTCAGCCTTACAATTCCAAGAAACTTCAATTTCGATAAAAAAATGTGTTTTTCTTGGCTACAGTCACATGAACAAAGGCTTTAAATATTTGGATCCCACTAAAGGTCATATTTATATTTCTAGATGCAGTCTTTGACAAAAGCATCTTTCCTTTTGCCTCACTTCACCCAATGCTGGTGCACGTCTTAGAGCCGAAATTGCTCTTTTACCTTTGTCCTTACTTAGTCCAAACGCTAGTTTTGGGGATGCAATTCTATTTGACCAATATACATCTCCATCTGCTTCTACTAATGTCGTGCCAAGTTCCTTGCATGATACAGAAATTGCAGGACCAAACAAGGCGCATAATCGTGAAGATACAAGTCTGCTCCAGTGTTATTGCATGCAGCACGACACATCTAGCGCAAGGCACGAGGTGGATCCGCATGCAATTGGATCTCGCACTCCTGCTATTACAGGCGGGCTTCATTAACCACAAGCTAATCCTGGTTCAACAACAAATGTGGGCAGCATGCCCGGACTCTCTGTGCCAAGCTTGCATGCAACAGCTCCCATGGGTGGGGAAAATCAGCTGCATGTTGATCCCGCCTCTCATCAAACACAGCAGCACCTCCGACAAATGATGCGGGGACTCCCAAGATCGCGCCAACTTCTCTTAAGGGGGAGATTTTCTCCTCTAGATCGTCTATGGCAGCGGATCTTATAGCCGCTCCTACATAGCGCCTGGCTACACGTCTCCAGCGAGGTATAACAAAACCCAAACTTTACACATATGGTACTTGTTGGTGGTCCTTAGCAACCATTTTTACCGGCAACAATTTAATAAATATGACCATCAAAACTTAGAGATAGGCCTTATGACTAAATATTTCCATGAGTTTTGATGTTCATGCCTTTTAGAGGTACAAACTTAGAAAACGATAAAATACACTTCCCAGAAGCCGTATTTGGGCCAAGTAAATTCAAAGGAAACTCCGAACTGGACTGTGAAACCGATGTAGAAGAGGTCCAGGCCCAACACGCAACTGACCACGCGAAGGACGATGGCAGGTGGGGCTGGGTGCGGCCGCACCTCTAGCACCTCATTTCGGGCCCATCCTTCATCAGGCGGTTGCATGCCGCCATGCATAGGTGGTTTGGGGTGGTTTCCATATTTACCTCATGCAAACCGACCATGAATAAGCACTATATAAGATGAGCCCCTCCCTCTCATATTCATCATTCATTCATTCATCAACACAAGAGGTCATAATGTAGCAAGAAGGAGATGAGCCAAATTCCATTAACTTCTAGCTAGATTAGAATAGAGAGTGAGAGAGGGAAAGAGTTGGAGAAAGAGCAAAGTCGAAACAGTTCTACCTCAAGTGGGGTGGACGAAGTCCCGGACTTGTCGGCTCTCGCTCCAACTTGTGCGTCTATGATCATCTTGCTACTTGAAGTAGGAAGTTCGTGTTTATCTTTTAGTATTAATTTCTTAAGTAGAAATTATCTTTTGTTCTCTATACACTTGAGGGTTCATCGTTCTTAAGTAGAAGTTATCTTTTGTTCTCTATGCACTTGAGGGTTCATCGTTCGTCCTTGTGATGATTACTCAAGTAGAAGGACCCCAGGGACGGGTAAGCCTTGACATCACGTTAGAGTACATAGTCGACAACTTAGATGTGGTGTCTAGGTTCGAGGCTACCTTCGTTTGCTTTGTATCCCATGGGCAAAAGGGTAGGCGGCTGGTGGTGACAGCCCTGTCCGTCCCTTGCACTCCCCCATGTTTGGGTATGACGTAGAGCTTTAAGTCGGAGGTACCTGGCAGACCAGGTACAAGCCGGTGCCCGAAGTAAGTCTATAGCGGCAAAGCTTTTTTTGCTTAGGATCTCTACCATTAGAAAACCTCTCTACCCAAGTTATCCTCCTATCTTTTTCTGGGTAAACTAGCTAAGAGACTACATACAAAATAGTTCCTTTGAAAAATTACGATACCCAGAATACTTTCAGGTGAAATACTACAATGGTACTTTCGTGCACTTGCGGACTTTTCTGTTGATGCTAAGAAGCACCAACAGTACTGCTAGATGGTGTAATGTAGCAACATCTAGTGATGAGCCATCCATAGTAACTGCTGCTCTTGAAAATAAAAATTGGGTCACAGCTATGGATAGTGAGTATCAAGCCCTTCTTCGCCACAAGACTTGGAAGCTAGTTCCCAAACCAAAAGGCAAAAATATTATTGGGTGCAAATGGGTGTATAAAATACAAAGATTGCCTAGTTGCAAAGGGGTTCAAGCAAAGATATGGTACTGACTACGTAGACACCTTTAGTCCTATAGTTAAGGCTGCCACCATTAGACTTGTTTTGTCCATTGTAGTCACAAAAGGATGGTCTGTACGACAACTTGATGTCCAAAATGCCTTTTTGCATGGTGTATTAGAAGAAGAAGTGTACATGTATCAACCACCCGAATATACTGACAAAACTCATCCTTCTTATGTGTGCAAACTAGACAAAGCACTTTATGGTTTAAAACAAGCTCCTAGAGCCGGTATGCACGCCTTTGCAATAAATTGGTGAGGCTTGGTTTCATTCCCTCTAAAGCTGACACATCACTGTTTTGCTATAACAAAGGCGGTCACACATTATTTGTTCTAGTCTATGTTGATGATATTATTGTGGCAAGTTCTTCTCAAACAGCTACAAATGCACTTGTCCAAGACCTACAACATGAATTTGCTCTTAAGGACCTTGGGGATCTTCACTACTTCTTAGGCATTGAAGTCAAGAAAACTCAGATTGGGGATAATAATGTCTCAGCAGAAATATGCCTCTGACATTTTACTCTAGGCAAACATGAAAAATTGCAAATCTATTGATACACCATTGTCTACCACAGGAAAACTCAGTCTGACAGATGGTGATCCACTTGGTCCTGAAGACTCTACTAAGTATCACAGTATGGTAGGTGATTTCCAATATCTTACACTCACTTGACCAGATATTCGATTTGTAGTGAATAAAGTCTGTCAATTCCTTCATGCTCCCATCGCTGTTCACTGGAGCGCAGTCAAAAGAATATACGATATATACAGGGATCTCAGACTATTGGTCTCAAATTCAGAAATCACCCTCCATGCTGGTTAGTACCTTTTCAGTTGCAGATTGAACAGGATGTGTGGATGATAGGAGGTCCACAGGCGGTTTTGCTGTGTTTCTAGGCACAAATTTGATTTCTTGGAGTGCCAAAAAACAACCAACCGTGTCCCGTTTCTCCAATACAAATCTCTTGCCAATGCCACTGCTCAGATGATATGGGTTCAAAAGCTTCTACAAGGACTTGGCATGCCTCACTCACCAGTAGCGCAGTTATGGTGTGACAATTTGGGAGCAAAGTATTTATCTGCAAATCCGGTATTTCATGCACGGACAAAGCACATAGAAATTTACTTTCACTTTGTTCGAGAACGGGTCGGTCAGAAGCTTTTGGATGTAAGATTCATCTCCACCAATGACCAACTAGTAGATGGATTTACTAAGTCAATTGCAGCAGCCAAAATTCGACATTTTAGAACCAATCTCAACCTCTCTAGTGGCTGAGATTGAGGGGGATGTTAGAAGGATTGAATTGGTCCTGGTCAGTATAGTTCAGACATGCAATGGTCCCAAAAAAGAGGTGTGCATGGTCATGGTTCAGACATGCACGGTCCTAGAAATAGAGGTGTACGTGGTCATGGTTCAGACATGCACAGTCCTAGAAATTCATTGTAATTGGAGTAGACATAGGGACTATTATTATGGAGAAACATGGATGTAAATCATACCACAATGTAATGCCATGTAGGGTGTTGTTCCCTACCATATAAACATGTACCGAGAGACCATGGAGAGGTTATCTGGTTCCCTCATCCCTTTTTACAGTTTGTAACAATTTTTAATCCATGAAAATACTTACTAAACAAATTATAAACATTATCTTAAAATTTTTTCTAACATTTGCAGAAGCCAAGCCATTATTGACAATGGCGCCAATTAATCCTATCTAATATCTTTTTTCAGTGCATAAAAATAGCTAGATTTTCATCATTGTAATTGGCTTTTTAGTAGTTGAATTCAGATGTGAACTCTCCTTACAACTATGTCTGCGTACGGTAAACATGCTTTACAACCTTCTTCTTATGTTAAGCTCCTTGATCAAAATTCTTTACACATCTAGGAGTTGTATATACTCTATGTAACATGGCCCAAAATATGGTGGAACACTAGAACATGTGCCTCTTGATCAAACCAGTCCAAGATGAGTATGGATGGAAACCGGTTGGTTGTGCTCCATATAACATGGGAATTGACTGCTTAGAAGGAGAATGCATCGCTGCTACGTAAAATCTATTCCATTGCCAATTCCACTCACGAGACTTGGAAATTGGGGCCAATCTTGATGATAGGACCTTTCTTGGGAAAAAGACAATTGCATATACTGCTATAAATTTAGTGTAATTGCCTAAATAGTTAGTATCATCAAAGTCAATTCTCTCATTCATTGACACGTATAGTTTCCATAATTGTGATGTGTATGATGAATACCATTAACAACATAAGTATCAGTCGGTGCAACATATCTACTCTCTTTATGACTCAAAATAACAATATAAAACATATGGTGTGTTTGCAAGTTGTTCCTTTTGTTAGTTGTAGTAGTATGGTACAACACCTTGGTACTCCGAATTCGACCACCTTGCTGATTTTTACGATAGCAACACGTTGCCCACCGGCAAACAAGATCACATAGGTCAAAACTAGATGGGGTCAGCCTTTTAGGTGATGGACTGATGGAAAATAAAATAGGATAGATCAGTCAAGAATATGGCTAGGGTAGAAAGATTAGCTAAAAAAAGTAAAGCCAAAAAGCAATTGCTCCCAGCTGAGTCAAAAAATATGTGTTGACACAAAGACCGATTACACACGACAAGTACTGGAACAGGTCACAAATAGACTCTGGCAAATTATTTCTAGCAAAACATGCCTTATCGTTTTCAGGATCTGGTCACAAATAGACTGAGGCAAATTGTTTCTAGCAAAACATGCCCTTTCAGGATCTGGTCACAAATAGACTGAGGCAAACTGTTTCTCGCAAAACATGGCGTACCGCTTTCAGGATCTGGTCACAATATACTGAAGCGAATTGTTTCTAGCAAAACATTTCTTACCGCTTTCATCCTGGCCTAGCGAGTATTTCTCATGTTTTGCTTGAGAACGCCCTTGGGTAGTAAACGGTGAGTAACGGTCAAATTTACAAACAAACCACCAAAATATTACTAGTTATCTTCCAATGATCCGGATGTATATCTCTCTATTTCAAATTATATATCACTCAATTTTTTTACAAATCGATTTTACTATGTATTCAAATATAATGTTTACCTAGATGCGTATTAAAATAGACACATCAAAAAATTAAATTGATTTATAATTTAGAAAAAAAGAGTATATTATAATGATTTTTATTTTACAGAACATGACAGTACCGAAGATGTATATGAGTGGGCCGGCTACATGTGACTTGTCCAACAGCGTGCTAGACTGGCAGAGAGGACACTGCGGAGAGGACACTCGATGCAGTTCCGAAAATTTTCTAATCGCTCGGTGCGTGGTGCTGAGTGAGTGCTGCTGGAAGCTTCTGCTGTTTGGTGGGGCGTCCGTGAATAACTAACTGCCAGCATCATTCGTCGTCACCAGACGGTATCTTCACCTCTCTCCAACAATCAAATCCAACGGAGGGCATCACCACGGTACTATCTCATCAACCACTAGAGTATGTATGGTCATGCGAAGGCTAGAGAACCTCAGTTTTGGCTTGTTTACATCAGGGCTGGCTGGATCTTATTACAATAATCCATCTTATAATCTTGCCGTAGTGTCAGTGACTATGAAATGATCGAGTAACTGAACATTTGATACCGTTTTCTGTGTCTGAAAGTGCACAAATCCGATTCAAATAGAACAAATTTCCCATCCAAATACAATCCTGCACCGACGACGGACCTGTGAACCGAGAGAGCGTGAGATTTGGCGGCAACCCGACAAGAGTAAGCAAATGCGCCGCACAGCACTCATGGAAAACGCAACTTGTGCGGTGTCCGGAGTCCGGTGCGCCACCTCCAGAACGAGGGACCAGAGGACACGCTGTCACACTACAAATCCGGCCCGTGCCAGGCTGCACCAGATCAACCGTACGTACTGATGTTACCCATCACCGGTGCTCATCATTTCTAAGAAACCGACCCTGCCGATCGAGCACACGCACTAGCGACACACACCATCGACAGCCAGCTATGGCGCGGCCGACGTCGACTCTGCCTGCTTCTCTTGTCGCGCCATGGCTCGCGGTCGCCGTCCTCTGCTTCGCCGTCCGGTCCGCCTCGGCCAAGTTCTGGCTCGACGAGTTCACCACCAGCGGCTACGTCATCAGAGACTACGACCGTTCCGGCCGGCAGGTGGCGTCGCTCGTCCTCGACCGGCATTCTGGCGCTGGCTTCAACTCCACGCGCAATTACCTCTTCGGCGAGTTCAGCGTCGAGATGAAGCTCGTCGCCGGCAACTCCGCCGGCACCGTCACCTGCTTCTACGTACGTACGCCGGCCATCATTCATTCCGTTCATCAACTCCTGACCTGTACGTTTTATTATCACATACACTCCAGCAGCAGTGGCGTGACTCTAGCTAGCTATCGATCTGTGCATGTGCAGCTGACGTCCGGCGACGACGACGAGCACGACGAGATCGATATGGAGTTCATGGGCAACTCCAGCGGCTCGCCGACGGTGCTCAACACCAACGTGTGGGCCAGCGGCGACGGCAAGAAGGAGCACCAGTTCTACCTGTGGTTCGACCCGGCCGCCGACTTCCACAACTACACCATCATCTGGAACGACAAGAACATCATCTTCCAGGTGGACGACGTGACGGTGCGCGTCTTCAAGCGCTACGCCGGCCTGCCGTACCCGGACGCCCGGCCCATGGCGGTGCACGCCACGCTGTGGGACGGCAGCTACTGGGCCACCGAGAAGGGCAAGGTGCCCATCGACTGGTCCGGCGCGCCCTTCGTCGTCTCCTACCGAGCCTACACCGCCAACGCCTGCGAAGTCCGTGGCGGCGGCGGCTCGTCGTGCCACGCCGCCGGGGGAAAGAACGAGTGGATGCACAGGCAGCCCGACGACACCGACCGGCTCACCGTGGATTGGGCGCGCCGGAACTGCTTGCAGTACAACTACTGCGAGGACGGGTGGCGATTCCCGCAGGGGTTCCCCGGTGAGTGCGCCCGCAACTGATGATCCCTGCGTGCATCTCCCGTCGGAGTCTCGCCGGTCTCGCTCATTCGATCAGATCTTTACTGCAGATAATATTAGGTATATTCCAGCTAGTACGTGTTCTTGGTTGAGTTCATTCTTTTCTTTCCTCGGGTTAATTATATATTCTTGTAATTCTTTTGTACGTACGTGCATCGTGTCGTCTGACTCAGAAAGAGCCTACAGCGTGTGTCCTGGATCTGGATGCAGGTCGCTGGTACTAGTAGTTCTGTCATTCTGTGACTTGAAAGAAGAAGAATCATTTTTGATGGTTTATTAGTCATCGTGTAAAATCTTATTACAGAAACTGAGGAATAAACATCAGAATTCATAATAAATCTAGCTTGGCACTACAGTTACAGAATGCAATCATGCACAGATCGATGCCAGAATGGCAGATGATGTTACAACTCAGATCATGAAAGTTTTTACAGATTCATTCATGTGCGCCCACGGTCACCACCGACAGGCGACAACATGCCGTGGCATGTGCCCGATGAATCCGGTGAATTCATCAGTGGAGGATGCATTATTGTTGGTGGGGGAGTAGGTGAGCTGGTCAACACCGAATAGACAAAACGCGCATGGTCCAGCCAGGCGCGCATCATATGCATGTGCCACGATGCCAAGCGCGCGTCTAGAACAAGCGACGCCCACGGCATGAGCATGACCACACAGCCGCGCCCCCTCTCGATCTGGACTCCCGGCTCACGCCTACCATCATGTCCGTGTCAACACTCAAGTGACTCAACACAGCATGGTTAAATTTGTCCCTGCGTCGTTGCCCGCTAATGCATGACGCCTACCCAGAACATGTGAATCTAGTTTGTATTGTTGTGTTTGTGGGTACCAGCGATGCCTATGAATGCTTAGTATTACACCGTGTGAAGAGCGATGCATGATTCTCACCTGTGAGTCCCAATTCCTTTTCTGGCTTTACTCAACGTTGTGGAAGGCTTGGACGACCTCGACACGACTGCTGATGTGGTCCATCGAGCTGGCCTAGAGGACATTGCTTGTCAAGGCGTTTTTGAACGTCCAGCTCCCGATGATGTGTCGTGAGGCTCGTATCTTACCTTATATTTTTAAGTTTGAACAAGGCAAAAAAAAACTATGTCCATCAAGGTTTGTGTCCCAAACAAAGATGGGTTTTCCTTCATCTTCTCTAGTTTATGCACCCAACAAAGTACACAATGAAAAAAATCAATGGATCACACGTATTTTCCTATATGCTTCACCAAGATCCAACGGATGCGGCCACCTGGAGGGTTCAGCGCTCCTTCCTCCGCAGGTGCCACGATACCACTTGTTCTCCCTATTTGGTATGTTCTAAGCGGACTACTCACGCACTAGACAACTTGGCTCGCAACCCCTGACATCTACCCCCTGGTCAGTGGGTTGCTTGCGGCTTCCGCGGCGGCGCCTCCACGTCCGCTAGGGGTCGGGGAAGATCTTGTACAGGGCCTCGTCATTGCAGGGGCCTGGCTTGTACATGCTTGGTATTCCTGTCTCGCCTGCTCGACCGGTCTGTCCTCAAGTAGTCCAAGACGCCGCATGACGAGAATTTCTCCTCATTTGGCGACTAGATGCTTGGCCAGTGGTTGCGCCACGATGCGCGTGCTTCGCCATGGGAGCAATGGAGAGTCGTAGATCCTAGTCTGCAGTAGTGGAGGGTTCTTCTCGAACACCTTCTGTGTGAATCTCTTGATGCGTCCAGTTAGCGAGCGTGAAGGTGAGTCCTGCATGTCCTCCACGTGCGTGCCATCTGCGAGGGGGGTTCTGCACGACTCATCGACCATCAGCGGGGTTTGCGCTCCCGTTCGGCCTCGGGTACAATGGGGCTTGCGGGGGCATGCTGGGTGTTGACGATAGTATCTCATCGCCACCGACACTGGACCTGGTCACCGCGGGAGGTGGCGTTTGGATGGAGAAGCCCACGATGTCATCAACGCCCGTGGTTGTCGCATCGTTCCTCATACTAGATTCGGCATTGGACTCCTCGTCGAGTGAAGGCATGGACGTGTTGACGGCCAAAAGTGGCCCCTCAAGGATGTTGTCCCACAAGAGTGCCTATGCCGACTATCGAACCACAGCCGGCGATGGCAGTACCATCTCCTCCTCCGTGGTCATTCGCAAGATCTTGTTTATCAGCATATCCTCTGAGTGAAGGCGGGGTCCACCTGCTATGGTGCCCATCCTCATTGGCACTGGCTGCAACGAGAAAGCCCCACGGTGTAGCTGTGTCGTTGTCTTTGCGCTGCCCGTCGTGGCCTCTATCGCGTACAAGGCCTGCGGGAAGCCCGGTGGCGCAGCAGTAGCACTGTCGTCCACAGCCATCCACTCGCCATCCTCGCACTGCCCGTCGAAGCCTGTCGTGGCCTCTGTCCTAGTCAAGGCATGCATGTTGTCAATTTTTGGAAGAGGTCCCTTGAGGATGGTGGCCCACGAGAGTTGGGCCTGCTCCGATAGGCTGGATTGCGGATCGACCGACGGAACGACCTCCTAGCGCTCAGGCTCTGGCGCTGAGGTGGAGGTCCCATCTAGGTCTGGATCATTGTCCGCCATGTTGGCCACGTGCCCATTGTCCATAGGCCTCTTGGCATCATCGACGGTTGGGGCACGAGGCCTCCACACCTGACGGGGCAGCGCATGCCTCGTGCGGCCCTTGGCCCGCTGTCAGTGACGTGGGGCGACTGTAGTGTTATCGATCAGTGGGGTGGGAGTGTCTTGCGCCTCAAGGCGGGCCTACTCCAAGGCCATTTAGGGTCCATAGAGAACAATGAATTTCTCCGGGAGCTCCCACGGCTGCAGCCCAACTGCGGTGGTGATGGCTGGACTTGCATCATTGATGAGGGCATCTGTCGAACTGCAATGGGACACAATGACTATGGGAAATGGAAGGTTTGCCACGTCGTTTTCAGTGGGCATCCTCATCGAGGACATGCTCCAAACCCCACCCTCCAATGCTCGAGGCAAGGGTGGAGGAGTAGAGCGAGCCTGACATACCGGCCTCGACTATGCCCCAAGGCCTCGACCGTGCCGCTGCCTGACGAGGCGCCCGTTCGTCGTGGCCGTCGAACGCTTGTGCACAGGCGCTTGTGGTGACCTGCAGTCCCAGGCGAGATGGTTTGGCCGGTGACAGTTGAAGCAGCATGACGGCCATTTGAAGGTCGCGTCCTGGTGGCCAGGTGTGAGGCAGTTGAGGCACCGATCGTCGACCGTGCTGGAGTGACATTGTGGCCAGTCGTCAACCTGAGCCCTCCTTGCCTGACGTCGCTTGACTGCTGCCATGGCTTCATGCCCTGGCTTCAGGGTAGGACATGTTGCCAGCCATCGGCATCAGCCTAGGAGGCTCAATGACGCGGCCCAAGTCTCTGGTGGGACGATCTGTGCTCTGTGATGGGTGGTGGTGCCTCCTGCACCTTTCTAGAGACTACTGTGCTACCAGCCTTGCCACGCCGATGACGCCGGCATCGCTAACGCGAATTGTCGGGGCCAGCTTCTCTAGTAGCCACAGGTGCGGCCGCCCCGGATGCCACCATAGAGGACATCAGAACGATAGCACATAGGGCCACCTGGAGGTAGGATCCTACACTGGCGGCAGTGGATGCGCCCCGTTCATCAGAGCAGGCAAAGGTGCGTGCTTGGGAAAGTTGGAGAAGCTGGGGAGTGCTTGGGCAGCGGAGCTGGATTTAACCTCCCTGGCCGAGGTAACCCTCACCTCAAGGCTAGTAGGGGCCGCCGTACTGGACATCCCGCGCTTGCCAGAGGTGGATCCGCCGGCAGCGGCCTGCACCGACCCGGTTGAGGTCTCCCTGACCTCAAGACCATGGGAGGTGACTAACCCTGAGATATCCTCACGGCTGGCATAGAGGAACACACGGCGGGAGTCAAAGAAGCGATATGTCAGCTTGGCGAATGGCTCAACGACCTCATCATCGGAGGAGTCTTCCACGAATACATCAGCCCACCACATCTCCTTTGTCCGGCCGGCAGAGAAGGGGAGAAGGAAGGAGCGACAGGAGACGACATCTGCGTCGGCCTGCGAGGATGACGCAGGCGGTGGTGTTGCTGCGGCTCCCGCGCCCGCCATGGATGGAGGTGGAAGCGGCTGCGTGGTCCTTGGTGATGCAGTAGAGGCCTGGCCCCCATCCACCGGTGGAGGGGCATGAGGAGGGTAGGGGGACGACTCCACCACCGACCCCACGGAGGGTGCCGAGGTGGTCATCCCAATGGCAGTGGCACATGCCCCATCTTCAGCAGTGGGGGTGGCCCCTACCAGTTTCTGGACGCAGGCCTTCACCGGCCTCATGGTCGCCGATGACTTGTGCGATCCTATATTCGACCCCCACTTTCTCCATGTTGATTTCTCTAGAAAAAACACAAAACTTCAATAGGATGGGGCTTCACGACGAGGATGATCTTGGGAGGGGAAGGGGAGGCGGCCCGAGCATCACGTGACCACACACATATATGCATCGAACTTGGATTCCTAGAGTGCCATGGTGGAGGGCTTTGGCTTAGCTGGATTAGCATGGATCATTAATGACCTCGACGTGGCATCACGTGGTGTTGCGACGGCATGACTGGTGACTAAAATGCTTGGGTTTGTGATATGCTTGGGAAAAGTTCACTTTCAATCCCTCAACTTTCACGAAAAACCAATTTTTATATATGAACTCCAAAACCAGACACAACACATCTCCCAACTATTGAAACCATGCAAACCATGTCTTTGGTTATGAGCATTTTTAAGGACGGTTTTGTCTTTTTCTTTTTTATTTATTTCAGCTGAATCTTAAAAAATCATAGTAAATCATAGAAAAACTATAAAATAATAAAACCAATTTTGTTGGACTTTAGATAAGTAGATCTATATAGTGAACATATAATATGATATGCTTTAGTGCAAAGTTTTTGTTTTAGCTTTAGAGTTATGGTTTTCTATAATTAGTTAGAATAATTCATAGATGCAGTTTTTGTGATCCAATTATGGTGATATTTTAAAGGTGGGATAATTATTGCATACTTGAGCTGTACTAAAAATTTCATACTAATTGGATGATGTATGACTTAGTTATAGATTTATTTAAGTTTATGTTTATTAAAACTAAATAAATTTATAATTAAGTTATACATGATGCAATGAGTATAAAATTTTTGGCGTAGTTCAAACATACATTAATTAGCTCACAATAAAAATTTCACCACAATTGGACCATAAAATTATAGATATGAATTACTATAATTAATTATAGAAAATCATATATCCAAAACTACAACAGAAACTTTGTCCTAAACCGTGGCATATTATATATTCACTGTGTAGATCTACTTATCTAGAGTCTAACAAAATTGAATTTTTATTTTATATTTTTTCTATCATTTACTATGATTTTTTTAAACATTTAGCCAAAATAAATAAAAAAGAAAAAGACAAAACCGCCTTCAAAACTACACGGTTTAAATAGTTAAGGGATGTGTTTTGTCTTGTTTTAGAGTTCAGAGATGAAAATCAAATTTCATGAAAGTTGAGGGACCTAAACTGGACTTTTTCCAATAGAGAAAATAGGGTTTTTAGCCTTGAAAAAAAGAACTTGGCTTTAGTTCCCAAAAATCTTGTTGAATTTTGCTCACACCTAGGGTTCTCCTCGTCTGCCGGAACCTGGGCCTTGATGGGCCTGTAGGAGCATGCGGGCTACGACCATGTGGTAGTAGCTGGGCTCCATGCGGGATGGGCCCACCGTACCACATATACTTATTAGCCATTGGCCTATCCAGGCCCAGTAATCACGGCCCAGTTATTTGAACCCCCAAGGCGGCCCCTTGAAACAGGTTCCTGCGTGCGGGCGGGGGGGCTAGGCGAGTAGGGACCACGCGGGCACGGCGCCGCGCCAGCTGTGGCGAGGTCCGAGCGGCGCATCTAACGAACTTTCCTCGACAATGGTATCGGGCTCGTGTGGCCCCCAAATCGACCAGGTAAAACCCTAACCTACTTCCTCGCCCATTCGCCTCAAGCGCTAAATCTCCCCGCGTTCTGGCTCCACGGTTACCACCGTAGTTCTTCACGGCCAAGAAGCAGTGGCCCTCGTCGCGCAAGGACGAGTCGCCGTGACCTGGGACACATCATAAGAGCCCCGGCAGCACCAAAGGGTCTCTGAATGGGTACCTCACCCGTTTGCCTTCCACCCGTGTCACGGGGCTGGCGATGGCACTGGAGGTCCCCGTGGTCATGGGCTCGCCCTGTGGCGGGGACCCGGTGCAGGGTTATGAGGGTGCTACGCTAGCCAGAAAACAAAACTTTTTATCCTCATAAACCAGGATCTACTGCTAGTTACAGGTTATGGGATTACCACTAGACGTGTAGGAACAGTGTAAGACGACTCGATGTAGTCATACGCGTTGCAGCAGGAAGTGCAGTTTGTCCCAGTGCATCTCCAACCTCTTGGCCACATGCCACGGAGCAGGAAGTGCAGTTTGTCAATCAGTTGCCAACTCTTGGCCAATTGGGAAGCCTAGCTTCTCCAACCTCTGAGTGTAACCAACTATCTTGATTACATGTGGACCAATAGCTGCACCATCTGCTAGCTTGGTTTCTGCAAGTGCCTTAGTGACATTGAACCTTTTAGTCCGCGCTTGAGTTCGGAACATATCTTCAAGCGCCATGATCATATCGTTCGCTGAATGATTATTGTCGAACTGCATCTACAGATCAGCTTCCATACAAGCAAGCATGAGGCAACTCACTTCGAGATCCGCATCACATGCTTTTTTGTAAGCATTTTTCTCAGCAGCAGGAGCACTCTCCTTAGGCTCATCTGGTAATGGGGTGTCTAGAATATCTTCCTTTTTCTCAGCCCTGAGAACAATTCTCAGGTTGTGGATCCAATCCATGTAATTTGTTCCATTCAACTTATATTTCTCAAGAATTGTATGCAAAGAAAATGGTTGATTCAATGTATCCATCTACAACAAAAGTAATGCAAAATACTAAGACAATGTATCCATGAAAGAGAAAATTATTCAAAATAAAATCTACTCCCACTAAAATCAATATCCCTCAATTGATACTTAGTGATTCAAGACCCACAACTAACAAGTCAACTAGTGAGCTTTAGCATCACCGCTAGAAGACATGGTAGATCGGTAAGCAACACCATGCTAATCATATCACATATAACTCTTGTTGTTGGGCAGCATCTCTATGCTATGCTCAACCTACCCATACTCCAAGGTCACTAACCGTTAGGATGACCTTGTTTAAGTAACCAAACCTTCTTGCAGTAAGTATCCGATACGAACCTGCCTAGTCGAGGAAAACCAATGGCACCCTAATTTCATAGACCCACCACCGACTGTACAAGACTTATTACAGTGCAAGGTTTGGGGAAGCATTTAACTTAAACATTGCTGAGGGATCGTTCTACTTCACTACCGCACTCATGTAGACAAAAACATAATAGCATGTGAAAGTAGAACATAGTAAGAATGGCATAACATAGACATGACTTGGTATAACCCATTATTCCTTTGGCGATCTCCATCTCCATCAATCTATGCATCATGGTGATCTCCATATCCATAATTTGAGTATGCCATCCTTCAGTGATGATTCCACCAAGACTAGCTACTACTAGCGCAAGTAAAATGAAATTACATAGTCGCGGATAGATCATCACAGATTGGCACACAGGCCATTACATTAATTTTGACAATATGTATGTGGCTTCTGCCCATATTGTCCTCATGAAATGCAATCCATGAATTAAATACATACATGCATCACATATACATAAGGGCTATACCAGTCATCAATACCTGCAAAACAGAGTTATCTGAATCTGACGTCTAATCTTGTAATGCAGAAAACTCTATTTTCTAAGCCTTATTTCGCAATTCTAATTTTGCTGAATGCGGCGAAGCCATAGAGAACCAAATGTAAAAATTCGTTCTCTACGATTTTCATTTAGAGTTTGTCTCAATCCGAGTTACGGTTCAAAAGCTACGGCTGTTTTACTGAACAGCACTTTTCTCGGTAAACCAGCGCCCGGCAGTAAATTCCATCTACCACTGCCGCGCATCATATGCTCTTGGCACTTGACCTAGGGTTCAATTCGATCAATCTGATTGATCTCTAACTCGCCATGACTGGATTTACATGAATCACTTAACTCGGATGGCGGAATTTCGACCGGTACGAGTAGATCATTTCAAGACCAACACGGCAAGATGACGAACCAAGGTTAGAGACTCATCTACAACCACGCATATCACCATATGCACAAAACCGAACCTATAACGAGGCAGTAACAGCTCTAATACCACTGAAGGGTTATGAGGGTGCTACAGTAGCCAGAAAACAAAACTTTTCGACCTTATAAACCAGGATCTACTGCTAGCTACAGGTTACGGGATTACCACTAGACGCGCTGGTACAGTGGAAGATGACTTGATGTAGTCATACATGTCGCAGTAGGCAGTGCAGTTGCATGGTCGTCCATCACCTCAATCCTCTCGTGCGGTTCATCCCAGTGCTCCTAATGCACCTCTGAGGAATCCCATACGTGCAGGGAAGAAGCGATGTGCCTCCGGACTGCTAGGTCCGCGAGGAGCAGAAGGTGCGAGCGTGGGGAGGGCGATGGCAGCTGCGAAAGGCATGTCTACGCCTGACCACGCCCCTACCCCTTGCTTATATAGGCGTCCCCAATGAGCTCACGAGTTGGAGGCCCATTAGTAACCCTAAGCCTTTTCTAATTTGGGTCTAACCTGAATTAGGCTTTCAGTCCCTTAAGCGTGCGACCCTATGGGTTCACGCACACATTGACATGGGCTGAGTACTCCTACTCGCCCAATAGTTGACAGTGGCCTCTAGCAAGGCGTGACAACTCCTATGCATACGCAAAGATCATATCCAACGAATCACTATGACCACATACAAGTTATTCCCTTTGCCACTCGATATATGGTTCAACTAGTGGGTTAACATTTAAGCCAAGCACGGCCATGCATTTGTTGAATCAATCACTTGAGTGATACAGTGATATCTCTCTCGCGTAGAGAGGGGCAAATTCTATCTTGATTGTCTATGTCTCATAGCATGCTTCTCAACCACCCGAAGACCAACTTTATAACTACCCAGTTACGGAGCAGCGTTTGATATCCCTAAGTAGGCCGTTTTACATCTTGTGTACATACCATAATCTTAGGTTTAAGGACATAACGTACATGATGTGAATAGAGACTTTCTCATGTCGGGTCAGTCCAGCCTACATGTCTCACATTTGCCCACATTATTAGTTTGACATCTCCATGTCCATGACTTGTGAAACATAGTCATGAACTAATACATGTGCTGGTTTAATATTCAAGTGTGTTCTCACAAGAACGCCGACCAGGGACAACTTTAGAATAACCATTCAAGTAATTGAGTTCCACAAACAATTCACATAATCGTCAATCAATACAAGTTGTCTATAATGGATATTCAATGAACACTTTATTAATCATGGATACAATCAGAATATGATCATCCACATGATTAGCTCTAGGGCATATTTCCAACATGTTGGCTGGGAACAAAGCAGACCAAGGCGCGGGAATGGTGGCGGCAGGGATGCGCGTTGCGGCGGCCTCCATGCGGGGAAAAGGAAAACGGAGGGAGAGAGCAACCTGTAGGACCCACAAGAGTCTAAAGTACCATATGAAATTGTGCAATGAAATTAGCATTGAGAAAAAGACCTATTTTAACTTCAAAGTTTCACATCTTGAAAATTAGGAGGTGAAACTTTACATTGAGACTGGCCTAAAAGTAATCTAAACATGAAAAAGGAGAGCTTAGAGGTGAGACAAATCGCTCAGGCCATGCAAATTGTGACTGCATGGAGGGGAAATAAATAGTCGGCCCCTCAATTTCTCATTGCTTGGCAGTTCCTGGTGCATTGGATTTCGTGATTTGTGCAAGACGTGGAGGAGAATCGGCCAGCGCATGCGCATGTGCGGAAGGAAAAATGGGACACAATACAATTTTTGGCACAGATGTGATGACATGGCTTCATGACAAGCTAAAAAAATCATAGTCTGGTTCTCCTATATTTACATATAGAAGATTTTTTGACAAGGTTTTAGATATAGAAGATTGACATACAAAACATGTATATTGCACTTATCACAAATATAATATTGCCATCACAATTACTATGTAACAACATAACATAACAATACTCAATTTTTTAATGATAAAGATTACAAAACATCGATGAACTCGCGAAGCAATTTTTTGATGGCAGGGATACCAACATCTACATCTATATCCAACTCGTACCCGAACCAAAACATCACTTCTCCATGGGGATGTCCATCAAACCAAATGCACCTTCAAGAGATGCCAGCACACCCTTTGACAACATCTATTGGTGATATGATATATAAAAGGCCTAGATATATATGCCATGCCACATAGACATCAATCATAACCACAAGTCCTTCATAGCAAATCCTCAGTAATGGAGCTTGTCACTGTTGCTTTGATTTCACATACAATCAGCGTTGACAGAAGACAGTGTAGACATAGCAATGGTGAAGATTTTACCGAGGAACACCAGACAGAATTATCTGAAGTTTCAAAGCGACCATGAAGATGAAAAGGTAAACTAATTTCCAAAACAAGAATAGCAAAGGCGCACACAGATATATGGTGAAGGCATGCTTCATATCAATAGTTAAATACCTGGACAATGCAGAACAAGAAACGATAGTCCTGAAAGGCTTGAAGACATTAACTCTGCAGGGGGTGGATCTTCTTCAAACAAGAGTAGGGTTCACCATGGTCCCAGTGGGGCATATTGGAAATTGTTCAGCCTTCTTACAGAAACATCATCTAGGCCCTTGCATGTCATGAAAAATTGGCATCCACGTAGCTTACTCCAAGTGACATTCACCATTTGCATCAACAAGGCTCAGGATAGAAGGGTTCTAGTGAACCCCAAGTTTTTCCCACCTTTATTTTTGCGCGCAAAGGTACTGAAATAAAAGCAGACACCAATTCAATTTTAGCTTGGTTAGAGCATCTCCCAGGGCTCCTTAAAACAACTCCCTAATTCCTTTTTTTTTTGGAAAGGGGAAAAAAGCCCTCCAACACTAAAGCACTTGGGTGAATCTCCCATCTCAACTCACAAGTATGTTGCTGTCAAAAAAAAAACTCACAAGTGTTAGACAATAGCATGTCATGCGTGTGCATGGGGTGTGCATGGGTCAAGTGCTAGGCGGTTTAGCCGGCCAGCCCTGGTTGGTTTAGGGGATCACAGAGAGAGTAGAGGTGCAGAGAGATTGTAGAACTTTTTGTTGGCATTTTCTTGTTTTAAGTGTTGGTGTGTAAGGATTGGGGGGTCTTCCCTGCTGTATTTGTTTGATTTCTTTCTTAATGAAATGATGCACAGTTCTCCTGCGTAGTTCGAGAAAAAAAAGATAACACAGCTTCATATAACCATGAGGAAACACTTGGAAAAAATCTCCGAAAGCTTTGAATCTTATGTGCAGCTTCTTCAGTGCTGCACTCAAGTTGTTCTGCAAGGGAGTTTGCACCCATTCCATAAAGGATGCCATATATGAAGCTTTTAGTGCTTCCTCTCTCTTTGGAAGAGATCAAGGCCTCTTCTTTATCAGCCCATCTTGAAGCAATCATGGTAAAAACGTCACCATCAGGTTTACTTAGAAGTTCAACCAACGTAGGATCTTTAGAAAAGTGAGCCATTAAACGCAACTCAATCTGTGAGTAATCAGCAGTTACAAATAACCAGTTTTCCTACAAAATAAGTAGATCATGACATTATCTAAAGCATTGTTACAGGAAAAAAAATAGTCAACTATCCTAATTAAAGGGAAAACTTAATAAATACATAAAAGTGAAATGAGGAAAACCTTGGTTGGTATGAAAAAATCACGGAAATTGATTTTATGATGATCATTCACCACTACTAGAAACACAACTTTTGCCGACAGGGAAGTATAATAGCCGAAGGGTAGTTGGGAAAACCATGAATGGCCGACAGTGAACATGTTATCGACGGTTATAAGCTCCACCGTCGCTCATGTATTGAATAGCCGACGGTACAACCTATTCCTGAGGCTTAGATATCGACCCGTCAGGAACTACACTAGAATGCCGAGAGGGAAGTATAGTAGCCGACGGTCTTAGCAACACCGTCGGCCTTTGTGTCCAATAGCTAATGGTACACACTATTCCCGAGCGTCAGATGTCGACCAGTCGGGCACTACACTAGAAGGCCGAGAGGGAAGTATAATAGTTGACGGTCTTAGGGACACCGTTGGGCTTTGTATCAAATCGCCGACGGTACACACTATTCCTGAGTGTTAGATGTCGACCCGTCGGGCACTACACTAGAAGGGCGAGAGGGAAAATTAATTGCCAATGGTTTTAGTGACACCGTCGGTCTTTGTATAAATAGCCGATGGTACACTCTATTCTCGAGCGTTAGATGTCGACCCATCAAGCACTACACTAGAAGGCTGAGACGGCAAGGTTATTTGCCAATGGTCTCAGTAACACTATCGGTTTTTGCATTGAATAGCCGACGGTATAAACAATTGCCAATGGTTTTAATGGCACCGTCGGCCTTTATATTTTAAAATTCAAATATATTTTTGAATGACAAGATGATTTCAAATCAAAAATTTATAAACTACAAAGTTCCATAAATTCTAAAGATCTACAAAATTTATTTTGGTTACTTCTCCATCAGAGGTCGTTTGAAAAATCAAATTTTAAATTAGATCAATTCAAATGTAGTTTTTCTTACCAAAATGAATTCAAATCAAAAAGTTGTCAACTGCAAAATGCAATAACTTGAGAAGATCTACAAAAATGCAATAACTTGAGAAGATCTACAAAGTCCATTTTGGTCATTTGTTCATCCGATATGGTGGTTGTAACATTGTTCATAAATCTTATATATCTCTCTTGTAGTTTCATAAACTACAAGAGAGATATCTAAGATTTATGAACAGTATTACTTTCACTTTATCGTATGAAAAAATGACCAATACAAAAATTATAGATCTTGATGAGTTATGCAACTTTTATGTTCATGACTTCTTCAGCCAAAATTGTTTGATGTTTGAAAATGTTGTTCAAAGTTTTCATTTTTTAAATTCAAATTTTGAAATATACACAAGAAAATATGACCAAAAGAATATCAATAAGAACACAATATCTTGATAGACAATGATTTTAGAAAAATTTAGAAAAAAAATCATCACATTTGGAGTTAGTATGTGAGAGAAAGACTAATGCACTAACACCCTTGAGTAATCTTTATCGCGTTTCCCTCTATCGAATTCCACCAAGTGCTCAACACACTACACTCAATAACTGAAATCCAAACAAAACACACCAAATAGTTACTACGACTAAAGAACCTGCAGATTTGGCTCCTCCATTGACAAACGGCCAGTGGCAGTTGATGTCTGAAGCCAATTACCATGTATGATGTACCTTTGTTATTGAGTGCACAGTTGAGCACGTGAACAAATGGACCACAATGTGCCATTTAACGGTTTTGCTAGTGTTCTGTGTTCCTTAAATACTGGGATAATTGGGTGTTGATCCGTGAGGAAACAGAAGAATTCAAAAATATTTTAGCAAAACAGACATTAAAATTCTACATTACTGGGATAATCTATTAGGGGATAATTGATAGAAGCCTAAATAGAGCATTATGTCCAGTTGATAAGGATTTTATAGCAAACTATAAAGCCACGGCAATTCTATGCCGAGGGCAATTTGGGGCCAAGTGAAATCCTAAGTACAATAGATTTCAATCAAAGGAAGGCCTGCTTGGCAAGCCTTGCTACAGATCTCCCGAGTGCATATAATAGGGAAATCAGCAGCAACATAGAAAAACTGAAAATAAGGTTAAAAAAAGGGGCTACAGATCTTCCATGTGCTTCTCTCTAGCGTAAGCTTTTCCAAATAAAAGATATATTATAAAAGGGATAAAAAAATGAGTTAATCCCGTTAACTGACTCCAAAAAACAGAAAAAAGAGTGCATATTAGCACAATGATATTCTAAAAGTGTTGGGTGATGGAATCACACGAACATGATGAGGTGAAACAAAATGCTAATTGCAATTGTATTTCATTCTGAATTCTAATTTTACATCTCGGGAGGTATTTATAGGGACCCCCGACTTCGCGGTTAAATAAAAATTACAACCACGGTTCCAACTTTTCTATACATTTGGCTAAAAGACAATGAGCGAATTGATGATATAAACTTCGCTTCCTTAATGTATCTACTCCAGATGATTTTGGTCTTGACACCATTTCTTGACTTGGTAGACATCGCAACAGATCTTCGGGCGAAGTTGACACGCCAACTTCGCCGAGCTTCATATACCGCACGAAGCCGCTTTCACTCCTTGACCTAGAAAAGATGAAAGTTAAAGAGCGAAGCCCAAAATGAGATACGCGAAGCCGCCATGTCATCTTCGCTGGTTTTCATTCCCCTTTATATATTATCTGACCAAAGGCTCATTTTTACTCCAAAGTTTGGGTGGAAAGTTTCCATGGCAAAGTTGTTCCCCAATAGCAACCCCTCGCAGGCGAAGGCCTACTCCAAAGGTCTGAATCCTACAAAGTTTATATAAACTTTGCTTGGTAAACGTCGTCTGAACTTTGGAGTTGGCCATGTAACTTTTAAGTGTTAAAATTTGGAACTATACCGGCTAGTTTGACTACGTAACTGACGTTCGTAAGTTTGACCGGAGCTGGCTATATATAGTGATGCCCCCTGGAGCCATCGTTTTCAGAAGAGGGGAAACTCTGGTAAATTTTTTCTTGATCGCGAAGTCGAAAAATTTTCTCACTTCACCAGTTCTTGGATTTTGCTATTGTGTTTGCCTTCACTTGATCTTTGGGGTGAAGATTGTTCTGCAACTTCAGCAAGTTTTGCTCTTTGTAACTTCTTGCTTTATGGAGTTAAAATAGGAAAGGTTGTTTTTTGACTTTATTTTTCTTTTATAGATGTCTTCGCAAGATCAGCAGGAGCAGATTCATTCTCAAGAGAGCTCGAAGGCTGATGAAGATAGATCTCAGGCAGAGTCTGATGGACAAAATTTGGACGATGTTGATGTCTCTGTTGAGGATTTGATAAAGAATGATGAAGCTTACACCTTGACCTTTGGTAGGAATTTGTTTGATCAGAGTGGTCTTGTTGAGATGGTGAGATTACGGATTGTTGATCGTGACCTTGTGAGAGTTCCTGACCCTGAAGAAACTAATCCTCATTCACATCCAGATGAATGTATAGTTTATTGGGATCTTTTTACTACTGGGCTTCACTTTCCATGTCAGGACTTTCTTGAGGATATTTTGAAAGCCTTCAACATTCAGATGCATCATTTGACTCCAAATGGAGTAGTTAGATTGGCTCAATTTGTTTGGGCTGTGATACCTTTGGAAGCTAATGATGATATTATTGCTTTTTGCAAGTTGTTTGAAATGCATACTCAATATATGACTTTCATGCTTGATGGCCGTGTGATTACCAAGCACTTTGCCTGCTGCAACTTTAAGACAGGTCATAATGCTATTTAGATTTCTCCTGCTACTATTACTAAGGTGGTGCCAATGGTACAAATGGTTGAAGAAAGGGATACTATTACTAAGGTGGTGCCAATGGTAAAAATGAGTGGACTAAGCTTTACCATAAGGTGCCAATGGTTGAAGAAAGGGATACTATTACTAAGAAGATGGTACAAAGGTATCCTTTAGCTGCAAAGGTTGTTATTGAGAATTTTGTTTGTGCTCCTTCCTTTCCTTCCACTTTGATTTCAAAAACTGCCATAAAGGCCTTCAAGGCAGCAGCTTCGTTGCAATGTGCTCGTGATATTATTGAGAAATATGCTGCTGCTAGGATTTGGTCATTGAAAAAAGGTTGGTCATTTTTGCGCTTTTATCCTAAGATGATTCATGGTATTAATTATAAATATCCATATAGGGATTTCTATCATCCAAGGACATTTGCTTCAGATGAAGAATTTGTTAAGTTTGTCGAGAGCAGGGCAGATGATTTGCTTGGTAAGTATTTGAAAAGTGAGAAGGACAACATTGATAAGATTATTGGTCCGCAGTATAAACACTTGAACAGGATATTTGAGGTTGCTAAAGTTGAGTATCATGAGAGGCCTCCTCCTGCTTATAGCCATGAATAGAAACAGGGGAAAAAGAAGGAAACTAGTGGTCAAGTCAAAGAAAAAAATAAGTGCAAGGTTGTTGGGGGTCCTAGCAAAGTTGTTGCTAAGAAGAACAAGAAAAGTCTGGCGATGATGCTTGATGAGGAAGAGCTTGATGCTATTTTAGAGCAGAGTTTAGATGTTGAAAGGAATTTGGTTTCTGGTCTTGGTGGTGCTAGCGTAGGCGATGTTGAGACTGTCAGAGATGCTGGTGATGCTGGGGTTTCTAAATCTCAGCATGTTGAAGATGAGGTGAGAAAAATTGTTTTGAATTTTTCTTCTAGTGGTTTGAGTCCACTATTACTTACTCCGCTTGATGACAATTTATAGAACTTGCAAGCTCATGATGGCTCTATCTCCAATCCTAGCGAAGGTGTCATCAGTACTAATATGACTTCTGAAAAAGAAGTTGTTGATTGTTCCCAAAAATCTACTAGCCCAACTTCGCCTAAATTTGGTTTGGAGATTTCTAAATCTGGGCCTCAGAATTTTGAGGTTCAGCAAAATGTTTCCAATGTTGTTGCAGAGAAGTCCCCTTCACATGAAGATCCTCCAATTATTAAAACTGGTGAAGGTGGTGATTTGAAGAAAGTTACTGGCTCTAAGGTTTGCAGCCTTGTGTTTGGTGATAGTGATGAAGAGATTTTTGATGCGGATGCTAATGAGGAATGTTTGGCGTGTTTATCCAGTTCAACTATCAATGTTGAGACTAGGGAAAAGATGGTTTGTGATCTGGGTCATCGTGTTCCTACTGGTGGGTGTTGAAAATTCATTTTGTTTTTTGTCTTTGTTTTTCCTATGTTGATTTTTGTTTGTTTTTTCAGAGACTATTTTTCCTCACGCGCCAACCTCCCCTCATAAAAATATTGATGTTAGTAGCATAAAAAGTGTTCTTCAAGATACAGCCACTCCAATTGTGCCTGCTGCTGCTGGAACTAGTAATGAGGATGATGCATCCGAAGTTTTGAAGAGTTCCTTGGGGTTTTGTCAGGATCGTGGTATTGGGTTAGATTCTTTCAAATTTGTTGGCATTGTCCTGGACAAACTTCGGGTTATGCCCAGAACTTCGGAGCTTCAACTTTCTAGGTGCATTGATGAATCATTTACTGTTCCTGATGTAAAACTTGAGATCTTGAAGAAACCGCTTTTGGAGGTTGCTGATGTTGGTCTTGCTTTGGCATATAAGAGCACTATTTTAATGAAGGGCATGAGGATTGGTCTGGAGGAGAAGGAAAAGTCTTTTGCTATTCAACAGAAAAATTTGGGTACTGAGATTGAATTGTTAAAGAAGCAACTTGCTGAGAAAGAGCATGAAAGGGCTGAAGCTGTTGATGCTTATAATACTCTTGAGGAAAAATATATTAGTGCTGTTGCTCGTGTTGAGGAAAAGGAAGAAGATTATAAAAAGGTTGTTCAGGAGAATGAAAAGCTGAAAGATAGCATGAAGAGATTAGAGAGGAATATGAGAGAGCAAGATCAATCTTTCTTTGAAAAGTGCAATAGGATTTGGGAACTTTGCTTTGAGTGTTATGATAAGTTTGGTGCAAGGCCGGGTGAGAAATGTTGAGAGCTCGGTGACCGTGATAGTTTTTTCAGTTGGCTCTGTCGTCAATATGAAGATCTTTCTAGAGTCATGAAGATCACAGTTGATATTGGTGTTTATTATTCAGCCCGTGCTCTTTTCCACTTGATGAAGCAAAGTCGAGATCCTCTGCTCGACCAGTTGTGTGATGATAAATTTAAATTTCCCGAGGTTGGAAGCCTGACAAATGTTACTAAGGCAACTCAGATGCTGTAACAAATTTCTTGAACAATATTGGAGATTTGGAGGTCGCGCCCATTGCTTTGATAGGGCAAGGGAAAAATCACAGAGGGTAAGTTTTCAGCCCCCTGTTCCTGTAGTATTGCTTGTTTTATGCCTATTCTGATTTGGTTCATTTTTCTTTGTTAGCAAATTGCGAAAGAAGCGGGAGCTGCTCAAAAAGAGGCTGAGGAGAATGCGAGAAGAGAAGCAAAGGCTAAAAGTCAAGGTGGCGCTGGGACGAGCAATGTTAGTGGTGGCCATGCTTAGACTTTTTAGTTTTTACTTTGTGAGGATGAGGGCTGAACTTTTAGGTCTGACTTATTTGGCCTTGTAAGATAAATACTTTGTAGTTGTTTAACTATTGTCCATTCTATGCAGGTTCCTCGTGCTGAGCCTGTGCAGGATGTTGAAGATGTTGCTCCGCTAATGATATGTAAAAATGACTTCGTGTTTGAGCCATCTGAAGTTTATGATTTTCACATGAAGAATGATGAATGTGATATTGATGATTGTCTTGCTCATAAACTTTCACTTGAAGTCTTTTTGTTCTTTGGGTTGGATGTTGTCTTATGAATCAATTTTGTAGATGTGAATAGGCGATATCATGGAATCAGGCCTCCCAACTATCGGGTGTTTGATTTCACAGACTTTGCTCAGGTAAAGAAAAAAATATTTTCCTACTTTGTGTTTGAATTCTTGAGATGATGTTCTTGTTTTTTCTCTAGTCGTCAGGGTCAAGTGCTTCTCCTACATATGTTGGCGAGGATTTTTTGCGCCGCAAAGCTAACGAGATTATTAATGAAGTTGTTAACGATATACTTCGTGATGCTGCAGAAGTAGTTAGCTCCCAAGATGATTGATTTTTGTAAATTCAGGATTTGTACTTAGAATAATTTGTAATGTGAGTATCTTGTTATTTTACGAACTGTATGAGTATGGCTTCGCTTGTGTTCATGACTGAATGTACGTGTGATTTGAATAAGTATTCGTGATTACTTCAGTTGTCCCTTGTTTTTGTCCGATGTTGATGCATTGACTTCACTTAAAAGCTTGGAAGATTTTCACCTTATTAAAACTTAGTTGAAAAATTTGTCTTAGCAAATTTGAAATGCCATCCCTTCTTTTTTGTTTGAAGTGGATGAGTGAACTTCGCTTAGAAGAGTGTAAAGTTTTCACCTTGAAACTTTGTTGAAAAATTTGCCTTAGCAAATTTGAAACGTAGTCCCTTCTTTTTCATTCGAAGTGCACGCGTGAACTTCGCTTAGAAGAGTGTAAGTTTTCTCCTTAGTGAAACTTAGTCAAAAAATTTTCCTTAGCAAATTTGAAACGTTGTCCCTTCTTTTTGGTTCAAAGTGGACGCGTGAACTTCGCTTAGAAGAGTATAAAGTTTTCTCCTTATTGAAACTTAGTCAAAAAATTTGCCTTAGCAAATTTGAAACGTCGTCCCTACTTTTTCATTTGAAGTGGACGCGTGAACTTCGCTTAGAAGAGTGTAAAGTTTTCTCCTTAGTGAAACTTAGTAAAAAAATTTGCCTTAGCAAATTTGAAACGGCATCCCTTCTTTTTCGTTTGAAGTGGACGTGTGAACTTCGCTTAGAAGAGTGTAAAGTTTTCTCCTTAGTGAAACTTAGTCAAAAAATTTGCCTTAGCAAATTTGAAACACTGTCCCTTCTTTTTCGTTCGAAGTGGACGCGTGAACTTCGCTTAGAAGAGTGTAAAGTTTTCATCTTAGTGAAACTTAGTCAAAAAATTTGCCTTAGCAAATTTGAAACGTCGTCCCGTCTTTTTCGTTCGAAGTGGACACGTGAACTTCGCTTAGAAGATGTAAAGTTTTCACCTTAGTGAAACTTAGTTGAAAAATTTTGCGCGGGATTTGGTTTAGTTGGATAAGTTAGCGGTTTACTAAAATATTAATGCTAACTTACATTGTGCAATGTTGGTGCCAATGTGAGAGTATATTTTGGATATACTCTTTGGCATTTTATGTTTTTGATTATGAAATGTGAGAAGTTTTTCTTTGGAGAACTCCTATCTCATTTATACTTCATGAGATTTACAAGGAGACTGCCTCATTAAAAAACCACTCACCCTTTGAAGGGTTTCCCCTGAGTGGAAAAAGAGTGTATCTCGTTTACATTTTGAATCTTAAATTTTCTTGGAAATGAAACTTCTATTTCTATTTTGTAGAAAACTAAACTATTCTTCTAGTGGTACTTTTAGCTAAGGGTAGTACTTACGAAGTGTTTCTATGTTCCAAGTGTCATTGAGCTCTTCACCCTACGAATTTGCTAAATGATATGCTCCTTCTTTGTTTGTTCTTGTGGTGATAAAAGGTCCTTCCCACTTTTGTTGAAATTTTCCAAATGTGTCTTCATTTCTTTTCCTTTTGAGGACAAAATCTCTAGGTGTTAACTCCCTTGGCTTGACCTTCTTGTTATACCACTTTTTTGTCTCAAGTTGGTATTTCATGATGTTCTCAAGTGCTTTATTTCTTTCTTCCTCAAGTAAGTCTTTGCTTGTTGCTTGATCCTCTTCTGTGATCATTTGTACATTTGTTCTTGGTCCTCCAAACTTTATTTCTTCGGAAGTCATTGCTTCATCTCCACATAACAGCTTGAATGGAGGAAAATCTATCGGTCTTGGCTTTGAGGTGTTGTGAGACCAAATTATTCTTGGTAATTCATCAACCCATTTTCCTTTTCTTAAATCTGTTAGACATTTCAATATTCCTATGAAAATTATGCCATTTGCTCTTTCTACTGCTCCGTTTGACTGTGGGTGTCTAACTGATGCAAAACAAAGTTTGATTCCCATTGAATGGCAATACTGTCTGAAGTTTTTGCTGTTAAATTGGGTTTCGTTGTCTACTGTGATGTGTCTTGGAAATCCGAATCTGCATATGATGTTTTGCCATAAAAACTTTTTCATTGGTGGGATGACACGTTTGTGATGGCTTTGCCTCAATCCACTTGGTGAAATATTTGACTGCTACTATTGCATATTGATAGTTGCCTTGAGCTAGAGGTAACTTTCCGATTATGTCGATACCCCATCTTGCAAGTGGCCAAGTTGGTTCGATTGGTTGTAAAGTTGTTCTCGGTGCATTGATTTTGCTTCCTGTAATTTGGCAATTGTGCCAAGTTCTGATAATTTCTTTACTATCATTTGGAGTTGTTGGCCAGTAGAATCCTTGTCTAAAAGCTTTCCTGACTATTGATCTAGTCCCAGCGTGGCTTCCACAGATTCCCTCATGTATTTCTTTCAATAAGTTTTTTCCATCTTCTTTTAAGATGCACTTTAGCAATGGTTGGCAAATTCCCTCCTTGTATAATTCTTTGTTGATGATTTTGTAGCTTCTTGTCTTTTGCTTCATTTTTATTTCATCGACTTTGTTTTCTGGCTCATAGAAACCTCTTAGAAATGCCATGATAGGTGCTCTCCAGTCTTCGCTTTTGATAATGCGTATTTCTTTTGGTTGCTCCATCTTTGTCTTTGTTGAGGCTTTGGTAATAGTTTGAAAGAATACTTCTGGTGGTAACTCTGTTTATGTGCAGCAACTTTTGCGATTTCGTCTGCATCCATGTTGTCATTCCTTGAAATATTCTTCACTGTGAATCCAGCGAAGTGTTTTTCTTGGTCTCTTAGTACTTGAAGATATTTTGCTGGCTCTAGGTCTCTTGCTTTGTAATTTTTCTCAATATGTCCCGCTACTACTTGAGAATCTGTCTTGATTATCAACTTTTGAATTCGCATTGCTTTTGCCATGCGGAGCCCCAGCAGGACTGCTTCGTATTCTACGATGTTATTTGTGCATTAGAATTCTAGTCTTGCTGCATATTTTAATTTGACTCCGGAAGGTGAAGTTATAATTGCTGCTACACCTGCTCCAGTGAAGCACCAAGCACCATCATAGTAAATTGTCCATTCTAGTTGTTCCATTTCTTCTTTGTTATATTTTGATGGGGTCCAATCTACTATGAAGTCAGCTAACACTTGAGATTTTACCGATGTTCTTTTGTCGAATTGGATGAAGTATTGTGATAGTTCAGCTGCCCTTTCCCAATCTTCCTGAGGATTTGCACCCTTGTAATACTTCTTTGAGCGGTTGATTTCTTGGAACTCTGATTTTATGCGCCTGAAAGTATGCTTTAACTTTCTTGATGCCATAAGTACTGCATATGCAATTTTCTCAATTTCTGAGTAGAAAATTTTTTATCTTGATAGAGCTTCGGATGCAAAGTATACTGAAATTTGCTTTTTTGAATGATCGTTCTCTTCTTGTATCAAAACTGCACTGACTGTGCTTTCATTTGCTGATACGTATAGTAGCAAATCTTCTTTTGGGTCAGGTGTTGCTAGAGTTGTAGGGTTTGATAGGTGCCTCTTTATTTCTTCAAAAGCTTCTTGTTGTGCTTGGCCCCATTTGAAATTTTACTTTTCCCTTTTAAAGCTTGAAATATTGGGAGACTGCGCTCGGCTGATTTTGATACAAATCTGTTTAGTGAAGCCCATCTTCCAATCAACTTTTGGATGTCTTTGATGTTTCTTGGGACTTTCATATTTAGTATTGCCTTCACCTTCTCTGGGTTTTGATGCCTTTTGCAGAGACAATGCAGCCTAGAATTTTGCCTGTTTGAACTCCAAATGTATATTTTTCTGGGTTAAACTTCAAGTTTGCTTTCCTAAGCTTTCAGAAAGTTTCTTGTAGGTCTTCGATGTGGTCTTCTCTTTTCTTGCTTTTTAATACCAGGTCATCTTTCAGGACAGTGGATGTCATTCTGATGAAAGTTGTGCCTGCATTTTGAAGTCCCTCTACCATTCTTTGGAAGCAGTAAGCTCCAAATGGTGTTATAAAACTTGTGAATTCTTTATCTTCTTTTTTCATCCAAATTTGATAATAGCCTGAATAACAGTCGAGGAAGCTGAGCATTTCACTTTCTGCTACTTGATTTCCCAAAGTATCTATTCTTGGTAGTGGGAAGTTGTCTTTTGGACATGCCTTGTTGAGATCTATGAAGTCTATACACATTCTCCATTTCTTATTATTTTTCTGCACCATGACTATATTTGCAAGCCAAGTTGTAAATTGTACTTCTAGGTGAAGATATCCTTGTTACTTCACAGTACTTGAATTAGCTTCTCTCCTTCATCTTTTGATAAGTTTATGTTAATTATAACTTGTCTTTCTGGCATCATTGGGTCAAGTGGTACTCTTTTTGTGTCTTCGCATGGTTGTGCCTTTTCTTGTGATTTGGCATTCTCAGTTTTGGGCTCATCTTCCTCTTCTTGTTCTATGATATGAATGTTCTTCAATGCTGGGCTTCAATCTCTTTCTATGTTTCTTGCTTTAGTTTGATCACTGAAGTGGTTATGATGCCATTGATTGCTGGCATTTTCATGCACAAGAGTAACTGATTATTTCTTTGAAAGCATTTAGGCTTCCTCTTCCGAAGATTACAAGTCTTTGACAAAATGTAGAAACCATTGAAGCAAACCTACCAGCATTTTCCTGTAGCACCTGAATCATATCTCTGGCAACCTTAAATGTCTCACAAACATCAGCAATAGGAATCTCCTGAAATAAGCATTACATGAGAACAACACAATTGTTCAAGGACACAGGATGGAAACACCCCAACATGGGATAAAAGATAAACAAACAAAAGACAAGAGAAGAAATTGACAATGCCACAACGAACAATTCCTAATGGCTGAAAGCATGAGTCTTGTGCTTCTGATAGTTTGGAGATCCATCTCTGTATTAGTAGTAGTAGTTAGTTCCTATTATGGCGTCTTATATAGTGCCTTAGTAGGCTTATCTTCTACTTTAGTTGTTACTCTACTTAGCACTTTAGCAGGTATCTTGAGTCTTAAGCAAGACCAATTGGTCGATATATGTAACATACCCCGGCCCTTTGAGGTAGTGCAATGGAATTCAAAAAATTCCCCAGACCTGAGTTGTTGCCAACAATGAGTACTAGAGCCTAGGTTTTCATCCTTCCCTTGTGTGGTGCCATGTCCACCTCCAGCGAGTGTGATCATTGTGCTGCCACTACCACCGGTGTGGTGGGAAACCCAGGGAGCCGTCATAGGCACTCCACTGGTGACGTCCATTTTTATGATGATTGGTAGGCACTGGAGGCAAATCCTTGTTGAGGTTCTGCTAGATATGGCGCCCACTCTCGCAAATAAGGAGACCACGAAAGATTCCTATGACACTATTGATGCGGCACGCATCAGCAGTTATTGCGCCCAAAAAGCCACACAGCAGAGGCTACGACAGTAGTGGGATCGCCTCTTGTAGGACATTAAAGATTTCACAATGGAGATGCTCTTGGACCTTTTGGAGCTGACCCGACGGGCTCAAGCCTGTCAATGACCGCGACCTGCCACCACCCTCAGAGCCGATCAACATCTGTGGCAAGCTCCTCTAGACAGATTGACTTCCACTTGAGCTTGCCATGCCAATGAGGGCAAAGGTGCACAGATTGAAAACACTTTTTCTCAAACAACATAGGAGAGTTGCATGTCATTTCATTAACAAGAAGAAAGAAACAGAGGGCTGGCAGGAACCGTCCCTATTACAAAAGGACTCCACCCCTCACACACACACCCCGCCAGATCAGGAAGCAAACACTTATATAAAAAAAGAAGAAGCAACCACTAAAAACCCTGATCAACCTAGACACAAGCTAAGCGGCCAAGGACAGCGACTGGGCGAGGAGCTCTTGGAGTTTAGAAGCTCCTGCCAACCCCCAGAAACTGCATTCATCAGCTATCATTCGGAGCAGATCTGGAATGCTAGGCCTAGCATGCTCGAAAATACAAGAGTTCCTGTGTTTCTAGGTTTCCCAAGCTACCAGAATTACTAAAGAGTTGAAGCCCTTTTGCAAATCCTTCGAAATCAGCCGAAGACCTTTCCTCTCCACCAGCTAGAAAATTTGGTGTCCGACGTTAAGGGCACTAGAGTAGGTAGATATAGAGCTTGAAGAATTGAAAACCAAATCTGCCTGGTGAAGATACAGCCCATAAGGATGTGTTGTATGGTTTCTTTGTCTTGATCACAAAAAGGACAAGCCTTGGAGTGGGACAAGCCTCTTTTAGCAATTCGATCTGCCGTCCAACATCGGCTGCTGATAGCCAACCAAATGAAGAACTTGCACCGGAGTGGAGCCCAACTCTTCCAAATCCTTTTCCATGGTGCAAATTTGATGGTCCCAACAAAGAAAGTTGTATGTGCTGATTTGTTGGTGTACGTACCTAATTGAGTTAACTTCCATCTAAACTAATCAGGTACTTCATGCTGCAAGGTCCAGCCTTCCACTAGATCCCAAATATTGAAAAGATCTTCCAAGACTTGGACAGTACGCACACCTTTGATCTCTGCCACCCATCTCTGATAATTTAGAGCCTCAGCTACTGTCCTTCTATTGAGTGACCTTTTGGGAACAGCCTTGATCAAATTTGGGGCTAGTTCATTAATGTTTTTGCCATTCAACCATCTGTCCTTCCAGAATAAAATTGATTCCCCATTACCGACAACAGTCAACCGCCATGCGAAACATTGCTTCTGCACACTGAGGAATTTGAACCTGAAAACCAGACCAAAGTCTTAAGGGGTCTATTTTTTGGGCCCAGAGCCAACGGATCCTTAGAGCCCAGCCAAGTTTTTCAAGATTATGGATCCCGAAGCCACCATACTCAAGCGGGCGCCGCACCCTTTCCCAGGAAACTAAACAGTTGCCGACATTTGCTTGTTCCTGCCCTTTCCATAAAAAACCTCCTCCTTTTATCCACTGCCTTGATTACCCACTGAGGGAGGATGGAAGGCACAACTAATGAATAGGGGTGGCTCTCATGACCAACTGCACCATGATCAAGCGACCAGCCCTATTCATTAGTTGTCCCTTCCATCCTGGGAGAAGATCAGCCACTTTATCGATGAGAGATAACAGCACCTCATTGGTGGGTTTGTGAATAGAAAGGGGTAGCCCAAGATATGTGCAAGGGAAATCCTTGACCGCACAAATCAGATTTTCCGCTGTAAGCTGCAGATCCCCTGTAAAGCAGTAGATGGGGGAGATGGAGCTCTTGGTTAGATTACTACGCAAACCCGAGGCATGGCCAAATAAATCCAGAATTTTCTTCATGACTTGCAGATCCATCCTATGTGGCCGCAAGAAAACCACAGCATCATCCGCATAAAAGGAGATTCGATGTCTAGCATGTTGCACAGCAAGCGGCTGGAGCAATTGCTCTCTAGTTGCATATTCCACCAATGAATTCAGAACATCCACGACCATTATAAAAAGAATGGGAGAGGGGGCCACCCTAACTGAGACCACGCTGATGACGTATGGATGCACCCGGCTCTCCATTAACCAAGACTGGTGTAGAGGAGGTGGATAAAATCAGGGAAAGAAGGTGACACCACCGATGTCCAAAACCCACATGTTGCAGAACTTCAAGAAGAAAAACCATGAGACTAAGTCAAAGGCTTTGGAAATGTCCAACTTGAGCTAGATATGAGCCTCTTTTTTTCCATGTAGAGATTTCACCATTTGTTGGACAAAAATAAAATTGTCTTGGATATTCCTTCCTTTAACCAAAGTGCTCTGATTTGTGGCGACCAAGGAAGGAAGAACAGGGGCTAGCCTACTGGCTAGCACCTTGGTTACCAATTTAGCCATACTATGAATCAAGATTATAGGCCGAAAATACTTAACTTGAGTGGCCAGCAATTTCTTGGGCAGCAAAGAAATGAAGGCAGTGTTCAACAAGCTGAATTTGAACACATGTCCCCTATGAATAGCTGAAAAGGCTGACATAAGATCCCCTTTAATGATTGTAACACCTCACCCTAGGACTTAATAGGATTAATAGGATACTCATACCAATAAGTTGGAACTTTTTTTCGGAAGCTCATCGCTAAAGAATTCTAAGGTTAAGTGTGCTTGGCTTGGAGCAATTTAGGGATGGGTGACCGACCGAAAAGTTCTTCCCGGGTGCGCATGGGTGAGAATAATGTGTGTAGAAAAGACTAGTATTGGTATGTGAGGTCAGTCTATGTCCTATATAAGCGGCCAGATGTAAGCGAGCCCGTCCTTGAAGAGGCGGGACGTCAATGATGTTCCAACATGACTTATAAAAACGGCCAGTAAAACCATCTGGCCTTAGAGCTTTCTCCAAAGGCATATGACATATCCTTGATTGTCTTCCGAACTTCTATAAATGGAGCATCCAAGGAGGAAAGATCATGTTGCTCTACTCCGATCTCTGAAAAATCAATAGTGTAGTCACGACTTTCAGCTGTTCCCAATACTTTCAGCTTCCTGTGTGACAGCGAGCTGGTTTGTAACACTGAGTCAGGAAATATATTTTCCCAATCAATGCAACAGAAAGCCCTATCCAGTCTGACCTATCCAGATTGAAAACACTTACGGTGTGAGTGAGACTTCATAACATGGGTAGCTGGTCGGCGATGGACATGCCCATGTTCACGCGCATCGTGGTCTTTTTGACCCGCACACCACCTGAATTTAGAGAGGAGGCTAAGGTGCACCACGGCATTTGACGGTGACTACAAACGGGGACCTTGGTGGTCCATGCCCACAGGTGCACCTTGGTTGTTATGAACGTCGTTGGGGCTGTATGGTTGCAAGGGAGAGAGAGTTGGGAAGCGGCGGCAGCGGGTGCGCTACGGTACCCCGGAGCTGCAGTGCCCGCAGGTACTGTTCATGTCGGGGTGGCGGCTAAGGTTTGTGGCACTGGGAAGGCCGGCCGCAGGGCTTTGCCCATGGCCGGCAAGAGGGAAGGATTTTCTTCTAATCTCTTGCTTGATTAGATTGATGCATCTCCTCTCTAGGCCCATTAGACCCTTGACTCTCTTAACATTGGTAGTCAGTGTTGGCAAAGGAAGAGGTGCAGATGCTAGGAGTGGAAGAATAAAGAGCGGAGAGAGGCACACCATATAGGAAATTGGTGCTGAAATGGACCATGCCCATCTGAGGTAGACCACAGCTCATAAATTTAGTTATCTACAGAAAAATGCATTTCCATAGTTCGTGGACCTAAATGGTAAACTATGACATCTCTTTATATAGCGCATAGATCCTCTGTTGTTGTCTAGCAAAATCAGAACTGGATACTCCTGGGCAGCTGCTAGCCTTAGTGCCTAAGAAAGCAAACCAACAGATCCTCCTGCTGTTCCACTCTAGCAAAGTCAAAATTGGCTGCTTCTTACAAGCTATCAGATAGTAGAGCAGTAGCTATTCTTCTTATCCAAGCAAAACAGCGCACCATGTCTATATAGGAACCAACCTATAATACTATTTCATGTAATGCTTTTTCAGGACCAAAGTCAGGTAGCAATTTCGAGTGCCCGAAATTTTCGAGTTCCCTGCACGCCAGGGTCTTGGTTTGATGCAAAAGGTGTGTTGGGTGTGTTGTGACATATTTTCGGTAAGAGTTTGTACGAGTGTATACGTGCAAGGTGCTAGTGTTGTAACTTATTTATTTATCTCCTTGTTAATGAAATGATACGCACCTCACGTGTGTATATTCTACAAAAATATAAAACATGAACTAATATTTTAATTAATCAATCTGTTATGACCGGCATCAAGTTCTCCAGGCGAAGGCCCAGCGGTGGCTAGAGGATGCCGGCGGTTTTGGGGGCTCAAGGCCCATATTTAGCAAATTTTATATAATATTAGAGTTATTTTCTATTATTATTCAGAGACATATAAATACCTATAAACTTTATTAAGGAAATTAAGCAGAAACATATTATTGTTTCCGGCTTCCCTTAGGGAGCCAGGAGATTAGTCCCGTGCCCAAGCCGCCGCCTCCTTCGTCTTCCACACGCGCCGCCACTCCCCTCTGCGAGATCATGGCGCCCCGCTGTGGTCCGTCGCGGTTCAAGCCTCGACTCCCGATCAGCCACCGCTACAACCTCCGCTCAGTCAAGGGAAGGACCTCAGTTCCTATCAGCTGGTATCGGAGACCTCGCCGATCATGGACGCCTCCGCTGCCTCCTCTGCCGCGTCTTCACTGACGATTCCACCGGTACCGGCCAAGACCAGCGCACCCCCGGTGGCGTCGGGTGTGCTGGTGGTGCCCTCCTCCCAGCCATTGACGAACACCATCGTGCCGCGGCCGGTGTTCATGCCTAAGGAGGCCACGACCTCCATTGTCAACCACAGCCACAGCGTCAAGGAGCTGCAAGACATGATGAAGGCGTTCCTGAGCGGCTAGTACATGGTGCAGCCGCCGCAGCTGTCGCACCCGCCTCCTCCGCTTCCGCCGTTGCCATCATCGGCGTCGGTGCCGCTCATCACCTACTCGTACGAGATTCCCGGTGACTCCATGCCCTCACCGTCCACCTCGGTGCAGCCGATGGGATCTCAAGTGCCGATCCATCTGTTGCAATTCCTGCACTCATCGTCGTCGATCCCGACTTGGCCTTATGGATCTTCGGGCGGTGACCCATTCCACGGCCACGCCGGTCTACTCCTCGGCGCCGTGCGGACCTCCATCCCGTAGGCTCCATCGACGGGCGCCCTAGTCGCCCATGGGGGCCCTATGCATCTGGAATCCTGTATGGCGGTGTGGATGCGATGTTGTTCCATGACACCAGCATCGCTGCGGCCACCTCGGCCGCCGTGGCTACCGTGGCACCCACTGCCCACAACAGGCCTGGGGGACAACCTAGAGGGGCTCCTACAAGCGCCACCCGATGACTCAGGGGAGTGGCCTCGACCGCACGCTGCACAAGACTCACCGCCTCGACTTTGCAACTTATGACGGCTCCAAAGACCGCCTGAATTGGCTCAACCACTGTGAGCAATTTTTCAGGGGCCAACGCTGGCCGGCCTTCGACAGGACTTGGATGGCATTGTACCACCTCTGGGGCCTGGCGCAGACCTCGTACTACACACTTGAGTAGGACGAGGGAATGCCCTCTTGGGAGCGTTTCGTCGAGCTGTGTAGCCAGCACTTCGGTCCTCCTATTTGTGGCACCAAAGTGGCGGAATTGGGGTGCCTGCCATTCTAGTCTACCATCCAGGAGTTCGCCGATCGCTTCCAGGTGGTTTCCTACCATGCTCGGGGCCTCTTCACCAAGTAGAAGGCCGATCTCTTCATCGGCGGCCTTCCCGAGTACATCCGGGTAGACGTGTAGATGCACGACCCGCAGGACATCCCGGCGGCCATGTACTTGGCATGGGCATTCGAGCGTCAGGCGGTCGCCATGCCTATAGTGCCACCGCCGCACGGCACCCGGCCTCCACCATGCCCTGACCTGCCTCCGTGCGCCCCGGCCCTAGCGGCAGGGGTCTGTGGGTGTATAAACCCATATACCCTCACGGTAGGGCCTTGAGCCACATAGACTAGATGGCCCAAACCACAAGACGAAGCTCGTGGTCCATCACCACCCTTGTTGGTGGGCCACGCGGATCCTGAAGGCTGCTTGGCATGCAAGGAAGCCTAGTCGGTTAGGATTTGTTCGCATTCTCTAAGATACAGAACAATGTAACTGACCATAGAAAATCCTAGATCTGTAACCTTACCCCCCCCCCCCGACTATATAAGGTAGGCAAGGACCCCCTAGAACACATCTCATTCTATCCCTTGTACTCCGGTACTCATCAATACAGCAACAGAGACACAGAACGTAGGGTATTACAATTCCGAGCATCCTGAACCTGGATAAACCCTGGTTGTCCTGGTTGTTTGTCTTGCGACTCACATCTAGTTCATAGGTCTTAGCGCGCCCTCACCACTAATCTACTACCTCAGGGAACCCCGTGGTAGACTGCCGAGTAGGTTTCATCGATAGTGGCGCACCAGGTAGGTGATGCACGATCTGATCTTGAGGCGAGCCAGATGGATTCCTTCCCCGCTTCCATGGACTTTGAGGCAGGCCTTACCTTCACCATCGGGGCGTTCACCAGGACCTCCGGAGCGGTGGCATCCATCATGATCATGGGAGCAGCGTAGCCGGCCCAGCGCCAAATGCACCAATTGCCGCACCGACCAGCTCAGTCGTAGAGTTGGCGGCTACGCCAGCGGCGAACTGGCAGCTTCCCCATTACCAGAGAAGGCACATCGACAACTCCGATCTGATCAAACTGATCGATCAATAAGGCGCAGGCCTGGTCAAGATCCTAGATTATGTTGAGTCCGTTCGTCTGCGACTCCACCAGAATCTGGATTTCACCCCTATCCGTCCACGTCGGCGTGGGTGTATGAACCGCGCCGACCACTCAGGCCGTGCAGGTCCAAATTTGCCCACGGCCCGAGCATCGCCCACTGCTCGCTAGCATGGCAGCCCCAACTACGACCAACCACGTCGGCATGGCCGTACAAGCCAAACCGGCCACTCGCGTCGCCAGGATCCTAATTCAGCCAAGGGCCGAGCACTGCCTCATGCTCGCCGAGGCAGCGCACCGCCCAACCACCACCAGCGGCAGGGGCATATCAATCAGGGCCACATCCAACACCGACCAGATCCAAGTCTGGCTGCTGTGTGTGCTCCACCCCCGCTCTGGTTGGACAAGTCCATCGACGTGCACTAGCGTTGGCGTGTTCTTGCGAACCATGCCGATCGGCAGCCGCGTCCGGTTCAGAACCGGGCTGCCCCCGAGCACAGCTGTAACACCCCTGGTGTTATATTAACTAAAATATGCGATGTCATTATAGGCATTGCAAAGTACTCATGTTTAGTTCAACTTAATGTGCATCAACTAAAATAAATTTACATTTCATAGGTTGTTTGTGTTTCTGATATGATGTGTCACATGAAATCATAAAAGTCTATTTTCGAATGTCACCCCAAATACTTGATTTATGCCCTGTGTACCTTGAGGTGTAAACGGTGTTTACACTAGTGTCAGGCATGGTGTATAAAGTCAAATCCAACATTTAAAATCAAACTCCAAGTTTGGATTTAGATTCGGTTTTCAAATTTGAGTTCAAATTGGGAGACTATTAAAATGATTTTCAAAAGTCAACTTGGTCAACCAAGGGTACTATTGGGTCACTGACCTAAAAATGCCTTGGGATGATGCTTGTGATCATTAATTAACAATCAATTAATTTAGAAACTAAAACGAGTTTGATTTCAGTTTCAAAAACCCTAATCTCAAAACCCTGTTTTATTCCCCTTCTCTACAATTCAAAATCTATAAATAATTTTGGTATACTCGCAAAACATATTTTGTAGATCTTGACAAGAGCTACAATTTTGATATTCAAAGTTTTTTAATTTTCTAAAAATAATTTCAAATAAATTTGAAAATATAGTTTTCTAGTGTTTGTCCCCTTTTTATTTTAAAACCATAATTCAAAATTTATGCGTAATTTGGGAAAACTTTGTATATGAAAAATGTTTGATTTGAAAAGATAAGCATTTCATAGATTTGAAGATTGTCAGGTTTTATAGAAAAATCAAAAGTAATTTCAAATATTTGTTTCTAGGGTTTTGTCCCCTTTTGAATTTGAATTCATATTTCAAAAACTAAGTAGAATTTCAAAATGTTTGTTAAATGAAAAATGTAGCTCTTGAAAAATCATGCAAATAATATTTTGTGATATTTTCAAGTTCTTATGAAAATTTGGAGTATTTGCAGTTTTTATCTGATGACCTCAATGGGCACTGTAGCGCAGATGTCATCATCGTCCTCTCTCCCCCTCGTCGCCGTGGCGCCAGCGTGCGCCTCCGGCCAGAAGTTTCACCGTGGACGTGTCGGCCGCCGTGCCTTGCCTCCGCGCTATAAATGGAGCCGGCCAGTCGCCGTTTTTCTTTTTTTCCTCCTGTCCGCCATCGCCGTCGTTCTCCACCCGCCGGCAAAATTCTCCGCCGTCGCTCCACTGCTGCCCGCTTGCTCTTGCTAGTAGCTCCGTCTTGCTCTTGTGCTCAGTTTGAGCCTACTCAAGCCAGCTCTCGCCGTCGAAGTAGCCCGCACGTCGTCATCTTCCTCTCGCATGGCAATCGCACTGCCGCGAGCCATTTCGCCGACGACCGCCACCACCGCTGGTTATTTTCTTTCATTTTCTCCATCATCATGATCAACTTGATCTGCTCTTGCTCATGCGCTCCTTATTTTGCTCTGCGATGCATAGGACTCGCCGGAACGTCGTCCTCGCCGCCGGAGCACCGCCGCCACCATCCCTGCCGTCGCTAAGCTTCCACCTCCGGCTACTCCGAGCCTTCATCTTCGAGCGCACCAGACCCGCGGTGAGCTCCTGCACCTGTCCATGCCCTCGGTTTCACCTCTACCGCGCTGTAACCGCCGGCTTACGCGTTCGCCACCGGCGATCCGCCTTGCTAGCCGCCACGTGCATAGCCGCCGAGGACCCGAGCCGGTTTTTGCTCAATTGAGTTGTGTATCGCGTTCGCATTGTCGCGTAGAAGCTATCCATGTCCTCAACGTTGCCGGAGAAGCTCCGGTGAGATCTACCGCGGGGCCGCCACGCCGCCATGCCGCCATGACCGCCGCATTAGCTAGTCTGGCTTGTTCCCCGTGCCGCATTTTGACCGTCGGTGAGGTCTCGCCGGTCAAAATCCGGAAGCCGCCGGTCAACTCGGGGGCACCGTTTCCCTTTTTCTTTTCTATTTTTAGAAAATAATTTAAATGCTATTTTCTTCCATAATTCATAGTAATTCATGTATAGCTCTAAAAATTCTAAAATTTTTTGTGTATGCTCTTTATGATATTCTCTATCTAGAAAAAATATAATATGCTAAGTTTGAGTAATTTTTGCATATATTAAAATTGGTCCTTTTAATTGAAAAATGCATCTTCTATGATTTTTTATAAATAAATAATTGACTTTTATTTCTGAAATTTGTTTTGCCATCTAATTAGAGCAAGATATTTTTAAAATAAAATTTTTAGCTTAATTAGACAAAATTAATTTTATACCTTATTTTATGCTTTTTAAATAATTAATTAACCTCCTTAATCATACTTAATCATTATAGGATTTGTTTGACTTTGGGGTTGATTGATGACCTTAGGTCATTAACCTTAATGACCTTTGGTACTTTAATTAATTATTTGCGCTTATCTTTAATGAATTTCATTAATAAAGTAGTTAACCCTAATGAACTTAGTAAGTAAGTTTTGTTGGCTTGCAACTTTATCGTGAAGGAATGTTATACTTAAGCCCTTAATCTGGTTATGCATTCATCACGCATCATATTTATTATTCCATCATGTTGAAACATATCATGATATCGTGTAACTTCCGTTAACGGAGGGTTTAACGTTGTCGAACCAGATCCCCAGGAAGAGCAAAAATCAGGAGTTAGGTGTTGATCTAGAGCCAGAGACTGTCTACCCCGATCACCAAGGCAAACCCCGGATGCATTTAAACCCTATCGTTGTTTTATAAAGTTTTTATCACTTCAGTTATGAAATGCTGCATTAGGGAATAAGAGTTGAGTGAAAACCTACCAGATGCATTACCTGTCTTACTTCTTTATTACCTTGTTACCTGTTCATTTGGAAAATGCATAGTAACACTTAGCCCTTCTTAATTAGTTAAGTTTTCAAAAGGTAAAAGAATGAAAAAGATGAGATTGGCTAACTTGCATTGGGAAAGGAGTCCCTCTGTAGTGTTTCCATCTGTTGATGACCTAGGCTCTGTCTGTTGTAGGCTTGCTATATCAAGACTAGATAGCCACATGCATGGTGTGGTATACTGTGGGTTTGAGTCCCACGTATATCAATACACTGTGGGTCAGAGGTCCCATGTGTATCATGTGGTTGATATATGGCTGCAGTTGTTATCCTGGTATATCATATGATCTGATATGCTTAGGAGTTAGAGTCTCCTGTATATCAGTGATCTAGGTCCCAGCTGGGTAAAAATCGATTCGAATCACCGTTGCTCCTCGGAGAAGGAGACTTGATCACTGCCCTGCATCGTAGTAACAACTTGAATGATGGTTAAGAATTAAGAATGAAGTTAATTAGCGATCTTGAGTTAGAGCAAGACCATTTTATTTTCTGTTATAACTAATGATGAGTTAAAACTTGATCTACAAGAGCTTTTCTGCAAAAATCTTTGCTACTTGCGGGCCTTACCTTATCCCTCTGGCCTGCATTTCTGAGTCTTCGCCCCTCTTTTTCGTCGGTTCAGTCTTATTGAGTACTTTTGTACTCAGGGTTTGTTGAACCCCCAGTTGCAGGTGAGCCCCATGGGTAGGTCTGCTTTGCATCCTGCTGCATGACTATCATTGCGGAGAGTGATGACGAGTAGGATGTTTGGCTCTCGGGCAGAGCATTTCATCTAGGTATTGTAAATAAGTTATCTATCGCTACTCCACTACTACTATGGTTTGTAATTACTAAACTTATGGTTTGTAAGATTTGAACTAAATGGTTTGAAAACCTATGTTATTGTAATTCTTTTGCTCTTTTACTCTGATGTATATTATTTTGTACAAACTGTTGTAATACTACAATGTCTCTTTGTAATGATTGATCCTGCTCGAAGAATCGTGGATGTTTTGAGGATTCACCCAACAGACCTTTTAAGTCTTATGGAACACATGCACGACTACCAAAGGTCTATTTAGACAATGATAGGTGCGTGTGGGCCATATTATTTAGAAGGTTTTGCCACAACAGCAGAGCCAGCAGCATCGTGCACAACCACCATAGTTTGTTGGTCCGACACCGGTAGGCCCAAGCGCTCCTGCTCCACATAGTGGAGCTGCCTTCCTGCATGGTTTAGACAACGCAGCCACCTCCTACGCGAGGAACCTGTAGATTGCCCCCGTGCAACATGATGATCACCTCTCGGATCTTGATCTAACCAGGATCTTGGTCCCCGAGGATCCGAGGCCTGTGGTTAGCATGGTGACCCTAAAGGAACTCAACCCGAGCTCACCGGGTACTGTCCTAGAGGGCAGCACCGTCTCTGACTTGCTGGTGCAGCTCGATAGATCGCCCTCCGATTTCTCTGACTACACTGAGTACCTCCTCTCCGATGAGAGTCCTAAGGTCCGGATGGATGAGTGTGTCGAGGACGTGATCCCGACCACGCCAGTTCACCAGGCTCAAACCACTCCAATAGATCTGACCATGGATTTCCCCAAGTTCCCTCCCGGGTTAGGGGCATGGTGTTCATGGTCAGCGACAACGAGCCCCCAGTCCCAAACAAAACCAGCCAGGCTAGATGGGATAGGGACGATCGCAACCACAACTATGCCCAGTGCTAGATCCAGGAGCAGCAGGTGCCGCCTTGACCTCGTCGCCTGCATCGGGATCTCCAAGATGAGTTTGACATGGTCAGGGACCGACCCGTCCACGAGAGTCCCACGGCTAACATTGCCGTGGCCAGGCATCACTTGGAGACCCTTCCTCCTAACACACCCGAGCTCGACACTGCCATCGACTACTTGATCGCCACTGAAGACCAGGTGAATCAGCTACGATCGGCTGGTTCCCTAGCCATGTCATCTTGATCTCGACGGACTCACTCTCACCAAAACCGCAATCGCCGTCGCCAGCCTTCGAAAAGCTGCGCCGATAACTCCTCCAATAACGGAGGGCAAGATCCCCCACCTAGGGGTGCTCGGCGGGATGATGCAGACGACAACCTGCAAGGTGACTCGCGTGATGATCTACGAGACGACCACCAGCATGACAACCACCAGTGTGGCAACCGGCAACGCGGCAATCAGCAGCGTGGTAACTACCGTGCTGATCGCGAGGAGGAAGTTGAGTAGCGTCGAGGTTCCGACCTCTTTAGCCACCTCGACGAAAGGTACCATGCTCGCCGCCACATGGGAGGACCACCGCCATTTTCACCACAACTCAAGGCAGTCATCTAGCCAAAGAACTTCTGGCTTGGGGACATCAAGATGTACGATGGTAAGGATGACCCAAGCAGTGGATCATGCTATACGAGCTCACCGTCCAGGCTGCCAGTGGAGACGAACACATCATGGCTAACTACTTTCATGTAGTGCTACGGCCTACTGTTACCTCGTGGCTGCTCCGCCAGCGCGAAGGCACAATCCATAGCTAGGCACAACTTCGCCAGATGTTTATCGACAACTTCAAGCCGACCTGTGACCAGCCATGCTCCAAGTACGCCCTGGCACAGGTCCAAGACTACCCAGGCGAGTCGGTGCGTCATTACATCAAGCATTTCTCTGACATGTGTAGTAGGGTGACCGACGTCACCGAGATGGAGGGCGTCAACCTCTTCATCCAGGGCCTCCGCCAACCACGGAGCACCAATCTCCGCAAGAAGCTGCTTCTCAAGAAGCCCAAGACGATGGAGCACCTCTTCAAGATTGCGTAGAAGTTTGCCGACCTCGACGACGGGATGCACGACGCCAATGTTAGCCCTTTCCACCGCAACTACCGTCGCAATGACGATCGCGACCACGACAGTGATCGGGACGACTAGCCAAATTGCCGCCCCAACCACGTTAGCGACCGACGCGATGACCACAGGGCCAACCAGTGCCAGGATGACCGCCCCTTCAAGCGCCATGACAGGCAGGGCAAGACGGCAACTGGCGCAACCGTAAATGCAATGGCAATTCTGTCAACGCGGTGAAAGGCTAGAAGCATGAGAACGATGAGGAGCTCGACAAGGTCCTTAGCCAGGACTGCCCTTGCCACCCTGGCAAGGGCCATACGCTACGTGAGTGCTGAGTTCTGATAGACACGCTCAAGATCACCGCCAACAAGAAGCCATGCCCGGCTCCTAAAGGCAAGGACAAGGATGTGGTTCGGGAGGACAACGCCAACAAGGATCCCCAAGACCCCAATCCACGGCATGCCTACAGGGACCCTGTGAAGAATGTTGCTACCGTCATCTTCGGTGGCAAGGTTGGGCTCGAGAACGCACGGGACAAGAAGCGGCTGACGCGAGCCATCGCGTCTATCCAGAAGTCCGATGGCCTGGTCCGAGCAGCCCATCTCGTTTAGCCGGAATGACGTAAAAGATTACATCTAAAGAAAGGAACAATCTTATTTTTCATCGTAACATTCTTGAAAACTTATTTATTTACGAACTCCCTGATCCTTACTCATAAAAAGATGGAGGACAATACTGAACAAATCATAGATACATTTAAGTTGACAAAACTTCATAGCCGACATTTTTTGGTTCAATCAAAGCAGCCAAACCATAGATTGACTCACTGAAGAAGAATAGAATTGGTGGGATATTGGATATATATTGCATTGGGCCTCATGGACTAAAACCTCATGTGCATAGAACTAAAACTTCATGTGCATAGACAATGTGGAACTATTCCTATTTACTCTAGCATCCGCCCACAGCAAGAGCACTACAGATGGTGAGACTAGAGATTTTGAAGAACATGACAAGCTAACATCTCCCACGGTCATAACAGTCAATGTGGCACGTATGCTGTGGCTGGAGAAGCAGCTGATGAGTCCACATGCAAGACGGTGAGTGCGAGGACGCAATAGCTGTGGTCGAAGAAGTCAGGTTGTTGTGTCAATGGGGCTGCAGGCGCACGAGGAGCGCCGTGATGGTAATGGACACACGTGGGGGAGTCGTCATGGAAGGGGGTGATGCCAAAGTCAATACAATCAAGGCCATCGTATATAGAAGAAAGGCGACGACGCAATCGACGCAGACGGGGTGGGAACGGGAGGGCTGATGCCGAAGTTGATGCAGTCAAGCCACCTGTGCGCCAAGGCGTGGGCTGGGTTTGCTAGTCCTAACAACGCATCAGGGACAAAAGCACGTGTCGGTGTTGCCAATATGAGCGTACAAGGTGGGCCAAGCCTCACAGTCGAAGATGTAGATGTCGGTGTAGTCGATGCCGGTGTCGGATTAGGTACATATCCCAAAACTTATTTTTATACATGAATTAGCACCATCGTTAGCACCATCGTTATCCCAAAACATGGCCTCCAGGATGGTGGCCAACTCACACTGGCTATTCAATCATGAAAAATGGATCTTAGGGAGTGGAGTCCCGGCTAGGAGCAGCTTGGACCCACCTGTCATTGGGTGGAAGGGGGAGACAAGAAGAAGAAACACTATTCCTTTTAATATTAGGTAGCTATTTGTGTAATTTTACTTGGCTCCAATTCAAATCTTGTACTTGCCTAAATTTGGACATGTTTGAGTTTCTTCCATGGCCAAATTTGGGCTTAGCACAGTGTGGGCACAAACCAAACAGGTCTTTAGACAGACCTAAGAGAGCACTACAGCATTCAAGAAAAAGGAAGCAAAAAAATTAAAAAGGTGGAAAATAAAATGTGGTGGTAGCAATACAAAAGAACTTTTCATATGAATCTGTTACTATATGTAATTGGCACTTGACATAATAAGTACTTGTTTCGGAGAAGTACTAATTACGACACAAATGCTAAAGAAGCTTAGCTTAGGAGAAGAAATAATTGGTAAGCCTACTAGTAGAGAGGGCAACAGTAGTTTGCAATGCTTGGCTGGAGAAAAATTTTCCAACACAGGCAAGAACGGTCAGGTGAAGGAAAGCTAGCTGCCAGAGAATTATTAAAAAGATAATAAGGGAAATGAATCCTAACCTGCCAAGGGTACAGCTCTGAAATGCCTTTTTTCATCTATATAGCACATAGTTCAGGAGGAAGCCAACTTGATAGCTTTGAGTGATCATTCAGAGGAATGGAGCTAGTAGGTTTGCTAGCTTCCACTTCCTGAGAAGCAAATTTACTCGTGGAATCTATATCTATCCAAATCTTGCAATTATTTGAATATGCGGCAACTGATTTATTTTCATTGTGGGTTGGCTGATTGAGATCTCTTCTAATAAGATGAGAATCCCTTTCGCCCTCTAGAGTTGGGTGAACCTTCCCTTCAATTGTTCACTTGAACTGGCATCTCATAGCTGTAGAATCAGTGTGCAAATTATTACCACTTTCCTTCATCACATCCACAGGGTCTATGAGATCTTCCTTTCCTAGAAGGCCACTGTCTCTCAACGGAACATGGTCTGCTTGTGCATTACAAGTCTCGTAGCTGCCTTTTGCTTCAAATTTGGGACCTGAAACTTTAATATCATCCTCATGAAAGAAATCCAGCTGCTTCACAGGCAAAGGAGAGTTATTTATATGATGACTGTTTACTGCCAGTGATTCAATTTTATTTGACAACTTCTCCATATGATGCGTACCATTGCTGCCTACTGTATTTTGACAGTCAAGTTCATCCCTCCCTGATCTACGAAGAGTCTTAGAGCATACTGCTACTGCACAAGATGACTTGTCTTCTGCTGCATCAAATTCATACCTTCCACGGGCCTTAACAGCTTGGGGCAGATATCCTGTCAGCGAGTTCAAATGCTGCATTCCAGAACTCCTCCCCAGGTGAAGTAAGGGAATTCCTCGATACAGACTTTAGGGTTTCCACAGGGGCTTGAGAAAACTCAACTTCTCTCTGTGCAGTACTTGGGGTAAAGCTACATCTTTGCAAGGCCGAAAACCCAATACAACTCACCTGTTCCCCCTCAACAAGTTCCTGCTGAAAAGGACATAATGAGAAGTTGAAAAGGAAAAAAAAAGAAAAATAAAGAAACGGTTCCAGATTTGACTTTTTCAGGCATAACCATACCTCCACAGGCTCTGAGCCACCATGGTGATTGATGCAATGCTTCATGGAAGCCACATTATCATCTAACTCCCGCAAATAACCAAACTAATAAGAGTTGAAATTCATGAAATCACTTGTTATATGATGACACAAAGGATGGACAGATAGTGTATCTTGGTCCAACCTTTAGAGCTTCCACGCAACCACAATGGGCAACTCGCTGCTTCTTGACATTGTCCTTGTCACAAGGAACCAAGAATGACTGGGTAGCACTCCACTTCTGCTTCATCCCGCACTGCTCACTGTAACCACAGTCACCACTCAAAGGGAGGATAGCACTGGAACAACAAGATTACACCCGTAATTTACAAAACAACAGTTCTTGGCACCAATACTATGACTCCCCTTACGTTTTACACTGAGCGCGCTCACCTGCAGGAATGGGACAAGAAGTCCACCGTGCTCCTCCTGAGACCAAAGTCTGCCCCGTCACCTGCCATCGCCACCACCAGAGCCGAGGAACCGACATCGACATCCATTGCAGCCGAGAGGCTCCGCCTGCCGCCCGGGTGTTGGGAATATGCCCTAGAGCTAATCATGTAGATGATGATATTTCGATTGTATGCATGATTAATAAAGTATTCATTGAATATCCATTATAGATAACTTGTATTGATTGGCGATTATATGAATTGTTTGTGAAACTAAATTACTTGAATGGTTATTCTAAAGTTGTCCCTGGTCGGCGTTCTTGTGAGAACACACTTGAATATTAAACCAGCACATGTATTAGTTGATGGCTATGTTTTACAAGTCATGGACATGGAGATGTCAAACTAATAATGTGGGCACATGTGAGACATATAGGCTGGACTGCCCGACATGAGAAAGTCTCTATTCACGTCATGTACTTAAGATGTGAAACAGCCTACTTAGGGACTATCAAATGCTGCTTCGTAACTGGGTAGCTATAAAGGTGGTCTTCGGGTGTTCGGGAAGCATGCTATGAGACATAGACAATCAAGATAGAATTTGCCCCTCTCTACGCGAGAGAGATATCACTAGATCACTCAAGTGATTGGATCAACAAATGCATGGCTGTGCTTAGGTTAAGTGTTAACCCACGAGTTGAACCATATATCGAGTGGCAAAGAGAATAACTTGTATGTGGTCGTAGTGGTTCGTCTGATATGATCTTTGCGTATACATAGGAGTTGTTACGCCTTGCTAGAGGCCGCTGTCAATTATTGGGCGGGTAGAAGTACTCGGCCCATGTCAATGTATGCGTGAACCCATAGGGTCGCACGCTTAAGGGGCTGGAAGCCTAATTCAGGTTGGATCCGAATTAGACAAGGCTTAGGGTTACTAATGGGCCTTCAACTCGTGAGCTCATTGGGGACGCCTATATAAGGAAGGGGTAAGGGCGCGGTCAGGCGTAGACACGCCTTTGGCAGCCATCGTCGCCCTCCCCACACTCGCGCCTTCTGCTCCTCGCGGACCTAGCAGTCCGGAGGCGCATCGCTTCTTCCCTGCACATGTGGGATTCCTCGGAGGTGTGACATCTGGAGCACTGGGACGAACCGCACGAGAGGATTGAGGTGACAGACGATCACGCAACTGCACTGCCTGCTGCAACGCGTACGACTAGATCGAGTCATCTTTCGCTGCACCTGCGCGTCTAGTGGTAATCCCGTAACCTGTAACTAGCAGTAGATCCTGGTTTATGAGGTCGAAAAGTTTTGTTTTTTGGCTACTGTAGCACCCTCATAACCCTTCACGACGGCCCTCACAGCCCCTCGTCTCTGCTCCCAACCGGTGGCCCTTGCCGCCCCTCTCTGGGACTGGAGCCACGCCGCTCCTCGTGCTGCACCCAGCCAATGGCATCCCAGCCATGGCCGATTCAGTGCTAACCCATGAGCTTGCCTAGCCGGGAGTGACGGCCTCGTGGACGGCCACGCTGCGCACTACCCCGAGCCCACGAACTCCGGCAAGTCCGCCCCAGCTACGCCCCGAGAGGCCTCTATGGTCGGCCGCCGCGTGCCTCGCCTCCCGCCTCACATCCGTAGGCAGAGACCGCGCGCGGCTGAAGAGACCACGCTCGCATCTGCGGCGGAGGCGGCCCGTATATACGATGGCGGGGCGCTCGCCCGTGGTCGGCGAACTCATATGCAGCTCGCGGCATGGCGACGTAGGTCCTTGACAGCGCGGCGGACGGTGGGCACGGTGGAGTGGCGGAGTAACGGCGGCAAGGCAGCCTGCTTGCCGCGACGAGGTGAGACAGCGAGGCGGCCTCCCGATGAAACGCCCGAGCCTCTCAATGAGAGTTTCATCCCGTTTCACGGCGTTGGAAACATCGCCCGACTCTTGTCTTGGGGATAAAACGATTCTCTTCTCTCTCCTACTTGTTTGATGCAAAAAGTTCTAATCTACTGACGTGGCGCTCTAATTAATGTGCATGAAATCCCCATAAAACCCCCATTGAGACTGGCCTTATTTAGTACGAGTGAAATAATTTTTGTTTGCTTGAGTGATATGCATGAGCCTACCCAAACTTATTTAGGACAAAAGACTATGTTGTTGTTGTTGTTGAGTGATATGCACGATTCAGATGCAGATGGTGTTGAACAACTTCAATTCCGCCATTGGTTCAACATGATGACCCTATACAGGGCGCTGGCACAGAGCGCCATATATGTCGCAACAGCTCCGGGATGCCATTGTATCGCAATTGTAGAATATGGCTAAGAGCTACTGGGGACGAAGGACGCCGTAAGACTGGCACCATATTAGAGCATATCCAATAGTTTTCTATCCGGCTTTTTAATCTTTAATTTTTTTGGCAAACTAAGAGAAAAATCTCTTCAACAGTTTACCATCTTGCTTGCTATCTTTTTAAAACTTGGCAAAAACGTCCGCTTCACGCGCATATTTGCGCGCGCAACCAGCGCGCATCTGCTCGCGCATCCGGTGATTCCGTGTGCTAGCCTGTGCGGCTGTGCCTCTTCCTGAGCCGCTGCTGAGGTTGTCGAGCTGTCTGTGCATCGGTTTGTGCTAGAGCTGTCTATGCATCGGTTTGTGCTAGAGCTGTCTGTGCATCGGTTGGTGCTAATGTAAACAGGAGTACGTAGTAGTACCTCAATTCTTGTCTGCTAGCTGCAAGTTGTTGCATGTATTGGCTGGGAATAGCTGCTGGCCTGCTGCTCTCGCTCTGCTATGTTTACTACCGCTGCTGATCCATGATCCGTGTCCCCTCCCTGTTGCTTCTTTTTAGACCGAATCTCGTTGTTATTGTTTGAGGACAACAAGCACACAGCGAAAGGGTCTTTAGCCTACTGGTTAGAGCATATAGTAGCACCCAGCAGATTTGGGTTCGACTCTTCGTGAAAACAAATTTAAACAGGTCTGTATTATTAAAAAAAATAGGCATAGGATTCCTATGCTGACTTCGTCAAAAGTCGACAAGCGAGCATATAGAAGTAGCACATGACACCAAATCAACGCAAATAAATTCTCGAGAGAGAAAAAAAAGACGCTCATGGATCTTGATTTTAACTTTGGGAAGCGAAATATAACAAGCTGTCGGAGATAAACACATCTTTTACTTATCAAAATTTTTTGGAGTTGGCAAAATACAAGATTTGTCAAGTAAAATTTAGCAAACTCTTAGAGATATTTAGGGCTCAAAGGTGAGACGAGACCTCACGTCTGCGTATCATCGATCGTTAGTAGTTTAGAGGCATAAGTGCAACCATGATTTATGAATTTATGAACTTTTCTAATTAAATTCTCCGGTCGATCATTTTTGAATCAAACTTTTGTTGTCCTCCCTCTGTAGAAAGATTTCATTACTATGTTATATATAACATATCTTTTAACACAAAACCTTATTTTCTAACCCTATGAACTTTTATCCAAAACATACTTCTATAAGATTCCCACGACAACGCGCAGGATATAATCTAGTTTTTATAATAGCAGCGCTAATTAACACATTTTACTTGTAATTAGTAAGTATCACAAAAAAATGAGCATTAGTGTGTATTTATTTGTGTATAATTAGGTGTTATTTTCTAAATAATATAAATACAGTTAGTTAAGTATCCATATCCATCCAATAACCAAATAAAAATGGTTTTTTAGATAATGGATTCATTAATCCAGACTCTATATCCATGAAGGATATACACCACCAAAATAAGAGAATACAGTATGTGTCATGCGTATGGACTAACTCTCAAAGCAGAATAAATGAGCCAACCAAGGCCTAGACGGAGGACACCGCGGGCAACCTGGAGGATCCACACAATGCGACCTAGGAGGAGCCATGCACTCATCGTTGCCCCGTGCCGTCATCGCCGCAACAACCTCGAGGCCATGACGTCCGCAGGATCACCACGACATCGAGTCAAATTGGGAAACCAGGATTAAATAAAATAGAAAGAGGAGGATCTACGTGATCTCCTAATTACTTAGCATACAAGTCCATTTGAGACTATAAATATTAGGAAATTGTAACGGACTCAGCAAGCAATAAACAAAACCCTTATCCCTACCTCTCTTCCTCTCTTTTGCTGCCGCCCCTCCCTCTCCATGCACACCGCCGCCGCCGCGCTCGCCCCGCCACCACGCCCCTCGCCGCCGGCCACCGCCCTTGGTCACCTAAGCCGTCATCCCAGGCTCGACCCCTGATACTATGGCAATCTCCATCTTCTATGCAGGTGCGATCATCCTTGCCACGTGCTAGAAGACTTTGTGACCAAGCTCGTAGAACCATAAGCACGCCTATTTCTATGCCTTCTTAATCGGGGCCAACACATGTCTACGCTCCTCGAGTATATATGGCCATGCAGCCCATGGGCCGTCGGCATGGCCCGTGGCCTGGCTTTTTGGCCCGGCCCGAGCACGGCCCGGCCAAGTGGCCACCGTGCTCGTGCCCGCCGGCCTGATGCACCAAGTCGTGCCTAGGCCACCACCCTGGCATGTGGCACGGCACGGGCACGGCCCAGTAAAAGCACATGCATGATGGTGGCCCGGCCTGCTATTTCCACCAGGTCAGTCGCCCGCCACTGAATTCCTATAAAAAAGAAAATAGCCCACCGCGGTACCACTGCAACCCTAACTCCCCATCCTCCACCCCACATCACTCTCTCCCATTGGCCGGCGGCCGCAATCGCGCGCGTGTCACATCTCTCCCATTCTCCACCCGATTCTCTCATGTCGTGCCCACTCACACTCAGTAGCGGTGACACACCTCGCTCCTCCTCGCCCCCTCCCCCCACACCACCGGCAAGAAGCAACCCCACTGCCCTCGCTGCGCGCCACTCGTGCCCAGCCAGCCTCCTCCTCACCAGCGTTGAGGCCAGCAATGTCAACCTCCTCCTCCACGGCCGCATCTGGGAAAGAGCACATGGGCCACCTTCATGGCTGTAGAGGATGGAGACAGTGAAGGTACTGATGTCCAGCGCCACCGAGGTTGATGGAGAAGAGCTCCTCTGTGGCTACACACCCCCGCGCAAGCCCGACCTCTTCCACGGTGGTAGCTTGCGAGCGAGCATGCGAGGCGACCGTCGCCCCAAAGTTGCGCCCCCTCCTCCCTCTCTGTCTCTCTATGCTGCTGCTGGTTGGGCCATGGGCCAGCACGGCACACCAAAATTGTCGTGCCCAATGGGCAGCACGGCACGGCCAAATGGCCCACAGGCCGTGCCTTGGGTCGAAGGCCATGCACGAGCACGACACAGGCATGGCCTGCCAGGCACGACGGCTCATTGAGGCATGATACCATGTCTGGCCAGCATGGCTCGATGTGCCGACGGGCCAAGCCGGCATGGCCTGATGGCCATATACATATCCTCAAGTAAACACTGTGTTGGCCATTCTCTCATTGTAGCTGCTAAAGTCTAGCACCCTTAGGTATTATAGTGTTTGGTTGGTGGGATAGGGTGGAATGGTCCTTGGACGAGTGGCATTTGGTTGGGTGGAAAGCAGGGGCGATGACGTCCAACGGAGGAATATATGCATGAGATTTAGGGTGCCCCTGTGGGGGTATCGACCCCGTAGACCCCGTATAGACCCCGTGCCCCTGTGCTTGGTCTAGACGGCATAGATCAGAAGACGAAGGCTGGTCCATCATCATCCTGATTGGTGGGCCGGACGATAAGACGAAGCCCGTGGTCTGCTACCGCCTAGGTCGGTGGGCTACGTGGGTGCTGAAGGCTACTTGGAATATAAGAAGTCTTAGTCGGTTAGATCTATTCATGTACTCTAAGGATACAACGCAATGTAATCGACCATAGGGAAACCCTAGGTATGTAACCTTGTCCCCCGACTATATAAGGTAGACAAGGACCCCCTAGAAGGCATGATCTAACCTTCTAATCTCTCTCTTCCTTTTGATCTCATCTGATCGGAACCCTTGTACTTCGGCATTCATCAATACAACAGTAGAGACACAAGACATACGGTATTACGCTTCTGAGCGGCCTGAACCTGGAAAAACCCTTGTTGTTCTGGTTGTTTGTCTTGTGTCTCACATCTAGATCGTAGATCTGAGCGCGCCCTCACCGCAATCTACTACCTCGGGGTATCCCGTGGTAGACTGCTAAGGAGGTTTCATCGACAGTGGCGCACCAGGTAGGGGGTGCGCGATCTAATCATCAGGCGATCCAGATGGTTTCATTCCTGGCTTCCATGGACTTTGAGGCGGGTGTCTCCCTCACCATCGGTTCACTCACGTGGACCATTGGCATGATGACGTTCCTCATGTTCGCGGGAGCAGCGCAGCCACTCCAAGCTCCGACTGTGACGCAGTCGGTCCTAGCACCGACCGCGCCCACCACGTCTCCAATGACCCAGTCTCGGGGCTACCCCCAGGATCATTCCAGCCGCCCATGACGAGGGCGGAGTTGATGGCCACGCCAGTGGCGAACTGGCGGCCTCTCGCTACCAGAGGAGGCACATCGACAACTTCGATCTGATTGACATGATCGATTAGCACGGGGCTGGTCTAGTTGAGCTCATCGACTATGTGGAGTCCGTCCCTGCGTGGCTTCATGAAGAGTACTTGGACTTCATCCTGGTCTGACCATGCCGCCACAATCACGCCAACCGACCACACTGCGTGGATCCAGATCCGTCCGTAGTTGGCCGTCGGCCACCTATCCACCAGGTGGGCAACGCTCGGCACCAGCAAGGACGTATGGGCCGACCTGGTGGCCCGTGTTGACCAGATCTGAATCTGGCTCTGGCCCGAGCATCACCTGCTAACCACAGGGAGGACCTCCGGCTGCTCGCCGAGACAGGCCTTCTACCATGGTGGAGCACCATCAACAACAACCTGCGCCCGACCAGGGGCAGCATCGGCAGCGCCCTGTGCGCAATCTGGCTCATCACCCGCGCCGACCAGATCCAACTCTGGCCGCTGCCCGGGCTCTGCCTCTAGTTAGGCTAGACGAGTTCATCAACGTGCATCAGCGCCAGCGCACACTTAGCCGTGTCGATCACCATGCCCAAGCAGAATGGAGGCAACTATGCCGGGCGCAGCAGATGCAACCTGCACCGGGGCTGACAGATCCAAACGCCCCTGACACAAATCATACACCCATCTTACCGCACGGGTTGAGCAATGCAGCCGCGTCCTACATGAAAGACTTGTGAAACGCTCCTCGCCGACGTGATGACCACCTCCTGGACCTAGATCCTAATCTGGTTCTAGTCCTAGAAGATCCAAGGCCCATGGTAGGCATGGTGGCTTTATAGCAAGTCCCTTCCGGATCAGACGCTACGATCCCCAAAGACGACGTCGCATCAGATCCGCTCTCTCAGTTCAATGGGATGCCCTCCATCTCTTTCGACCTTACCGAGTACCTCCTCTCCGATGAAGAGAGTCCTGAGGTCCGGAGTCAGGAGAATGTTGAGGAGGAGAGCCTGACCACGCTGGACCACCGGACCTGTTCTACCGACCAGGCACCAAGCACCTCTAAGATCCTGCCTGGATTCGAGGGCTCAGTGGTCAGCGTTGATGAGCCTCTCATTCCAAACGAAGCCGAGTAGGAGAGGAAAGCAAGGGAAGAACGCAACACCGATTGAGAACGCCAACACCTCCTGGAGGCACAAGAAGTGAACGCCGCCAACAATGAGGGCAACGGTGGTAATGGTGCAGGCCCTCAGCCGCGTCGCCTCCAACGCAACCTCAATGGTGAGTTCGACATGGTGGGGGATCAGATCGTCCATGAAACTCCCACGGCCAAATTGTTGTGGCCATGGACCAGCTCAACAATGTTCCCCCAAACATACCCGGGGTCGGGCGATCTGTGATTTTTTGATCGTCGCCAAAGCACAGGTGGTTCAGCTCCGCTCCGTTGGTTCGCTGACCACATCCCATCGGTTGTGACGATCCCGGCGCAGTCGTCGTCACCAACCAGCAGAAAGTGACAACGACAACGAGTCCAACCAAGGAGGACCTCTGCCCAAACAGTCCTGACAGGCTAATGCCGATGACGGCCCACGAGAGGGCACCACACGATGATCAGCGCCCGCGCGGTAATTGCCAGTGCGCCAATAGGCAACAGGCCAACCTCCACACCGAGCACAACCAAGAAGTTGAGCAACACCAAGATCATGATCTCCGTGGCCACCTTGATGAGCGTTACCGTGCTCGGCGACACATGAGCAGACCAGCCCCGTTCTCAGAGGAACTCAAGGCTGTCCTATGGCCAATGAACTTTCGAATTGGTGACGTCAAGATGTACGATGGGCATCACGATCCGAAGCACTAGATTATGCTGTACAAAGTGGCAGTCTGAGCAGCAAGTGGCGACTAGTTCATCATGGAAAACTACCTCCCGGTAATCTTGAGCAACGTTGCCACTTCATGGTTGCTTCGCCAGCGCTTCGGTAGCATCCACAGTTGGCCCCAGCTCAAGCAGATGTCCATCGATAACTTCAAGCCCACCTGCATGCAGCACAACACCAAGTACACTTTGGCACAGGTGTGGCATCACCCAAGGGAGTCACTGCGACAGTACATCCAGCGATTCTCTGATGCATGGAATCACATGATCGATGTCACTCCGCTGGAAGGGATTGACCTGTTCATTTCTGGTCTGGTCCAACCATGTGGTCTAGATCTCAAGAAGGAGTTGCTCCTCGAGCTCCTCTCCATCGCCCACAGATTCGCTCATCTCGATGACGGACTGAACGAGGGGGACTCCCTTCCCCCTAACCGTATCTACCATCGCGACAATGACTACGACCGCGACAGTGACCAAGACCACCAACCAGATCAGTGAGACAATCATCACAACCATCGTAACAATCGTGACCCCGACCACCACAATGACGATCGTCCTTTCAAACGTGGTGGTTGGGACGCTTACAATGGTGGTCGGCGCAATCGCAATGACTTCTCTGTCAACGCGGTAAAGGGCCAGAAGAGGGCGAATGATGACGAGCTCAACAAGGTCCTTAGTCAGGATTGCCCTCGTCATCCTGGCAAGGGCCACAAGCTAGGTGAGTACCGGGTCCTGTAAGAGGCGCTAGAGAAGATGGCCAAAAAAGAAACCGCGTCTAGCTTCCAAAGCCAAGGCTAAGAACCACGTCCAGAAAGAAGATGTCGACGAGCAAGAAGCTCAAGATGCGAACTCATGGCACGCCTACAGGGATCCCATGAAGAATGTGACTGTTGTCATCTTTGGTGACAAGGTCGAATTGGAGAACGCCCGTGACAAGAAGTTGCTGACGCAAGCCATCATGGCTATCTAGGAGACTGACGACTTCGTTGCGGATGTCAAGGTGCCCGCTTGGTCCGAGTATCCCATATCGTTCAGTCACAACAATATGTGGGCCAAAAACCCCGACGCCGGTCATTTCCCGCTGGTCCTTGACCCGGTAATAGACGGCATCTGGTTCGAGAAAGTGCTCGTTGATGGTGGCAGTGCCCTGAACATTCTGTTCTATCCGTCCTTCAAGGAGCTAGGGTTGAAGCAGGAAAACCTCAAGCCATACAAATCTCTATTTTGGGGCATCATGCTAGGCAAACCATCATACCCTATCGGGCAGATTACAGTGCCCATTCAGTTTGGGATGAAGCAGCACTTTCGCATCGACCACATCACTTTCATCATGGCCGACTTCGAGGGCATCTACCACGCCATCCTTGGCCAACCATGGATCGCTAAGTTCATGGCAGTTCCTCATTACGGGTACCTTGTGCTGAAACTCCCAACCGAGTAGGGTGTCCTGTCCCTACACGGTAACGTCTTCATGGCACGTGTGTGCGAGTCCGATGCCTATGCAGCTGCGGAGGTCGAAGAGTTGAAGTACGCCATGGAGCACACCAGCTTGGGTGTCAAGGAGGCGCCCCTTGTGGAGCTTGAGGTTCCAGTCGGGTCTGCTCGGCGACCTTCTAACAAGGTCAAGCAGCACAAAGTGATCCAGCTCGACCCGAACGACCCTCAAAGACCACAAAGATCAGGGCTACCATTCCCCCCAAATAGGAAGACGCGCTCATCCAATTCCTTCGAGAGCACATCAGCATGTTCTCGTGGAAACCCACTGACATGCCAGGTGTCCCGAGGGAAAAGGCCGAGCACAACCTTGACGTCTCAAAGACAGCCAAACCGATCAAGCAGAAGATGCGATGGTTCGCTCGTGACCGCAAGGAAGTCATTGGGTAGAAGTAGCCAAGCTTCTGGCAGTTGGCTTTATTAAAGAGGTGTATCACCCGGAGTGGTTAGCCAATCTAGTTCTTGTACTAAAAAAGAATAATGAATGGAGAATGTGCGTTGATTACACCGATCTCAACAAACACTGCCCTAAACAGACTTTCAATCTCCCTCGAATCGACAAGGTTGTAGACTCTACTGCAGATTGCGAGTTACTCTCCTTTCTAGATTGCTACTTGGGCTATCATCAAATAGCCCTCAAAATGGAGGACCCGGAGAAGACCACCTTCATCACCCCCTTTGGTTCTTTCTGCTACAGGACCATGTCATTTGGCCTCAAGAACATCGGAGCTACTTACCAGTGGGCCATCCAGGCCTGTGTCGAGCACGAGATCACCAGCGACCTTGTCGAGGCATATGTAGATGACGTGGTGGTGAAGACCAGGGAGTCTCACACACTGGTTGCTGATCTCCAGCTGACCTTCACGGCCCTCAACAACTTTCAGTGGAAACTGAATCCCAATAAGTGTATCTTTGGCGTTCCTTCTGGAATCCTGCTCGGCAACGTCATCAGCCAGGATGGCATACGCCCAAATCCCGAGAAGGTTCAACTTGTGCTGGACTTCCAACCACCAAAAAGCGTCATGTTGACACCATTTTTTGGCACGTGTCAATAAGGATCAGGAGACTAAACTAAATCGGCAAGAGGGTGGTTTTTCTTCAGCATTGCTTCCAAGTTGCCGATGGGTGGTTGCCGATGAAGGGCATATTGATCTTGTACATTGCCAATGAAGCCGAAGAGCTATTGCCGAGGAGAGTGATAGAGAGCTAGGGGATCGTTGCCGATGAAGCTGAAAAGCTGTTAGAGTATCATTGCCGATGAAACGGAAAAGCTATTGCCGATAAGATAGGCAGGAAGGCTAGAAAGTTGTTGCCGATGCCAGGTATGTGCCGATGAAGAGATAACCTCATCATGACGGAAGCGGACAGAGGATCGGCAACACGGAGCTTATGATTTTTGTATTATAGTTTGAGTCCAATTCCTGTACGAGTTTTATTTCTTTCCTTAAAGAGATGGAGTTTGTATAAGGAATTAGTTTATTTCTTCTATATTTGAGCTTTGCGTGTTAAATTAGGATTCTTCAGATAGTAAGAGTATAAATATGTGCCGAAGGGCATTGTAACAGAGATCCAAGCATCAATAAACAAATCTACTTTTTATCACAATTTACCTTTACCAGTACTTTACTTTTTGACGACTTCATCAAGTATCTTTTCTTTTTCAACGAGTTCTTTCAAGAATCGACGGGCTGCATCAACTTGATCTCCGGCGACCTTGTAGGTTCCGCCTCTACCGAGCACGATTTAGGCTTTGACTTCCGGGCGTATCGCTGTCATCTCGTCTGATCTGTTCAACAGTTATCGAATACATTCTGAGCTTTGACGTCCGGGCGTATCACTATCGTCTCGTTCGGGTTTTATTCAAGTTATCATCCTTGTCGATTAACAGGTCAAATCAACTGGCACGCTTCGGATATCGAATTTGGGTATTAGCCCGGTGTGTTTGCAGATAAGAATTTTGCATCAACACATTATTTGGCACGCCCGGTGGGACAAAGTCAACAGATTTATCATGAAGAATCCTGCTGATATCAATCCAGAGAACATCATCGAGATATCAGAGTCAGATCTCAAGGAGGATCAGAAGCTTGCTATGGAAAAAGCCATGGAGGACTACAGGCAGCTTTGTTTGAAATCTTTCAGCAAGAATAGGGGCGAAGAAGTCATTCAGAAGTAAGATCTGCCGTTGCCTCGGCAAGTAACCTTTGATTCCAACCCTGGTAAATTATAGGAGATGGTTAATTCTGCATTAAATCAAGCTTTGATCAACCACTCCACCGTGCTGTCTAATACTATCTACAATGCTGTTGTGCAAACATTAAGAGAAGGACAAGCACCAGGTTATGTCAGGCCGGCATATCATCAGCCAGGATCGGCATCTATCAATACTCCATCGGCAACTCCAGCCGTTGAGAGTAGGGAAGCGCCTACTCCTCTAGTTATATCAGGACCACCTATCATTGAAGCCACACCGATAGGATCAGATCTAATGTCTCAGGAGAGGCCTAGTACTCAGTTGAGCATAGATCTATCGGCATCGGCAATGTCAGGTCCTTTAGGTCAACACAGTCAAGTTGCTGCTAATTGGTGGGGATACGAAATGCCTCCAGGTCCATCTATTGTCAACTCTGGACTGCCTCAAGTGCATGATGTAGCAGGGAAGGGTCCAATGACATCGGCTACTCCAATTCGGCCGATGACTCAAGTGTCACATTACTCTACTACACCTCCTGCTATACAACCATTGTCAATGGGATTCCACGTGCCTCCGCAACAGATATCTTATGCAAATCCATTGGCCAGTCCTTCACCAGTTCAACAGAGAGTTTCCACTGCAGGATAGCCCATAGTGCCATTCATATCTCAATCTAGGTTATCTGCAATTCAGGGCAATTATGCTAGCTATCATCCACCCATACAAGAGCATCAATTGTCCGCAAGCTATCAGCCATCAGCAAGTCAGGTGCCGATGAGTTATAATCTCAATTGGTCAGAGCAAGCGCCAATTTAGCAGTATAGTCCACAAGTAGCTTTCCAGGATCAAACATCGGTAAAACAGCCGATGAGCTTTGCTCCACAGACTGATGCTGCGAACATGCCGATTCCGCCAACCAGAGTGCCACAGGGGTATGTAGAAGCATATTAGCCAGCACCTCCAGTAGAGATTCAGCCAGTGCATCGGCAAGATCAAGATGCGTTTTGGACCAATAAGATCGCAAAAGTGATGAAAGAGCAATTCGGGATTCAGCCCAAGATCAATACTTACTCTTATCGGACTCCGTACCCTCCAGCTTATGACTCAGTTCCTTTCCTAAATCGGTACAAGGTGCCAGATTTCACTAAGTTTTTTGGGCAGGATGATACATCAACGATGGAGCACATCAATTGATTCATCATCCAGTGTGGAGAAGCTGCTAACAGGGATGAGCTGAGGGTCTGTTTATTCTCGTCCTCTTTGTCTGGATCGGCATTCACGTGGTTTATCTCATTGCCACCAAATTCCATTCTTACTTGGGCTAATCTGGAGAGACAATTCCACAAGTACTTATTTGCTGGTGTCCATGAAAAGAAGCTTACCGATTTGATGAAGTTGAGACAGCGAAGCAACGAATCGGTAGAGAGCTTTGTGCAAAGAGTTTGAGATATGAAGAACAGGTGCTATAGCTTAGTGCTTGATGATCGCCAATTAGCTGGTTTGGCTTTCCAAGGTCTATTGCCGCATCTCAGGGACAAGTACGATTCTTAGGAGTTTGAAAGTCTTAGCCATATTGTGCAGAGGATCTCTGATCAAAGTGCTCGAGCTCCAGAACCTAGGAGGAGCTGGAACAAGAAGGTGTCCTTTGTAGAAGAGGCAGAGGAGTTAGATTTAGATGAAGAACCAACTATCGGCTTGGCTGAGTGGGTAAAGGGAAAGAAACCGATTTCTTGTCCTTTTGATCCAAAGGAACCAGAGAAGTTCACATTTGATATCACGAAGGCCGATAAAATATTTGATCTGCTGCTTCAAGAGGGCCAAATCAAGCTGTCACCCAATCATGTGATTCCATCGGTAGATGAGCTGAAGAAGATGAGGTACTGCAAGTTTCATAATGCAACTTCACACAGTACCAATGACTGTAAAGTTTTCAGGCAGCAGTTGCAATCGGCAATTGAATCTGGGAGAATCAAATTTGATAACTCTAAAGCTCAGAGGCCGATGAAGATTGATCAGCATCCTTTCCCTACAAACATGGTGGATGCCATAAGCAAAACCAAAGTGTTGACATCGGCAAGCGCTAAGAGGAGGACGTCGGTAGATCCTAGACATCAAGTAATCGCCGATGACTTGAAGGGGAAGGAAATAGTTGAAGAAAGCAGCAGTTCTAGAAGACCTCCTAGACCTGCTCCCTATGAAGTTTCAGGTGATCGCTATCGGCAGCGACAGGAAGAGTTGCGTCGGGAAGAATGGCATCGGCATAAAAATCATTGGAGATGCCCGTTCTTCATCTACTGCTGGAAAGAAGGCATGAAATTGCCTACTGTTAATAGATGCCCCGAGTGCAATGGTTATGATCGAGCCGATCGGGCAAAAAGAAGAACACTCTATGGTAATCAGAGCAGATACATCAATGAGCCGATCAAGGGAAGAGCATCGATACATGATCGGCTGGGGGGCAGAATCAGTGTACATGAAAGGCTAGGCAGGCATGACGACTGCTTGCCGATGAACCGAGAGGAGCTCGAGGAGATGGCCAATGCAAGAGTTCCTGATGAGGAAATTCTTTGCAGAAACTCTAGTATAAACTGCCCAGGTTCAGGTACGAAACTGTATCAGCCCATTTGGAAGATGAAGCTTCCTCAATGGTGCCCTGAAGGTCTGACAAAAACTCAGAAGAGGAAGATGCAACGGGAGCACAAAGAAGAAAACCCCCGTGGGGCAAAATCTAAAGTGTGGCAGCCGAAGCGCAAAATTAAAGGCCCATCGGCAGATGTCAACATGGTTTTCATGTTGCCGATGGAATTCCGAGCACTTGCCGATGAAGAAGAAGAGTCAGTTCTTTCAAAACAAGTGGCTCAGCTAACCTTGGATCCGATGATGGCCGTCTTTGAGAAGCCTATCGACGATGAGAGACAGCATCTCAAAGCATTATTCATCAAGGGCAGAGTTGATGGGCAGCCTGTGTCAAAGATACTCATAGATGGAGGGGCTGCGATTAACATCATGCCGTATGCTGTGTTTCGGAGGCTCGAAAAAGGAGATCAAGATCTAGCTAAGATGGACATGAAACTCAAGGACTTTGAAGGGAACATATCACCGGTCAAGGGAGCGCTGTGCACTGAGCTGACCATTGGCAGTAAAACATTGCCGACCATGTTCTTTGTCATCGGTGGAAAAGGTGCCTATAACTTGTTATTAGGAAGAGATTGGATTCACGCTAATTGTTGCATTCCTTCTATGATGCACCAATGCCTCATGTAGTGGGTTGAAAACAAAGTCGAGGGGGTTCCCGGTGATTCATCATATATAATTGCATCGGTAGAATCAGAAACTTATGAGCGGTCCAAGTGCATATCAGGAGAAGCATGGGATTTGGAGTTCCTCAGGATTGCTGATTATGAGCTGCCACCGATCCAAGCAGTCGGCTCTGAAGATGAGTTGTAAATGGATAGGTTTGCCGATGATGGAAAATTGGGCCATGGGTTTACATCGGCAGATGACTTAGTTGAAGTAGATATTGGTAACGGCGATAGACCAAGGCTGACTTTTGTTAGTGCTAAGTTAGATCTCCAGAGCAAAGAACAATTGATTGCTTTATTGAAAGAATATAAGGATTGTTTTGCTTGGGATTACACAGAGATGCTCGGGTTAGATCAAACAATTGTTGAACATCGGTTACCTATTAAACAAGGATTTCGGCCACATCAGCAGCCCGCACACCAATGCAATCCTAAAGTGCTGCCTGATATTAAGGCCAAAATAATGAGGTTAATTGAAGCAAAGTTCATCCGACAATGCCGATATGCTGAATGGATTTCTAATGTGGTGCCTGTCTATAAGAAGAATGGGAAACTTCATGTCTGTATTGATTTTAGGAATCTTAACAAAGCTACACCGATGGATGGCTACCCGATGCCCGTTGCTGATTTATTAATTGATGCTGCTGCTAGACATCGGATTATTAGCTTCATGGACGGGAATGCCAGATATAATCAAATCTTTATGGCTGAAGAATATATCTCCAAGACTGCCTTCAGATGTCCAGGTCATGTGGGGTTATTTGAATGGATAGTCATGACTTTTGGTTTAAAGAATGCCGGTGCTACTTATCAGAGAGCAATGAATTACATTTTTCATGAGTACATCAGCACATTGGTTCAAATTTATATAGATGATGTGGTGGTTAAGTCTGGAGACTTCGAGAACCATCTGGCTGATTTGCGAAAAATATTGGAGTGCACAAGGAAACATGGGTTGAAGATGAATCCTAACAAGTGTGCATTTGGTGTATCGGCAGGACAATTCTTAGGCTTCATGGTGCATCAGAGGGGTATTGAAATTAGCAGGAAGTCCATTGATGCAATCAACAAAGTGATTGCTCCTACCGATAAAACTGAGCTACAATCTCTGATCGGCAAGATCAATTTTATTCAAATATTCATATCTAATTTATCAGGAAGAATCAAAGCTTTCAGTCCATTATTGAAGCTGAAGGCCGATCAGGAATTCATGTGGGGAGAAGAACAGCAGTTGGCTTTAGAAGAAATTAAGAAGTATTTGGTGAATCCACCAGTGCTAGTTCCACCCCAACACGGGGAGCCCTTCAGGTTGTATCTGTCGGGTGATGATGAAGTCATTGGGTCAGCTCTAATCCAAGAGTTTGAAGGGAAAGAACGTGTAATCTATTACCTGAGCAGAAGATTGGTAGATGCTGAGACCAGGTATTCAGCCATTGAAAAGTTATGTTTATGCTTATATTTCTCCTATGTTAAATTAAGGCATTATCTGTTAATGGCCGAATGCATGGTTATATACAAAGATGATGTGGTCAAATATATGCTATCAATGCCAATTCTAAGTGGAAGTATCGGCAAGTGGATTTTAGCGTTATCAGAGTTTGATCTGCGGTATGAATCGGCTAAAGCAGTCAAGGGGCAAGTCATGACTGATTTTGTTACTCAGCACTGCGGCGTGGTGAATTCTTTGGAGATTGCTCCATTGACACTCTTGTTTGATAGTTCTACGTGTGGCAAAGGGGCAGGCATCGGCATTGTGTTGATATCACCTCAGGGGAAGAAATATGAATTCTCATTGCCGATTGCTACCACATCGACAAACAATTAGGCTGAGTATCAGGCTGTATTGAAAGGTTTGGAGTTACTCAGGGAAGTCCGTGCCAATGCTGTTGAAATCTTCGGTGATTCGATGCTGGTCGTTAATCAATTAGCTGGGGTATATGAATGTCGAAGTGAGGTTTTAATCTCATATTACGAGAGATGTTGACGATTATTGAAGGAGTTCAAAGATTTTTGCCTTGAACATATCTCCAGATTGCATAATGAAGAAGCTAATCAGTTAGCGCAACATGCTTCGGGGTATCAGCCAATCCGCGAAGTGTTGACATCGGCAATTGATGCCGATGACTGGAGGAAGGAGATTGCCGATTATTTGAAAGATCCATCTAGGAAGGTCGAGAGACATGAAAGATTTCAAGCTACTAAGTATGTGCTCCTTGGTGATGAATTATATTATCGGACAATGGATGGAGTTTTGCTCAAGTGTCTTGGTGAAGAAGAATCAAAGAGTTTAATGGGCGAAATCCATGAAGGAGTATGTGAGGCACATCAATCGACTTTCAAGATGAAGTGGATGATCAAGCGAAATGGATATTACTGGCCGACGATACTCGAAGATTGTTTCAAGTATTTTAGAGGGTGTCAGGAGTGTCAGAAATTCGACAACGTTCAAAGAGCGCCTGCATCGGCAATGAATCCTATCATTAAACCATAGCCATTTCGAGGATGGGCTATTGATCTCATCGGTCAGATATATCCACCATCAAGCAAGGGGCATAAATTCATACTTGTCGCTACCGATTACTTTACAAAGTGGGTCGAAGCAATTCCTCTGAAGAATGTGACATCGGCGAACATGATTGACTTTGTAAAGGAGCATATTGTGTATCGGTTTGGTATTCCTCACACTATTACGACCGATCAGGGAACCATGTTCATGTCAAGGGAGTTTGATAGATTTGCCGATGAGATGGGGATCAAGGTCTTAAATTCCTCGCCTTATTATGCTCAAGCTAATGGTCAGGCCGAAGCCTCTAACAAAGGGATTATTAAACTCATTAAGCGCAAGATTAAGGAAAATCCTAGAAAGTGGCACACGGTTCTGAACGAAGCTTTATGGTCGTATCGGATGGCATGCCATGGTGCTACTAAAGTATCGCCTTATCAGTTGGTATATGGACATGATGCAGTTTGGCCTTGGGAGATCAAGATTGGTTCGAGGCGGATATTTCATCAAGATCAGCTGTTGGCTGATGATTACAGTACACTCATGAAAGATGAGTTGGAAGACCTGGCAAGTCATCGGCTGAAGGCTTTAGTTAGCATCGAAGAGAACAAGAAGAGAGTTGCTAGGTGGTACGACAAGAAAGTGAAGACGAAGGAATTTGCCGATGGTGATCTAGTCTGGAAATTGATCTTACCGATGGGGACTAAGAGTACAAAGTTTGGTAAATGGTCTCCTAATTGGGATGGTCCTTATCGTGTCAATCGGTCCGTTCCTAGTAATGCCTATATCCTAGAAACTCTCGAAGGAGAAGTATTTCCAAGAGCGTTGAATGGTAAATATCTGAAGAAATATTATCCTAGTATTTGGGTAGATGGTTGAGGGAACAGGTGCATTTACTGATTCAATAAGAACGTATCGGCATTACATGAATATGAAGTTCTACAATTACCGATGCATTGCGTCGCCGTCGGAAAGAGAGACTAGGATTGAATCGCAGACGAAAAATGGGCCGTGGCAGAGGAAGCATTATATGGGCCTGTTGGTATAGGATTCCCACTACAGCGCGTGCAACCTACGAGGAGAAGTTCAAGTGGCTTGGGTAATCATGAACTGGAGGAAATTTCGGTGCATAAAGTATTTTATACTCCGAAATTGGGGGCATGTGTTGACACCGTTTTTTGGCACGTGTCAATAAGGATCGGGAGACTAAACTAAATCGACAAGAGGGTGGTTTTTCTTCAGCATTGCTTCCGAGTTGCCGATGAAGGGCATATTGTTCTCGTACATTGCCAATGAAGCCGAAGAGCTGTTGCTGATGAGAGTGATAGAGAGCTAGGGGATCGTTGCCGACGAAGCTAAAAAGCTGTTAGAGGATCGTTGCCGATGAAACGAAAAAGCTATTGCCGATAAGATAGGCAGGAAGGCTAGAAGGTTGCTGCCGATGCCAGGGATGTACCGATGAACAGATAAATTCATCATGACGGAAGCGGACAGAGGATCGGCGACACGGAGCTTATGATTTTTGTATTATAGTTTGAGTCCAACTCCTATACGAGTTTTATTTCTTTCCTTCAAGAGATGGAGTTTGTATAAGGAATTAGTTTATTTATTCTATATTTGAGCTTTGCATGTTAAATTAGGATTCTTCGGATAGTAAGAGTATAAATATGTGCCAAAGGGCATTGTAACAGAGATCCAAGCATCAATAAACAAATCTACTTTTTATTGCGATTTACCTTTACCAGTACTTTACTTTTTGATGACTTCGTCAAGTATCTTTTCTTTTTCAACGAGTTCTTTCAAGAATCGACGGGCTGCATCAACTTGATCTGCGGCGACCTTGCAGGTTCCGCGTCTACCGAGCACAATTCAGGCTTTGACTTCTGGGTGTATCGCTGTTGTCTCATCTGATCTGTTCAATAGTTATCGAATACATTCTAAGCTTTGACGTCTGGGCGTATCGCTGTCATCTCATTCGGGTTTTATTCAAGTTATCATCCTTGTCGATTAACAGGTCAAATCGACTGGCACGCTTCGGATATCGAATTTGGGTATTAGCCCGGTGTGTTTGCAAATAAGAATTTTGCATCGACACATCAAAGATATTCAGAAACTTACCGGCTGCATGGCGGCCCTGAGCCGCTACATCTCCCTCTTGGGCGAAAAAGGACTTCCCTTCTTCAAACTGCTAAAGGCTACAGCAAAATTTGAGTGGACGGAGGAAGCCGACAAAGCCTTCAAACAGCTCAAGGAGTACCTCGTGACTCCCCCAGTACTCATGGTCCCGCAAGAGGGCGAGGAGCTTCTCCTCTATATTGTTGCCACAACCAACGTGGTCAGCACCATGATGGTGGTTGAGCGCGAGGAACCCGGGCACGTCTACAGGGTGCAGCACCTAATTTACTACGTTAGCAAGGTTCTTAACGAAACCAAGCAATGGTACAATCACGTGCAGAAGCTGCTATACGCGCTCCTGATCACCAAATGGAAGCTCCTCCATTATTTCCAAGCCTACAAGGTCACGGTGGTCACAAAAGCTAGACTTGGTGCATTCTCCGCAACAGAGACGCTAGTGGTCGTATTGTCAAATATGTGTTAGAGCTCTTCATGTTCACCCTGAACTTCCGCAGTCACAATACTGTGAAGTCTCAGGCCCTGGTCGATTTCATCATGGAGTGGTCAGACCTCAACCTGCCCTTGGCTAATACATCTGTCGGCCACTGGAAGATGTACTTCGATGGTTCCCTGAACATCGATGGCCGAGGCAAGGGTCTACATCATATCTCCTTCCAAGGACACGCTCTGTTATGTCTTGCGCATACACTTCAAGGCATCCAATAATGTGGCTGAGTATGAAGCAGCCCTACATGGCCTCCGCATTGCAGTTGAGCTAGGCTTCAAACGGCTCCTGGTTTATGGTGATTCTGCTCAGGTCATCCATTAGGTCAACAAAGACTAGGATGTAGTCAATGAAAAGATGGATGCCTATGTTGTTGAGATTTGCAAGCTGGAGAATAAGTTCTATGGACTGGAATTCACCCACGTACCTCGTACTGAGAACACAGGTGCTGATGAGTTATCTAATCTCATATCATCTCGAGCCAAGGTACCACCTAGTGTTTTCGTTGAAGATCTGATTAAGCCTTCGATCCCCAATCAGGCTTACGAAGCACCTGCGCCCAGTACCACTACTGATCAGCTCGTAGCGACGCTCAGCGACAAAGCAAAAGAGGTAAAAGATAGCTACCCCGGCCAGTAGGGATCTGACAACAGTAGTGAGCAGCCACCGATTGGTGAGCCAACCGAGCAGGCAGCGCCTTCCCAGCCCGACTGGAGAGAGCCCTTTGTTAGATACCTGAATGACCACCTTGTTCCGGAGGATAAGATCTAAGCTCAACAGCTAATCCGCAGAGCCCGTGCCTACCTCATGGTCAACGGCGAGCTGATGCGCAAAGCTCCAAGGTCCGTGATTTACCAGAAATGCATCACCCAGGTAGAGGGTTTGAAACTTCTAAAGAATATTCATGCAGGAACTTGTGGTAACCATGCGGCATCATGGACACTGGTCGGTAATGCCTACCGAGCAGGGTTCTACTGGCTGACTGCCATTTTTGATGCAGAAGATTATGTGCGTTGGTGCAAAAACTGCCAGATGTTTGCTAAGCAGATTCATGTCCCTACACATGAACTTCAGATCATCCTGGTTGCTTGGCCATTCTCATGTTGGGGACTTGACATGATCAGTCCCTTCAAGAAGGCTCCTGGTGGACACACGTGTGTCTTCGTACTTATCAACAAATTATCCAAATGGATTGAGTACAAAGCCATCAAAAAAGCCTCGTCCGAGAAAGTGGTACAGTTCCTAGATGATGTTATCCACCGGTTCGGCATACCCAATACCATCATCACCGATTTAAGCTCTCAATTCACCAATGATGAGTTTTTTGACTTTTGCGATGATAATGGCATCAAGGTCAAATACGTCTCCATCGCTCATCCTCGAGTAAATGGGCAGGTGGAACGAGCTAACGATATGATTATCAACGTCCTACGCAAACGGGTATACCGAGATGACAAGGACCTTAAACCTGGTTGGTGGCTCAAGGAATTACCTGTCGTGGTCTGAGGACTGCGTACCCAGCCCAGTCGCAATACTGGAGTTTCCCCGTACTTCATGGTGTTTGGATCCGAGGCTGTCCTACCAGCCGAGGTCGCACTCCTTTCACCGTGTATCTAGCATTACAACGAAACAGCCTCGAACGAAGCTAGGGAAATCGATATCATCGCCAAAGAAGAGAGAGCACTCGAGTCCTGTGCTCAGACAGCTAAATACCTAGCTTCAGTACGATGTTACTATAACCGCAACGTCAAAGGTAGGCTATTCATGGTCGGCGACATGGTGCTACGATGAATCCAGAACACAGATGGTCTACACAAGTTGTCATCCAGATGGGAAGGGCCGTTCAGGATCAAGGCTGTCACACGCCGACGTCCTATTGGCTGGAGACGATGAAGGGTGTCGAGGAGTCCAATTCATGGCACATCAACCACCTCATATGCTTCTATCCATAGAATAAGATATGTACACAGATCTTTGTTATTTAGATATTTAATATAGTTTCATTCATTGTTTTCTTTTTCTATCACAATTCTATATTTATGCACACATCTGTCATACATGCGCCCTGTATAAGTCTCAGTTAAACTTTGTTTTCTGCTCAACGAGAATGGCTTGACAAGGCACTGTACAGAAAACTCTTACGATGTGTTACAGCTCCGTGCTACATGGCACTAGAAGATTTTAGCAGTCGCTCTCTAACAGTGCTAGGTACCTAGTGATCCAGGGAGTCCTATGTTGTTCACTAGTGCATCCCTAGTTACCCGACAGAGTTAGCTTGCTTCGAGGGTGAGGGCAAAACTTAATTGATGACATCTTTTTGAAAGAATGAACTACGCATAAAATATGCATCTAAAAAAGCAAACGGCAAAATGTTTACCACCCACTTAAACATGCCTAACTTATCTGCATTTAAAAGGCTAAAAAGTTTTTGAGCACCACCTGCTCGGTACAACTTACAAAACAGTGTTTTTTACATACAAACATTGTTTATAGCTATCGGGTACCTGGGTAAGGGGTAACCTAAACCTCTACCCAGGAGAGTTAACCCCCGAACAATTAAACCCAAAAAAGCATGCAACTAGCCTGAGGGAGAAAGGTCCACCAGTGTACATCAAGCCATGCTAGGCCGGACCACGAGCAGCATCCAAGTCAAGACCATCCCCCACTCAACGTGGTGCCTCAAATGACGAACACCCACCCAAGCGAACGACCCCCCGTCAGGGTGACGGAGTGCATCGAGGGCGGCCGACCCCCCGTCAAGTGACGGACCTCCGCGCGGGCGGATGACCCCCTCGATGATGGAAAGTCCACGTAGGCGAATGACCCCCCGTCGAATACCACACCCCTCGACCACCTGCTCCCTGTACGACACCCAGAGCAGTTATTATATCTCACCTAATCCTGCCAACCCCCATGGCTACAGTGACTGTAATGATGGGCAAGCACGAAGGTCTTGTCCATCTTTTACCGCCCGTCCCCGGGGAAGCGCTGATTCGTACAGACCACTATTCTTCTGTGCCAGTCACTGTGCCCCGACAGGCACCCCCTCGAGTCGCCAATGTCAACATCAATACCAGGGATTCCAGGGGCTCATTCTTATCTACACGGCCTCGAGGCCCCCTGGTACCTCTCGACCCGGATTCGCAGCAGCCACGTTCCACGGTTCAGCCACTCCCGTACGCCATCTCCTGCAAGCCGTACACCCTTAACAAGAGGTCACATCTTTCACCTTGCTGCTGAGGCATGCCAGAGTCATCATCAGGACTAGTCAATCCCTGACTTTGCCATGACATCTCAGAAGGGCAAATCTCATCATCACATACATTGCTACAGGGCTCGACATCGCTTCAGCACACACCCCTACAATGTGCACAACATGATCGATCCTTGACGTCATCGCTTACGATTGCCCTCACAACACCATTAGTGTTTTTTGTATACCTATGCCCCTCCTTAGACTATAAAAGGGGGCGTAGGGCTAGCTGAAAGGAGGGTGAACTCATTCGAATTCACTAAGCCTCACCAGGCAAATTGCAAGGCATCGGGCTAGCGCTTCTAGGCTCAGGCTTTACTCGCCACCCTGAGTTCGTATACGATCACTTATACCCCCCTATACATGCACTTCGGTGCAAGATAATACAAGACATCCTCCCCCGCTGGACGTAGGGCCTTCTCTTGCCCGAACCAGGATAAATTGTGTGTTCTTCTTGCATCACCATCTGGATTAGAGAGCACGCAGCACGTAGTTACTCGTCGATGTTATGCCCCTAGGGTCGTGACACCGACAGTTGGCACGCCAGGTAGGGGGCTCTGCATGTCGCCAGCGTTTCCCGCCATTCTTCGGATGGCCAACTCTATCCCACCGCTCCCGTTCACCACCGTGATCTGGTTCAGGAGCTTGGAGTTCATGTCACTCAAGCACGGCTATGACATGGTCCTACTCTCGGTCGGAGATCCAAGCAGAGGCAATCGCGAGCCCCACGTACAGGAAGGGTCGCATGCTAGTCCCACCATCACGTCCCCACCACCAGGAGGAGGCAGGACCGGCGTAACCATCATCCTCACGCGGGCGAGATGACACTCACCACGGCCACCCAACGGCTGACCAGTGATGCAGGGTCCCTGGTTGGGAACCTATCTGACCTGAGTTTGGCTCCGGGGGATGTGTCAGTGGAGCACCGCGATGACTCAAGCTTCAGCTTTGTCACACGCTTGTCAAGGTGGTTAGGGATAGCCTCTCCAGCAGACACGGTCCCGACGCCACCCGACCTACTTCAGCATGGGCTGTTCAAAGACCGACACCAATTTCTTTTCAGCCTCAACAACGCCGCAAAGATGTACTCCTCCACGGTGAGCACCGACATGAGCGGGTACAAGGACCTCCCAGGGCAGCTCCTTCACACCACCATGAACGAGCTGACTTCCGTGCTGGCCTCCGAGCACCCAGAGTCTTCAGAGACTCTTGGCCCGAGGCACTACACCCTCGGTATGATGCGACGCCAGCTAGAGGAGGAACGGCGGAGGCAGTTCCCCATCTTCTACTCCGGCGACCCTGACTCCGACTCTGACCACTATGACCCCACGCATGAGTGCTTCCACATCAATGGAGCCGTTGCACCGAGTGTCGACACCATCGACCACGCGGCCATGGTCGTTGCTGCGGTTTTGGTGGAAGGCGCCCTCATCATGGTAGATCAGGAGGAGAAGCCACCAGCCGCGCCAAGCGACGCGTGGTTGCCTCAGGACGCCCATGATGCCCAGCTCGTGCAAGTCCAGGAGATGCGAGCCAAGCTCGACGAAGACCAGGAGCATCTGTGCCAGCTCGAGTGGGCCCTCGAGCAGGAGCGCGGACACCTGCCCGGTGGAAGGTCTTGAGCCAGAGCCCGAGAAGTCCACCGGTACATCATTGGGGAGGAAGCGGTTGAGCGCCCCCTCTTCAACCGCGCCAGTCAGAACATCGTTGCGGCGACCATGCTCCTCGGCAACATGCTGACCCCCTCGAATCCTAAGGCCCATCGCATTGAATGCCGCCCGACCCAAGAAGGCGGTCCTCGTCTGTGAGCGCATCCATGACAACCACGAGCCCCAAAACACGCGCTACGACATCAACGAGAACCACTGACGCAAGTGTGGTGATGCCAAGGCATGAAGCTACAGTGCACACAGGGGCGGGCGCTATGACAGCGATGAGGACCAGCACCAGTCCCCCGAGCTGCCGAGCCCTCGAGTCTTCAGCAGGACGATTCGAAGGACGCCGCTGCCAAATCCCTTCCATCCCCCCACGAGCCTCATCTAGTACAATGGCGAGACCAAGCCCGAGCTATGGCTAGCCGACTTTAGGTTGGCATGCCAGTTGGGCGGGGCACGCAACGATCACGCCATCATCCGTTAGCTCCCCCTGTTCCTATCGGACACCGCCTGAAGGTGGCTCGAGGAACTTCCCCCCGACCAGATCCACCACTGGTCCGACCTTGTCAGGGTGTTCGAGGGGAAATTCAAGGGAACTTATGTGCGACCTGGAAACAAGTGGGACCTCTGAAGCTACAAGCAGAAGCCCGGGGAGTCCCTCCATGATTTCGCTCGAAGCTTTTCCAAGCAACGCACTGAGCTCACCCATATCCCCAACGATGACGTGATCCTGGCATTCATTGCCAGGACTACCTGCAAGGAGCTAGTTCGAGAGCTGGGGCGTAACCCCTCGAAGACCGCCGATGAGCTGATGGACGTTGTCGCTAGTTACAGCACTGGAGAGGAGGCTATCGGTGCCTTCTTCGACGCCATGAGCTAACTCCACCATGGGAGGGCCCTTTCATTGTTGTAGAAGTGTTAAAGCCTGGAACCTACAAGCTAGCCAACGGGAAAGGCGAAACCTTCAACAACGCATGGAACATCGAACAGCTACGTCACTTTCACCCCTAGGGCTTCGAAGCCTTGTTTTTTCCCATGTCATGAATGAATAAGAAGTACTTTCATTAACAAGTTCAATTTTTTGTTCACATGCATAAGGTAGCCTCAACTCTGCCTTAACAGAGTCGAGCCTCTCTCGGGGGCTAAAGGGGGAAACCCCCCGAAGTTCCTAAAAACTCGCATGTTTTTTCGAAACTCGACATCTATTCTTTTACATAGTCGACAAGGCCGCGAGGGCACCCTAAGGCCGAAGGGCTGTCAAGCCACGAGATCACCCATGTGTCCACACTATGGTACCTCCACTCACTCCCTCACGCCAAGGGGCATAACCACGCACAAAGAAGACTTAGTAAAAGCACACGATTTCAAAAAATTAGTGTGTAACGTTCCTATATGCTTCGATGCAAGTTCTTACATAGTCGACAAAGCCATGAGGGCACCCTGAGGCCAAGGGGCTGTCGAGCCATGAGAATTCCTACGCCTTCGGCCTACGGTACCTCCACTCACACCCCACATCGAAGAATGCAACCGTGCGCCAAGATGACTGCATAAAAACTCAACTCGAGCAGAAAAGGAATGACGGACTCAAATTCAAAAGCATTCAAAATGCATATAAACATCATGTTTTAATGCCCTCGAGGCCACATCGACACAAGTTAAAATCTAACCTATTACACAGGCCTTCTTGCCCAGTTTGGCTCACAGGCCGGCTTCTTCGTCATCAGCGCTGGAAGGACCTCGGGCACAAACAGCTTCGCCAGCCGACCGCCGGGCTCCTTAGTAGCCTCGACCAAGGCCATGTGCCTCTCCTCATTGTTGGCGTCAGTCCTGCTGGGGTTGCAGACGAAGCCATGGGAGACCACCCCCATGTCGTAAGTGAAGCCTGAGCAGACGACCGCCATTGCTCGCTTCACACTGACATGGAGCATGTTCCGAACTTGCTTCCTCGCGACCCGACTGAGCTCGTACAACTAGTTGGTGAGGGAGGTCCCGCGCACATCATCCTCGACCTCCACCTCGGCATCAATGTGACAGAACCGACCAATTTATTAGAGCACAAGCACACAATTCGCCACTAATTCAGCAAATCATATGATTGAGACCTAATAAACCCAGTAGTCCATGAAATCTCGAAGGATTTCAAACTTTTGTGGCACGACCAAGATCGTAATAGTTTAGCGATTCCATTCACAAGTACACAGTTCGCACATAGTTTAAAACATCATCGGAGTACGAAATAGAGTTATTACAAACCAGTTTAAAGACTCAAAGTAGCGGAAGCGATTTAAGTTCAAATACCACACACACACATTTGAAATACAGTGCCAGGTCCTTGGTCCACATCCAGCAAAAGCATCAAGTCGAGAAGAGTGACCATGCCCAAGGTCTAATCATCTCCCAAGGCGGGATAGAAACAGTTCTGACAATAACCATAAAGCATCTCACCATCTGCAAAAAACATGGGAAATAAAACCCTGAGTACGAGGATGTACTCAGCTAGACTTACCTGTCATAAACTAAAATAAGAGACTCCAAGGAGTATGCAAGGCTGTATAAGTAGGATAGCTGACTCATTTAAATTGCGGAAAAGCTTGCATTAAGAAACAATTAATAAGAACCTTCTAGCAATGTATTTTAATCTGATTATCCTTATCATGCTACATTAGCACCTGTACTAAACAAGCATGGTAATAATTATTCAACAGAAAGTAACCAATTTCTGGTTGAGTATCTTTCAGTCTCAACAGCTCAACCATCTCATCTCTTGCTCAAATTCTTACTACGATGCCGCTGCTCAAGTCAAGTGTTCACTGTCCAGGAACGATGGCGATTATAATCGATTACTAACCAGCTGGCGGGTACTCCTCACACAAACCACACTCACCAGCCACGGTGAGCTACAGGTCACTGACATCCAATTCAGGAAAAACGCGAGATCAACAGGTACCATCACATCCGGGTATCATCCGGCTGCCAGCAGGGCGCACCATGCTATATTCAGGCCTTACAACCGCGTAACCCGTGGTCCCCCATCTTCACCAATGCGATGCGTACAACAGGTCGACTCCCGGCCCAAATCAAAATTAGGCTTCGCGGTCAGAACGACTTATCCTTCCAGCTAAATGTGAGGCATAAATTCAATATGACTTGAGGACGTACAACGGACGGGGTCCTAGTTCGACACAGACGGGATAAACCACATTGAACCTCCAGTTCATTCTCAACTCCAATCCCGCTCGATCTCAATTTATTATCTCCACATGGTTATCCAAGATAACAATGTATTCAACCATTCCGAGTTACCACCTATAACTCGCGGATGACAGGAAATCACCCGACTTCTACCGATCTAGTTAAGCAGGGCTAAGCATATAATCGTACCTGAACCTAACAGGGTTGAAGTATAAACAGTGGCAAGGAATATAAGTAATGCAGCAACGGTATAAAACAACGCCTATAACTTAATGCAGCAAACAAGTAAAGGACTCAAGTTAGATATTTTGCAAACCACAGGGAGAATGCTCCGGGGCTTGCCTTTCAGGAAAGCACTTGGCTGGTGGTCGGGACACTCCGAAAGATCAGCTTCGGGATCCTCTTCGGCTGCTGCTTCCCGCACCAAAGCTTCCTGTTGGCCTTCCTCTCCTGGTGCTCCGGGAACTACCGTCTCGAGCTCTGACGATCCTGTATGATGCATAGTGCGTATGAATACCGTGCATAAATATAAATACAATGCTGATGGTGATGGTAAATGAATGCTCAGCTAAGATGAATGATATGATATTTGAAAACATGTATGATAAGCACATGTCATCTGCATTCTCTTCTACCGACAAATCTCCAAATAGGCCTCGCATTATAATTTACTCGCACACTATAAGGAATTATAAACAATCATTGTTTTGCACACTACACTCTACTGAACCACAACCAATAGAAGATCATACATATCATGACTAGCACAAAAAGCATTTTTACACACATGAAATGATAACTCTAAAGCATTATTTATAAATAAAAGAAATCAGGGTATAACTACAACATGGCTTTAGAATACTCAGAAAATTCTGTAAAAATTACAGAAGCTTAATCATACCAAACAAAGACTACCATAAAAATTTCAATTCAAAACAGTAAGTACTTTATCCGACACAAAAATGACAAGGCATCATAATTCCAGGGGCATAAAATACTTTGTACATAAAAGTATATCAAACAACAAATCTCAGAACATAATTAGCTCTAGATTGACATAAAAACACTCTCCAAAAAGTTTCATGCACAAATTCCTTATACATTATTTATTATGAATTATTTATCCTCACATGAAAATAGGCACCATAACTAGACATAGCAAAATTTGCATATGACATAGCCTAATAATATTTTTCACAGATAGAGCATGACATAAGAAGACTAACAAACTTGGTCTCACATTTTTTGAGCAACAGAGAATTAGTTATGCATTTCCTAAGATAAATGCAATTAATAGAGATAAATAAAGCTATACAGAAAAGTTTCACAAATTCCACATTTCATATTTTTCATGCATAGATCATCTCATAAGAAAAATACTGCAAGTTGAACCAACTCATTTGGATGAAAAATGAGCAAGTTATGAATTTTCAAAGCTTTAAACAAAATCTGAAATCTATTCTGGAAAAGAAAAAGGAAAAGCACTTTACACCGGGGACCCTGACATTTCCAGAAACTAACCAAGCCCTAACCGGTAAATCCCTGTGTCTGGCAACTTTACACCGAGAACCTTAGGGTTTCCTACATTCTAACCCGACGTCCTTGCACAGGAAAGGGAGAGGACGACGGCGTCGGCGCGGGCTCACCGGCGGCTACCGAGGTTCTCCGGCCACTCCGACCTAAGGGATAGCACGAGGGGGACGGCGCGCATCGATTGCAGGGTGAATCGTGGTTGGAGCGAAGCCGAGGCCGCTCGGGCCACGTGCGCAGGCGGGTGGCGGCTCCCCGACGGCGGCGCACTTGAAATTCCGGCGAGGGCCGACCCGCACGGACCTCATGAACTAGGGCTACAGCTGCTACTCGACTAGATGAACCTAAAGCTCGAGAAAGAGAGAAGAATTGTCGGTCGAATCGACCCGGACACGACAGCGGCGGTCACAGGCTCACCCGCCGCGGAGAAGAAACCCTCGATTGGGGGTCTTACCCTCGACGAGGACGGGTGGTAGGGAGCGCACGAGCTAGAGCACGTCGAGGCGGGTCTGGTGACGCACTTGGAGAAGAAAATGCACAGCGGGGTGGCTCGGCGACAGCAGGCTCAGTCGGCGGCGGCGACGGCGGGTCCGCGGAGCTGAGGCAGGAGGCAGGGAGAGACGAAATTGAAGGGGGGACAGAGAGAAGGAAGCAGCTGCGGTCTCTTTAACACGGTCGGGACGGTCGCTGTCGCCCCGGACGGTCGGTCGACGCATGCCACGCGGAGCGCGCGGGCTGGGCGACATGGGCGGTGGCCGAACATTTCCCTGACGGCTAGGGCACAGCCGTCACCAGAAAGCTATTTCTATGAATTTAGAACAAACTTTGCTGCTTAATAACTCTTAAACTAAGCCGAATTAGCAAAAACTCAAAATAGATGAAATGTAGCTTTTGAAGAGTAGAACATTTCATCTTAAAGAAGTTCTACCAGATTCTGCCTTGATTTTGAAATACAAAAATCCAAATAAAATACCTTTTAAAAATTCCCAAAATGGAAAATCAGCCCCCAATTCTGCCCTTTTTCAACATTTTTGAACACCTTCCAAGCATTTTCATGAAAAGTGGTAAAAATAACTTTTGTTCCTTATAAAATTCTCTACAAACTTTATTTAGGGTGTACACACATGCAAGCACTCTAGCTACCACTTCCAATTCAGTCAAACAAAACTACTTTCATGGTCCACCTTGTTCAACCATGACAACAAAGCTTAATTAGCCAAAACCATAAACATAAACCTAGGTTCATTTGGTGTCCTAATCATGTCTAGGTTACCTTAGAGGTCATCCAACACCAAACACTCATACCACATATGCACTTCATGTGAAAGGCAAGCAAAATTCGAATAATCAAGCATGATACATGAAATGACAATCACTCTTTTCATTAATGTTATGCATAATGATGCTTATGCTTAAGAATGCAAATGATTATGCTTGCTTAACACCAGAGTGTTACAGCCCTTCCCCCTTGAAGAAATCTTGTCCCGAGATTTGAGTAGACTAACCATTCTTTATGAAAATCGGGATATACTTCTTTTAAATAGTCCTCGGTTTCCCAAGTGGCATCGTTATCATCATGATGGCTCCAAGAAACCTTATATTGCCTGACCACACGATTTCTGGTCACTCTGTCTTTGACATCCAGGAGTCTCATAGGTTTCTCTTCATAAGTTAAATCTGAACTCAGCTTAATGTCTTTAACTTTAACGGCTTCCTCAGTTGGAACACGTAGACATTTCTGGAGTTGGGATACATGGAAAATAGGAAACACTGCACTCATCTCTTCAGGCAGTTTGAGCTTATAGGCCCACAATCCTTTTCTTTCCACTATCTGATATGGACCAACATAACGAGGTGCTAGTTTTCTTTTAACACCAAAATGTTGCACTTTCTTCATAGGAGAGACCTTCAGATACACATAATCACCAACATCAAAAGTTAGAGGTCTTCTTCTCTTATCGGCATAACTTTTCTGTCAAGATTGTGCAGCTGCTATGTGTTGTTGAATTGTTCGAACTTGCTCTTCAGCTTCTTTAACAAAGTCAATACCATAATATCTTCTTTCTCCAGGTCCTACCCAATTCACAGGCGTTCTACACTTTCGGCCATACAGTGCCTCAAAAGGAGCCATCTGTATACTCTCTTGGTAGCTATTGTTATAAGAGAATTCTGCCAAAGGTAACCATTTCTCCCATGAGCCCTTGGATGATAAGACACAAGCCCTCAGAAGATCTTCAAGAACTTGATTCACTCTTTCTGTTTGGCCTGAAGTTTGAGGATGATAAGCTGTACTATGATTCAGCTTTGTCCCCAAATCCTTCTGCAAATGTTCCCAGAAATGAGCAGTGAACTGAGATCCTCGATCAGATACAATCGTCTTGGGAATTCCATGCAAACGGATAATCTCCCTGAGATAAATATCAGCATATTGAGGCGGTCGATAATCTGTACGCACTGGAATAAAGTGCGCACTCTTGGTAAGTCGATCCACGATTACCCAAATAGAGTCATGCCCTTTTTGAGTGATGGGAAGTCCGGTAATGAAATCCATACTGATATCTTCCCATTTCCATTCAGGAATCGGCAACGGTTGAAGCATTCCGGCTGGCTTCAAATGAACAGCCTTTATGCGACAACAAATGTCACACCGTGCGACATAAGCTGCAATCTCCTTTCTCATTTTGGTCCACCAATAGCGAACCTTCAGATCATGAAACATCTTACTACCGCCAGGATGAATAGATAACTTTGATAAGTGAGCTTCATCCATAATTTGATTTCTGAGTTCTCTATCTTTTGGTACGACCAGACGATCATCAAACCATAAGATTCCCTTCTCATCCACTCGGAAATGCTTGAGCGGCTGTTTCAACATTTTCTCCTTGATATGACCTATACCCTTGTCAGTTTTCTGACCTTCGATAATCTTACTTTCAAGCGAGCAACTAATTTGGATGTTACGCAGCACAACAGGATGCATGAGGCTAAAATCATCTGCTAACAATGGTTGAATAGCATGACAATGTGATTTTCGACTCAGCGCATCTGCGACTACGTTTGCCTTGCCTGGATGATACAAGATCTCCATATTGAAGTCCTTAATAAACTCCATCCATCGATGTTGTCTCATGTTCAACTCGAGTTGAGTGAAGATATACTTCAGACTTTTGTGATCAGTATAGACTTTACAGAAGTTACCCAACAAGTAATGCCTCCAGATTTTTAGAGCATGCACAACAGCTGCTAGCTCCAAATCATGGGTTGGATAATTCACTTCATGCTTCTTTAACTGATGTGAGGCATAAGCTATGACTCTTCCTTCTTGCATAAGCACACATCCTAAGCCTATTTTCGATGCATCGCAATATACATCAAAAGGTTTCCCCAAATCTGGTTGCGCAAGAACAGGAGCAGTGGTCAACAATTCCCGCAAGGTACAGAAAGCTGTTTCACACTCCTCTGTCCAGACAAACTTCTTCTCTTTCTGCAACAGATTTGTCATAGGTTTGGTAATCTTCGAGAAATCCGAAATGAAACGACGATAATACCCGGCTAGACCAAGAAAACTCCGAACTTCATGCACAGAAGTCGGCGCTTCCCAGTTCATAACCTCTTGTACTTTGCTCGGATCTACTGAGATTCCCTCATCAGATAGGACATGGCCAAGGAATTGAACTTTCTTGAGCCAAAACTCACACTTGCTAAACTTAGCATACAGCTTATGTTCCCTAAGCCTTTCTAGAACAATCCTCAGATGCTCAGCATGATCTTCTTCATTTTCTGAGTACACCAAGATATCATCAATAAACACCACCACAAACTTGTCTAATTCTAGCATGAAGACCGAATTCATCAGATACATGAAGTATGTAGGAGCATTTGTTAAGCCAAAGGACATAATAAGATACTCATACAATCCATATCTGGTAGAAAAAGCGGTCTTAGGCACATCTGCTGGTCTAATCTTGATCTGATGGTAACCAGACCTAAGATCAATCTTGGAAAACACTCTCGCCTTGGACAACTGGTCAAACAGAATGTCAATACGGGGTAACGGATACTTGTTCTTAACGGTGACAGCATTGAGTGGACGATAATCCACACACATCCGTAGAGATTTGTCCTTCTTCTTCACAAAGATAGTAGGATAACCCCATTCTGACACACTAGGACGAATAAGACCCTTGTCCAACAAATCCTTCAACTGATTTTTGAGCTCTGCTAATTCATTTGGCGGCATCCGATATGGCCTCCTAGAAATTGAGGCAGTGCCAGGCAATAACTCAATGCAAAACTCAACATCTCTATCGGGTGGAAGACCCGGAAGCTCTTCAGGAAAAACATCCGGAAATTCACACACGACAGGAATTTCGGGAAGAGGGGTCACACGAGTAGAATAGGACACACTCTCTAGCTTAAACTTTCGGGGTAATGGCACTTGAAAAGTACCCTCCCCAAGAGGATTTCTGATAGATAGCATCCTATTACCTGTATCGATCACAGCACCCCAGAATTTCATCCAACTCATTCCCACGATGACATCCACTCCTAAGCCAGGTAGAACTATCAAATTCAACCGAAACCTCCACTTATCTAGGTCTAGGGTTGCACCCTGAACTATCTGCTTAGTAGTTATATCAGCCCCAGCTGAACTAACCTTGAATTCAATACTCAATTCAAGTATCTTTTGATCATGCTTCTGTGCAAATGCTTGACTCACGAAAGACTGCGATGATCCAGAATCAAACAAAACAGCGGCAGGGATTTGATTCACAGAAAACATACCCGCAGTCACTGGTTCACCAGCAAGAATTTCCTCAATCGAGGTGTTGTGCACACGAGCTTGATATGGGCCCTGCTGCTTCTTGGGAAAAGGGCAATAACGAGCAAAGTGCCCTGCCTGGTTGCAGTTGAAGCAAGGTCCATTGAAAGGTGTCTTGTTAGCACCGGTCAAGTTGCTCTGTACTGGTTTCCCCTGTGGAACAGGAACTTTGAACGCTCTGTTATGCTTCTGCGGATTCTGAGCTGGATAATTGTTATGCCTTTTCTATTGCGGGGGCCTGAATCTTGCACCAGACATTGGTGGACGAAACGGCGTACGGAAAGCAGTTGGGGCTCTTGACTGAGAAGAACCACCTCCATCATGGGCTCTCTTACAATTCTTGACGGCAGCATGAACATTGTTACTGTTTTCTTGCATAATACAATCATTCAAGAAATCATTAAAAGTAACACGAGCAGAAGTACTCATGGTCTTCATCAACTTGGAACTCAAGCCTCTCTTGAAACTAGCTATCTTGTTCTCATCAGTGTTGACAAACTCAGGAGCATAGCGACTCAAATTATTGAAGGCGTGCAGATACTCCTTCACATTGCGAGTTCCCATAGTGAGCGACAGAAACTCAGTCTTCTTCATAGCCATCAGGCTGGGAGGAATGAAATTTCCTCGGAAAGCATGTGCAAAGCGGTCCCTAGTAATTGGAACACCCTGCGGAAAGGTGGTGCGATGTTGCTTCCACCACGTCCCTGCTTGTCCCTCAAGCTGATGGGCTGCATACTCCACTTTTAGCTCTTCTGTCAACCTTAGAAGACGAAATTTATCTTCCATGGTATTGAGCCATTCATCTGCCTCAAGTGGCTCAGGAGCATCCTTAAACATAGGAGGTTTAGTGTCCTAAAACTCCTTGAAGCTGCTGTATTGATTTTGTTGAGGACCCTGACGAACATCGCGGGCCAAGTTCTCGTGAAGAAGCTACTCTACATTGCGCTGGCTGCCCAAGAATTGAGCAAACAGCTGCTCCGCATTGGTCAAAGGTGGGGGTGGAACACCACGTTTAGATCCACCATTGCCATTAGCACCCGAACCACTACGTGTAACCGGCATCTGCATATTTTCAGCAAGAAGTATGTATCAGGTGAATGTTGTCATAATGAGAGGTGAATGTAAAAATCATGCCAAACTAAATTATCGAGGGAAATAAATTCGCACAATAAATAGAGGCACAATAATTCCAATTTTTTACATCACAACATCACTAATAATATTACTGCGAACCATCGCAAAGCGTCTTACAACTTCCATAATTTTGCCAGCATACATACACTGGACTTTTAAAAGTTGTACGGATATTACCACCTCAAACACCATGTTCCAACATTACATCAAAGTCTCGATAGCGAACAGAAGGGTTACATGACCACCTGACAGGAACGCAAAAGAACAGCTAGAGACTAACGATCCTCAGCAAGGCTACTCTCCATTGTTGCTACTCTCACTGGAAGCACTGTTCATAGCCCTCCTAGCTGCTACTAAGGCTGCTCTCAGCTGACGGATCTCCTCCTGCTTCCTGTGCACCTCCTCGTGAAGACTAGCATTGTAAGCACGAACCTCCTCCACGTCCTCTAGCACCTGCTGCTGGCGGATGCTAAGACGACGGAACTCGGACCAGGCTTCATCCCTAGCCTGAGCCATCTTCTGGCTCTCCAGCACAACCTTGTCTCGATGCTGAGACACACGGGCGACCTCCTCTCGGGAGCGCTGAAGCTCACGAGTCAACTCACGCTTCTCCTTGCGTGCATCAGCTCGAGCCTCCTTGAACTCCTCATTTAGACGAAGTGCCTTAGTCTCCATGTTGACATAGGCCCTCATCACTGCAAACATGGCACTCATGGCAGGCGTGCTGCTGCCCTGTGCCTCCTCAAGACCAGCCTCTAAGGGGTTTCCCTCAGCATGTGGCCACCTAGAATGGCGGTGAGCAATGGGGAACACTCCAGGAAAAACCTCGGCAAGCTGGTGAGGTATCTCCTCCATCAGGTGCTCTACCACGTCAAAGGCTGCAAACGTGGCACCCGTCTTGGCGGTCTTGCCCGCACCAAAATAGCTCCACCCAACCCAATGGGGGTCACCGTCCAAAGGTGGGACTACTACCTCCACACGTGCCTCTCCATAGTTCACCAAATCATCCTTGTCCCAATAGTAGTGAGGCTCCATGCCCACCGTGTACCCAGCATTGGAGAGAATCCTCCAAAGAAGGCTAGGCATGGCGTGCTCCTCCAGAAAAGTGTCCACCTCCCTTGGTGCCGACTCACGGACAGCCAAAGGACCACGGGGCGCTCTTCCTCCAGTGGACTTACGAGCAGTCTACTTGGTTCTCGCCATCTGTTCAAAAGTTGTATATCCCATAAGTTATAATTTTAAAGAAAAGAGACAATTTAATTATAAGGGAAGGAACCATGAATGTATGAATGAGCAAATTTAACCATGATGCATGCACGTCACATACGTCCTCACGAACTAATAATCTAACGCTCTATGCGGTGGCATACATCGTTCTCTCATATACGTAACTACTTCGTTCTACCGTTCGCGGTTAGTGTACCTGCAGAAAATTCATTTCAGCCCATATCCCATATGAATGCAATTCGATGTAAAAATTCACGCACCTTCCGAACAAGGTGAAAACACCAATTACTTACTACCCCAACAGTCGCACAGAAGACGACACCACCAGAAGACGGTCCCAACATGGGATACCTTCATATAAACATGTGTGCAACATGTAAATAATCCGGCATCAATAAGCACTCCCCTAGACTGGCATTTGCATCCAATCATGCTCTCACAACTCACACTTACCAGGGCGTAGAGGCAGTTGGATCCATACATTACCATTCAAGTGAATGGCACCCATACGAATCCGCCATTGTATGGGCAACGGCAAAATAACAAATATGATGCAATTTCCCCCAAGTCAGTACTTAATTAAGCCACCTGAATCCTATTGGGCAAAAAGGATATGACCACTGGCACACTCTAGTTTTCAAAACCATAGATTGAATACCTATAAATTTTGTAAATACTTTTCGCAAACCAAAAACTCTTTTATTTTAAATACTTGTGAACAGTAAAACGCTAAACCTGCTCCGATGCCAGCTGTGACAGAACCGACCAATTTATTAGAGCACAAGCACACAATTCACCACTAATTCAGCAAATCATATGATTGAGACCTAATAAACCCGGTAGTCCGTGAAATCTCGAAGGATTTCAAAATTTTGCGGCACGACCAAGATCGTAATAGTTTAGCGATTCCATTCACAAGTACACAGTTCGTACATAGTTTAAAACATCATCGGAGTACGAAATAGAGTTATTACAAACCAGTTTAAAGACTCAAAGTAGCGGAAGCGATTTAAGTTCAAATACCACACACACACATTTGAAATACAGTGCCAGGTCCTTGGTCCACATCCAGCAAAAGCATCAAGTCGAGAAGAGTGACCATGCCCAAGGTCTAATCATCTCCCAAGGCGGGATAGAAACAGTTCTGACAATAACCATAAAGCATCTCACCATCTGCAAAAAACATGGGAAATAAAACCCTGAGTACGAGGATGTACTCAGCTAGACTTACCCGTCATAAACTAAAATAAGAGACTCCAAGGAGTATGCAAGGCTGTATAAGTAGGATAGCTGACTCATTTAAATTGCGGAAAAGCTTCATTAAGAAACAATTAATAAGAACCTTCTAGCAATGTATTTTAATCTGATTATCCTTATCATGCTACATTAGCACCTGTACTAAACAAGCATGGTAATAATTATTCAATAGAAAGTAACCAATTTCCGGTTGAGTATCTTTCAGTCTCAACAGCTCAACCATCTCATCTCTTGTTCAAATTCTTACTACGATGCCGCTGCTCAAGTCAAGTGTTCACTGTCCAGGAACGATGGCGATTATAATCGATTACTAACCAGCTGGCAGGTACTCCTCACACAAACCACACTCACCAGCCACGGTGAGCTACAGGTCACCGACATCCAATTCAGGAAAAACGCGAGATCAACAGGTACCATCACATCCGGGTACCGTCCGGCTGCCAGCAGGGCGCACCATGCTATATTCAGGCCTTACAACCGCGTAACCCGTGGTCCCCATCTTCACCAATGCGATGCGTACAGCAGGTCAACTCCCGGCCCAAATCAAAATTAGGCTTCGCGGTCGGAACGACTTATCCTTCCAGCTAAATGTGAGGCATAAATTTAATATGACTTGAGGACGTACAACGGACGGGGTCCTAGTTCGACACAGACAGGATAAACCACATTGAACCTCTAGTTCATTCTCAACTCCAATCCCGCCCGGTCTCGATTTATTATCTCCACATGGTTATCCAAGATAACAATGTATTCAACCATTCCGAGTTACCACCTATAACTCGTGGATGACAGGAAATCACCCGACTTCTACCGATCTAGTTAAGCAGGGCTAAGCATATAATCGTACCTGAACCTAACAGGGTTGAAGTATAAACAGTGGCAAGGAATATAAGTAATGCAGCAATGGTATAAAACAACGCCTATAACTTAATGCAGCAAACAAGTAAAGGACTCAAGTTAGATATTTTGCAAACCACAGGGAGAATGCTCCGGGGCTTGCCTTTCAGGAAAGCACTTGGCTGGTGGTTGGGACACTCCAGAAGATCAGCTTCGGGATCCTCTTCGGCTGCTGCTTCCCGCACCAAAGCTTCCTGTTGGCCTTCCTCTCCTGGTGCTCCGGGAACTACCGTCTCGAGCTCTGACGATCCTGTATGATGCATAGTGCGTATGAATACCGTGCATAAATATAAATACAATGCTGATGGTGATGGTAAATGAATGCTCAGCTAAGATGAATGATATGATATTTAAAAACATGTATGATAAGCACATGTCATCTGCATTCTCTTCTACCGACAAATCTCCAAATAGGCCTCGCATTATAATTTACTCGCACACTATAAGGAATTATAAACAACCATTGTTTTGCACACTACACTCTACTGAACCACAACCAATAGAAGATCATACATATCATGAATAGCACAAAAAGCATTTTTACACACATCAAATGATAACTCTAAAGCATTATTTATAAATAAAAGAAATCAGGGTATAACTACAACATGGCTTTAGAATACTCAAAAATTTTTATAAAAATTACAGAAGCTTAATCATACCAAACAAAGACTACCATAAAAATTTCAATTCAAAACAGTAAGTACTTTATCCTGCACAAAAATGACAAGGCAGCACAATTCCAGGGGCATAAAATACTTTGTACATAAAAGTATATCAAACAACAGATCTCAGAATATAATTAGCTCTAAATTGATATAAAAACACTCTCCAAAAAGTTTCATGCACAAATTCCTTATACATTATTTATTATGAATTATTTATCCTCACATGAAAATAGGCACCATAACTAGACATAGCAAAATTTACATATGACATAGCCTAATAATATTTTTCACAGATAGAGCATGACATAAGAAGACTAACAAACTTGGTCTCACATTTTTCTGAGCAACAGAGAATTAGTTATGCATTTCCTAAGATAAATGCAATTAATAGAGATAAATAAAGCTATACAGAAAAGTTTCACAAATTTCACATTTCATATTTTTCATGCAAATCATCTCATAAGAAAAATACTGCAAGTTGAACCAACTCATTTGGATGAAAAATGAGCAAGTTATGAATTTTCAAAGCTTTAAACAAAATCTGAAATCTATTCTGGAAAAGAAAAAGGAAAAGCACTTTACACCGGGGACCCTGACATTTCCAGAAACTAACCAAGCCCTAACCGGTAAATCCCTATGTCTGGCAACTTTACACCGAGAACCTTAGGGTTTCCTACATTCTAACTCGACGTCCTTGCACAGGAAAGGGAGAGGACGACGGCGTCGGCGCGGGCTCACCGGCGGCTACCGGGGTTCTCCGGCCACTCCGACCTAAGGGATAGCACGAGGGGGACGGCGCGCATCGATTGCGGGGCGAATCGTGGTTGGAGCGAAGCCGAGGCCGCTCGGGCCACGTGCGCAGGCGGGTGGCGGCTCCCCGACGGCGGCGCACTTGAAATTCCGGCGAGGGCCGACCCGCACGGACCTCATGAACTAGGGCTACAGCTGCTACTCGACTAGATGAACCTAAAGCTCGAGAAAGAGAGAAGAATCGTCGGCCGAATCGACCCGGACACGGCGGCGGCGGTCACGGGCTCACCGGCCGCGGAGAAGAAACCCTCGATTGGGGGTCTTACCCTCGACGAGGACGGGTGGTAGGGAGCACACGAGCTAGAGCACGTCGAGGCGGGTCTGGTGACGCACTTGGAGAAGAAAATGCACGGCGGGGTGGCTCGGCGACGGCAGGCTCAGTCGGCGGCGGCGACGGCGGGTCTGCGGAGCTGAGGCTGGAGGCTGGGAGAGACGAAATTGAAGGGGGGACAGAGAGAAGGAAGCAGCTGCGGTCTCTTTAACACGGTCAGGACGGTCGCTGCCGCCCCGGACGGCTGTTCGACGCGCGCCACGCGGAGCACGCGGGCTGGGCGACATGGGCGGTGGCCGAACATTTCCCTGACGGCCAGGGCACAGCCGTCACCAAAAAGCTATTTCTATGAATTCAGAACAAACTTTGCTGCTTAATAACTCTTAAAATAAGCCGAATTAGCAAAAACTCAAAATAGATGAAATGTAGGTTTTGAAGAGTAGAACATTTCATCTTAAAGAAGTTCTACCAGATTCTGCCTAGATTTTGAAATACGAAAATCCAAATAAAATACCTTTTAAAAATCCCAAAATGGAAAATCAGCCCCCAATTCTGCCCTTTTTCAACATTTTTGAACACCTTCCAAGCATTTTCATGAAAAGTGGCAAAAACAACTTTTGTTCCTTATAAAATTCTCTACAAACTTCATTTAGGGTGCATACACATGCAAGCACTCTAGCTACCACTTCCAATTCAGTCAAACAAAACTACTTTCATGGTCCACCTTGGTCAACCATGACAACAAAGCTTAATTAGCCAAAACCATAAACATAAACCTAGGTTCATTTGGTGTCCTAATCATGTCTAGGTTACCTTAGAGGTCATCCAACACCAAACACTCATACCACATATGCACTTCATGTGAAAGGCAAGCAAAATTCGAATAATCAAGCATGATACATGAAATGACAATCACTCTTTTCATTAATGCTATGCATAATGATGCTTATGCTTAAGAATGCAAATGATTATGCTTGCTTAACACCAGAGTGTTACAATCAACACTGAAGTCATCGCAGTGGCACCATCCACTCTAGCCGATGAGCTGAAGAAGCCCATCATCCACCAACTCCTTGAGCTCCTGCTCCGTCATGGCCGATGAAAGCCAATCCTCCGGAGGAAGAAGTTCTGGCACCATAGCGACAGCACAGGCTAGCTCAGTGTATGGACAAGAAGAAAGATTCCCAATCTCTCCCCTCTTCTCTCTTGCGCTAACAAATAGGGCTACTCTTCTCTCCGGCGGCAGCGGCGGTGAAAGCAGGAAGGCAAGATGGGGGACGGATGAAACCCCACCTCCTGGATTTATAGGAAGGTCGAAGGGTAATGAGCAGATCCGGTGAAAAGGGCAGGTAAATCTATGCATTTAATGCCCGAACCTAACCACTCCCTTGATTTTCGGATACAGGGACACGCGTCGAATACTCGGCCTCTAGCCGTTGTCCCCGCCCCCCACAACTGCGCTGCTATGACTCCTACCTCAAAAGGCATGCCCAGCGGACGAGAGGAGTTATTCATGGATGATTCCTTCCACGGTAACGAACGCGGGCCTCGACCCCACAAAAATCTAAAGAGAGTGAAGGCTGGCCCTCGATTAGGGTTCGACAGCCGCCCACGAGTATCCGAGTCAGTGATGACCAGGGAGGAGCTGACACGAGTCCCTTGTTCGAGAATGAACTCTCAAAAGCCCCCTCAGACATATTCAAGGTGAAACGAAAGGCAACTATGGAATCTCCTTGGAGGGAGGCATCGAGCCGCCGAACCCTATCGAATGGGTTCAGAATCCATGTGTCCATTTGTTAGCTTCGATGAGAGTGCCTCCGTGGCCACCTGTCGACCCCTACCGAATGGGGCACGAGGTCTCACTTGAATTTCCCGATAACAGCTCGCAGGGGACATCGGAGCTCGCCCAAACGAGGGTAGCACGATGCTCTTCACTCCTTCTCTCATCGAAAAGAAGCACGAGGATCGAAAGAAAAAGACGGGCTTGTTCCTGATCGACCTCGATGAAAGAGGCTTGGGGGCTCGCTCGCAACCGGGTGGCCTTGATGAAGGAGGAACCAACCACCCAGGGGCTCAACAACGCACAGGATCCCTCGACAAAAAGGGGGCAAATGCGCTCAGGGCTAAAAGACTCGAGTTTCCCCCTATTGCACGCGTAAAAAGTCCTCGAAGGATTTTTCCTAATCCTCCGTGGGAAAGCATCGAGGCTACGACTCCAGTTCATTTATGCCTGATCCCCGAGGGAAGTACCCATGGCACCCAACCACCACGAAGTGGGCCTCGACAAAAAAGCTCACGCATGCCCGGGGCTTAACCACTCGAGCGCCCCTTGATAAAAGTGCATAAAGCCCTCAGAGGAGTATCCTACTCCTCTGAGGCCTCAGGGGCTACCCCCAAAGGGTGCGCTTGCACGAACCCTTCAGATAATGATAGACGCTATGACTCCAGTTCATGAGCCTTTGCGTGAGTGCCAGCACTCGCACATAGACTCGGGGCCTACTGTCGGATACCTGGGTAAGGGGTACCCTAAACCTCTACCTAGGAGAGTTAACCCCTAAACAATTAAACCCAAAAAAGCCCACAACTAGCCTAAGGAAGAAAGGTCCACCAGTGTACATTGAGCCATGCTGGGCCAGACCATGAGCAACATCCAAGTCAAGACCGTCCCCTACTCGATGTGGAGCCTCGAATGACGGATGCCCAGCCTAATTTTGAACTTTAAATAGTAAATGAATTTGACTTTAATTTCTATATAGATGTTTTACATTCATATGCCAATTATAAATGTTTTATGAACAACCTTAAAATGTGTAGTACGTTAGAAACTATGCATTGTTGCATTCATGCTACTGCATAGTGTTTGGTTAACTTGTTTGAGCTTGTTGTCTAAGCTTTGCCTTGCTTCCTAGTTGCTAACATGCTCTAACTTGTCCCCTCTAATTCCTAGACTAACTAAACCTAGTCTAACTAGCCTAAGCCAGTCCCTAGTGGACCCTGGCCATTCCCAGCCTCTACTGGCCAAGTATGGCCAGTCCTAATCAGCCATGGCCAGCACTAGCCAGCCATGGCCAAGGCAGCAGCAGCCAGCCACAGTGGCCAGCACTAGCCACCAGCGGCCGCAGGCCTGCCCGGCCAAGCGGAGCAGCCAGCCAGCACAGCATGCTGCCAGCGGCAGCAGAGCAATCGCAGCACGCAGCCCCGCGCAGCTAGCCTAGCAAGAGCCTGCACCGCTCGCCTGCGTTAGCGCTGCATCGCACCCGCGCCAGCCGCTAACGTCAGCAGCACGCAGCCCCGCCCATCGTCGCTGACAGGTGGGACCATGAGGGTGGGGCCCATAGCTATAGTGTCATCTCCTACCCGGAAACGGACACCGAGCTGGACCCCAACTTCGCCCGCTCACCTGCCTGCGCGCTATAAAGCGCATCGTGCCACCTCCCGAGCCACTTTCTGCAACCCTAGCCGCCTCTCAGTTTTGCCAAACCGTGAAACCCTAGCTGCAATAGCCGCCGAGCTCACGCCAAAGTCGACCTCGCCTTCATCGCCATCTGCCACCAAGGTGCGCCCGCGCCTGAGCTTTGTGACACTTCGAGGGTCATGATGCTACCCTCTATGGCCGCCATCCCCCTCTCTGCATGCCGCTACGCGCCGCCGTAGGAGCTCCACCGCTGTTGTTGCGGTGGCACGCCGCTCCGGCCTTGCCCCGCCAAGGTCGTGCCTCCCATCGAGTGCCCAAGTGCACACGCAACACGCACATGGCCTTGGCTTGGCCGCACGTGCCCCGCAGCCCTGCAGCCACGAGGTCACCGCCGGCGACCATGGTCGAGGTCGCCGGGGTCGACCCTGACCACCGCTGGTCCACCGTGGACCCGTGGACTTGGTCCACGGGGTTGGCCCACGGCCGGTCCACCGGACCCGGCCGCTCCCGTGCCACCGCGTGGCCATCCGCGTGGTCAATGCCCCCGCCGCCAGCACTTTTGCAGAAAATTCCATGAAGTTTTGTTATTTATGATCTAGTCCTTCGTAGTTTAAAAGTATTTAGATTTGAGTCCTGTTTTCTATAGATTAGACCCTAGTTGTGTGGGCCATAACTTTCATATTTTAACTCTGTTTTTAGCAAACTTATACTTTTTGGAATCATCTTGATGAGTAGAATAATTCTATGCTATTGTTTGCTATTGTTATCATGTTTTGGTGTATTGCTCTAATTGGAATACGTTCGATTGCATGTGTTGTTCGTGTGCGATGATTGTGGCGTGTAGAGAACGAGACGTGGGTGAACGAGGATCAGCAGGACCCGGAGGACTACGTACAACAGGACATCAACCAAGGCAAGTGCAGGCACCTTTGATCATGTTGCACCTATTTCATTTTTAATTAAAACATTGCATGTGTCTTAAATCGGCAAACCATAGGAATGACTAGCTACTCTATCCATATATCACCTATGGGGGTTTTAGATGATAGGTTTTTAGGTTGCTAGTGCTCTACCTCACCTTTCACTTGTTTAATGAAGATAAAACTTGCTTCTTAACCTGTTGGAGCCGTGGGCTCTTGGCTTCAACCGTTGGAGAAGTTGATGTTGTTCCGTATTATTGGTTGGCGGTGAATGACGGGGGAAACGGATGCTAGTGGGACTCATGTTGACGAGGGCATTCGTATCTCCTCCCCCTTGTGGTCCTATTTGTGGAGTGGCAACCTAGGACTTTCATATATCTCCAGGCTAATGGGCACTGGCTTGGTCTATTAGTAGGACAATCATGGGCAGGTTGGACAGCTTACCGATGGGTGGCTATAGCTATGGTCACTGGGGTGTTTTCAAGTATTTAGTATGGGAGGGGCTAGGGACCCGTGTAGGGGGCGGCCTCATGGTGAAGTCGCCCATACGTTTGCACTCATTGCTAGCGAGTTGTCACTGCCTATGACCCTATGAAGAACCTCGTTGTGACCTCTGCCAGCCTATTTTGGTAAAGGGCTAAGAGGCTGATCACCTCGAGCATAAAGAGTCATCACAATCTGGAGTGAAAGTGTACACCTCTGTGTAGAATTAAAATCGATATATTGTCTGTGCTCATGGTCACGAGTGGCCCAGATCCTCACATGACTTAGCCAAATGGTTTAAGCTGCTAAATCGTGGTGATGTTGTTTGAGGTTGCTACCTCAGGTTTTATCAGGATGGCTATCCGGTGTTCCCTGTGAGATGGCTATCTCATGTTTTATGATATATGCTTATATCTATGATGTTAAATGACACATTAATTGTTACTTGAACCTTAATAAAGGGTTGCGTGTCTCAACCAAGTTGATTAGAGAATAGGCTATTTTAAGTTAAATCTTAATCACTACATTAAAAATGCTATCACAGTCTACCTTTCAGCTGTACCTTGGTTTTAGCCTTTCATGCTATTATTTTCTGCCTGCATTTGCTGAGTTTTGACATGGAACTCACCCTTACTAATTCCCAAATAAAGGATGTTCAAGTGATGACTCGGATGGTGAGTTCCCTGAGAACTATCCAGGATGTAAGGCGTTGTGATGCTGCCCTCGACCTTTCCTGTGGTGAGATGAAGTCGCTACGTCTACGTTGTTTAGTTGCCTTTCACTTTGGATGATGTGATTTTAATTCCGCTTTACTCTGATGATAGTTATGTAATAATGTTACGATGTAAACGTTATATTGTTGTCTTATTCGAACACTGTGCTTATTGGACCATGTAATTTGTCGTTCATGTGTGTAATTTGATCCGGGCGCACATGAGCTTTTGCCTTGTTTTAATCCTTCAAAACTAGGGTGTGAGAAAGTGGTACCAGAGCCGTGTTGACTGTAGGATCACAAAGTCTTAGTTAGAAACGGCCGTCTTAGGTTGACCTTCTATCAGTTATTGCATATCTCATCATTATTAGCATGTTTAATTTATTATTCTACCACTATCTTGATATGCATTTACTTCAGCTATTATAATTATCATTTATTGATCATTTACTACCTTATCTTAGAATTATTACCTTGATTTTGTCATTATGATCATTATATGCATGTCTCTATGCTATTTTTGTTTCACTACAAATACCACAGATTGCATGCTATTCTTATTTCAAATTATTGCTAGCTTTTATATCATTATCTCCAGATATCTATGCATGCACTATTCATATATATCATCCTTTGATCATAGACACGTTTATTTCTTTATCATGATCTATTAACTGTTTGCTGCATGTCTTTGATCTTTGCATATTATTAGATGGTGCGCCAGCTTCTGACCTGCCACAAGAGCTCCACTAGTTACTGTCCCAGAGAGTACCCGATGACCGGACACGTGCACCACTATGAGTTCTGACATAGCTAGCACCCTAACAATGGTGATCCTTGGACTTGGGGGTCAGTACGTACAGTGCCAGGCTCTAGTCCCGCAGCAGCAGGCAAACAACCAGGATGGGCAGCAGGCACCCAACCCTGGTGCACCAGGAGGAGGACCTAGTGCAGGACGCCCTAGAACACCAGGTGCTGGAGGTCGAGGAGGTCTAGGAGGTCCAGGAGGTCTGGGAGGACCAGAAGGACCTGGAGGCCCTGGAGGTCCTGGAGTCCAGGGAGTGTACCAGGCACATGACGGTTGGATCGTCACCCTCACTGTTCATGACGGTGGCGATGACTTCTTCCACGCTCACCTGATGAGGCTTCTTCACCAGCTCTTCGGCCATGGGATGGTTGGAGTGGAGTACCGCAGTGAGTTCTGGATCCACCCTATCTACATGGACTTTTGGAGGGTTGGGTGCTATGTTGGGCGCCCCAACCCTACACTTTGTGCTCTTCAAGTTGCTTTAGTTCACGAGGCACCAGCAGACAGAGCTACCCAGCTGGAAGGCATCCCAGATGTAGCACGTCAGGCCCTATTTTCTTACAGGGATCAGTACTTCCACCTGATCAGTGAGGACACACGTCGTTACTACCCTCGCTGTACCCATGGTCAGATTTATACTAGAGTTGCTTCTACTGTTGGGGAGGACCCGAGATTGTGTACCACCGTTCAGCTCATGGTGCAGCTGAACACGGAGCTGAACTTCACTCTCTTGGAGCTACGCCAGGTGCGCCTACAGTCAGAGGAGGACTGGAGGAGGATTGCTCAGCTGGAGACACAGATCACTGGAGTAGCGCCACCACCACCACAGTGGCCAGCACTATCGCCTGCACGTGACCACATCCCCTACGGAGCAGCTAGAGGCTGTACTAGGATTGACTAGGATGTCCCTTTTATGTAATAAATAATGCTACGTTAGCACAATTAAACGTTTAGCTTATCGTCTCTGTGGTGAGTCTAGTGCGAGTGTGCTTAGAGTGTGCTTTGCTTTATTGGTGTGAGAACTTGTTTATGAACCATGGATGATTTGCTTCTTTGTAATGATTGAGATAAGATGTGGGGTGATGTCCACACTTATCATATTTATATAAGTTTAAGACTATGTTTAGTTAAATCGGGGTTTGGGTCTCTATATATTGTGCTCTATCTCTCTTTTTGCTCCATCATATCAGTTTATTCTATCATAGCCTGTTGTCACTTGTTCATATCAGCTATCAGTTTGGAGATTTTATATATTGGTTATCTATCAGTGATTGTGATATGTGAGGTTATGTCAGATGGTTCATTGATAAGAGAAGACATTATGTTGTTGCAGTTATATTCATAGTTTACATTTAGCACAGTTATATATATTGATACTACATATCCTTATACCCTACTATTATTTGCATTAGATGGTTAACACTAGGAGGACCTAATCAGGCACTGGTGGTGCTAGAGGTTCTGGTGGGAACAACCAGAACAACAACTAGAATCCTCCACCACCACCTCCTCCACCTACCGTGGAGCAGATGATGGCCATGCAGACTTAGTTCATGCAGGGCATGTCCACCATGATGGCCATGATGCCGCAGAACATGGCGATGAACCAAGTCCAGAACCAGCACCAGAATCAGAATGCCCCATCACCACCCAGGGACAGGCGTAGTGAGTTCTTGAAGGGGCGCCCTCCAATCTTCTCTCATTCCCCTGACCCTCTTGTTGCTATGGATTGGGTGAAGGATGTGGTGAAACAGTTGGAGATCGCTAAGTGCAATGATAGGGAGAAAGTTCTCTATGGATCTGGACAGCTACAGGGAGCAGCCGCTTCTTGGTGGGATTCATACCGCTTTGCTCATGCAGCTCTGGACACCATCACTTGGGTGCAATTCTCTGAGGCATTTAAGGAGTTTCATTTTCCAGCTGGACTGGTGAAGCTGAAGAAGGAGTTTGCTGATCTGAAGCAAGGCTCCATGTCTGTTTGTGAGTACCATAATAAATTCATTTCTTTATCTCACTATTCACCCAAGGATGTTGAACAAGACCAGGATAGGCAGGATCATTTCTTGGGAGGGCTTAATGATGGACTCACTTACATGATGGCAAATGTCAAGTATGCCAACTTCCAAGAGATAGTTGATAGGGCCATTGTGCTTGAGAGCATGCGCAACAAGATGGAGGACAAGAAGAAGAAGAGGAAGGCCAATAAGTACCAAGATCAGGGAAGCAGCAGTGATCCTCGCTTCAACAATTTCTAGAACTACTAGTAGCATTCTTCTTATCAGTATGGGAAGAACAATCAGGCAAATATAGGGTGGTCAGCGCTACAACCACACCAACAATGGCAGTAATCAAGTGCAGCACCAGAACAACCAAGCCCCTCGTCAGAACAATCAGGCTCCTCGCCAGAATACTCCTAATAATGCACCTGTGCAGACCAACAACACTCCTAGCAATTGTTGCTTCAAGTGTGGCAAGGTGGGACACTATGCCAATGGTTGCCCCCAGAATCAGAAGCCACAAAATTTTGGGAAGGTGAACCACGTCAAGGTGGAGACTGCTGAGGAAGCTACAAATGTGGTGCTTGGTACATTTCTTGTTGATTCTCATCCAGCTTCAGTTTTGTTTGATACTGGTGCATCACACTCTTTCATTGGTAGTCATTTTGTTCAAAAGCATAGCATACCAACCCAACTTATGCATAGCTCAATGAAAGTAAGGACACTGGTAGGGACCATGAACTCTAATGTCTGGTGTCCAGATATAAGAATTAATTTAAGGGGGGTAGAATTTCCTGCTAGACCCATAGTGCTTGAGCCAAAAGGCCTTGATCTTATTTTGGGAATGAGTTAGTTAAACAAGTGGAAGGCAAATATTAAATGTTCAGAAAGGACAATGAGCTTGATTGCACCTAATGGAGATGTAGTAGATGTTGTGGTTTCTCTGCCATCCAAGAATCAGGGAACAGTGAATCAGCTAAGTGGTGAGTGATTGGAGAACATTAGAGTTGTCATTGAGTTTCCAGATGTCTTTCCAGAGGATTTGCCAGGTATGCCACCTGAATGAGAGATTGAGTTTATCATTGATTTGTTACCTGGTACTGCACCCATAGCTAAAAGACCTTATAGAATGGTTGTTAATGAACTAGAAGAACTTAAGTCACAACTTAGGGAATTATAGTCTAAGGGTTATATTCGGCCTAGTTCATCACCATGGGGAGCCCAGTAATCTTTGTAGAAAAGAAAGATCAAACACAGAGGATGTGTGTAGATTATAGATCTTTGAATGAGGTGACTATTTAGAATAAGTATCCCTTACCTAGAATCGAGGATCTGTTTCACCAGTTGAAGGGAGCTAGTGTCTTTTCTAAGATAGACTTGAGGTCAGGTTACCATCACTTGAGGATTAGACCTAGTGACATTCCAAAGACTGCTTTCACCACCAGATATGGTCTTTATGAGTATACAGTGATGTCTTTTGGCTTGACCAATGCTCCAGCTTACTTTATGTACTTGATGAATAAAGTTTTCATGGAGTATCTTGATAAGTTTGTGGTTGTCTTCATTGATGACATTTTGATTTATTCCAAGAATGAGGAAGAACATGAAGAGCATCTCAGATTGGTGTTGCAGAAGTTGAGGGAACATCAGCTTTATGCCAAGTTCAATAAGTGTGAATTCTGGTTGCAAGAAGTTTCTTTTCTTGGGCATGTTATTTCCAAGGATGGAGTTATAGTTAGTCCTAAGAATGTTGTAGGTGTGCTTAAGTGGAGTCCACCTCAGAATGTCAAGGATATCAGGAATTTTCTAGGAAAGGTTGGATACTACAGGAGGTTTATTGATGGGTTCTCTACCATAGCTAAACCTATGACTGCTTTACTAGAGAAGGATAAACCACTCAAGTGGACTGAACAGTGTCAGGCCAACTTCGAGGAACTGAAGAAGAGGTTGACAACAGCACCAGTGTTAGCTCTGCTAGATATGACAAAAGACTTCTCTATTTATTGTGATGCTTCTAGACATGGTTTGGGTTGTGTGTTGATGCAAGAGGGTAAGGTCATTGCTTATCCCTCTCGATAGCTGAAGAAACACGAATTAAATTACCCCACTCATGATCTGGAATTGGCAGCCGTAGTGCATTCATTAAAGATCTGGAGACATTATGTTCTTGGTCACAAGTGTAACATTTATATAGATCACAAGATCTTGAAGTATGTATTCACTTAGAAGGACTTAAACTTGAGGCAGAGAAGATGGTTAGAATTAATCAATGATTTTGATCTAGAGATTCTCTACCATCCTGGTAAAGCTAATGTAGTAGCAGATGCTTTGAGTCGGAAGAGTCAGCTAAACATGTTAGAAGTGATAGAGTTACCTCAAGAGTTGCTAGCTGAATTTGAGTATCTCAACTTGGGGTTTGTTGCTAACACTCAGGGAGCCTCTATAGATGTGGAACCAACACTTGAACAGGAGATCAGGAAGGGTCAGAAAATTGATGAGAAACTTTTGGAGATTGTTAAGTTGGTTAGTGAAGATAAAGCCTCGGGATTCAGTGTTGATGAAGAAGGGACACTCTGGTATAAGCACAAACTCATTGTGCCTAATATTTAGAAGATCAATGATACTATTCTTAAGGAGTGCCATGAGTCAGCTTATTCTATTCACCCTGGAGGTACTAAGATGTACCAGGATCTAAAGGAGCACTATTGGTGGAAAGGTATGAAGAGAGACATCGAGGAATATGTTGCCTTGTGTGACACTTGTCATAGAGTAAAGGCAGAACATCAAAGACCAGCAAGATTGTTGCAACCATTAAAGATACCTGAATGGAAGTGGAATGAGATTAGTATGGATTTTATTGTGGGTTTGCCTCAAACTCAGAGAGGTTTTGACTCTATTTGGGTATAGTGGATCGTTTGACCAAGGTTGCTCATTTTATACCTGTCAAGACCACTTTCAGTGGAGCACAACTAGCTAAGAAGCATATGGCTTGAATTGTGTGCTCATGGAGTTCCTAAGAGGATCATCTTGGATAGAGGTACATAGTTCACATCTAAATTCTGGGAGAAGTTACATGAAGCTTTGGGAACTGAGTTAAGGTTTAGTTCAGCTTATCATCTACAATCAGATGGTTAGATAGAAAGGGTTAATCAGATTCTAGAGGACATATTGAGGGCCTGCACTTGGAATCTAGTGATAGTTGGGACAATAATTTGCCTTACGCTGAATTCTCCTACAACAATAGTTATCAGGCCAGTCTCAAGATGTCTCCTTTTGAAGCATTGTATGGACAGAAGTGTAGGACACCCTTGTTCTAGAATCAAGCAGGAGAAAGACAAGTTTTTGGTCCTAATGCTTTGAAGATAGCAGAAGAGCAAGTTCAAGTGGTTCAGCATGATTTGAAAGCAGCTCAATCGAGGCAGAAGAGTTATGCAGATGTCCATCGAAGAGAGCTTGAGTTTGATGTAGGTGACTATGTCTATCTTAAAGTGTCTCCAATGAGGAATCTCAAGAGGTTTAGGGTCAAGGGAAAGTTAGCTCCTAGGTACATTAGTCCTTTCAAGATTTTGGAAAGGAAAGGAGAAGTAGCTTACCAACTAGAGTTGCCAGCTGACCTATCCAATGTGCATGACATGTTTCACATCTCTCAGTTCAAGAAGTGTTTGAGAGTCGCAAGGGAAGAGTTGCCTACAGAAGAAGTGGATTTGCAGAAAGAATTGACTTATGATGACAGTCCATCCAAGATTTTGGAGACAGCCGAGAGAGTCACCCGAAGTAAGGTTATCAAGTGGTGTAAAGTACAATGGAAGTATCACTCAGAGGATGAGGCTACTTGGGAAAGCGAAGAGGATCTAAGAGCAGAATATCCAGAATTGTTTCCTGAATCTTCTAATCTCGAGGACGAGATTCTTTTAAGGGGGTAGGTTTATAACACCCTGATTTTGAACTTTAAATAGTAAATGAATTTGACTTTATTTTCTGTATAGATGTTTTACATTCATAGGCCAATTATAAATGTTTTATGAACTACCTTAAAATGTCTAGTACATTAGAAACCATGCATTGTTGCATTCATGCTGCTGCATAGTGTTTGGTTGACTTGTTTGAGCTCGTTGTCTAAGCTTTGCCTTGCTTCCTAGTTGCTAACATGCTCTAACTTGTCACCTCAAATTCCTAGACTAACTAAACCTAGTCTAACTAGCCTAGGCCAGTCCCTAGTGGACCCTGGCCATCCGCAGCCTCTACTAGCCAAGTATGGCTAGCCTTGGCCCAGTAGGACCAGCCCTAACCGGCCATGGCCAGCACTGGCCAGCCATGGCCAAGGCAGCAACAGCAGCAGCCAGCCACAGTAGCCAGCACTAGCCACCAGCGGCCGTAGGCCCGCTCAGCCAAGCGGAGCAGCCAGCCAGCGCAGCATGCCGCTGGTGGCAGCCCAACAACTATGGCCCACACACGTGCCATGGGCCGGCCTAGCTAGCCTAGCAAGAGCCCGCGCCGCCGCCTGCGTCAGGGCTGCGTCACGCCAGCGCCAGCCGACAACGTCAGCAGCACGCGGGCTCGCCCACTATCGCTGATAGGTGGGACCCACGAGGGTGGGGCCCACAGCTACAGTGTCGTCTCCTACCCGGAGACGGACACCAGCTGGACCCCAACTCCGCCCGCGTGCTCGCCCGCTCGCGAACCAATGTTCGCCGCGTGCTCTAAAGCGCATCGTGCCGCTTCCCGAGCCGCTTTCCACAGCCCTAGCTGCCTCTTGGTTTCACCGAACCGCAAAACCCTAGTCACCGAGCTCGCGCCACGATCGACCTCACCTTCGCCGCCGTCCGCCACTGAGGCGAGCCCGCGCCCGAGCTTTGTGAGACCTCGAGGGTCATGATGCTACCCTCTATGGCCACCATCTCCCTCTCTGCACGACGCTACGCGCCGCCGTCGTGGTGCCGCGCCACTCCGGCCTCGCCCGCTGTGGTCGTGCCTCCCATCAAGTGGGCAAGCGCACGCACAACGCGCGCGTGGCCTTGGCTTGGCCCCGCGTGCCCCGCAGCCGCGAGGTCACCGCCGGCGACCATGGTCGAGGTCGCCGGGGTCGACCCCGACCGCCACCGGTCCACGGCCGGTCCACCGGACCCGACCGCCATCGCGCCGCCGCCGCCAGCACTTTTGCAGGAAAGTCCCTGCAATTTTGCTTATTTATGATCTAATCCTTCGCAGTTCAAAAGTATTTAGATTTGAGTCTTGTTTTCTGCAGATTAGACCCTAGTCTTGTATAGGCCTCTTTCACGTTTTAACTCCGTTTTTAGCAAACTTATACTTTTTGGAATCGTCTCGACGAGTAGAATAATTCTATGCTATTGTTTGCTACTGTTATTGTCAGTTACCGAGAAAAGGGGTAACTTAAACCTTCCTTGTTTTCGGTTGAACCCTGAGTTTACCCTCAGAATAATCTCGCGAGGCCCACCGGCAAATGCACACTGGGCCGGCCCACAACAGAGTACTTAGTTTCCGCCGCAATCCTCGACAAATCACTGACGTCACCAGCCGATGAACACTCGAGGGGGGACCCACGTCAACTGTCGAGGCCCCGGCGGAACGGACGCCTCGATAGGACAAGGGTCGAGCCCCCCTCGATCCACCGACTCCAGGTGCGTTCGATAGCGCATTTAATGCAAAACTACCTAACCTCGTCAAATCGTATGGCTATAGTGTCCTCACAGTGGACCGTACAGCGGTCGAATCCCGCTTTACTGCCCATACTGAGGATGTGCATCGGTCTGCACGGCACTATTACGCCGTACTCAGCGCTGTTAGGCCGCTCGAGGCCCCTTTGACGCACTACGCGACAAACAACCGACATCGGATTCCCTAAATTCAACCTTATCCGCTCAACCACTACACTCGAGGCTACCCCTCGACTAGGCCTCGAGTATGCATCGACGCCCTCCGGTCAACCTACATCGACTTCGAAAGCTGCGCCAACAACTCCCGACGCGACCCCAACAGGAACTTGCACGTCCTCTACAGGGGATCGCGTCTTTCGTCGGTCAGCAACCACGTCTCCGAAGGACGCCTGTCAACTCCAAGCCACGCTGCTACAGGACAAGCCATGCTCAGCGCACGTCTCTACAGAGGCCTCGAGTTGACCACCATGACCCGTGACGTCACCACCGCGTCATCGAACCAGGACATCTGTACCCCTGTGCCTCCCCTTGGCCTATAAAAGGGGACGCCAGGAGACCCAAGAGGGAGGAGAAGAACCGACTCCGGACAACGATCTCACGAACAACCGAACACATGCCTAGGCAGACTCCTAGACTCCGAATAACTCTTTCGCTCTATACTCGACCCCCCTCGAATTCTCTCCTTCGCTTGTATTCGCCCCTGTACAAGCACTTAGGTGCAAGATAATACAAATCTTCTCCCCCCGCTGGACGTAGGGCTTTCTTTGCCCGAACCAGGATAAATCGCTGTGTTCTTCTTGCATCACCATCCAGACGGGTTACACACATACGATTACTCATTGGCTTAGGACGCCCCCAGGTTTCGAACACCGACAGTTGGCGCGCCAGGTAAGGGCCCTGTGTGTCAAACCGTTTCGTCCGGATGGCGGACCTCGTATCATCGCTCCCTTTCGGCTCGGTGATCTGGTTTGGGAGTCTGGATTTCATGTCGCTCGGCACGAGCCATGACATGGTCCTGCTCTCAATCGGGCACCCGAGCGGGGGCGCTTCAGGGACCCCGCGAGGAGCCCCGCGTCGTCCTCACCACCACGCTTCCCAATCAAGAAGGAGACGTGGATCGCAGGGCGGGCGGCGCCGCCGTGCGACCACGGTCGTCACATCCTCTTCGTCCTCGATGGATGACTTGAGCTCTCTGGCCTGGAGGCTCTCGCGACTACACGTAAGGCCCGACGTGAGGCAGCGCTCGCCAGGGTTGAACGCTTCTCCCCAGGCGAACGCTCCCTTCACGTCTACGGATCTCTTGCCCCATGAGCAGTTTGCCGCCCGACCGGGACAGCCATTTGGGCTCGACAATGCCACTTCGACGTACCCCACTATCGTGTGCTCGGGTTTCGGGACGAACAGGGAACGGACCGGCCCGCCTTGTGCGCAGCAGTGCACCGGGAGGTACCTGTACTGGCCCCAGAATGCCCGATTAACCCTCGCCCACGCGGCGCTTGTCCTCGCGCGCTTCGAAGGTGGCTGGAAGTGGAACAATTTGGGCGGACCGTCGTGCCTTGCCCTCTCTACTCCGACTCCGACTCCGATTACGACTCCAGCTACTATGATCCCACGCGAGAGTGTTTCCACGTCGACATAGCCGCCGCGTCGGGCGACGATGACGCTGATCCCGCAGAGACGTCCACACCACTGGCTGCAACAGGTGGGCCCCTCCTGGAGGGACAGGAGGAAGGGCCCCCTGCCACGACCAATGACCCGCACGATTCGCAGGGCGCTCGCGTCGCCCAGCTCGCGCAGGTCCGGGAGCTTTGGGCCAAGCTCGACGAAGACAACGAGCGACTGCACCAGCTCGAGCGTACCCTCGAGCAAGACAATCGCAACCCCCATGTGGAGGAGCTCGGGCTCGAGCGCGGCAAGTGCAGCGGCAGATTGTGGGTGCAGATACAGTTGCACGTCCCGCCATCAATCGAGCCAGCCAGAATGTCATCGCAGCAACCATGCTCCTTCGCAACATGCCGGCCCCCTCGAATCCTGAAGCCCAACGAGTCCAACAGGAGATCAAGGGCCTTCTCGAGGTGGCCGCCATTTAGCAGGCCGAAAGTTCTACCTCGAGGCATCGAGGTGCGGCCTTAGGGCAACACCACGAACCCTCGCGGCAGGAGAGGCAGGCCTCGACCCAGCCGGTAGACTCCCCCCGCTCGAAGGGGCGGTCCCGGACCACGATCGCGTTCATGACAACCGCGAGCCCCGCGACACGCGTCACGACATCAACGAACACCGCAGGCGCAAGTGCGGTGACGCCGAGGCGCAAGGCTACAGCGCTCATCGGGGCGGACGCTACGACAGCGACGAGGACCGACGTCGATCCCCAGATCCGCCGGGACCTCGAGTCTTCAGCCGTGCGATTCGCAGGACGCCGCTGCCTAGCCCCTTTAGACCCCTGACAAGTCTCGTCAAATACGACGGTGAGACAAAGCCTGAGCTCTGGCTTGCCGACTTCAAACTGGCGTGCCAGCTTGGTGGGGCCCACGATGACAGCGCCATCATTCGACAGCTCCCTCTCTTTCTTTCCGACACCGCACGACGGTGGCTCGAGGAGCTTCCTCCTAACCAAATCTGTGACTGGTCCGACCTGGTCAGGGTTTTCGAGGGGAACTTCAAGGGCACCTATGTGCATTCGGGCAACAGGTGGGAACTCCAAGGCTACAGACAGAAGCTCGAGGAATCTCTCCGCGACTTCACTCGATGTTTCTCCAAGCAGCGCACCGAGCTTCCCCATGTCACCGACGAAGAGGTGATCCTAGCTTTCATTGCCGGGACCACCTGCAAGGAACTGGTCTAGGAACTCGGGCGTACTCCCCCAAAGACCGTTGACGAATTGATGGACATCGTGGCCAACTTTGCCACCGGAGAAGAGGCCGTCGGTGCCTTCTTCGACGGTAGCAAAGGCTAGATGCAGGCCAAGGCGGCCAACCCCGAGGGTTCAAACCAGGGCGGCAAGAAAGGGGGCAAGAAGAAGAAGAACCCACGAGGCAAGCGTGAAGACGCCCCTGACAACGACCTCGTGGTGGCTGTCGAGCGCAAGAAGCCTCAAGGCCCTCCCGAAAAGGGCCTCTTCGACGAGATGCTCAAGAAACCATGCCCGTATCACAAGGGCCAGGCCAATCACACCCTCGAAAACTACCGGATGCTCAAAAGGCATTTTGGGGGTACAGTTCGTGGGAAGGAAGAGGAAAAGGAAGAGCCCAATGACAAGAATGACGACAAGGTTGATGGGTTCCCCGAGGTGCAGGACTGCTACATGATCTACGGGGGACCTACCGCCCGACTCACCCCTCGACAGCGTAAGAGGGAGCGTCGGGAGGTATTCTCCACTCGAGTCGCCACCCCTCGATTCTTGGACTGGTCCGAGACAGCTATCACATTCGACCGTGATGACCATCTGAGCCACGTCCCGAACCCGGGGCTCTACCCGCTTGTTGTCAACCCTGTCATCGTCAACACCCGCTTCTCCAAAGTCTTGATGGACGGAGGCAGCAGCCTCAACATCATCTACTCCAAGACCCTCGACCTCCTCAGAATCCTAAGGGAAAAGCTGAAGCTCAGTGCTAGGGGCTTCCACGGCGTCGTGCCAGGCAAGAAGGCTATTCCCATTGGGTGCATCGACTTACCGGTGTATTTTGGTACTCCCTCGAACTTCCGAAAGGAGACCCTCATGTTCGAGGTAGTCCCATTCCGAGGCACATACCATGCGATCATTGGACGACCGGGCTACGCCAAGTTCATGGCAGTTCCCAACTACACTTATCTCAAGCTCAAGATGCCGGACCCCAACGGCATCATCACCATCGGCCCCTCCTTCTAGCACACATATGACTGCGACGTCGAGTGCGTCGAACACACGGAAGCCCTCGAGGAGACGGCGATGCTTGCAGCCACTCTCGAGGCCCTCGCCGACGAGATCCACGAACCCAAGTGACATGCCGGCAGCTTTGAGCCTACCGAGGACACGAAGAAGATCCCCATCCACCCGAGTGGCTCCGAGGGGAAGGCGCTGCTCATCAGCACCTCCCTCGATGCCAAATAGGAAGCAGTGCTCGTCGACTTTCTCTGTGCGAACACCAACATGTTTGCGTGGAGTCCCTCGGATATGCCGGGCATACCGAGGGAAGTCGCCGAGCACGCCTTGGAGATCCGCCCCGGGTCTAAGCCGGTCAAGCAACGCCTGCGCCGCTTCGACGAGGAGAAGCGCAGGATCATCGGGGAAGAAGTCAACAAGCTCTTGGCGGCCAGATTTATCAAGGAGGTCCACCATCCCGAGTGGTTAGCTAACCCTGTAATAGTCAAAAAGAAAATGGGAAATATAGGATGTGTGTAGATTACACCGGCTTGAATAAAGCATGTCCGAAAGTCCCATTTCCCTGGCCATGCATCGATCAAATCGTTGACTCAACGGCGGGATGTGAGACCCTCTCCTTTCTCGACGCATATTCTGGCTACCATTAGATCTGGATGAAGGAGTCCGACCAGCTCGCGACTTCCTTTATCACCCCCTTCGGCATGTACTGCTATATTACTATGCCCTTCGGCCTTGGAAACGCCGGCGCAATGTACCAGCGGTGCATGCTCCACGTTTTTGGAGAACACATCGGCTCAACGGTCGAGGCCTATGTCGACGACATCGTGGTCAAGACCAAAAAAGTCAAGGATCTCGTCTCCGACCTCGACGCCGCGTTCAAATGCCTCCGGGCGAAGAGCATCAAGCTGAACCCCGAGAAGTGTGTCTTCGGCGTCCCCCGAGGCATGCTCTTAGGGTACATAGTCTCTCAGCGCGGCATCGAGGCCAACCCGGAGAAAATCTCGGCGATCATCAAGATGGGGCCCATTCGAGACCTTAAAGGCGTTCAGAGGGTCACAGGATGCCTGGCAGCCCTGAGCCGCTTCATCTCCCATCTCGGGGAAAAGGCGTTGCCCCTCTACCGCCTTTTGAAGAAATTGGAGCACTTCGAATGGACCCCCAAAGCCGAGGAAGCCCTCTCAAAGCTCAAGTCTATGCTAGCCTCGCCCCCGATCCTAATACCTCCTCATCCGGCCGAGCCCCTCCTCCTCTATGTCACCGCGACCACCCAGGTGGTCAGCGCGGCCATAGTGGTCGAGAGGGCAGAAGAAGGGCACACCCTGCCTGTTCAAAGGCTGGTCTATTTTGTCAGTGAAGTGCTCTCGGAGACTAAGGCCCGCTACCCTCAGATTCAGAAGCTATTATACGCTCTAGTCCTTACGCGGCGCAAACTCCTACATTACTTCCAAAGCCACCCGATAACCGTGGTGTCGTCCTTCCCCCTCAGGGAGATAATCCAGAATTGGGAGGTTTCAGGGAGAATTGCCAAGTGGGCAGTTGAGCTCATGGGCGAGGCCCTCACTTTCGCACCGCGAAAGGCCATCAAGTCACAGGTGCTGGCGGATTTCATGGCCGAATGGACCGACGCTCAACTACCGCCCGTACAGATCTAGGCCGAACTATGGACCATGTACTTTGATGGGTCGATGATGAAAACGGGAGCGGGCGCGGGCCTGCTCTTCATCTCGCCCCTCAGGGTTCACATGCGTTACGTAATTCAACTCCACTTTGCAGCCTCGAACAACATCACGGAGACGAGGCCCTCGTGACCGGACTACGCATCGCTATCGAGCTCGGGGTTCGAGCCTCCAAGCTCGGGGCGACTTGCAGTTAGTCATCGATCAAGTCATGAAGGCATCGAGCTGCCGTGAACCAAAAATGGAAGCATACTATCAAGAGGTCCGCAAATTGGAAGACAAATTCCATGACCTCGAATTAACACACATTGCTCAACGCTACAACGAGGCCGCCGACGAGCTCGCAAAGATCGCGTCAACCCGAGGCACCGTGCCACCCGACATCTTCATAAAAGATCTCTACAAGCCATCAGTTGACTTCACGGGTGAACATGAACATCCGCTCAAGGGGGTCGAGCCTCAACCAACCCCGGCCCTCCCGACCGGGGCCGAGGTCATGGACCTCGAGGTATCATCCCCTCGAGCTAGCGACGAAGCCGATTGGCGTAAGCCCTTCCTCGAATACCTTACTCAAGGGGAGCTACCAGACGACCGGAATGAGGCTTGACGCATTGCACGAAGGGCCAAAACCTATGTCCTCTTCGGTCCAGACAAGGAGCTCTATCGACGGAGCCCGACCGGAGTTTTGCAGCGTTGCATCACCATCGAGGAAGGCAAGAGGTTACTCAACGACCTACACTCGGGGGCTTGTGGTCATCATGCTGTGCCCAGGACCCTCGTCGGGAACGCATTCCGACAAGGCTTTTACTGGCTGACCGCTATCTTTGACACCATCAGCCTCGTCCGCTCATGTGAGGGTTGCCAGTTCTATGCCAAGCAGACGCACCTCCCAGCGCATGCTTTGCAAATGATCCCCCTCACATGACCGTTTGCCGTATGGGGGCTCGACCTCGTTGGTCCCCGCAAAAGGACAACTGGAGGCTTCACCCACCTGCTCGTTGCCATCGACAAGTTTACCAAGTGGATCGAGGCCCGGCCTATCGGCAATATGCGCTCCGAGCGGGCGGTCGATTTCTTCACCGACATCATTTATCGCTTCGGGGTCCTGAACGTCATCATCACTGACAACGGCACACAGTTCACTGGCAAGAAGTTTTTGGATTTCTGCGATCGCCATCACATTCGCGTGAACTGGTCCGCGGTTGCCCATCCTCAAACTAATGGCCAGGTCGAGCGCGCCAATGGCATGATTTTGTAGGGACTCAAGCCGAGAATCTTCAACCGCCTCAACAAGCATGGCAAGAAGTGGGCCATCGAGCTGCCCTCAGTCCTTTGGAGCCTAAGGACAACACCTAGTCGAGCCACGGGGTTCACCCCATTCTTCTTGGTCTACGGGTCCGAGGCCGTCCTCCCCACTGACCTCGAGTATGGTTCCCCTCGACTAAAGGCATACAATGAGCAAAGCAATGAGGAAGCCCTCGCAAACGCCGTCGACCAACTTGAAGAAGCCCAAAACATGGCCCTCTTCAACTCCACAAGATACATGCAGAAGCTTCGATGCTACCACGACAAGCACGTGCGCAAAAGGGACCTTCGAGTGGGCGACCTCGTCCTACGACGACGACAGAGCAATAAGGGATGGCACAAGTTAACTCCACCGTGGGAAGGCCCCTTCATTGTAGCAGAGGTGTTGAAGCCCGGAACCTACAAGCTCGCTAACGACAAAGGCGAAATCTTCAACAACGCATGGAACATCGACCAGCTACGTCGCTTCTATCCCTAGTCCATGCCTTCTTCTTACATTTTTGCATAACGGAATGCTTTCGATCACAAGCTCAATTTCCTTATACATATAAGAGGTAGCCTCGACTCTGCTCCCTCAGAGTCAAACCTCCCTCAGGGGCTGTAAGGGGGGAACCCCCCGAAGTCCCCAAAAAACTAGCATGGTTTTTCAAAACTCAAAAAGTCTATTTTCTCCCACGCACCTCGATACGTTGTAATACTTAGTCGAAAACGCCATGCGAATGTCCTAAGCATCAAGGGCTATCGAGCCAGGAGACCACCTACGCCCCAGGGCTACGGTACCTCCACTCCCTCCCCGATGAGGGGCACGAACATGTGTCGAATTCACTAAGTAAGAAACGTTATCAGGAATGAGAGAAAGAAAAAGACTTAAAAATCATACACTCTCTAAGTCTCGAGGTCCACTCTGCCTCAATATGCCTCGATATGGGTTGATACCAAGTTGAAGATGACACAAGAAGGTCCAAAAGGTCGAGGGATGTCGGGTCAGGAGACCGCCAACGCCCCAGGGCTATGGCACCTCCACTCACTCCCTCCTTCGAAGGGCACGATCGTGTGACGAAATCGATAAAAGTAGAGACCCGATTAGGCAGTAGAGATAGGGAAGACCTCAAGCACACTTAGGCATATACGTATGAGCATAAATGTACATTGGCTCGAGGCTTTGCGACCTCGAGAACAAAAGATTACAAAATTTCTTACAAAGGCCTCTTTGCCCAGGCTTGGCTCATAGGCCATCATCCTCAGGAGGCGGAAGCACCTCACGCTCGAAGAGGCTCGCAAGACGACCGCCAGGTTCCTCGGCAGCCTCGACCAACCCCATGAAGATGGCTTTGTTCTCCTCGTCAGTCTTCGAAGGGTCGCTGACGAAGCCATGGGACACGACCTCCATGTCGTAGATGTAGCCGGAGCCGATGACCGCCATCGCCCGCTTCATGCCGACATGAAGGGCGCCCCGCACCTTCTCCTTAACCACGCGGCCAAGCTCGAACAGCCGGTCAAGGAGAGGGGCACCATGGACATCATCCGTGGCCGATTCGGGATGAGGGACATCGAGGCTATCGCAGACCATGTCGAGCATACCGCCGAGCTCGCCGGTCAGCTTCACCTCGGCCGTATACGACTTCTGGAGCAGGCTGAGGTCGCGATGAGCCCGATCCAGCTCCTCCTCCAAGGCTGGAAATAAACAAACAGAGTCAGTAACACTTAAGAAAGAAGACCAAGGCAAAAAACCCTTCGAGAGAAGAAGGAAGGCTCACCGACGACGTGGGTCTCGAGCTTCGTGTGCGTGTCTTGCAGAATGAGATACTCGTTCGCAAATGCCTCACTAGCGTGGACCATCGATGCGTTCTCCTCCTTGAGCTTCTCGAGGGCCTCACCTGCCGAAATGGCATTCCGCCTTTGCTCTTGCCAGGCTTCAGAAAGCCTAGCATTTTCGGAGGCCGAGACCTCGAGCCCCTTCCACACCGCTTCGAGGGCTGCGCCAACCCTTGCCAGCTCGTCACTGGCCTCGGACCTCGCCCGCTCAAGGGCCCTCCCTGCTTCCTCCTTCGCCTTGGCCTCGGCCTCCTTGGCATGGGAGGCCACTTCTCGGGCTGAGGTGGTCTCGGACTCTGCCTTCTCAAGCTCACTCCGAGCGGCAGCGGCCTCCTCCTTTGCCTTCGCGGCCTCGACCCGGGCAGCCTCGAGCGCTGCTTCTAGCTCGGGGATCTGGTTCCACTTATCCTTGGCGCCGTGGATAAGATAGGACTTGATGTTCGAGCGCTTTCTCAGATCCTAAGAGTAAGAAGAAGAAGAGACATCATCGACAAAGGAAATACACCCCGAGTTCCATAACTTCGAAGAAGGACACTTACCCCGAGGCGCTGGTGAAGGTTGTTGCTGACGAGACCGAACATTGTCTTCAGCGAGCTCTGAAGGCAAGAACGCTCCTCCTCGATGGCCCTCCAGCACTCAAGCTCCGCGGGGTCATCCACCTCCCATGAGGGAGCGTCGTGGCTAGTGGTGTCGTGGACGCGGATAGGCTCCGAGCCCCATCCCGAATCTCCGCCTCGAAGCGCAGCCGCACCGCCTCGGCTCTGGCACCCTCCGCCTCGACGGCCGCGACTGCCGCAGATCGTTGCTCGGGAACCGTAGGGGGAGACTGACCCTTCCACGGCACGATGGCTAGCAAGCCAGCCTGTGGCTCCTCCCGCTCGATAAAAAGGTCCGCCAGGGCAGACACGGCGACGCTCGCCTCCCCGAATGAAGCACCCACGGGGGCCCTGCCTGACGGGTCCACTTTGGCACCCCTGGACTCAACGACCCCCGACCTCAGTGGCGACAGGGGGGCGCGGTGTTTTTCTCCTTCCCTCCATCGACGGAGGCCTCGCCCTCCTCGGCCTTGAGGACGATGGGTGCCGCCACCGAAAACCCCAGCCGCGAGTCATCCGAGGGGCCCTCTGGCACGCTGCTTCTCGGCGCCTCGACGGCCATCCCGGCTCGGGGGCTCGGCACCTCGACGGCCATCCTGGCTCGGTGGCCGCTTCAGCTCCCTGGGCCAACGCCGCGCGTGTGGCCTTGACCCAAGCGACGACCCCCGCGTTCAAAATCGACGGAGGAGTCGACGCGGCGCTCGTCGCCGAAGGGACCGGGCCTGCAACCGGGGCCGCCGCGACCGCCATCGCCTCCGTCGCAGCCTCCGTCCGAAGGCGCTTGGCCGGGGCAGGCCCCGCCAGTGCCCGCGCATGCTTCAGTCTGTAAGAAAGGGAAAATCAGACGCGTGGAATCAAGATGCGAAAGCTGCTCCGAGGTCAAGAGCTTACCCCACCGGGAACCTTCCCGGGGTTCGTGAGGCCCCCGTCGACGGCCGCGTCCCGGCACCCGGAAGGCTTGAAGTCACTGCCGGCAGCGTCACGCTCCGAGGCCCCGTAGCCCCACGAGCAGAGGCCGCCGCCAATGCGGCGAAGGCCAGCGCCACCAGCCCGCCCCCAAGGGCCAGGTGACTTTCACGGGGCCCTTCCATGGGCCCCTCAGGAGAAGCGGCGCCCTGCATTGAAGGGGCACCAGCTGCAACCCTCCAGGTCGAGAGATGCTCCTCTTCTCCGCTCCACTCCTCGGAGGAGGACCTTGCGACGGGCCCCACCTCTCGTCTCTGCTTAGCCGAGCGCTGCTCGCCCGCAGAGAGATCGAGGCTATGCATCCGCCTCTTCTTGCCCTCCTCCTCCTTCGTCTTCTTTGCCGACGAGGCACCAAGAAGCCCCGTCGGACAAGCCCCGAAATCTTCCCTAACGGGGGGCAGCGACAACTCATAGTCGAGCTCCCCCTACACGCAAAAGCCCAGAAAATGTAAGGTAGAAAGAAACAAAAAGAAGGGCTCGACGAAATAATACACTCACCAGTTCGGGACAACCGGGATCCGGCCGCATCGGAAGACGGTTGACATCCTGCGCCGTGAAGGGGCCCGACACCGTGCCTCGAACCCTCTTGGCGACGCTCTCCGACGTAATAGCCTCGGCAACCATCCGGCTCCCCCCGAGCTCCGCTCCGACGAACATTTGGCTCATTCGAAGCGAGCGCCGCATTAGGGGGAGCACGCGTCGGTGGTGGAAGGCCGAGACAACGACCCCGGCAGTCAACCCCTGCCCTCGAAGGGTCACCAGGGCGTCGAGGAGGTCTTCGAGCCTCCCTTGGTGGTCCCGCGCTGGAGCACCCCAGTTGTGGGGACGCGACTCGATGACACGCCCCGTGTACTGAGGCAGCAGCCCCTCGTCGTTCCTGATGTAGAACCACTTCAAAGGCCAGGCGCCGTGGCTCGAAGTCAGGCCGATAGGGATGAAGTCGTCAGCCTTCCTCACGGCGAAGTTGCAGCACCCAGCCCGCACCAATCTCCACACCCCCGGCGACGCGCACTTGGAGAAGTACTCCGCCCGAAAAAGATGGAGCCAGAGCTCCCAGTGCGCCTCCACCCCGAGGTAACCCTCGCAGACTATGGTGAAGATGGCGGCGTGGGAGATCACGTTGGGGGAGAGATGCTGGAGCTTGATCCTGTAGTAGTGAGTGAGGGCGCGCATGAACCGGCTCGGTGGGGCACCGAAGCCCAGCCGTTGGAACTTGACGAAGCTGACCACGTAGCCCTCCGGTGGGTTTGGCTCGTGGTCCCCCTTCGGCAGAACGAGCCATTCGGGCTCGTACCTGTTGGTGATGGGGCGAAGAAGCCCCTCCGCCACCAACCCCTCCAGCTCCTTCCTTGTCACATCTGAGGGGAGCCACGCCGCAGGCTAAAGAATCTCCGGCGGCACCATGGCAAGAGCACGGAGCTCTTCGGTGCACGGATGACCCAAAAGATTTCCTATCTCTGCAGGAGGCGAGCGCAAGGAAGGAAAGCGCAGCGAGGCGAGCGCAAGGAAGGCAAACGAGCACGAGGAAGGCGAATACGAAAATGGCAGGAAAGCAAGTGAAGAGCAACGGTGCGTGGAGCGCCTCCTTTTATAGGGACAGAAGACCAACGGGCGGCCGACGCTTGCCCGACAAGTAAGTCCCCGCATTGAATGCACCCAAAGCACTCTCCTCTCGATTCCAGTGCGTCATGGACAGGGCCGTTCCGCGTTCACCCCCTCGACTACCATCAACAACGGACACACGTCAAGCATCCGCGAATCAGGCGTCATGCCGGCTCAACACGACCGCGCCTTTCCGACTCCTGTGATATTACGGCCGTGCCACTTCGAATCTTTTCTTGAAAAGCGAGAACTGACAGTTATCCTCCTCATAATGTGCTTCAAGTACAGGAATGGGCCATTACCGCGTCGCTCCGGCTTCTGCGCAAAAAGGCACGCGTGATGGGCAGGAGGAGTTATCCACTGACGGATCTTCCCACGATACGGGATACGGGCCCAGGCCCTCGAAACCTCCAGGGAGCGAAGGCTGGCCCTCGAAAAGGGTTCGACAGCAGCCCTCGAGTACCGGAGTTAGGGGTGACCGAGGGGGGCCGACGCGAGTCCCTTGCTCGAGAACAAATTCTCGAGGCCCTCTCGGACACATTCAAGGCAAAACTAAGGGACCACGATGGAATCCCCTCGAGGGGAGGCATCGAGCCACCGAACCCGATCGAAAGGGTTTGGCATCCGTGGGACCCACTGTTTTGCTTGAATAAGAGCGCCTCAGGGCCACTAGTCAACCCCTATCGAACGGGGCACGAGCTCTTACATGAATTTCCCAATAGTAGCTCACCTGAGACGTTGATGCTCGCCCGAGCATGGGTAGCACAACGCTTCTCCCCCTCTACCCGATCGAAAGGGTTCGTGAGGGTCGAACAAAAAAGTCGAGCTCGCACCTGACCGGCTTCGACAAAAGAAGCTAAGGAGCGGACTCGCAACCGGGTGGCCTCGACGAAAGAGGATCCAACCACCCAGGGGCTCGGTCATTCGAGCATGCATCAACCAAACGAAAAATAAAGACCTCGGGCGAGTATTCTACTCACCCGAGGCCTCGGGGGCTACACCCAAAGGGTGCGCTCGCGCGCACCCTTCGAAATACGACCAACACTCTGAGTCCATTCAACTGAGCCTCCATGTAAGTATCAGCACTTACACGAAGCCTCGGGGGCTACTGTCAGTTACCGAGAAAAGGGGTAACTTAAACCTTCCTTGTTTTCGGTTGAACCCCGAGTTTACCCTCAGAATAATCTCGCGAGGCCCGTCGGCAAATGCACACTGGGCTAGCCCACAACAGAGTACTTAGTTTCCACCACAATCCTCGACAAATCACTGACGTCACCAGCCGATGAACACTCGAGGGGGGACCCGCGTCAACTGTCGAGGCCCCGGTGGAACGGACGCCTCGATAGGACAAGGGTCGAGCCCCCTCGATCCACCGACTCCAGGTGCGTTCGATAGCGCATTTAATGCAAAACTACCTAACCTCATCAAATCGTATGGCTATAGTGTCCTCACAGTGGACCGTACAGCGGTCAAATCCTGCTTTACTGCCCATACTGAGGACGTGCATCGGTCTGCACGGCACTATTACGCCGTACTCAGCGCTGTTAGGCCGCTCGAGGCCCCCTTTGACACACTACGCGACAAACAACCGACATCGGATTCCCTAAATTCAACCTTATCCGCTCAACCACTACGCTCGAGGCTACCCCTCGACTAGGCCTCGAGTACGCATCGACGCCCTCCGGTCAACCTACATCGACTTCGAAAGCTGCGCCAACAACTCCCGACGTGACCCCAACAGGAACTCGCACGTCCTCTACAGGGGATCACGTCTTTCGCCGATCAGCAACCACGTCTCCGAAGGACGCCTGTCAACTCCAAGCCACGCTGCTACAGGACAAGCCATGCTCAGCGCACGTCTCTACAGAGGCCTCGAGTTGACCACCACGACCCACAATGTCACCACTGCGTCATCGAACCAGGACATCTGTACCCCTGTGCCTCCCCTTGGCCTATAAAAGGGGACGCCAGGAGACCCAAGAGGGAGGAGAAGAACCAACTCCGGACAACGATCTCACGAACAACCGAACACACGCCTAGGCAGACTCCTAGACTCCGAATAACTCTTTTGCTCTGTACTCGACACCCTCGAATTCTCTCCTTCGCTTGTATTCGCCCCTATACAAGCACTTAGGTGCAAGATAATACAAATCTTCTCCCCCTGCTGGACGTAGGGCCTTCTTTGCCCGAACCACGATAAATCGCTGTGTTCTTCTTGCATCACCATCCGGACGAGTTACACACATATGATTACTCATTGGCTTAGGACGCCCCCGGGTTCCGAACGCCAACAGTTATCATGTTTTGGTGTATTACTCTAATTGGAATACGTTTGATTGCATGTGTTGTTCGTGTGCGATGATTGTGGTGTATAGAGAATGAGACGTGGGTGAACGAGGATCAGTAGGACCTGGAGGACTACGTACAGCAGGACATCAACCAAGGCAAGTGTAGGCACCTTTGATCATGTTGCGCCTATTTCACTTTTAATTAAAACATTGCATGTGTCTCAAATCGGCAAACCATAGGAATGACTAGCTACTCTATCCATATATCACCTATGGGGGTTTTAGATGATAGGTTTTTAGGTTGCTAGTGCTCTACCTCACCTTTCACCTATTTAATGAAGATAAAACTTGCTTCTTAACCTGTTGGAGCTGTGGGCTCTTGGCTTCGGCCGTTGGAGAAGTTGATGTTGTCCCACATCATTGGGTGGCGGTGAATGACAAGAGAAACAGATGCTAGTGGGACTCGTGTTGACGAGGGCATTCGTATCTCCTCCCCATTGTGGTCCTATTCGTGAAGCGACAACCTGGGACTTCCATACATCTCCAGGCTAATAGGCACTGGCTTGGTCTATTAGCAGGATAATCATGGGCAGGTTGGACAGCTTACCGACGGGTGGCTATAGCTATGGTCGCTAGGGTGTTTTCAAGTATTTGGTATGGGAGGGGCTAGGGATCCGTGTAGGGGGCGGCCTCACGGTGAAGTCACCCATATGCTTGCACTCATTGCTAGCGAGTTTTCACTGCCTATGACCCTGTGAAGAACCTCGTTGTAACCTCTGGCAGCCTAGCTCGGTAATGGGCTAAGAGGCTGATGACCTCAGGCACAAAGAGTCATCACAATCTGGAGTGAAAGTGTACACCTCAGCGCAGAGTTAAAATTGATATATCATCCATGCTCATGGTCACGAGCGGCCCAGATCCTCATATGACTTAGCCAAATGGTTTAAGCTGCTAAATTGTGGCGATGTTGTTTGAGGTTGCTACCTCAGGTTTTATCAGGATGGCTATCCTGTGTTCCCTATGAGATGGCTATCTCATGTTTTATGATAAATGCTTATATCTGTGATGTTAAATGACACACTGATTGTTACTTGAACCTTAATAAAGGGTTGGGTGTCTTAACCAAGTTGATTAGAGAATAGGCTGTTTTAAGTTAAATCTTAATCACTACATTAAAAATGCTACCGCAGTCTACCTTTCAGCTGTACCTTGGTTTCTGCCTTTCATGTCATTATTTTCTGCCTGCATTTGCTAAGTTTTGACATGGAACTCACCCTTGCTAATTCCCAAATAAAGGATGTTCAAGTGATAACTCGGATGGTGACTTCCCTGAGAACTATCTGGGATGTTAGGCATCGTGATGCTGCCGTCGACCTTTCCTGTGGCGAGATGGAGTCACTACGTCTACGTCATTTAGATGCCTTTCACTTTGGATGACGTGATTTATATTCTGCTTTACTCTGATGATAGTTATGTAATAATGTTACGATGTAAACGTTATATTATTGTCATATTCGAACACTGTGCTTATTGGACCATGTAATTTGTCGTTCATGTGTGTAATTTGATCCGCGCGCACATGAGCTTTTACCTTGGTTTTAATCCTTTAAAACCAGGGTGTGACATATGTGGGCCCACGTCACCTCATGCTGACTTGGGATTATTTTTTGTCCTTAGGTTCTAGAAAGGGTACTTAGCATTGACTACACTTGGCTGGTATTTTTGAATTTTTCTTAAAAAAGCTCAATACAACATTTTCTATCTTCTATCGAGCTTGGGGACTACGTGGGCCCATGTCACCTCGCAGTGACTTGGGCTTATCCTTTATCTCTGGTCAATCCTCTTACCTCTATGGTTTGTTCATGTTAGCATTCTAGTGATACTTTGTGTCACGTGTTAATGTGGGCCCATGTCTCAGGACGTGAAAAAAATTTTTCTTTTTCTTGGATCACCATGCATCTTTCGACAGATCACCTTCCTTGATGAAAGCTGTGGTCAGGAGCAAACTTATGAACTGCTTGGGATAGCACTACATGGTTGGCGTCCTTGCTGGTCGTCGCTACGTGGTCGGCGTCCTTGCTGGTCAGCACTACGTGGTCAGCATCCATGCTGGTTAGCACTACATGGTCAGCATCCTCGGTGGTCAGTTCTATGTGGATAACATCTTCGCTGGTCAACACTACATGCTCTGCATCTACACTGCTCAGCATAGGTCAAGATAGTGATTCCCTCAAGATACATGGTGCTCAGGGACTAGCTGTGGGGGTATAGACCCCGTATACCCTCATAGCCAGACTTTCGGCTGCTCAGTTGAGGCAGCCCAGACCAGAAGATGAAGGCTGGTCCATCATCATCCTGATCGATGGGCCGGATGACAAGATGAAGCCCATGGTCTGCTACCGCCCAGGTCAATGGGCTGCGCGGGTGCTGAAGGCTGCTTGGCATACAAGAAGTCTTAGTCGGTTTAATCTGTTCGTGTACTCTAAGGATACGGCACAATGTAACTGACCATAGAGAAACCTTAGATATGTAACCTTGTCCCCCGACTATATAAGGCAGACAAGGACCCTCCTAGAAGGCATGATCTAACCTTCTAATCTCTCCCTTCCTTCTGATCTCATCTAATCGGAACCCTTGTACTCCGGTACTCATCAATACAACAGCAGAGACGTAGGACGTAGGGTATTATGCTTCTGAGTGGCCTGAACCTGGATAAACCCTTGTTGTCCTGGTTGTTTGTCTTGTGTCTCACATCTAGATCATAGATCTGAGCACACCATCACCGCAATCTACTACCTCAGGGTATCCCGTGGTAGACTGCAGAGGAGGTTTCATCGACAGCCCCATCCTTAGAAATTTGATGGATGGGGGCGCCCCAGTTGGGACAAGCATGAGCAACACGGGGAAGAAGAGCAACATGGAGAAGAGAAGAAAAGAAGAGCGATGCAAAGAAGAGAGAAGGTCAAGCTCAGGCACGGTAGAGGCTAGCAGGTTGAGGTTCATGGGCGAACAAGGACCAGCAAGCCTCAGAGATTTCCAACAAGCTTCTCCAAGGGATTGCAGTGAAGCTTGTGGCTTGTATGTAGATCCAATTTGGGTCTAGGCATGGGCAGAGGGATTAGGTAACCTAAAATTCTATTCTAACTATGGCCTCTATTTTCACTTAGTGATGACACAGGTGTTTAAGAGCAAAGTGGTCTACCTATCAGCCCCAATGGCCTAGCTCCATAAGGACCATAATGCCTAAGAGGGGCTGGCTATACTTTCACCAGAAATGGTTGAATGGCAGGGTCCTGCTGGCCTCTAATTTCACCAAGCCATATGCAAAAAAGTAAACTATCTAAATGTTGTGTTGCTATCTCTATCGTAAAAAAGTTATACGTACAACAACCTAGTTTCCAATCCTATCAACTATGCTAGCAAGATAAAGCACATGACCAAATGAAAGGTCCTTGTGTGCTTTGGGTAATTGAGTGACAACTTAGGTGAACTAATGTGTTTATGTGTGATACACATGTGATTACTCCACAAGTACACTTGTGTGAGCAACACATGTCATGAAGGTGAAAATGGCTTGGATATATATTTTGCGAAGCTCACGCATGTGACGAAGGAACTCATCGAATATGGGACAAGACATGGAGTCATGTAACTAAGGTTAAGAGGATTAAGACAAGGCTTGGCTTGATGGACCGATTACAAGAGTGAAGAGAAAGTACGCTGGACCACGTGGTAGGATGCTTGAGCAAGAACTTGGTGCCAATGGACCGATGCAACAGTGAAGAGCAAGTGAAGTCAAGATTGATGAACCAATATGGTCACATGATGATATAAAGTGAATCATCTCATTGTTGACCATTTTGGTGCATGTGTAGGATCGACACCAAAGGAAATGGAGTGGTGGAATGCATAAGGCAAAGGTATAACCTAGGGTATTTCATTTCATCATTCATAGTTGTGTAGAGAAGTTGATGACTGTGTTTATGATAGATAGTTTTACTATCAAGAGGAGCAAACTTGTTTGCATATCGGTTCTCTAGCGCCACTTGAGCAATCTAACATTTTAACACTGCTAAGATCGAGTGGCATGGAAAGAGTAAGTGAAAATCCTTTGAAAAATGTTTGGAATAACACACATGCACATGGTTCGTGTACACTTGTTGTTGGCACATTTGCTAGAACACTATTCATGTGTCCAGTCAGTACGATGTGGCGTGTGTTGATATTGGTTATGCACATGAAAGAATCAAAGAGAAATAATCCGCAAGCACACGGATATCGGTGAGCACTTCACCCAGGAGATAAATCCAGAGTATCGTATTTGTTTATCTACTAGGAGAAAACATGCAAAAGACTAACCCGGTCTTATCTACTACCCCTGGGCTACAAGGCAAGATAGCGAGAATAAAGCGATATAAAGAGGATTACTCTATCAGTCTTCCTCTAACCTATGGCAAGCTTTGCGATTATTGTTCTAAAGGGGGCACCTAGGGAAAAGAGACACCTCAGAGAATGTTTAACCTCGGCACACTAAATCCTACCAAACCTCCTGACGGGACATGGATTATAGAGGCAACAAGGGAACTGTCACTTCCCCTGCTACTACCATAGATCCGGCCAGATAGGGAGTATCTATGAGTATTCCTAGCCCAAGCACCACGCTTATGCTATGAACGATTACTATTCCCTATGCGAAGCCAATAAAGTAAACTCGTAAACCAAAGAACAATAAGAATAATGACCTTACTAGTATTAGAAGTCGAATTGCTGAATGATCCTAGAACCAAGCCTCGGGTTAGGAGACTTGATCCCATAGGTACAACTGGAGAGGAGACACCGACAAGCCGGGCTTTCTCCAATTCTACCTCCACCCTATACTCTCAATTTCTCTTGTTGTTAAAACCCTAAAGAGATAGATCCATTCAAGGGACCCCTCTCTGGCTAATTCTCTCTGGAAAATATGAATTAGGGTTTCTGAATTGGCCTTGATCCAGGGGCTAGGGGCCCTATTTATATAGCCCTATAGGATGCACCACAGCCCTCGGATCAAACCGACATAAATAGACAGCTAATATTCATCCTCAAAATCGGTGGAGGCAGGATCTGCGAGCCTCCACCTGATTGGTGGAGAGCTCTGGGTGGCCGCCCCTGCCCCTGGGCGCCCACCTAGCCATGCTGGCAGGTGGGCCCTAGCTTCTAGGGGGTGGCTTCCCGAGTCTTCTAAATTGTTCCTGTGTACACTTTCGTCCTTTATCTATATGTAATCCCGACATGTGGACCTTCTTTGGTAGTTTTTAGTTGACACCCTGCAGAAACTGATATTCACCAAGACTCGTGGAATTCTGTTAGTGATAACCCTATATCTACCATGTGTTTGCATATAGATCCATTTTCATGTTTAGTTGATGGTTAAAATTATGAGTTATCTACCGTCAACAAACTTCCCCACACTTAGTCTTTTACTCATCCTCGAGGAAAAGGATGGATTACCTTAAGCATAACCTCAAACCAAGACATCAATGGAAGATTATCCCTAATCATACCTATACTGCGTTATTCAAAGTGTCTACCATAAGACTCTGGGAAGTTGAGGATGGAACCGCACAAAGTAGAGCTCCTTTTTCCTTTAGTCCTGTCACTTGGAGTTTTATAATATTTGTGCAATGAAAACTTAGCTTACCCTTCTCTGTCATGTAGCACACTAGAATCACTCATTATATGTGGTATTTGTGGAACTCACCGAGGCATGTATGATGTATGTCTTATGTTGTATCTTATTCTATAAAGGCTTATATGGAGTTGAAGGTATTTCAAGGAATAGCATACCTACACATGTATATTTCCCAGTCAAAACGGGATCCTCAGAGGGGAATGCCATGCCCTAGACCAAGTATGCATGTGTGTGGAATATTTGGTGGCTAAGAATATAATGACAATGCTCCTTGATGAACTTTCTGCTATTGGAGACAATGAAGACTTTTTCAAACATTGGAGACCATGGGTTCTCATTATTTTTCTTCTTCTCATTTTTTTTGAATGCTTGGACTTCTTTCTTTCTCTTTATTTTTTTGATACTCTATTTTTCATAGCTCCATGTCTCTTCCTTGAAATACAATAACTTGAAGGCACATGATGGTAACAACTTTGAAGTACTAATAACAAGCTTGGAGCATTTATTTGGAAGTCCTAACAAATGTTTGTATCTTCTCCCAGTGTAGGAGATAGATAAAAGGTGGAAAGCATGTTTGTGTGTACCCCCAGTGTAGGAGCAGCAAATATATGTGGGTGTAAGTGGACTTGGTCTTATGAGCATGACACCCTCTCGACAAGGGTCTAACATGGTTTGACTACTCGCAAAATGGGTAAGAGCTTATGTGTTGGTCTTACAATTCATCGATGAGGCTCTATAGGCATTTATTACCACACAGGAGAAGTGTAGCTAATAATTTTTAAATTTTCAAAAAGAAATCCCCAAATGACTAGACATTAGAAATTAGGTTCTCATGGTTCATACTATCTCACTTTCCACAACAACCTAAGTAATACGGGGTCCCTATAATTAAAGTTCCCAAGAACAATAGGAATTCCTAGGAATTATCATGGTGTGAGTCCATCTTGGGGTCATGATTAAAATAATCTACCTTCTCAATATATTTATTAAGTGTTTTAATTTAAGATATTTCAATGTGAATCGAAACAGCGTGATCAAGATCAAATTTTGTAACATAGGGGATCATACCTGACCGTGGTCGACGCTAGAGCCAGGTGGCCCCACCCCTTGGGCGGGCGCTCAAGGGTGCTAGGCAGCCGCCCACTGCTGGTGGCCCCTCGGGGTCCACTTCGCCGAGCGCGGTTTTCGTGTCATATCTTTTCAAAAATTTTAGTTGTTGCACCAAAATTTGTTCGTTACATCATCAGGTGTCTCCCCCACACTTGTTTCTTGTTATCCTTCATTCACAACATGGTGGAGACAAAAAAGGCAAAGCATATCTAATAACAACATTATAATATTTCTTGCATCATCATATAAGGCATTTTGATTACAAAGACTGACTCGAATTGACACGAACTAAACCTTTTAACTAAGCAAACTTAAACTAAACTTTAATCTAAGCAAACTTTGATCTAACTCTCACTTATGTCCTATCAGATGCTAGGATAGATCGCCTCTAATTATTGGGGTGCTCTAAAGCATTCACCCTCTCAACTATGTTGGTGGAGCTTTTCTCCAGTTCTAGCACCCTATTATCAGTGTGGATGATGCATCTACCCTGGAGACGCTGGAAAGACTCTAGAGAGGTGATGATAGCACGATGAGCGTCAAGCTCCTTCTCTAGATCTGCCGTGGTCTTGTGGTGCTTGCGCGGAGTCTCGGATGCAACAAGGGCGCGCTTGGGAGCTTTCTTCGGCGGGATGAACTTGTCCTTGCAAGGATGAGCATGAACTCCCTCGAAGTAGGTGCACTCCCAGGTGCTGTACTTGGCATAGATGATGTCCCAGCTCTTGTTGGTCTTCACCCACATGAGCACCTCGTTGTGCTTAGGAGGCAGGAGCTTGGTCCCTTCGGGCAGCTTGATGATGGGGCCCTTAGGCAAAGCTCTTTCCAAGAGAAGAGGCTTAGGTGGCACAGTGAGGATAGGTTGGGAAAAGTAGGAGCGGCCATAGCTGCGAGGCTTTGGTAGTGGATTGGTGGAGAGGGGAGTAGGCTCATTAACTGAGACTATGGCTTTGCAATATAGCTCCTCCTTGGGGATGGTGTTGAGGTCGATCCCATAGCGGATCATCCTCCTATCTAAGTTTTCAGGCTCTTGCTTCACCATGGCTGCGTGGAGAGGCGTAGCAAGCTTCTAAGTAGGAAGGGAGGAGAGCTATGATGGAATGAGATTGACTAGATGCATGGGCTGTTTATATAGGGGGTGAAAAGGCATAGAATGGGCATCTTCAGGGTATAACGTGACGAGAAATGCATGAATAAACCGAGCATCTACTTTTTATGGACGAAGGATGTAGAAGGATCACGAGGGAGAAAGGCGGTGGCGAACAACCACCAGAGCTGGGCAGGCTCCCCTAGGGTTGGGCGGCCGCCCAGGCCTCGAGCCCTCCCCGTCTCAACTTTTTTTGCAAAATTATTTATATATATTTAATATTCAGAAAAAAATTACTGGACCCCAAAAAATCGAAAGTAAAAAGTCGAGCCCAAATACCCCTAATTAAGAAAGAAAGTAATTACGTCTACTTCCTCAAATTCATTATTGGGCTCTAAAAATAACTTAAGGCGTTGATCATTTACCTTGAATAACATACCTTCATTGTTGCGAAGCGTGATGGCTCCATGTGATGATGAGCTTACCACGTCGAATGGTCCTTCCCATTTACTTCGAAGTTTTCCATGCCCGAAGAGCTTCACCCTGGAATTAAAAAGTAATACCTTATCTCCTGGGGCGAACTCCTTCTTCTTGATTCTCTTGTCATGCCATCTTTTGACTCTCACTTTATAAATCTTGGTATTATGGTAAGATTTTTCTCTCCACTCTTCTAGCTCAGAGAGTTGCATCTTTCGCTTATCTCCTGCTGCTTCTAGGTCCATGTTCCATCTCTTGATGGCCCAGTGAGCTTTGAATTCTAGCTCAACTGGTAAGTGACAAGTCTTCCCATACACTAGCTGATATGGTGACATTCCAATGGGTGTCTTGTATGCTGTTCGGTATGCCCAGAGTGCATCATGAAGCTTGTCCTTCCATGCAGTCCCCATCTCATTCACTATCTTCTATAGAATATTCTTGATTTATTTATTTGATGTCTCTGCTTGGCCACTTGTCTGAGGATGATAAGGAGTAGCGACGTTGTGACGTATTCCATGCTTCGACAAGTATTTCTCGAAGCGCTTGTCGATGAAGTGTGTTTCTCCATCACTTATCACTATCCTTCGAACTCTGAATCTTGGAAATATTATTTCTTCAAACATCTTTTTGGAATGCATGCTGTCAGCATTCCTCCATGGCATGGCTTCGACCCATTTGGAGACACAATCCACTGCCACAAGGATGTACTCATATTTCTTCGATGGTGGGAATGGCCCCATGTAGTCAATCCCCCAGACATCAAAGAGCTCAATCTAGAGATTGTTGATGAGTGGCATGGCATCTCTTGAACTAATATTGCCATGCTTTTGGCATGGGCCATACCTTTGGATGAATTCTCTTGTGTCTTCATATATCGTTGGCTAGAAGAATCCACATTGCTAGATCTTTGCGTGTGTACGAAATGCGCCATAATGTCCTTCATATGGTGATGAATGCCATCTCTCAATCATTTTGATTCCTTCTTCAGCTGGCACACATCTTCTGAGTAAGCCATCAGAGCATACTCGAAAGAGGTAAGGTTCATCCCATATGTGAGCACGACTCTCCTGGATGAGTTTCCTTTTGTTGCCTCCTGGTGGTACATAACCTGTAACCATAAAATTAATAATGTCTGCATACCAGGGCTTAGATCTGTTGATTCCGTAGAGCATGTCGTCCTGGAGTGAGTCGTCGATGGGTAATTCCTGTGGATTCTCAAACTGCATTCTAGACAAGTGATCAGTAACAGAATTTTCTACTCCTTTTTTATCTCTTATTTCTAAGTCAAATTCTTGGAGTAATAAGATCCATCTTATCAGATGGGGTTTAGCATCTTTCTTAGGGAGCAAATATTTTAAAGCAGCATGATCAAAATAAACAATTATTTTAGCTCCCACTAAGTAAGATCTAAACTTATCAATAGCAAAAACAACAGCAAGGAGCTCTTTTTTCGTAGTAGCATAATTAAGTTGAGGTCCTGTTAGAGTTTTGCTAGCATAAGCTATTGCATGATGCTTCTTATCCTTAGTCTGTCCCAACACTGCCCCACAACATAATCACTTGCATCACATATAATTTCAAAAGGTAAAGACCAATCAGGAGGTTGAATGATTGGTGTAGAGATGAGCGCTTTCTTAAGAATTTCAAAAGCTTGTAAACATGCATCATCAAATTCAAAAGGAACATCCTTGGCCAACAAACGAGTAAGGGGTCTAGCAATAAATGAGAAATCTTTTATGAATCTATGATAAAAATCAGCATGGCGAAGAAAGCTTCAATCCCTTTCACATTAACAGGCAGAGAAAACTGTTCAATTACTTTAATTTTAGCTCTGTCTACCTCAATGCCTCTTTCAGACACTAAGTGTCCTAGCACTATTCCTTCTCTAACGATAAAAAGACACTTTTTCCAATTAAGGACTAAGTGCTTTTCTTCACACCTTTGCAAAACCTTATCTAAGTTTTCTAGTCAATCATCGAAAGTTTTTCCATAAACAGAAAAATCATCCATGAAAACTTCCATTATCTTTTCAATCATATCAGAGAATATAGACATCATACATCTTTGAAAAGAAGCTGGTGCATTACATAACCCAAAAGACATTCTACGATAAGCATAGGTTCCATAGGGGCATGTAAAGGTTGTTTTGCTTTGATCATCGGGATGGATAGGCATTTGGTGGTACCCCGAATATCCATCTAAGAAATAAAAGAAAGAATTGTTGGCTAACCGCTCTAGCATCTCATCAATGAAAGGTAGTGGAAAGTGATCTTTCCTAGTTGCCTTATTAAGCTTTCTGTAGTCTATGCATATCCGCCATCCTATGACGGTTCATTGAGGGATCAACTCATTCTTCTCATTTTGGACAACAGTCATGCCTCCCTTTTTAGGCACAACTTGGATAGGGCTTACCCACTCACTGTGTGGCACAGCGTATATAATCCCAGTGTGCAACAGCTTTAATACTTCCTTCTTAACAACCTCCCTCATCACATTATTGAGTCTACATTGGGGTTCTCTAGATGGTGGAACATTAGGATCTGTGGGAATGCGATGGGTGCAAAGAGCAGGACTAATTCCTTTAAGGTCCTGGAGTGAGTAGCCAAAGGCTAAGTGATGTTTTTCCAAGACAGCCATTAGGCGAAGAGTCTGCTCCTGAGTGAGATTATCACTTATAATAATAGGAGACTCTAGATCATCGCCTAGAAAAGCATATCTAAGATCGGATGGTAAAGGTTTAAGCTCAATAGGAGGTTTAGGTGGCACTGCAAACTCATCTAAAGGTTCATTTTTAGAAGGGTTAGCTTCTTCTTCTATGAAGAATCTAGCTTCATCTTCTAATTCTAGCTTAGCTAAAAAGTCTAAAGAAGCAGCTCTAAATTCCTCCAATGGATCATATTGTGGATAGGGCTCGGTCCTAGAGTTTAAAGAGTGTGCAATGGATAGTGGGAACTGGAGTTTCTTGTCTAAGTAGATGTTTAGTTTTCCAGTTTTCCATTCATAGTGAAGTCTTCTAAATGGTTGTCCTATCAATAGGTCGAAGTCCCATGTGTCAAAGATATAAAAGCTTAAATTAAATGGGTTCCTTCTACCTGAATTGGTAGGACATGTAGAATTCCTAGACTGGGGATGATATGTCCTGAGAGACTTCTCATAAATTTCACTGTTGGGGTTAATGTCATGTCCTTCAATAAATATTGTGCAAGTGACACAGACATGATATTTATACCCACAACTAAATTATAGAGAGCATATATGTGATCTGTATTGATTATGCAATGAATCGGAAGAGAAGATGAATCCAAACGGATTACTTCAGAGGAAAGCTCTGATTCTTCTAACCATGTTCTTCCAAAGGGAATATCCTCAAAGGCATTTACAGGCTCTTTATGATGCTTCTTATTCTATGGTTTCCTTACAGAATGATAATTCAAGATGTTTCCAAAATTGAAAAAGAGATCAGGTTCTATTTCTAGCATGAAATCTGGAAACGGGATTTGTTCTTTTTTTGCCCAAGACATGGGCTAGCTGAAGTAGGTGGTGTATCTGGCAAAGAGTTGGCTTCAACTACTTGAGGTTCTGGCTCTACTTCTAGAAGGTAATCTAATTTAGTGGATAGGATTTGATCTAGGATTAATCTTGCTTTCTTAGGGGAGACATGCAAGAAAGATCCTCCAGAAGTTGTGTTGAGCAACTTTTTACTATCTCTACACAGACCTTTATAAAAGTGCTGTAAAAGAATAGGGTCTGGTAGACTAAGGTCCGGGCCTGATACTAAAAGTGTAGTGAAACAATTCCAGGATGAGGCCAAAGATTCTTCAGGTTCTTGCTTGATAGTCAGAACCTTGACTCTAAGGTCGACAATTTCTGAGATGGGGTAGAAATCTAGGCAAAAGTTGGAACATAAGGATCCCCAATCCCCTTGTTGCTTACCTACAGCTCTATCATACCATTGTCTAGCTTTTCCCTTTAATGAGAAAGGAAATAGCTTCCAACGGAGAGTTTTATCGGACATGCCCTTTATGTGAAGATAGTCACAAGTTTTCTCAAAGTCTCTAATGTGAAGGTAAGGGTTTTCGTCTCCTTCTCCTAAAAAGGATAGGCTTTGGACCAACGCAATCAACCACGGACTCAGCCTATAGCTAGGTGTTTGGATAGGTTGTGATGACTCATATGGCACTAGGCTGGTCTCCATGGGTGCAGAAATTTGAATGATAGGAATAGAAAAGGTAAGATGAAAGAAAAGGTGAGACAATAGAAAAAAATAGAAGTATAGGTACAAGGTAGAGCAAAACTTAGGTTATCTAAGCAGACTGTCTTTCTTTCTCGCAACAATGCCAGAAATGCTTGTTGATATTGGTTACGCACACAAAAGAATCAAAGAGAAATAATCTGCAAGCACACGGATATCAGTGAGCACTTCACCCAGGAGATAAATCCAGAGTATCGTATTTGTTTATCCGCTAGGAGAAAACGTGCAAAAGATTAACCTGGTCTTATCTACTACCTCTGGGCTGCAAGGCAAGATAGCGAGAACTAAGCGATATAAAGAGGATTACTCCGTCAGTCTACCTCTAACCTATGGCAAGCTTTACAATTATTATTCTAAGGGGGCACCTTGGGAAAAGAGACACCTCAGAGAATGCTTAACCCCGGCACACTAAAACCTACCAAACCTCCTGACGGGACATGGATTACGGAGGCAACAAGGGGACTGTCACTTCCCCTGCTACTACCATAAATCCGGCTAGATAGGGAGTATCTACCAGTATTCCTAGCCCAAGCCCCATGCTTACGCTACGAATGATTACTCCATTCCCTACGCGAAGTGAATAAAGTAAACTCGTAAACCAAAGAACAATAAGAATAATGAACTTACTAGTATTAGAAGTTGAACTACCAAATGATCCTAGAACCAAGCCTCGGGTTAGGAGACTTGATCCCGTAGGTACAACTGAAGAGGAGACACCAACAAGCCGGGCTTCCTCCAATTCTACCTGCACCCTATACTCTCTCAATCTCTCTTTTTGCTAAAACCCTAAAGAGATAGATCCATTCAACGGACCCCTCTCTGGCTAATTCTCTCTAGAAAATATGAATTAGGGTTTCTAAATTGGCCTTGATCCAGGGGCTAGGGCCCCTGTTTATGTAGCCCTCTAGGATGCACCACAGCCCTCGGATCAAACCGACCTAAATAGATGACTAATATTCATCCTCAAAGTTGGTGGAGGCAGGATCCGCGAGCCTCCACCTGATTGGTAGACGGCTCTGGGCAGCCGCCCCTGCCCCTGGGTGCCTGCCCAGCCATGGTGGCAGGTGGGCCCTAGCTTGCAGGGGGTGGCTTTTTCGATTCTTCTAGATTGTTCTTGTGTACACGTTCATCCTTTATCTATATATAACCCTGACATGTGCACCTTCTTTGGTAGTTTTTAGTTGACACCCTGTAGAAACAGATATTCACCCAAACTTATGAAATTCTGTTAGTGATAACCCTAAATCTACCAGGTGTTTGCATATAGATCCATTTTCATGTTTAGTTGATGGTTAAAATTATGAGTTATCTACCATCAATAGCGCACTGTAGGGCTGCAGCGAGTGACCTAAACTTCCCCTGCTGCTGACTTTAAACAACAAAATCAATTCTCCATTTGGTGAAAGCTTTCAATCCTATAAACCTACAAGTATGAACCACCGAACCATGGGACCAAACACAAAGCTTCTGCTTAATCTAAAAAAACTCTAGGAAACAACCTAAAAATAATACCACATTGATTTTTAAACGGGATAAGATCCCTCCTACTCCGTAAAAATATGGGGTACGCGATCGATTGAGATATCCAACTACATCATTAGACGTTTATCAATATACCCATCTTTTATCTTTTATCTCTTCTGACCCCTGCTATTTCTACATGTCCCTCGATAGGATTTGTGGGTGTTCTAGGACACCTTGTCAATCTTAGTACACCCAACCATGGGTTTCCCCAACTGAGTCTTCCTAGGAGGCATTCGTGGGTTTATCGAGCGAGGAACGAGTGTCTAATAATCATCCTTGTCGACTTGTTGGCCGACCTTGTTGTTGGGTCCTCCCTTCACTGCATGTTCTGGCCATGTGTGGCCTTAGGTGATCTAGCCCCTACCATTGTGGTGACCGAATAAGCATCAACAGTGTCACATATGGAATGATAGATGGATCCAACTCCACTTTGATGCTAGGCCGATCACGCCCAGCGACGGGCAGGAGGTTGCCATGGTTTCAGACCTGATGTACCCTCACAGTGGAATGAAGAACTGATCAAGGAAATATTCATCCATGTAGATCCAGTAGCCACACTACAAACCCCAGTGCGACCACAGAATGATGACTGGTGGGCATGGGAACCAGAGAAGCATGGAGGATATACAGTGAAGTCACATATAGAAAACTTGCTGAGCCAGACCTGATGAATCCAGGGAGCTTGATGATGAATCTTGGAAGAAGGTGTGGAAGATGAGAGTCCCCCAAAGGTCAAGGTTCTCTGGTGGAGGGTTCTGCTTGACTCCCTACCAACCAAATATATCTTGAATCATCGTCATATGGAGCCAACAGCAGTTTATGATGTTTGTGGTGCCGAAAGGGAAACCACAAAGCATTATATTCATGGAATGCACTATAGCTTTAGCTTTTTGGAGGGCAATCAAGTTCCTGACTGGGGTTAAATTGCCCTGACTACACCCTCACACATGGGCCAGTGACATCCTAGACATGAGGTATGCTCAAAGAAAGTTCACTACATCCTGACCATTGGAATGTACTCGCTTTGGTCACAATGTAACAGGCAACGCCATGGTCAAGCATGGCTTCCTGTGCGGGTGGCAGCAAAATGGGTGGTGGATGTTACTAATGATCTCTAGGAAATATCCAAACCCCAGGGCCAAAGGGTGAAGAACGACAGTAGAGAAATTTGGCGAGCTCCACAGGACGATTGGATAAAATGCAATGTGGATGGTGCCTTCGACCCAAGGCTTGGTCATGGAGCAACCGGGATTGTCCTATGTGACTCTGATGGCTCCTTCAGAGGAGGGTGAGCTGTCTGGTACCCATATGGCATGAGTTCCCTAGCAATGGAGGCTTTGGCATGTAGAGACGGCATTCATTTGGCAGTGGAGAAAGGAGTTCAGAAGCTGCACCTAGAAACAGATAGCCTAGAACTGGTTAAGCTATGGTCAGAGATAGAGGTTTAGCGATCAAGCATCACATCAATCCTGAAAGAAATCAAAGACTGTGTAGTTCTTTTATTCCTTTTTTCTTTAAGTTTTGCCAATAGAACATGTAATCTCGTGGCGCATGAATTTTTCCAATAGGATGGGTGAGTGGCTTTCAACACCATCCTGTGTTGCGCATTGGATGACCAACGATTTTAATCCATGTGTTTCATGAATCAATGAAAGTATCAAGTCACAAAAAAAACATCTAGCCAACTAGCCACGTCTTTATTCCTCAAAATGCATTTCCAGGATTGATATAAGCCCATCTCTACAAAGGTCACGTAATTATAATCGATGAAGTAGTGTTTAAGTGTTAAAATTACAAGAGCTTAGCCATAGGATCTCTAATCTAGTTACATAAACACATTAGTGAATTATCAATGACTAACTGAGATCTTCATGGTAGTCCGCCATCGGTAGGTGAAGTAGAGGTCGTAGATGCAGTAGTTCACCATCGATCCACCAGTGCCACTTCCTAGCACAACCCGATCTTGATCTGGAAAAGAGAGGGAGATGGCGGCGGTGGCCTTCATGTTGATCCAACACTCTAAGGATTGGTCACTTAGGGCATGAGTGGATTGGGTTGGCATGTGTTGGCGTGCTAAACTCAATGGTGTCCACTGCCTTATATTGTTGTGCTGTTCAACCTAGGGCCACAACCATAGGTAGTCAGGGGCGCTTCCGATCATGGCGCAAGGTGGGGAACATTACGCTCCCCTTGACTCAGTATGCAACGGTTTGGGCATTGGCCCATTCCCTACAAAACCGGAGATCACTTTCCAACATTCTCCCCTTTGATCGAAAGGTTAACATCATAAGTCCACACTTGGTAGAAATAATATAAAGAGGCAATGGTTTACAGCGGTTAACAAAATGCCACTGCAACAACAAATACCTATGCTATATAATTCCACCTCGATAGGATGACACATAAACATAATGGGAGTTGGTTGTTAGATGGCCCTCATACCCAGAATCAAAGGCTTTTCCATTAAATCCTTGTGCACAATATAATCAAGTAATATTTTGGATGGTAAGCCTTAAGAGGATCCATGACATTAACCTAATGCATAATACTAATTGCCTGATCCTGGGTTCTATCTTTCACAACTTGATACTTTATGTCAATGTGTTTGGCAGATACACCTGACTTGTTGTTACTCGCATAGGATAATTGTATTCCAGTGAACACAGTATATTGGTTGGATAAGCTGTTCGCCACTTTAATTTGGGAATAATATTCTTATGCCTTATGGCTTTGCCTACGGCTTTAGCATGCTACCACCAATAGTCATCATGAGCCTTAAAATTAAATGGCTTTGCTTGCAAGCGTGATGAGATAAAACTTGATGTCCACATCTTAGTATCAACACATCATGCAGCATTAGTGTCTGATTCATTACTCCAAGTTTTCAGACTTCTTATGTGCAAGCATGCAATTCTTAATAGTCTCCCAAGGGTTCAATCTTGGGTTATGACTCATTTCTGCCAAATATTCCCATTCATAAGGCAAGATAGGATGAGTGCAAACATTATGCTTCAAACAGCTGAAGAAGTGCAAGCACTTAGCTTTAACTAATCAATTTTATTTACTTTATGGGACCTTGGAGTGACCCAAATTTATCGCCCTTCAACATAAGTGGTAGCCATAGGATAACTTTAACTTATGCCATATCTCTCAAGTTCTACATCATTTATGACCTTTGAGACAGACTTTAAACATAATTTGGACCAAAAAGGGTGTACTAATGCCCAAACATAATAGGCAACACCTAGATCTTGTATGTCAAATAAATGAGAGAAAATATTTATCAAAATGTAGTATATAAATATTGCTACTTGCTAGTAAAATTTACCATTCATGTAAAATAATGGGATGATATACTAGCTCCCCTTGATCTTAGCATATATATAATTATCAACCTTAGATTCACTAAGCCACTAAGCCATATCATTAATCTTAGAGTACCACTATCAAGATGTTTACTTATGCTCATAACATGTCTAACTTTATACTCCATGTTACTTGCCATTCATGACTAAACCTCACGGTAGAGACATGCTTATATTTTTTATGCAAGTTATTATATCATAGAATACTCGTAACCATATAATAATGTAATTCTAAATCATAATAAGAAGCAAAGAAGTATGATGATAATTCAACATAATATTTCATAGACGCAGGAGAGAGACAACTCACAGGGAACCTTTACTACAAGCATTGTCTTGAACTTTTCCATCTTCCTTTTGAGACCACTTATAATTTTATAGACCCATCTATAGTCTGCTGTGTTGATCCCATTAGAAATTTGTACTAAGTTCAAACTTTATTAGAGCTCTTAGGATTAAGCTCACCCTTAATGAACTTAAATATTTAGGTGAGTGTAATCATTATGGCCCCATAACAAGTACAGGAATTTCTACCTTTTTAATGAAACAAAAACATCTAATTAATAAAAATGACATGATTATCATTGATGGTAGATTTTAATACCACTGTAATCATTATAAGAGATTGGTCATCACAAGGTATTATACAGGCTAAGGAGGTCGAATATCGTAATTGTCTCACATAAACACCATAGTATTGATCAAGTACTTCATAATTGAGTGTCCAACTATATAACTTTAATTAGAAGTAAAGTTCCTTTGGATTTATGGCAACAATTCATAAGCCCATATCTCCTTCAGATCAATACCTCAACTTTTAATCTCCAACTTATGCAAATTAATGCAAGCTTATGGTATAAGTTAATATTTTCTTAGTACTTAATGTGGATTGAACGACTTAGTGTTAGCTAGACAAAACTCTAATGCATAAATATGCAGCTGTCTTTAATTGTGCAACTTCCACAAATTTATTGGTAATAATTAAATAAATGCATCATATACATAAAGATACAATTTATTCCTCACCTATGTTGAGGTTTGCTATGAGTCATACATTGAGTAACAAGACTAGGGGATTAATAAATTCTCATAGTTCTCCCCTTATTTATCAAAAACTTATGCACTTACTATTAAGTTATACTGATGTGCTTCAGATTGTTCATTAAGTGGAGAGACAAAATCATAATTAGATTTATCATTAACTCATCAACTAAAATAGTGAGAGAAAAAAAGGTCTATGAATGAAACAATAGAATCAAAGCTTATGATTTCTAGAGTTCCATGCTCTCTCAATCATTTGACATAATTTCCCTTGATACAAGATAGGAACAGAAGTTTTTCAAAAATAATCATTATATCCATGAAGTATCTCAGCTCTAATGAGATGCTCCATTTCTCCCCTATGTTACATGAGTGCCAAAATTTCAATGAGAGTCTCATTGGATAGACTTCTCTTTACCATTAATCATGAGACATAATCATCACAGAATAATTTCACTTGGGCTTTCCATCAGGTTTAGCAGGCCCATGTAATGGCCTGATCGATCTGAGTCCTCCATTCATGATGGACGGCTATGGTTCACCAAGTGAGGGACAAGAACATGATGCTCAGTGAACCCGACCTCATTTCCACCTCTTCCCTCCATGTTTCACGCTCCGCCGCTGGAGAGAGTCAGGGCAGCAGCGATGAACGAGACGGAGGCGCTGGCGCGTGGCCCCTCGTCGGAGCGTGTGCCCGGCATGGCCTGCGCGCACCTCCGTAGAGCGGCTTCTCGCTCACGCCCGTGAAGCCTGCACGTGCGCGGTTCCTCATCGCGGCAGCGGCGGGCAAAGCAATGGCAACACGGTGGTCAGAGCTGAGGAGGCGCTTCTCGGCGTCAACAGAAGCGGAGCCGGTGCGCGCGTTGCCGGAGCCATGAGGGCAGCGTGTGAGAGGGCCCGTACAAGCAGACTCGTCCGCAGGCCGAAAGCGGCCAAGCCGCTCGGTAGGCCAAGCCTCGCAACAGCTGTCCTAATGCTGTGCTTGACACCATTGTACCAAAAATGTGAGGGCTGCGGCGACCACGGCCAAGGTAACATCATTCGAAATCCATCTCAGTGAAGTTAGGATTCGTTCATGGGATTTGGGGAGAATTTTGAGGAAAAAACTTGATCTAGGGTTTCAGGAATTTGGGGAAAAGTTTCAGTTTGACCATGATTTGCAAATTCCCCTCCTTCTACTTGCTGATCCAAGACCCTAACCCCGAAACACAAATGAATTTTCCACAGTTGACATAATCCGAGGCTCGATTGTGCATACTCGTGACTAATTAAGGAGCAATTGACGTCATGCTCACTGATTCCATATATAATTGGGACTAAAACCATGATTCAACATGATCATGATCTAGATATAGGCCCTAAACATGAACAAAATTGATCTGAACCGAAAAACAGGTATACATATGCATATTCACTTAGGCATGATTAATTTAGGGTCTAATCGATCAACACGGCTAACTAGGCATAACAATAAATAATTATGGGATCAATTAATTAATTTGGCCTCTAAATTACATTAGTCAAGGCATAATCCACTTCTCATGGGATTCACAAACTAGATTACCCGGGCTCCGATACTAAATGTTAAAATTACAAGAGCTTAGCCACAGGATCTCTAATCTAGTTACATGAACACATTAGTGAATTATCAATGACTAATCGAGATCTTCATGGTAGTCCACCATCGGTAGGTGAAGCAGAGGTCGTAGATGCAGTAATTCACCTCCGATCCACCAGTGCCACTTCCTAGCACAGCCCGATCTTGATCTGGAAAAGAGAGGAAGATGACGGCGGTGGCCTTCATGTTGATCCGGCACTCTGAGGATCGGTCAGTTAGGGAATGAGTGGATTGGGTTGGCATGCATTGGCGTGCTAAACTCAATGGTGTCAACTGCCTTATATTGTTGTGCCGTTCAACCTGGGGCCACAACCATAGGTAGTCAGGGGCGCTTCCGATCATGGCGCAAGGTGGGGAACGCTACGCTCCCCTTGACTCGGTATGCAACGGTTTGGGCATTGGCCCATTTCCTACAAAACCAGAGATCACTTTCCAACATTAAGAAACCACCCCCGGAAACACATTTGACCGTCCCTGGAAGTCGTTTCCACAACAGTATTTTAATTAAATATAGAAATTGTATGATGGAATCGTGGGAAACAAATTGACGGAAACCTGTGCTTTATAGTATTGATAGATTTATTGCGATTACATGTTTGCATTTCGCAGTTTTGCTCAAAATATCTTCGAGACAATCCGTACTATTGGGATATTGATGTTTCAAACCCCCACGATGGCGTCTATGCCTGCCTTAGTATGTATTTGTATTGCACGTATCTTATTTTGCTCACAATAAACAGCTACTCGCTTATAGTAGACCATGTTCTTCCTACCTCTTTCTGAACCTTCATCTTGAGCCCGTCCTTCATTTGCAGAATACACGACAGCTTGGGCTGGATGCTCTGCCCTTCCAACAGCTCCAAATCGAAGTTCCATATGACCGCGGCAACTATTGTCTTCATCTGCGCGATTGCTATGTCCTTGCCAAGGCACATCCTCGGCCCTGACTTGAAAGCCATGAATTTGTGAGATGGCACATACCGCAGCTTACCGCCGTTATCTTCAGAGAGCCACCTCTCTGGCCTGTACTCGTGGCAATCCTTGCCCCACTGGGCTTCCATTCAGCCCATGGAATAGATGGCGATCAGAATGGTTTCGCCGAAGCACAACCGGTGGCTGCTTGGGAGAACATCATCGGCAACCACCACCTTGCGCTCGAACGGACCTGGCGGGTACAGCCTGAGGGACTCGAACAAGGCTGCCTGAAGGTAGATTAGGTCTTTAGTCTCCTCCGACTCAAAGAACACCATGTCGTCGCTAGCGGTGGCCCTGAGAGATACGATGTGAGCTAGTTCGTCGCGGATGCCGGAGATGACGCGGGGATTCTTGGCGAGGTTGTAGAAAACCCACGGCAGCGTTGTGCCAACAGTGTCTCTCCCAGCGATCATGTAGTTGATGAGCATCCTACTCAGCAGGGCCTTGTCGCTGCTGTACGCCGGGTCACCAGAAAGAATGTCCACGGCGGCGAGCTCGTCACGATGGGGGCACCTGGCTTTCGTCTTCTCCGTCATCTCCGTGATGAACCATGCAGCTGCGTGTGCGCCACGGCCAGCTTCCTCTCCGGGCCAAGGTTCAGCTGTCTCATCACCTTCCAGCAGGAGGCCGGCACAGTGTGCCGCAAAAGGCCGACCTCCATGACCGTGTCCATGGCGGCCGAGACATGCATCGACGGCATGTCGGTAGACAGGCGACCAGGGTCCACTCCGAAGATCGGAGTGGCGGTGAGGTCAAATACAAGCCTCGTCATCAGGTCCTGCATGTCGAACGGCGTCCCGGTACTCTCCACGCGGGCTAAGAACGGGAGCAAGCCATCCACCACCTTGTCGCGGCAGCAACGGGACATCAGCTCAAGTACCCGTGGGTTGCTCAGGACGCTCTGGAACATCCCTCGCTGCTGGCGGCAGGCCTTGCCGTCGACGGTGAAGATGCTGCCGCTGACGATGTCGAAGATCTAAGCGAGCTCCTCGCCCTTGGGGTAGTTTGCGTGGTTGGAGGTGAAGATGTGCCGGACATTTGCCGGGTCAGCGGTGACGAAGAACCGCATGTCACTTCCTAGTGGCCCTTGTGCCTTGAGGTTGCAACCAGAGGCGGCAAGGATGACTGTGACTTCGTTGTGTAGGTTGTGGAGCATAGAAATGAGGGCCGGCAGAACGCCAACTACTGGCCAGTCCACGGGGCGCAGCGGGCATTCCTTGATCTCCACAACCTAACATACAACGATACGACCAGCGTGGAGATGATGAGTAGCAAGAATGGGAACGCCATTGTTTGTAATGGCACGAAACTGTCTATGCGCTTGCGCTTGGGCATATCGACAGGATTGGGTGGCTTCATTTTATACGGGAACTTTTCTGCGCATTGTACAGAAATTATATTTTGGAAAATATAAACGTTGCGCAGGTATGGTGCTGGTGGTTTGCATCATCACATGCATACATTAATGACTAAAAGCACGCTGTTCAATCGGCCCACCCTTTAACAATGTTACTGGTATCTTCCTCTACACTATTGCTTCGTATATAGTCCGTGTCTATACCTAATAGCAAAGACCCAAAATTCTGTCATCATTAAATTTTCATCGATCCTAATCACTAACCATCTAACAACCCGCTTGTTGTTGTTTTTTTCAGTAGCATTGTTGTTTTTCTTTCTGTCCATATCTTTCGCTCGTTTCTAGGTGTGCTCAAGTTCGTTCAGCTCTGTTTGTTTCCACTGGCATCATTTTTGTTTTCTTTCCATCCATATGGTTTGCTCTGTGTTTTCACATTCATTCCACTTTGTCTTTTTTTATCATTTCTATATTTCGTTTCATTTTATGCTTTTATTTTTTCATTTTTTTTCATTTTTCCCTACACAGTCCATTCGTGCTTTTTTGGTCATCTATTTTTCTCCTACATTAGTACTATGCCCCTACATAGATGTATACCATAAAATGACCTTGATTTTTGGTGGGCCTTTTTATTTTCCATACACATTTATGAATGTTAGGAACATCGTTGTGAATCTTAGATAGATACTGGTATTTAACCAAGAATTGTCCATTTGGGTGCAAAATTTATCTTCTTCCTAGCATAAGACAATATTAGTCATGTGTAGAAGTAACTTGTTCCAAGACACTAGCTTGTGCCCAAGCCTTCACCATGAAAGAGTATGTGGTGAGGTGCTTAGCACTTATGCGACAAAATTATGTTTGTGGCGAGCTACGTGGTGAGGTGTATATGCAATTGAATTAGTTATAAATTTTGATAATTGGTTCAGTTTTGGTCCGCTCTCCAACAACTCATAATCCTGATTTTTGGCAAGATTAAAAAAATTACTCACCAACAACTCATAATCTCAACTCTCATTCTTTCTACAATTTGGAAACCGATCTAATTGTGCGGAAATACGCGTGTGTATCGATTGCCAAATCTGGAGGTACAAGGAAGTGGAAGCATAAGAGTAGGATATGGTTTTCAATGCAAATTTACGAGAGAAAGTATAAGTGGTCAGGATGATTTCAAAATAGTTCAGTATTCTATATGCAAAATTGATTTTTGTATTTCAGAAGCAAGATTTTAGAAGTGTTGTGTTGGAGAAACCCAACAAATATTCTCCCAGTCTTTTTAGCCACATGGAAAAATCATCGATTTACCAATTTATTTTTGAATGAAAAATGATCTGCCGACATGCATGCGTAACAGTTGAAAGGTAGGGGGCTGGCTAATTCATGGAGAAGCCGACCATTCTTCGCTACACATTATATAAATTATTGTAAATCTATATGCTAGCCCATGCAAGCATCCATGCTAACTATTAATTCTTCATGGGCTAGATCGTGATATATATACACTTATGTACGGCATCTTTTTTCATATATATTTTTCTTTACAAAAATTTAAATACGAAAGTTTTGAAGTTAGTGGTTGGTTGGTTATATGCATATACACGTACGAATAGCAATGCATTGTCAACTCCATATATATATTCATATCGACAGACGACAACAATCTAGGGAAAATAGAGCGGCGGCTACTCCTGATGAAAAAAAAAAATACAAGGGCTAATCACTGTCGGCTCACAAGGCTCATTAATCTCTTTCTGGAAAATAGGAAGAGTAATAGACGATAGGGTTGGTAAGCTACAACGCATGCTTCATCTCTCTACGTTACACTTGTCATCACCGACGGTTCTACCATGCATCTGTTTTTTAAGTGTTCAATCTTTATTTGACGCTCCTACGCCGCTTTGTTCTGCAACATATGATTTTTAGTTTGACCTTCTAACTCATGAACCTTTCATAGTTGATTGAACATATTATTTCCTGTTCTCCCGTGAATATCTCTTTTTTGGTTGCATGTCAGCTCTTCCATCTCTGAGTAATCCCCCTTCTTCATTACTTTCCTTCCACGGCCCATGAATTGGATTTGCTGCTAGCCTCCATAACAAGTGAGCATGGAAAAAGAGTCATAGCTCTCACAATAACAAAAATATCATTTAGAGCATTACCAGTTTACCACACTTTGATACGTACCGCATCCAAATAAACATAGGTTTAACTATAAGAAAAAAAACATAGCAAGTACACTATCTTAAATAGAGAGCTAGAACACCGAAGCAAAAAAAACATTATCTGTGTTGAACAATCGAACTAGTCTCCTACCATGGTAGAACTCCAAAATTTAAGCAAAACAAAGATTCCAACATCTAAATATTAGTATTAAAACCCTCCTATTTGTACAACACTAGATAAAGCAATATAGATCAGAATTTGTGCTCTAGGACATGCATTGAAAATCAAATGTTTTGAGTTCAAACATTATATATTATATATTCCCACTTTTTGCTTCAATGTTTACATGATCTAGTGGTAGTTGTAACGCCCCAGAGTCCATACGGTTTAGATCCAATCTACACACTGAGTGAACCACACTACACCTACCACAAGCCTACTTGTGCGTTCACCTTACTTCGCATAAAAGAATTAACATAGGGATGGTGGGGACATTAGAAGCCTTGTGTGTTGGTCTATTCCAACTTTAACAAACCAAGGGGGGACTATAAATCCCCACAATATCTCATTAACATGCATATGGGCCACCATGCGTCAAACTAAAAACTAGGCCGACAGATATGACATACCCCCTCCCCCCCCAAAAGGGTCTGACATCCTCGTCGGCCCAACACACACAACTGGGCAAACGATGACCATGAATGTTCGCTCTAGCACATTTGAGTTACTCTTCTCAAACTCCCGTGGGGATGAAAACAATAGCCCCTTACAATTAACTTGATTGAAGGCATCAAACAATCACCACAAGCCCGGCCCCTCATAGACCCTTCAGTCACCAAGTCATCTAGGTGGTAGTAACAATAAAACCAAGGCACAAATGATGAATTAATGCCACACAAAATGCAAATAAACTAAGCACTAAATGCACCAGATCTCTCCCAAACTCACTTTGGATCGAGAAACAAGCAAGAGAAAAGACCCACCAACATTGTGCCTCATATGGCTCTTGCACCGCGCCCCCTCTGCGCCCCCTCCTCCCCTTGCGCCGCCGACGATGCCTTCCGCTGGTGATCCCCCAGTGGTTGTCGCTGTGGTGATTGCTGCTGGCGGACATGGGATCCGATGCGGATCTGGCAACCCACCTGGAGTTTGATAGTGGCCTGGAGTTTCAAGATGAGATTCGTCGTCTCTACAAAGCTCTGGTACACCACCGCCTCCCCTCCCCAAATGGATCGTTCTTCATGCTTGTGACGTTCCGAAGATTTCTCTTCCGTTTGATGGAAGAATCGCTTACTTTGGTTCTTCAATCTTGTTTTGGAGGATTTGCTGAAAATTTCCATGTCAAGTTCCTCAGGAACAATCATTTTCGGTCCTCGGTGTTCTCTAAGGTTGTTGGTTTTTATATTTACAAACTTCATCGTGTCATTGCCAAATCCTTTGATGTCTATTTTCATCTATGGAATAATGGCACCCCCCATTGGGAATGTGAAAAGAGAAAGTGGGAAATTGAGCAGGAGAAAGAATGGACTAAGGTCCTGTCTAAATCTGCCAAACAGGAGGCAAAGAAAATTGAGAGCATGAAAAGGGTGCGCTTTGCCAAACCAATTATCCAATCCACCCATGAAGCCTCGTGTCAGTCCCTTGTCTCCATTGCCTTTGGACCTTTCTCCGGTTGTGTTGATCTCAATGCCCCCTCAAAGTTCGTCTTTGCAAGTTCAGGAAGATCTCATGATCCAGCGAACAACAAGGCGCCATCAAATTCAAATTCAAATCTACAACATGATTCTTGGCTTGCTAATTGTGCCCGTTGCTTGGGAGTGGGGCATGACAGATGGGCCTATCGATCCAGGATCTGATGCATGTGCTGCCATAGACCTGGCCACATAGCAAAGAGATGCCAATTTAGTGCAAAGCCAATCTGGGTCTGGAGGCCAAAGGAAAAGCCCAGAATGACGGAGCCTTTGATCATGTGGCGGCCCAAGATGCCCATGCCACATCAGCATGGTGGTGCACCTGACAGTAATTTGGAAGGGACTAGTCTCTCCCTTGATTCCTGTGAAATCTTGTTATTCCTTTCCAAGAGTAGCAACAAAAAAATATTTTTTCAGAGGAAAATCAGGCTACAATCTCGGCCGCTTCACCTTCCTCTTTGAAGGAACAGTGCACCCCATCCCAATCTCTGCATTCATCGCCCACCAAACCAGAAAACCCCAGTCCAGCTCCATCCCCTCCACCTCAGGCCGCCATCATCACCCACAATGAAGGTGCAATGGCCAACTTCCCTGTCAATCTGCAGCCTTTCCTAGTGGCGGACATGGAAATCAAGCATGGATGGAACCGCCAGGCGTGCGAGTGCATGGCTCTTGGTGGCGAGCCAACCAGAGAACACGAAGACCACGCCATCACCTCCCTCAATCCCATGCTGGTGAACCTAGACCACTTCCGCAACGCCCTCGATATGGTCAGCAACTTCTTGGAGGAGCAACAGAGGGTTCGTATTGAGACTACTTACCTCTCTCCTCTTGGCTTAGGATTGATCAAGTTGTGCAATGTAGCTTAGCGTGAAAGATTGATCAGAAACTCCCGGTACAATCTTGGGCCCAATCACGTTGTTCAGGTTGTCAGGCATGATGACGGTATCAATGCTAGATCTTGAACTTATATCAGAGTCTGCTGGTTGATGTTTCTTGCGTTCTCGCTGGATTTTTAGAAAGAAGTTTACATCAATGCTGCTGTTGCACCATATGGTCATCTGCTAGATTGGTATAGGGACAACAAGTCAAGAATTCTGGTTCAAGCCTTGCTGCTAGTCCAGATCGTGTTCCTAGAAGTTTGTAGTTACACAGGGTACGCTGATTGGAGAAATGGGTCATTCATGGTCTGTCCCTGTGTACATTTTGAATGGTCACTTTCCAGATGCGTTTCAAGCTCATGAAGATCCAGTGCCCTTTGATGGTGAGCCTCATCCTGAACATGGCCCAGTCGTCCTGGGACACAACCCCTAGGACCCAAATTTGGAGCATAAGCAGTAGGGTGCTGCTCCAAACCTAGGAGTTTTTGGAGGCAACCCTCACCCTCACCCTATTGATGCAATTGTCAACCACTATGCAAACCATGGTAATGCTCAACTCAATGCTCTAAATGGCCAGCAAGGAGACAATGACATGGTTGCAGATGATGAAATGGAAGTGGATGCTGAAGAAGAAGATGATGATCCTTGGCCAGCTTGGGACCTTGCTATCCTTGTGAATGACAATGGAGTTGCTGCTACTTTCCCATAGCACCCTGATGTTCCTTAAGATACCCTGAATCTCAATCTGTCAGGCTCCTCCATGCAATTCCTTCGTGCCAATGGGCTTGATATTGCCATAGAAGATGTGTTTCATCTCTCAGAAGATAGTTCCTCCTCTGATTCCACCTCTGTGGTCCATAAAAGTTCAGCTGCTGCTGAAGAGAGAGCCAGATTCAATGCTGTCAGGAGCCACTGTGCCAACATTGCCATCTTTCATAGGAAAGGAATACCTAGAAGCAACTCTGCACCTGCACATGTTATCATTCAGTCCAACTCTATTGAGATATCATCACTGGTGGTCTACAATGTCCCTGAATCTGGTTTACAGATTGTTCCCTGGTCCCAGCCAAAAGATGTTATGGCCTTATTGTTGTTCCCATGGTTTGATGAAGCTGTCAAGCAGGCAAGGTCTAATTAGGCACTTAAACTAGTTTGCTCCCACCTTGCTAATTGACCAAGATGGCACTGTGTATCTGGATGGACAAGAAGTTGAGCATAATCTGGAGCTCACTATTCTGAATGTTGATGATAGCTCTATAGTAGAACTTGCTCCTCTGATTTCTAATGAAATCTTGGGTGGTCACCATATGTTCTCTGATAAAGAAGAAGAAGTATAGTCAATGGTGCATGACAACCCAGGAGAGTTTGAATTCTAGATTGATGAGGTTGTATCTAGCATGGAAAAAGAAAAAGGCCCAATGGAGCCCATAGTGCTACCCAGTGATCTCATGGTGCTGGATGAACCTGTTGCTATTGCAATGCTTGGCCCAACAGAAAGCCCGTCATCCCAGAGCAATTTGATGGAAGCCCAACCAGCTACTATATCCAACAAGAGAAAGGGTATGGCTCTACCAAATCTCATTTCTTTTTAAAATTATCAAACACCTCTCATTGCCACATCTGTTCGCCACAGCACCAGGCTCTCCACTGGAACGGAGGGTTTTTGCCAGGTCAGGATCAACAAGGAACCCTCCAAGCAGTCCAAGAACTGGGTAGTAGAAGTGGATGAATAGACAGGTGAGATTAGGCCAATTTCTATATCCACCCTTAGGGGCTAGGGGATTGAGTGTGGAGTTGATCCTAACGATCTCACTGATGATTCACTTTTACAGGCGCCACCACTCCATTTTTTTGATGACGAAGAGGACGCATAGTGGCCAGAAGCTAGAGGCCTCTAGCAGGGAAAAGAAGTGGTGGCGCACTCCTACCCCGTCCAGCATTTTCCATATCTCTTTTGCTAGTGTTTTGAGTCTGAACATCAGAACTGTCCTATGCTTTATTTTGTATGGTTGCTTGTCAGTGAACAACAGTCATTAGTGTCAGTGTGTTATGTCACCTTGTGTTTGCTACTTTGGACATATGGTCAGTACCATTGTCCCTGGATGTACAAAAACCCTATCAATCCCCAGTTCCAAGTCAGAATGCTTGTCTCATTTCTTGATTGTTTGTCTATGGGGGGCGTGACTTTATTTTTCTCTCGGTTCATTGATCCCTAAGTGTTTTCTAGAAAGCAATGCTCTCTTTCTTGCCACATGTAGGCTGTTTTGGCTCCTCAACTTGGTTGTCCTAGTGGCATGGAGGCAACTTTCTAAGCAATGGTTACCAAATGAATAGCAACAGAGAATGGAATATATTGTGCTGGAATATTCGTGGAATAAATGCCCAGGGAAAATGGGACATAGTTAGGAATAAGATTGAAGAGAGCTCTTGTGCAGTCATATGCATTCAAGAAACAAAGCGTGAATCTTTTGACATGGCTTACATCAGAAAATTTGTCCCTCACAGATTCGATTGTTATGTTTCATCCCATCAGTTAGGGCTTCAGGAGGTATTCTAGTAGCGTGGAATAGTTCAGTTTTCAGGGGCATAATAAAAGATAAGCAATGTTATGGTCTCACAGCTGAATTTCAATCCATGCATACTAATGAAACCAGGAAAATGACAACAGTATATGATCCTTCTGAGGAACCGGCTAGATCTGAATTTATCACATGGTTCAAAAACCATAATATAGAAGATGATGATAACTAGATTTTCCTGGGTGACTTTAACTTTTATAGGTCACTGAACAATCATAACAGAGAAGGAGGTACCGTCAATGACACTTTGATTTTCAATGATGCTATAGGACATCTTGGTCTGGTGGAATTGCCTTTAAAAGGAAGATCCTTCACATGGAGTAACATGCAAAATAATCCCCTTTTGGAGCAGCTTGACTGGTTCTTCACATCTGTCAATTGGATAATTTAATATCCTAGAACAAAAGTGCTTCCCTTGGCAAAAATAACTTCTGACCACTTGCCCTGCCAAATTGCCATAGGAACTAGAATACCCAAGGCCAATGTTTTACATTTTGAGAACTATTGGCTGAGAGAGCGGACTTCTTAGAAATAGTATATCACTGTTGGGCAGTAATAGCTACCCTGTCAGAAAAAGCAAAGAATATTTTCTCTAAGCTCAAAGCTCTAAGATATAGACTAAAGCAGTGGAGCAAGAATTTTTGAAACCTCAGCTTACTCATATCAAATTGTAACAAAGCCATTAGCATTCTGGACACAGCTGAAGATCAAAGATCATTATACTACCCAGAAGCAAACCTGAGACTCATCATCAAAAGGCAACTCAAAACCTTGCTCAAGTATATGAACATCTATTGGAGGAACAGATACATAGTAAATAGAATCAAATATGGAGATGAATGCATAGAATTCTTCCATGGTATGGCAACAATTTCATACAGGAGAAATAGTATTTCTCAGTTGCAGAATGAGCAAGGAGCTATGATTTTGGACCATGCAGAGAAAGTAGGACTGTTATGGAATTCATACAAGGCTAGAATGGGTTGCAGTTCCTCCCCCAGCATGCCTTTTCATTTGCAACAATTGAAACAGCCTGTTGATGGATTAGAAGATCTTGTCCTCCCCTTCTCCTTAAATGAAATTGACAGGGTAGTAAGAAAAATGCCTACAGACAAGGCTCCTGGGTCTAATGGCTTCAATGGACTATTCCTGAAAAAGTGTTGGCATGTGGTTAAGGAAGACTTCTATGCTTTGTGTAATGACTTCTATGATGGACTAGCAAACCTAGAGTGCATCAACAATTCCTACATAACCCTATCCCAAAGAAAGAAAATCCAGAGAATGTAAGTGATTTCAGACCAATCTCCCTAATGAATATCTCCCTAAAGCTAATCACAAAGATCCTGGCAAATAGGTTGCAACAGGTGATCCTCAGGCTTGTCCATCAGAATTAGTATGGCTTTATAAGGAGTAGAACAATACAAGACTGTCTAGCCTAGAGCTATGAATACATTCATCAGTGCCAACAGTCAAAGAGGGAAGTGATTATTCTTAATAAACTAGATTGTGAAAAGGCCTTTCATACTGTGGAGCATTCCACAATTTTACAAGTTATGTCTACATTGGGCCTACCTCCTTTATGGATTCAATGGATGCAAATAATCTTGTCATCAACATCATCTGTAGTCTTATTGAATGGGGTAATTGGAAAATTCTTTAAATGCAAGACGGGAGTTAGGCAGGGTGACCCTCTCTCCTCCTGCTATTTGTGCTTGTAGCTGAACTATTGCAGAGCTGCTCAGATGAACCTGCTATGTAAACCACTACCCCCAGACTGGTGAGGATTTTCCTATTGTGCAATATGTAGATGATACCCTCATGTTCCTGTAAGCAGATGCCAGACAGCTGGTTTTCCTCAAAGCTATGCTCAACAGCTTCTCTGACTCAACTAGTTTGAAAGTAAATTATGCCAAATCTCACATGTACCCAATCAATATTCAACCTGAAAGAATGCTTCTGCTAGCAAACACACTAGGATGTGATATTGGCACCATTCCTTTCACCTACCTCGGCCTTCCCATGGGAACAACAAAGCCAAGATTTGAGGACTTTACTTCAATGATGGACAGAGTTGAGAGAAGGTTATCTGCATGCTCCACATGGCTCTCATACAATGGCAGGTTGCAGATGGTCAACTCATCCCTTACTCCCATAACCACATATGCAATGTGTACCATCAAACTGCCAAAAGGAGTAATTAATAACATAGATCGTGCCAGGAAACAGTGTCTATGGAAAGGGAATTCAGCAAAAAAGAGAGGTGGTCACCTTGTAGCTTGGCCTATATGTATGCTACCCAAAGAGAAAGGTGGTTTAGGAATCATTAATCTCAGTCTTCAAAATGATGCATTGCTGATGAAACACTTGAGTAAAAATAAGGAAAATATCTCATGGATAAGAATGATCTGGGCAAAATTTTACTCCACGAAAGTGCCTCATGCAACTAGGGAGGTGGGGTCTTTGTGGTGGAAAGACATCTTGAGACTAAATGTCCTATTCAGGGGTATTGCAAAGTGCCAAGTTGGTGATGGTAGCATAGTATGTTTCTAGGATAATCTGTGGACTACTGAAATCTTGTCCAACAAATACCCAGCATTGGCTTCCTATTCAAAATCTGAAGGTGTCTCAGTATATGATATAATGCAAGCAGAAGATTTAGAATCCATCTTTATGCTACCTCTCTCAAATGAAGCATTCCAAGAAATGGAGAATCTGCAGGTTGAGTTGCAGCAATTCTCATATGAAGAAGAAACCAATGACAAATCGGTGCCTATTTGGGGTAACAAATACACCTCAAAGAGATTCTATACATATGCTTTTAGAGGTATTTAGGCTCACCCAATGTTCAAGGTCATTTGGAAATCAAAATGTACTCCGAGAATAAAGATCTTTGCCTGGCTTGTACTTGTGGATCGGTTAAACACAAAGGAGATGTTGGAGAGGAGGCACCTCAACATTCAGGGCACGTTAGTTTGTGTCATGTGTAATTCAGGAGAGGTGGAAACCATACATCACCTATTTTTTGATTGTCCATTTCCACAGGAATGCTGGCAGCGCATTGGCATTAGCTGGGATAACACTCTAGAAATACTTGACAAGCTCAACCGTGCCAGGCTCACACACAATATTCCAATGCCCATGGAGGCGATCATGATAGCAGCATGGGAGCTTTGGAAGCTCAGAAATGATAAGATTTTCCAGCGGGATCATCCTGCACCCAGTATTTGGTTATGTAATTTTAGGCATCAATGTACTCTTCAGTCGCTTAGATTTAGTGATGACATGTGGTCATCATTTTGCACTTGGTTAGATGCCTTCAGCTAATCACTGTATGTATAAATCTCTCCTTTTTGTTTTAAATTAATGAAAATCATCCATACTGTGGGGATCTCCCCCATAGTATTTTCGATCAAAAAAAAGAAACAAGCAAGAGATGGGTGGAAGGTGGTCTAGTAGGATCATGCTTAGAACGACAACAAGAGATCAAGCTCACCCAAGAGCTCCAGCCACCCAAGTTTGGTGCTCATAAGCATTAGGACTTTTGGTAAGTCTGTTTTAAAAGCTCTCTCGATGAACAGTAACACTTAGGGCTTGTTTGGTTAAGCTATGACTTGAAAAGTTGATGATAGATGTGGGTTGTAGAAAAGCTATTGTGGGTTGTGGGATATGGATAAGTTCAAAGCCATGTGATTGAATAGTTGTGGCTTTAGTAAAAGATGCTTTCAGCAGGCCCTACATGTCAACAACTTAATGTGTATTTCTCTATTTTTTTGTGTGTTTCTTCATTGGAGAAGGCACTGGCACAACACCCATGGTGGAGCTCATTCCCACACTGGAGGCCACGACCACAGAGAGAATCTCGTTCCGGTGGAGGTGGAGCTCGCACATTCACCAACAACGAAACTTGTGCTTGAGGTGGCAACAAAGCTTACACTCATGGCAGTAGCGACACCACAATTGATTCTTAGAAAGGGGGTAGCGGGTGAGAGAAAGAGTTGTTCATGAAAAAATAATGAAGTGATACCTTCCATAACCAATGGCAGGTGGGTATTTTTTTGAAGTTATCCACCTCCGCAGTCAGTGAAAGAGTTGCTATGAGTTTTGTATTAAAAGTAAAGTTATTTTTGCCCCCAAAGTATCCATGGGTTCCCACCCCTTTGGTTGGCTTTTGGGATTTTAGAAGCAAAAGCATGTTATAAAATCCCAACCAAAGGGGGGCTTAATCTTCTAGTGATGTCTTCAACAGATAAATCTGGTGGCTAACCGCCTTAGCAATAGGTAACACCAACATACTACCTCTTTCTCTTGTGATGTTGCATAAACACGTGATGTAACTTAACCCTAAGCGTACTCACCATCCATTTGCCTCCAAGTACCCAAGAGACGAAGTTAATAAACAAACAAGTCTATCGAGCACACTACCAAGGGAGGACTCGAAACAATACATGTTACGTGACAGAACTCATAACAAATGAATAGAACTTACAACACAGTGGACATTTCAAATACCAAATTATTCCAAATACTTATTACAATACAAACAATGCATAGGACTAATACCAAAAGTAAGTGTTTTGCCTCTGAATGCAACTATTAACAGAGAGGGATATAAAAACAAGCTACTAGCAATGATAAGAATGGCATCTTTGTCAATACTCACAAGGAAAGAGCCATGAAGAATGGCAAACACAATTCCTCCACTTCGAACCATGATGGAAGGTTCAAACGAGGTGTGGACCCAACTCCTCCTAATTATTCTCATTTGCAACATAAGGAATAAAACCCTTAGTCTTGAAGTGTACTCTACAAGAGTTACAAAACCCATCAGACCTTTAATTCTTTGGTAAACATCACCAAAACCCACTTAGTGCTTGATTGCACTTATAGCCACACTCGTTAGCGTATGAGTGTTACTGAGTTCTACTTTCTTCATGAAATAAACATCATTCGTAACATTGATAACACCAAGTTTGACTTGTATGAATCATCAGGGCGCTCTGTTCTTGTTTGACTATGTTGATTAGTCCTTCTGAATCAAGACTTGAACTTCATACCAGATTGATATTCTTCATCTGTATTTGCAATATTAGATTGCATTCTTTACGTTATTGCTTATATTCTTGATTTGCTTGTAGAAAAAATCTTGTAGATGAGTCAACCACATTTTGTGTGGTTGATAAGTAATGAAGTTGTTGTGTAACGATTGCACATCTGGATCATACTTGGTTTGAAGCACCACTGGATGAGGTTGCACCTCTTTGCGCTATTCGTTTTCTTTCAAGGCACGAAGCGATGTGTATTTGGGAAAAACAACCGCTTGCTAACTTGTTATTATAATGAGCATGGAGTTGTCCACTAGTTCAATAAAATATATCTACCAAAAGATCATAATCATATTCAATTATGATTACTTATTAACCCTAATCAGTAATTAGTTATGTGTATTAAATATGCGTTGAAAGAGGACTGAGTTTGTTCACGCACTCCGCGTGGCTATGATCCTATTCTCCTCGTTCTAAACTATAAGCTAGTTTGACTTTTTTTGGTTCATTTATATCTAAATATTATTATATCTAGATGAATGTTCTGGAAAAATCAAAGTTATTTATAATTTGGAATGTGAGTACTATAAATTACTCCCTCCATCCCAATAAGAGTTGTTTTAGACTTTGGTGTGCATACGAAGGAAAGCCCTACTCCCTCCGTCATGTCGCTGGAGCACTCCTCCATCGAAGAAAAATGACTACACTACCCTAGCATGTTCTTCTCTCTATGTTGTTCAGTTCCCATCTAGATTTAACTCCATGACACGGCCAAGGGGAGGAAGTGATGGCGCCAATGAGGACGGGTGACGACTTCTTTGGCGGCCGCTCGTGCCTACCCCTTTGTCCAGGTGGATCCCATCAATTTTGCGTCGAGCAAAGCAAGGGAGGTCGTGACCCGCGCCACCGGTCTTCTCATGTCTCGCGCCGCCGTCCCAATGCCCTCTCCGGCGACACGAGAGAAAGGGAGAGCACCAACAAGCGGGGGAGGGAGCGACCAGATCTCTTGTGATGGAGAAGACGAGGTTGGACGCCGGCGAAGAAGAAGATGAGGGAGGGGGTTGTCGGAGGCAAAAAGGTACAGTGCTTAAGGAAAAGTGGAGGGGCACCAATTTGGGGCGCATCTGCTCGTGTGGATGGGGGCACGATTGTCACTAGTGATTTGCGCGCGAGCAATGGCCACGGTTAATTGTAACAATTATGCTATAAAAAATATCATTCATGCAAAACGAAACAGCTATTCCTGTAGAATACAAATGTAACGATCGATGGCTAGAGGAATGGCTAGAGCAGCAGTTGAAAACAGAACGTACCCAACCATCAGCTTGCTACAGATCCTAGCAAGTGGGGCGTTGTCCTGCAAGTGTTCGCATGATGCTAATAATTCTGCTGAGGCGCATTTCCATGGAAATGCAGGGTCAGCTGGTGATAACTGAGCGACCAATGCAGGCATGGAACACGCACGAGGCCAGCTACAGGGCCATTTAAGCAAATAGTTAACATAGTTCTGCCCAATTGGAAGGGCCACTGGAGTTAGAAGTTCTTCCTGCCTAGAGGCCGACACCGGCGCCAATCGAACACTAAAGGACGACGGGTCAGTTTCCAATGCAGAGGAAGCCACGCCACAAAAAACAGGCAGGGGTGGACGGCAAATGCTAGCGAGCCAGTCCAGCCAAAAATCTGGCATCTGCTGATGGTTCCTACAGACAAGAATGAATCTATTGAAAAACCATGGTGGGACTTATCATGACAAAATGTAGACTTCAATTATATGGGGCTTGCCTGATCTAGCCGCTCTCCTGAGCGGAAGAATGCTCCTCAGAAGAGATGTCATGTTCAGCAGTCTTAAGCTTGTCAGATGCAGCACTGTAAGAAGGCACATGTGAAGTATCATGGGTTATATAATTATAGAGGGAAACCAAATGGGGTCTATCTGTACAGGGAGAGCATAGCAACTCGATGGCTGCATACCTTGAGCCTGGAAGGCCTGCACCAATGGTGTCAGCATCAGTAGCTTCCTGTAAAATCCTACGGCGACATGAAGCATGCTTGCCAGTCTTTGATGATTCACTGCAGATAAAAATCGATTAGAGATTACTGAAAAGACGAACGACGTGTGTGTTGAAGAGGCACAGAATAAACGGATTACCTTCTCTGATGATATGCGCGCGTGACAATGGCCGTGAGCTAGCGGCCATAAACCTTGATCAGCCCAGTATCACACTTCAACATCATACATCTAACAAAGATATGGACTAAAATAATAGGTACTCTCAGATAAAATTGGTTAGCATCACCTAGGAATAGTATGATGTAATAGTACGATCGCACAATACATGTCCAGGTCTCACATAGCAGTACATACAAACATCTTACAAAGACAATCTAATTAGGCCTACATAGGGTGTCCAGGTCCCAAGTTTTGACATACCATCACAGCATCCACAGAGTTTCCAACTCTGATCCCATGTTGAGGCCACATCATGGTACACCACCGTTGGTCGCACTAACATACTTACTGAATACCACTGAGGGCCCGAGCTGATCTGCACTTGTGCCCCATCCTGCAAACACAACCCCATAGAGGATCAAAACCATGCAAGCATCAGTTTACCAAGAACACACAATAAATAACTTAAGATCAATCCACCCATGATCATATCGCCATTTGGAGGTCCAGCGAAAGTAGCAGAATATAATGAGGTCTAGTTCCTTTACAGCAAGGTGGTAAGCTAATATGTAAGGTGTACGGACTAATTATTTCAATTCTTGCCACATTTAATCCTAGATTATTAAGTCATTGAAGATAGGAAAAAAAGGGAAAACAGAAAAGTAATCTCTTTGTATGGTATGGCTTAGAAAATATGGCCTTCGAAAATTCTTTGGTGCAACACTGCATTATGCTTGTCCATTACTAATACATAAGACCATTACTAATACAAATGGCCAAGAAAAATTCTATTAGAAACTGACCAAACTTTTCTTTTACTGGAAATGGACCAATTATTGGCTTGCATATCACAATTGTTCCAACAGAATACATTGTCACAAAGGCCAAGCCTTTTAATTCACAATCAAATCAAGCCAACACAATGAGAAAAAAGTAAAGTAGGAGACTGAATTAGGGTATATCTCGATTAGTCCATTTTCTTTGTGTTAGAACACCAAGTGAAAGGCTTTGCAAGTATAAGCTGAACTGACATGCATCGGTTCAGTCATTTTCTCAAGCAGGTAGCAGGTGTAAATGAGGCATATGTGAATGGGCAGCAAACTCGTCGATGCTGTGCATGCTAGCATGAGACACCTCAAATCTAGATGATGCAAACCTGTAGTCAAGAAGAAAGGTCAGTGTTGTCAGCATATAAAAGAACAGAGAATGACACTGGCCAACCAAAAAAGGGAAGAACAAAAACAGGAACGTACCAATTCCTCCAAAGTTTCAACGACACTGGTCTAGCCTGAGGGCATTACCATGGCCTAGCCCACCTCGACTGACCGGTGTGTGCCCACCCTGCAGCTCGGCACATGGCGCAGGCGGCTCTTCACCCAACACGGCAGCCACAAGCACGGGAGGCACCAGATCGACCAAGCAAAGAAGGCAAAAGGCACAAATCGACGCTAGACATTGGCGAGGGAAACAGAGGAGCAAGGAGGGAGGCCACAAACCCTGCGAAAGCTCACGCCAGAGCCCCCGCGTACTGGGGATGCCCCTATGCCCACTTGTGCTGCCGTACCACCGCGCAGGGGGAAGGCGTCGCATGGGCGCAGCGCCGCCGTCCTCGCCTTGCACCCGCGCCCGGAACCGAGAAGGATGGAGAGCCAGGCGCGCTTGCCTGCGCCTATGGCCGCCGCTGCGCTAGGGTTGGCCTCGCTGGGCGCCATGCCGCCCCGCTAGGGCTGCCGTGTCGTGGGGCTGCGCTGTGCATGCCGCCGTGTCGGGCAATGCCGTGCTTGGACGCGCTCGCTCCACGCCGCCGCTGCCGCCATGCCGGGCAGCCGCTGCATGGGGCTGCGCCGCGCACGCCGCGGTGCCGGGTGACGCCACACTTGACTGCACTCGCCCCATGCCGCTGCCGCCACACCTGGCCGTGCTGGCTCCATGCAGGCGTCACCGCCACTGCCGTGCCTGCGCCGTGCCAGGCCCGTCGCGCTGGGCGGCGCTCGCCCCACGCCGCCTCTGCTTTAGCCGCCGCCGTGAGAAGAGGGGGAGGGAGGAGAGGCCACTCTGGATGCGCGAGAGTTAGGGTTAGAGTCCACATATATTCGGCATTTAGAAACAGCAGGATCGTTAATTCCCAGATTCAACGCGCCAAAAAATTTCGGCCGACGTGAACACACTGAGGTCCGGTTTTTGGCTTCACGCAATGTTCTCTTTAAATCTCGTGTGGATGAGAGCACATGGGACGAGTATATAGGGCGTGTTTGTTTCCTTGCACCAACCTGGCCTGGCCCGTGCCACCCAGCCCGGCCGGCTTCGGCCAGGCCCAGGTGAGCCACCCGCCCTTGTTTGTTTGCCTTCCCAGCTGGGCCAGGCCGACAACGGGCGGCGTGTTTGTTTGCCTGCACCAGGTGCCAGGCGGCCCTAACTAACTCCCAATCGCCTGGTTGGGAGGTGTTTGTTTGCCTGCATCGTGCATCTGCCCCAACAGCCGGGCCTAAGGCCTCATTGCAGCACACAGGAAGGCAATAAACATCATGTTGAACCTTTGAGAATTAATCCATTGCAAAGTGCATTACGGCAAGATAAATTATTAGTTTTCTTCCAACATTTGGCCTCATATTCAAGGATTAGCATAACAGTTCAAAACAGCCATGGAACCGTGGCTCCCATCCATCCCTAGCCATCAAGTCAAGAAGACAGTTGCTTGGGCATGGACGCAAGCCACAGTTTGATGACAACCTTGAGCACAATGGTACAGAAGCATGATCATCATTGGCCACAAACAACAGCAAATTTAGCAAAAAAACCACAAGAATAGAAGCATGATCATCATTTGGCCTCAGACTGATGGTATTTTCATAATCCCTATTCACAACATTCATTGGTGGCACCTGAGTACGGGAAAAAACCATAAGAATGGCAATGATCACAACAAACATGAAACCATGCAAGACATCCAACCTAAGCCATCAACCAAGCCAGGCTATGGAGTCACTTAGGTATGGATGTCTCACAAGGTTCAATGGCTACCATGAGAAACACCAAGCAAAAGAAATGCTCAAGTGCCACCTCATGTCAAATTGTGTCATCATTGGCCAAGTATTCAAGCTCAATAGATCAAACAAGTGTCCAAGCAACCATTACCTACTTATATTACAGTCCAAGTGGCTTGTAGCCACCAAATAATTCAAATGTTCAAATGTCAGGGGACCATGAAGCAACCCCACAACAACTCCCATTACGTACCATCCATATAGTGAAAGGCTATGGGTAGCTGAAATAGAAGTCACAATAACAGATGGTGGTAGTGCAGCAGCAGGAGCATCAACAACAACAAGTGCAAGAGATGCACTAGCATTCGCACCAGTGGGGCAAAGGCTGAGCCACTAGGCAGCATAGCTGAAGCACCCACACTAACCCACCATTGCCAGCCATCTACCAGACTGACATAATTTAGTATTGAGCAAGGTGCATTTGGGACATACATGAGTTAGTAATGAACAAACCACTTCACCTTTACACTATAAAACTTGACACAAAACATGGCAGATGACCCAAAGGCTCAAAAACAAAAACCTGACCTCATAAGTTATCAATGATGAGGAAAAAAGCCATATGTTGCTGCCAAGTCAAAGAAACAAACAGATGAGCATAAGATGCAAATAGAAATCATGAAATAGAAACCAACCTCATAAGCAGTATATAAACATCAGTGGCCAGGACTGAACAAAGTGCAAGAAAACAACAAAGGTTGGCATCATTGGCACAAAAACAACAGGTTTGGCCTCATTCATCATCAGATGAATATAGAGTCATCATTGGCAACACTACTGACCTTTCAAAATGAAACAAACCAAACATTGGTACCTTCATACACTTGTATGAAATTAGCAATGGTAGGCACAGTTTCATTTCAAAAGGTCAATGGGCCTCAGATATGATTTTGTAGCCTCAGATATGATTGTAACAGTTTTAAATAAATCATCCTAGCTACAAATGGCCATGGATCTAAGGCAAACAAACCGAACAATTCATGTGAAACCAGGTCTATACAAACCATAACAAAATGGACTAAACAATTATACTCTCCTGGAACAGAACATAATAACATTGTGCAAATAATGAACAGGCAGAAACACTACTTAGATACATGGCCACAGCTATGGATAGAGAACACATGACAGAATTAATACTTTGTTAATGTATCCTCGCTCATTTCAATGTTCACGGTGACATAAACACATGCAAACAACGTCGAGAAGGAGCAATACAACTGGATCTAAAGCTTAGGGCTTTAGATTTAAGAGTACCACAAGACAACAACCATGGATTCATAGGACAACCATGGATTCATAGCACAACTAATGGATTCATAGCATAAGCACCAGATTAACACTTGAATCTCTGATTAATGAGCATGAAGGCCGCCTAAATCTGGCACCATGAACATCAATACATCGCAAGAACACAAAGTCGGGTCCCGTGTAGTCTAGTAAGCCAAAGATTTCACCTTGCTTTCTCGATGGAGAGGAAGAGGATGCAAACGGGTTGGGGAGGAGGAAGCAGATCTAGAGTAGAAGCAGCGTCTAGTAGAGGGCAGCCTCACCACAGCACGTCGCCATAGGACTACGGGTTAGAGGAGGAAGACGAGCAGGAGCACCTGGTCGTCGGCGAGATGGAGGAGGAGCAGCCGCCGTGAACCCTAGGAGGCCGCTTTGACTCCGCCGCCACCACGCACCACTGGACGGGGAAGGAGAGGAGCACATGGAGTAGTGTGTCGAGGATGAGTGAGGGCTAGAGAGGAATGAGCAAAACCCTAGAGCCATCTCTGGCACGGGGGATTATAAAGGGAGGCGAAACCCTAGCGGCGGCGAGGCGGGGAAATTTCACCGTCGCGCGGGAGACAACGGGAGCTGTAACAACCCTAAAATCCAAACACCAAAAATCTCAACCAACAAATTTTTTGTGGCAGAACCTCCTAAATTATATGGCCCACACGCACCTATCATTGTCTCCAAGACTTCTGATAGCCATGCATGTGTTCCAGATAACTTAGAAAGCTCTGTCGGGTGCCCTCAAAGGACCCCGATTAAACCACATTTGTCAACTCATACCAGGATCAACAAAGGAGTAGCTACAACATTACAACATTTATGATAAAACATATATCAGAGTACGAAAGAGTAATAACATTAAGTTTACAAAATATATGAAAAAGTTAACTTTTACATACTTGACTCTAATTGCGGAAGCGGCGGAAGCAGAGAAGAACTTCAGAAGTCAACTTAGGTGGAACGCCTAAGTCGGGAGGGGACAACCAGATCACGTCGAGCCCACCGACATGAACTTGATTTGAACACCAATTAGCACCTGCAACAGGGGTTCAACAAACCCTGAGTACAACAGTACTCAACAAGACTGACCCGACGAAAAAGAAGGGTAGAGAAAGCAGATATGCAGGCTAGAGGGACAAGGTAAGGTCTGTAGGAGATAAGAAATTTTGCGTGAAAGCTTTATAAAAAGAGAAGTTTGCTTGGGCTAACTCCCATTATCACTCAACTTCATTATTGAACCTTAATTTTTGTTCGAGTTGTTACTACGATGATGATCAGTGATCGAGTCTTCTTCTCCGAGAAGCAACGGCGATTCGAATCCATTTTTATACCCAGCTGGGACCTAGGCGACTGAGCATACCGGAGACTTTAACTCCGAAGCACCCCAGATACACCGATATACCGGGATATCAACCTCAGCCGTATATCACCACATGATACACGTGAGCTCTGCGGCCCAGCGTACCGAGATACATGGGAACTTAAACCCCACAGTAAAACACACTATGACAGCAGATGGGATTCTCTGACCCCACGCTAGGTCACTCCATGGCATACACGGCTCCAACCATCCGTATACCACTTCATGCATGTGGATTTTCTAATTTCTCGATTATCGACAGGTCACCATCGAACGGGACCTAGGGCATCAACAGTCAAGAACACTACAGAGGGACTCCATTCCCAGTGCAAGTTCGCCGTCCGGACTCGATTTATTACTATCATTAAGATTTCAACAATAAAGCCAATCTCATCTTTTTCATTCTTTTGCCTTTGAACGATTAAATAAATAAGCAGGGCTAAGCATAACTACTTATCTTCACAGTAGGTAACAAGGATTAAGGAAATAAGACAGGTAATGCAAATTTGTGGGTTTTCACTCAACTCCTATCACTTAATGCATCATATCAGAGCTGAAGCAGTAAAACTTTTATAAATAGAATAGGGTTTAAATGCATCCGGGGCTTGCCTTGATGTTCGGGGTAGATGGTCTCGAACTCTGGATCAACTCCCGATTCTTGAATTTGCTCGTCCTTCGAATCTGAGTGATACGTTAACTCTCCGTTAACGGAAACTATTCGAGAGTTAATATGCTTTACATGATGGAATAGTAAACATGATGCTCGATGAGTGTATGATTAGGTTAAGGGGTTGATAAATTATTTAAAAGCATTAAATAAAGACATAAAAATTATATTTACCAAATTAATCTCAAAATTTTATTTTAGAAAGCTCTTAGACTTATTAGATGGCAAAACAATTTTCAGAATTAAAAGCCAATTATTTTAATTATTAAAAATCATTGAAGGTCTATTTTTCAATTAAAAGGGCTAATTTTAACATATGCAAAAAGTACTCAATTTTGGCATTTCATATTTTTCCTATGTAGATGACATCATAAGGAACACTCACAAAAATTTTCAGAATTTTTGGAGCTATATATGAATTACTATGAATTTTCAAAGAAAATAGCATTTAAATCATTTTCTGAAAATGGAAAAAGATAAATCGGCACAGTAACCCCGCGCTGACCGACGGCCGCACGGCGGTTGACCGCCGATTTCTCGCCGTCGGTGAGGTTTCCGGCGACATGGTCTGGTCCATCAGTCTCAGCACAACACGTGGAGTCCAACGAGCTAGCTAACGACGCTCGAGGGCTCGCAGGCTAAAGCATGCCGGGCTAACTCACGGACGGGCTACGACAGCTCGAAGCCAAGGCCTGCTCGAGGATCTATCGGTCGGTTAGGTACTGTACATTCGAGGGTACAATTCGGGCATTCTCTCGAAGACGGAACTCTGCTCGAGCGAATAGACCAGCCTCGAAGATGAAACTTCCCCCAGCGAACGAGCCTCCCCTCGAGGACGGAACTACGCCCGACGAACGAGCCTCCCCTCGAGACCAGTGCACCCTTCAACTCGAACCCTTCGAGAACAGTGCAACCTCGACTACCCCTCGAGAACAGCGCACCCCTCGACTTGACACCCTCGAGAACAGTGCACCCCTCGACTCGACACCTTCGAGAACAGTGCACCCCTCGACTCGACACCTTCGAGAACAGTGCACCCCTCGACTCGACACCTTCGAGAACAGTGCACCCCTCGACTCGACACCTTCGAGAACAGTGCACCCCTCGATTCTATCACTCGATTCGAGCCCGCACCTCGACTGATCCCTCGATTCGAGCCCGCACCTCGACCGTCACCCCCTCGACTCGTCGGCCGAGCCCTCGAGCAGGACTCCGATGACTTCGAACTGCACTACAACAACTCCTGATGCGAGATGGATGAAATTGATAACACGAATAGACACAGGAGCTCACCACGGCGCTGATGCGCACGTTAGTAGAGGTCCGGAGTGGCTGGGTTGATCTGCGGTCGATGGCGGTGATGGCGGCGGCGGCGCTCCGATGTCACAACGGCACGGTGACCTCCGGTAATGCGCTGCTCGAACCAAGACGCACATCAGACGCAGGATAATACGGAGAGCACGATTAAGGGGTCGAAAGTAAAATATTTTCACCTCCGGCGACAGCAAACGGCGGAGATGGCGGCGGCGGCGCGACTGACTGGCCGCGGGGAAGAAGACTGCGTGCAGGCAGCTCGGGCGATGAAAGAAAACACGGACTGGCCCAAAAGGACCGTGAGGAAGTTGCGGAACTTTGGGCGAGAGCAATTGGACAGAGGTTGAGCGTCGACGGCGAATTTCAGCGGTGGAGGGAGATCGTCGGTGACGGTGGTGGGAGGAAGAAAGGAAAAGAACGGCGTCGTCCGATCGGTATTTATAGCTCGGGGCCGATGAAGGAGTAGGTGACACGACGACGGTGAACCTTCGCGTGCCTGTGAGCGCTCGGGCGGCCGAGCAGGTGCGGCGGTGGACGGCGGCGCGCGATGCGAAGCCGGCCATGGCGTTCGCCGATAGGGTTAGGTGCTGTTTAAGTTATTTACAGAATTGCCACTCGGTTTAAAATACAAATTACTCCCAAATTTATATAAGAACTTGAAAATCTCCAAAAATATCATTTGCATAACTTTTCAAGAGCTACACTTTTCATTTAAGAAACATTTTCAAATTCTGTACAGATTTTGAAATATGAATTCAAATTTAAAAAGAATGCGAAAAGGGCCAATTCTCTAGAAGCAAACATTTGAAATTACTTTTTATTTTTCTAAACAACTTGAAAATCTTCCAATCTATGAAATGTTCAGATTATCAAACCAAACACTTTTCATAGAGAAAGTTTTCCCAAATTTTGAATAATTTTTGAAATATGAATTTAAATTGAAAAGGGAATAAGTGTTGGAAAACTGTATTTTCACTTTTATTCAAAATTATTTTTGGAAACTTGAAAAACTTTGAATACCAATATTGTAGCTCCTTTCAAGATCTACAAACTATATTTTGAGAGTATCTCAAAATTCCTTATAGATTTTAAAATATAGAAAAAGGGATAAAACAAGGTTTTGAAAATGGTTTTTAAGTAGCAATCAACTCATCATTCCATGTATAAAACAATGCACCACATAAAAGACATTACTAAAACATGAATGCATTTATGTCATGATGCTCAATGATTATTCTTAATAATGAACTTGATTATAATTTTAATTGCTTACTAACATCTGGGATGTTACATTTTTTTCTAAAATAACCTATAGTTGGTGAGTGTCATGTAGGAAACCTACTAGTTGCACAAGTAGCACCAAGTATTAGTGAAGCATTTGCATTTAACTTACAAGAGTTTGATTTTCTTCTTATTGATTTTATGTAATGTAATAAAATCAAATAAGCCTTTATCACATGTGTATATACATGCTACTAACCGTGGACATGGACCCAAACCACCATGAGACCCTAGTAGACCAAGCATGGAGTTTGTCTTGAGCTTACAAACTTGCATGTACTAACATTTCATGTTATACTTTGCATGAAAATAGAAGGAGGAAGAAATAGAAAAGGGAAAGTGGAAAGGAGGCTTTCAGCCCGAGCAGCAGAAAACGGCCCAACCTGGCCTATTTCCCCATGGCCCAAAGCCACCACCACATTTGGCCTGCTAGGCCGAAGCCGCTGCAGCCCACTCCAGCTGGCCTGCCCTCACACGCTCGCCCGCACGCATGGCCTCACGGCCCAGCAAGCCCTGCAGCCCAGCAAGGCACTGCCACTCACACACGCGCGCCCGCGCCTACCCACTCTGCCGCTGGCGGTCGGACCCCACCTGTCAGCTGCTACTTCTGGCCGCCTGCCTGTCCCGTCCGGTGTTCTAGAAATGGAACGGAGCGCCTCCACCGTCCGCGATGCCGTTCGTTCCGCACCGCGCCCCGGAACCCTAACTCCAAGCTTGGGCGCGCCTCAGTCAACCGATGGGCATCAAGCGATCTCCGCCGTCCACCTTCTTTCCATGACCGCTGTCGCGGCTATAAAAGGGAGGAGCCAGCCGCACTAGGGTTTCCCTTGCCTGTGCCGTTTTCTTGACCGCGCTCACCATCGCTCGTTGCACTGAGCAAGAGAGGAGAGGAAGCGGGAGCAGGAGGCGGGGAAAGAGTTTTTCGTCGCTAGAGCTAGGGCAGAACAATGCAAGCTCGCCGCCACCGCTGCTTTCGCGCGCCAGAGGAGAGGAGCCCGGCTGACCCGCTCGACCACGCTAAAGTTGTCTGCTTCTCCTACATCGAGTCGCTGCCTGTTTCCCTCTTCACCGGTCGCCAGTAGCGCCACCTGAGGTGAGCTCGACTTCCATGGCCGCCGGTAGAGCAACCCCTACGTTCCCGTCTCTCCATCCACCTTTCTCTTCATTAGCTTCACGGTTAGGTTCGCCTCATCGTAGAACACCATTGTGCCAACTCCTTGGAGCTTGGCAATGGTCACAGTGGGGCCACGCCCTTTTGCAGCCCTAGCTGCCATAGCTCCCGGCCATCGGGAGCACCGCCATGGCCACGCAGCTGCGCATGCCCCGTCGTGCCATGATTGGTCGTGCTTTAGCTTCTTTGAGCTCCGAGCTGCTCAAATCGGTAGGAGATGCAGAAGATGGAGCTCCACGACGCGTCAATTCAAAGCTTGGCCACTCGTCATCGCTGTCATCCACCGTCGCCGACCGCCAGCCTAGAGGCTCGTTTTCACCAAATTAGAGCCGCAGTCATTCTTACCTTGATCCTCGTGACCCTGTTGCGCTAGTCAATGATTCGTTCCGCGTGCCGAAGCGCCCCGCCACCGCGTCCCTGCCACTCGGCGCCGCCGCCGTGCACGCGCCGGTGAGGCCATACCCGTGAGGCCGCTCGGACCTTGCTGCTGCACCCGCCTGGCCTCTGCGCCCGCTTAGCCACCGCTCAGCCTAGCCAGCATCGCCTGCAGCCGCCGCTCGCCCGCTCGACGCAGGCGTTGGCCGCCGTGCCAGCCGTGCAAGTGTGAGACAAGGGAGGTGGGGATTTTCCCTACTACGTGGACCATGTCCACGGGTCCACCTCGGATCCACGCTGGACCAACCAGACGAGACCGCATGGCGCCTCAGTCTTTGGTCCACCATGGACCTGGCTCATGGAGCCAAAGGCCGTAGACCAGCCCACTAACAGCCCACTGGATTCAGTCTGCCACGTGGCCCGTCCAAGTGCCCAACACGTGTCCGGGCCGGGCGGCCCAACCCGGCCCTGCCCGAGCCCATCCCGGCCCAGACCGTTGACCATGGCCCACATGTCACTGACCGCTGATAGCGGGACCCACCTGTCAGTGACTGTTCCGCCCCTGGCCAATAGGAAACTGCCACGTGTCACGCCCAGATTTATCCGGCCCTTTTTCTTTTTTAGAAAATAGATTAAACTTTGGAAATTCATAACTTATTCATAAGAACTCCAAAAAATATGAACCAAGTGTCTAAATTTTCATAAAAATGAGCTCTACGTCATAGGCTTGTGTATGATTGTATTTGGAGTTATTGGATTTCATTGGTTCTTTGTGTCAACTCTATAGGAGTCGCTAACACGACTATTATGTTTCGTTTCAGAGGAGGAGCCGCTTGAGGAGGACGACCCTGATTATGAGGAGGAGCTCGGTGATGACTACGCACGTGCCACGTCCTACCTAACCTCGTAGATCCTATTACACATGGCATATTTACAAGTTGCGAGTGCTTTATTATATGTAATATCACGTGTGATAGGTTGCATGGTAGAATTTCTTGATGAGCCTTTACCTTGTTGCAACATTACTCCTGCACACCCGCTGATAGGCCAGACACATGCTTATTTACTTATACTTGCTTTACTTCTACGCTTTATATCTGCGATGTGATGCGTGGTGGAGTATGGTTATATGGATAAGGCACGTGGTGCCACTTTACTCGGGGAGAGTGTTGCGTGTGTCTTGGGTGTGTGGTGAGGGTTGAGTCGATCAGACAGGATTCTACGATGAGCTTCTGGCGAGTCTTGCCAAGGGGGTGCGTCCTAGGTGCCCCCGTGAGAGGTGCCTATGGCGGGTACATGGTGAGGAATATGGTGGCCCGGGGGTGAGGGCCTTTGTGGAGCAAAGCCCCTGGTAGGAGGTATTGTTGTAGCACGGGCTGTTGTAGCCCTTTTGAGAAGATAATCTTATCTGATCCCTCTAGGACCTGATATCTCTTGTCCCAGGACTGAGTGGTAGGGTGGCATCGCACCGGTTAGAAGGCAGCCGGAATCAGCCTAGGTGGGGCACCGCCGATGATGGTGATCTTGTGGTTACGGGAGTACACGCTCTGTAGAGTTATGAATCTATATATAGTTCACGACCTCGGATTGGCCTTTCCCTCGACCTACGCTTCTCGGGAGTAGTGAGATGAGTCCTTCTATTCTCCCCCTGGTGATTACCCTCCCAGCTGTGGGCCGTTGAGACAGGCTCCGAGAGGGAGTTGGACCTGTCGACTGAGTGCGAGAGGGTGAGAAGTGTGTGATGATGGGGATGGGAAAGATGTGTTGATGAGATGGGTTAAAACTTGATGAATTACTATTATATCATGAGGATTACTACTTGCATAGAAAACCACAGCCGTATATAGGATTCCTTGATTTTATCCTTTGCATCCACCCAAATACTACATAGCAAAAATAAAGCATAGGATGAGAACCGGTGGCTAGTACAGACCATACTAAAACTTATTTGGCAGCTGAGCCCGACTACGACTACGATGACGAGGAGGAGTAGACGTCTCGTTCCTATGCTCAGGCTTCTTTTGGAGATTTTGTTGTACTTCTGCTTACCGCAGCTGTCCCTGAAGCTGCTGCTACTCTGATGATTCCACCAGTGTGGCGATGGACTATTTATGTACTCCCTTCTAATTGTACTCTTTTATTCGATATATGAATTTTCGTATCGACTGTTGCTGGATAATGTGATGGTTTGAGCTTCGAACTATTATATTATTCGTCATTCTGTGTATTTTCCCTTCGTGGAAAATTGAGGATGTTTCAGGAGCCGCCCGCCAACCGCCGAAATGAGAAGCGGGGTGGCCGGAGGGTACACGCCGCGGGCCTGGCTCGATGGGAACGGCCGAATCGAGCTTTGCTCGTGGGCCTAGCCGAGGGTTGCTTTGAGTTTTGGGCGGGCCAGACCCAGCGGCCATGCAAGCAAACAAACAAGGCCACCTGCACGCCCTCAGGCCTCAGCCAGGCCCAAGGCCTCATCCAAGCAAACAAATACGCCCATAGCTACTCAGGTGTGGGACCTACACTTAGAATGATATTTTTATTAGGACAACGCCAATAGCTACCGTCAACGTCGTTGATAATACTAAAAATCCTTGCTTTGCTTCCTAGATAATGCACTATAGGTAGTTATATCTATCCTACTAATGTACCAACATAAATCTACTCTACTAATGTATCAACATAAACATCGCTAAGTCTACCCCATATAACCTCCCCGCTGAGATGGTTCTTCTTCGCGCACCCCAAAAAATATATCCAGAAAAATAACAACATATAAATCATCCATTGAGATTGATCCTTAGCATCCTCTCTCCTTACTTATTCAGATCTGACGATCAAGATTACATGTATGGTCCTCCTCAACTCCACATCTCTCACGTTGGGCATCCTCTCTCAGCTCCCTTGCGTCGGCATGCATCGTATTTGTTTCGATCAATCACATCCACAAATCCATTTATGATTTTCTCTTTCCAAAAATAGATGATGTCTTAAACACAGAGGAAGACAGCCATGAGCGGGCCCATGCCTCTCCACGCCCCAGCTGGCATGCAGTCGCGCGTCCGGCCGCTGCGCGTGGCCTTCTGCTGCAGCAATCACGCTCCAGCTGCGATGGTGGGCGCCTTCAGCCATGGCAGTGCATCGGCGCACACGAACTCTAGGCCTTTATATTGTGGTACTTTTTAACCCGATAAATAGTACTATTTTCGTCTTATTTGATAAATATTGTTCGATCGTTGATCAACTAGGCTCAAAAGATTCATCTCGTGATTTTAAACTAAACTGTGTAATTAGTTATTTTTTTACCTACATTTAATGCTCCATGCAAACAGCTAAATATTGATGTGATAGAGAGAGTGAAAAAATTGTAACTTTTGGATGAATCTAAACGTGGCCCTAGGATGCAGGAGGCTGGTTTGACGGCGGAGATCCGCAAAGTTGCTGGCCTCCACATTCTCTCTGGCTGTGAGATCCACTCTCTACATCCCTCTCTGGATTTGCGTTGGATCTAGCATTTCACCCAACTTAAGCAGGTAGTAATTTGCAGCCTGTCATGTTTAAATTAATTATATTTTGCTTTTGGATATGCAACGTAGGTGTTGGATGATATTCTAGTACTATCTATATCTTGGAGTTATGTGATTTGAAGTTGGGTCAGATGCTTGCCTGTAGTTGATTTTTGGGTAGGTAAGTAGAAATGCAGTGCATTTCCTTTTGGTTGTTTTGCCATGTCTACCGATTTGTGTGTAGCTAAGTATAAATTCAGACCCCTTTTCCTTTTAGGGTGATTTGGAGCATACACATATGTTCAACGTCTTGGACTAAGTTCTACTTCACAAAGTAAGGAGTGAAATTAAAAAGAAACCTGATGGAGAGGATAGGAAGGATGCAAAGTCAAGGTGATTTGGAGCATACCCGGTCAAGGTTGAAAATCACTTATGTGGTTTGTATTTCCAATGCTGTAGTTTGCCTATAATAGTGACTGCCATGTCCATGATATTTAGTTACTCGTCACTTGTATAGAAAACTAGCCAGTATAGAATTTTTTTCATGTGATGACATTATACGGACTCAACTTTTTTCGGCTAGCTCCAAGTTTGGATTCAGTTTGAGTTGATTAAAGAGCTCCAACTTCTTTCCCCTTCGTTCTTAGAAGAGTCATATTTGTATACCTCTGCAACTCGCCAATGTTTTTTTAGATTTTACCATAGCGTTAGCACGGACAATATATATAGATTCAGAAGGTGAAGAAATAAATAAAAGGAGAAGAATGAAAAAAAAAACCTTACATATACTTATTCAAAAGCAAATTAAAGGAGAAAAAAGCTACCTGGCCGTACCCCGGCACACGGGACAGCCACCCCAAAACGCGGATTGATGATATTAGTGGCCGACTAGCGGGCCCCAGCACTCTCACCTCTTTGCCTACTCCCATTCCCACTCCTCACTCCCAGAGTGAAGGAAGAGAGAGCTCTCCGCCTCCGCCTTGGAGCCACGCCGCCGCCGGAGCTCGATACTGACTGATGGGTGGCTTCGGGACCTCGCGCCCTGCCTCCGTCGCCCTCTGCGCCTTCCTCACCTTCCTCAACCTCTTCGCCTTCCTTCTCGCCGTCGGCGCCGAGCGCCGCCGCAGCACCGTACGCGCCGCGCCCCCATTTCTCTCCCCCGCTTCGCTCCGGTCCGTCTGCATCTCCTCCGCGCCTAAGCTACGCGCCTTGCTGAGATCTTCGTGCTCGATGCAGGGGAAGGTGGTGCCGGACGAGTACGACGAGCGGTCCTACTGCCTCTACGACACCGACGCCTCCACGGTCTACGGCGTCTCCGCGTTCTTCGTGCTGCTGCTCCAGCAGGCCATTGTCACCGCCGCCACGCGGTGCCTCTGCTTTGGCCCCGTGCTCTCCTTCCGCGGCTGCGCCGTCACTGCATTCGTCCTCTCCTGGTGCGTGGCTTAAACCCTAGACCTGCACCTAATTAAACCCCGAATTTCTTCCACTTCTTTCTTCTTTCTTTGATCTGTATGTGGCGTCATGGGCTGATGATGCGTGCCACGGCCTGTAGATTGATCCGTAGATTTGGTTCAATTCAGTACATTTGTTTCTCGGGTTGGTAGTAGGCACATATGCATACGCTTGAGGATTGCAAATCCAAATCTGTTTGTGCAGTAGCCTCATAGATGCCTTTCGTAAGATTCATTTGGAGGCAGATAGTTCTTCTCTAAAATTTTAAAATGTGGGGCTAGAGATGTTTTCAGTAGTAGTTGTTCTTGCTTTACTAACTAAAAACTGTTGTGTTTTATGTATGATTCAGATACAACTTGTTTCTGTTATTGAGTCCTTTCTAGTGAAAAGAATCTAGAATGCACTGCTTATTTTCAATATATGCTAGAACAGCAGTAACAACCTTAAGTAATGAATAGTTTAGCAATATAGGCTTGGAGTTGTTTACCAGTTTTGCCTGTACAAATATAGTGCAAGGGCAGTGGAAGCAACTTCTCCATTATCGTTTGGTAATACAGTAAATGTAGTTTTGGAATGCTGCCATGGTGCATGCATTAACGAAATTGTTTATTTGAATTTGTTCTATGGATGGGTCACACTCATTTGTTTGAATTATAGAGAAAACTACAAAGATTTGTGACATCAAATGAGTATATTATGAAAATATAATTGATAAAGACTAATGATACTAATTTGACATCATAAATGTTATTATCTATTTATCTTATCATATAAATTTGGTCAAACTTGAGATGATTGACTCTCCAAGATTCTTGGAATGACTTATACTTTGGGATGGAGGGAGTAGTTGTTGACCACTTTTGGCTGTTCCATTACTGCGAGAGCAGTGGAAAGCTATGTAACCCTCACAAGTGTAGAGCAGATTCTACATAATCATTTGATAATGCTGTAAGTGTACTTCCAAAATGCTTGAATGACTTATACATTAATGACAACATAGAGTTATATTCTTTCAGTTAGTTCTATGGATATGTGGCACTCTGCTGGTTCAATTATATGGACCTGTATACAGCTGTACAACTCTTTACGTGTCCAAATGGTGAATGGTTTATGTAGCTTACCAATTCACATTTAGAAGAGAAGAGCAACATCAATCGGTCTAAAATTATCGAATCAATTTTTCTGGGGAAGAACATTCCACTAGATTCTTCAGCGGCTGATGGTGCATCTAATTTTATCTCTTCTTTAGCTTATCTCATTTTTCCAAGATACCTTTTCCCCATCCCATTGCTTTTGTTATGCATGTGACGCACCTGCTATTAGCATGTTAATGGATGCCCTTAATGTACCTTCAGATTGTTTTTCTTTGTTAATGCATGCCAGTTGTGATTTAGGTTTGAGGAGTTATGTGAGTAATGTTTGATCTACATATCAAATATGTCATTCCATTGCTTAATTTATGAAACTGAAAAAATATAGATTTTAATGATCAGTACTAAATGAAATCTTATCTCTTAATAATTTGAAGAAATATCACTATTTGTTGATGTGTATCTCAATGCGAAAACTATGAACTGCCAATCACTATAACAGTTCTATTGTTTTTTCACACTAATAATCTCAGTCGCTCATGCCTGCTTAACTTCATCTTTAATGGAACTTGAGCTATCTTTATCAGTAGTCTTTTACATATGTTACATATCATGTATCTCCCAACCCTTATCCTGCGTGGTATTGAACTGGTGGCGATGCCTGCTGCTTATAAATTAGTGACCCGTATTTGCTATCTACGGGAGAACTTTTGTGAAACAATCACAGAAAATTTCAAATGTTTTTGTTTAGAGTAATCTCTACGACTTAGGGCCTCTGTTTGGAATGGAGGAATGAAAAACACCAAAAAGGAAAGAAAACAGGAATAGGAAAGAAGTGTAGTGGCCAAACAGATGGTTAGAGAGCATGGGAATAGAAGAGTTGGTGTTTGGGATGCAGGAACAGAAAGAGCATTGGAAAAATTTGGAATTAGTGGGAACTTGCTTGCTTGGACTCGATGTGGTTTTCATTTAAGTCATGATCAGGTAGTCTGCTCATCTCTATAGTCATAAGAGTTTCTTTTAACCCACTGACATATGGATCATTTGACTAACCACACATTCATGAAGGATTGAGCACTTCTTCCATCTCCTTTCTGCTGCTTTCACTCTAGTCTCTTCCATTCTTGATCCACATTAAAAGTTCCCTCCATTATGATCTAATCATCCCGGTGACCTCTATTCTGGTTCCAGCAAACTATTGTTTGATTAAGTTGGGTGTTTTGTGAAACCTTGTAGCTTTAAAGCCTGATGTGAAGTGTCAGTAACCAAAGGAAATCTAGGTTTTCTGCACTATGATTATTAAACAAGTTTGGTTCAGAAATTTCATCACTATGGTCATAGTCTTCAGTCTTCCTTCAAAAATCTTTTTTTTTTTGAACACGCAGGAGAGCTGCGTATCATTATATTAGTAGAAGAAAAAAGGAGTTATACATTGACCCAAACACACTCACACACACCACCACACCTTCCCTGTTTTCTATGGCTTCATCCCCTGAAACTGAAAGTACATCAACCAAGTGGGCAAACAAACTAAAAGCTCCTACCAGTGAGCAAGGACAGAACCTTAGCTCCTGCCAAACAACACCAATGGGCTTCATCCCTAGCTATACCAAGGGCTGTGCTAATGTTTGGTACAGCCGCATTGAAGACACAGTCATTCCGGTGTTTCCAGATGTTCCAGGCGCCAAGGATAATGATAGAGTTTAATCCTTTTCTCATATCCCCGGTGGTGGCAGCCTCCGCCTTTTCCCACCAGTCCTCCCAAGATGAATTCTCGGGCTGAGGCGTGAGTGACCTTCAAAAATCTTGGTATTCAGAACTAGGATTGAAGTTTCCAGATTCGCTATTAACTCCCACCATTGTAAAACCCATGTGAGTTTGTCTCTTGTATATGTGGAAACATTTGTAGTTGGTGTACAAATACATTGATTGAAGAGTACTTGCAATAGGCAAAGTTTGTTGTGAGACTTATTTTGTGCCTTTTGCTCTAGGACAGCTATTGTGGAAATCAGCTAGTGGATAATATCTTCTTTTTTCATGCATTAATTGTGCACAATTTAGTGCCCTTTTCACATGTTTGTTGTTCCAGAATACAAATTGTGTCCTAAAGAAAATTTCACATGATACATGCCTTCCTGCTACAGAATTTGGTTGAAAAATATAAGCTTAATTTTGTACCTGGCCGTTTTTTTTTTGGTTAGGTCAGATGTAGAATTTGGATTGGACCATTCAGTTGGTTACTTTAGTTAGATGTACACATTGGTGCTATATTTCCTTAGATCTAAAAGTGCTGTTTGGAAATAACTTCATCCTTCCATTGTTTTTCACTTGTTTGCAGGATAACATTTCTCATTGCAGAAGCTTGCCTCATAGGAGGATCAGTGAGAAATGCAAAGCATACCAAGTATTTAGGCTACTATATGAAGCATGACTTGGTGACATGCGCTACCCTTCGCAAGGGAGTCTTTGCAGCCGCCGCTGCAATGATGCTCATCAACCTCTTGGCGTCCCTTGTGTACTACTGGAGTTACTCAAAAGCTGCAACGGGTGGGTTCATGAAGCACCAAAATGAGGTTGGTGTGGGCATGACGGATTACGGCCTTGACAAGGGTGTTTCTGGGCCCTGAGTGAAGAGATGGAATCTTGGCCTATCTGCAGTCAGCACTAGGGGTTGCACCTGCGGTATAAGTATAATATATCGTTGAAATTTATGTGCACGAAGTTGTGTTGTTTCTCTACGGTGTGAATGATATACCATGATTATACTCTGACATGTGTTAGTGGTGATGTTGTATGATCGTGATTCGTTATCTATCTGTGAAAGATGTGGTCGCATTAGCTGTTGTGCACAACACCCATACGGCTTCCTGCTCACGATGGTCATTGCAAAGCAGCAGAAATCAGAAAGCGGGACTTTAATGTTCTTCGCTGTCATTAAATCATGCAAGGTGGTACTGTACTAGTTTTGCACTAAAATGGCATTTGTTAGGCATGCGAGGACCGGCTGCATCTTTATTCACCGCCTAAACATTTTTCTTTTGACTGAAAATAATGTGGGGGAGGTACCCATAGTGCAGGACTTTTTAATTAAATTTTAAAAAAGTACAGAGTTTAAAGGTATCAAGCCAAACACTGAAGGATGACCCAGAGGTCTTCCTTGAAATGGATAGACTGAAGAATACATTGATATTTAGAGTAAAATACATGGATAGTTCACCAATTTGTGAACGTGTGTCGATTTGGTCTAACTTTGAAAGTGTATTTTTTTAAAAAAACTCAAGAACTGGTTCATAGAGAGTCTATACCCTTTGTTTTATGTTTATATTTGCAGAAACTTTCATATAAACTTGGACTAGGAGAATACATTGATATTTAAAATTTGACAACCATAAACTTAGACTATGATCTCTTCTATGGAACACTTTGGGTCTGATTGGTTGCATGTATAACTCCTCCAAGCTCCACTAGTGCCGGTTGGGTTTAATTGGTTACCTGCAGCTTCTATGGAGAAAGGAATTATGAGCTTCTTGGGCTTGACTGGTACGTCCAACAAGGGTAGGGACGGATCCCAGTCGATCTGAATGGCTACCCAACACTCCTTTGCAAATTGGCAATCAAAGAAAAGATGATCAATCACTTTCTCTTCCCTTGCATCACACATGATACATATGGCATTACCTTGAACATTGATGTGTCTTCGAGACTTCGACGTAGCATAGATTTGGTGTTGAGATGATGGACCAAAACCAGCCAAGCAAAAAAAAATTCACACGTGGAGTGCACATCAATTTCCAAATCATCTTGAAAACAGGGTGTGCATCTATATTTTTGAAAACCTGGGAATAGGACCGACGAGATGCGTACTTGCCTCCCCAAATTAGGACCCAACGGACCAGGACATTCTCATCGCAGGCTTGCTGTGAAAGTGGTAGTAGAAAAATGGAATCAAGATCTTCTGCCTGCGTTATTAGATTTAGTTCGACGTCAGTAATTAATGACGGAGGAGCACAATATATAAGATGGGGACAGTTTTCACCTATTATGATTTTTTGGGTTGAGCTAAACATAAATCTTGAATATATTGTGGGCTCTGGTATACCTAGGCCCAATGGGTTGTCTGCTCGTGGTGTAGCGAGATGGGCCAGATTCTGCCGCGCACTCTGTGAAGAGTTGGGTCCATTGTGTGACGAGAGAGATTATTGAATTTAGTCTCACATCGGTAATTGATGACAGATAAACACAAATATAAGATGGGTCAGTCCTCACCTATTAGGCTAGTCTTTTTGGTTGAGGTAGACTTAATGCCTGAATATGTTGTGGGATCTGGTGAACCTAGGTCCGAGGGCTGTCTGCTCGTGGTGTAGAGAGTCGGACTAGATTTCACTGTGCACTCTAACATGCATGATTTCCATCACTGAGGCTTCATCATTCCTAGATGTCATCCTTGGGTAATACTGAGTCTAGACTTGGGTAAGTTTGGGATAGCAATGAGATCATCCTAGAAGCAAATAGAGTCTCTACTACCCAAAGCACATTTAGAGATGCCTTTGAAGATGATACTGAATCTAAGCACATTCTTCCACCAGAATAGATGCTTCATGAAGAGGGCGCCATTCGCCGCCTAAAGTTAGTACTGCTTTGATCCTATCTCTGGAGCATGAATATACTTGGGGAAATTTGCTGCACAAAGTCATTGTCTACAATGACATGGCGCACAAAAGAAATATTTGGAATATTATGCCGACAATAGAAAAGATTGTCCTAAAGAAAACCATGTTATGCACCATCGGGATCATCATATTATGCCGACAGCAGAAAAGATAGTCCTAAAGAAAAAACATGTTAAGCACCCATCGGGATCATCATGATTACAAGTGAATTGATTCAGCTGCCATAATTATTTTTTATTGCGGTCGTCAGGATTTGAGTGCGAGACATTTTGATGCATGGACCAATTTACCTCGAGTTTAATATACTACACCGAGGTTTGTGAATGTTACATATAGATGTGTTTGTGTTGTATAGTCGCCTTATGTTTCGTGAGGTGATGCATTGTGAGGTCATCCCATAAACATATATCATTTATTAGCTTATGAGGAATGGAGTGATGATGAATGGACTCATTCCCTTCCAACAAAATAAAAAAGTGAGGTGTGAGAATATGGACCACGTCATTCCTCAAATCAAACACACTCTAATGATGTGTTTTTGTTTGTGGACTCACCTCATCTTCTAAGAGGTGATACATCATGAGTTCATCCCATGAATTTTGATAAAATCAACTCAATCCTAATGCATACACTATTTGTTAACGTCGAATGTGGTCCGGATCAACACACCACGAGGGCTTTAGACGCCCGGGTTGCCACGGATCGAAGAACGCAGCGAGGTAGTCACTCTTACGTGGTGAAGGACGGAGAGGTTTACAAGCAAACCAAAGGATAAACCAGCACGCTTTCAGAACGAAGAGCCGGCTAGTTTTCAGGCAAACTAGCAAAGGAACCAGTGAAGCTCTCGCCCGGGAGGGACCCGGTCAGGGCAAAGACGTCACCGGGTCGTCCTAGGTTGTCCGGCAAGCCTAGGATGCCATCCTTGGTCGCCTGGATCAAAAGATGAACAACATGTAGAAGGTTGAAGAGAGAAATTAGGGTAAAAGAGGAGATAGATTGGTTTTTGTATCGATTGTTGAATGGGCACCTCAATCGGACGTGGACCTCATATATATGAGGTGGGGGTGTTTTATCCCTCAAGAAGTCGAAACCTCTTCCAAAACTCAATAAAATCCGTCCTGCAACCATCAAAATTGGCTAAGCCGACCCTTGAGTCGGCTAGGCCGGTCTGGAGGCCTGTTGTTGGCCCACAAACAGTAAAAGTCGGCTTAGCCGACTAGGAGACTTGGCTAAGCCGACTGGCAGATGGAAGTTCGGATGAAATCTTTTAAAAATCATAATTAATTCATCCGAACTCCAAATGGAGCAAACCATATATGGTTTCTCATCATCTTGATGAGAGGAATGCAATGGTAAAGTCAATTCCTGCATTTGAAGAAGTTGGTCCAGTTAGCTTAGCCGACTTAGGGACCCGATTAAGCCGACTCTGGCTGGTCCAGTGCCTGAAAAGTGGTTTTCCCCACCCAAGCACCAAATGTGATGATCCGAGGTTGCTCCATGGTCTTCTTGATGATAAAAACATGATGATAACATCCATTATAACCTCTGGACAATTTTGGGTGTCAACACTATTTATTATCTTAGGAGAAATGAGTTGATCCAATCCATAGACCAAATAAAAAAGGTGAAGAATGAGAAGAAAATGGATCACCTCAGGTCCTCATTGCTCAAAACAAACACGCCTAAAATTCTTTTGGCTGAATTGGTTGGTGCATGAAAAACAATATACTATCAGCAACATGCATCTTGAGTTTAAATTCTCATAGGTGCAATTAAATAAAATAGTAAGATACATACAAACATCAAAATCTAACACAAAATAAGGACCATCGATTACGATAGTCTTCAACTAGAATGCCAAACATAATGGCAACCGGCTAAGGGCAACTTCATTTGGAGTGGAGACGACCAATAGTGACTTAGCGAGCCTAACCCCCACGTCACTCCCCACATGGGGCAACTCAGCAGCTCCTAGGCCTGCCGCAGTTTTCCCTCCACACCTCATCTCCCGCCGCAGCGCTGCCGGAGTAGGACGCCGGCATGGCCGTCCGGGATGGTGGCGGCGGGGCTCTCCTTCTCTCGTGTTGGTGGCGCTTGCTACAATGGTCGGTGGTCCATCCCTCGCTCGACCGGCGTGTGGAGTTCGACGGGGATGGCTACCGTAGCTATGGCCAGGTGGTCGCGCTAGCGCAGGGGTTGCATGCACAGGGAGGCTAGGTCTTTTTCTTCTCCTTGTGTGCCCCTCCTCCAGCCTTGCTAGTGACTACAATGATGGCCAAAGTCGTCGGTCTGGGTCTCGGGTGGCCAGATCTAGTGCCCAGGACGCCGGATCCTATCCTCAGGCGGCCGGATCGGCCTTAGCATCCAGCGGTGGCAGCCAGCGGTGATTGTGACAGCGGTTGTGGTGGCTGAGGCTCATGCTAGCGTTGGGGGCGGCACTCTCTTCTTTGTTGTTATTCCCCTCACGACATTGGCTTCTAGGGCAAGGGCCAGGCCTCCTTAGAGGCTGGCTGTGGCCCGAGCGGCAACTTCTTCATGCTAGCCTGCCCATAGTGGCTGTTCTAGTGGTCATGTGGGTGCCAGCGCTAGGGTCAAGATGGCGATGGTGGCGATAGTAGGGGATGACGGGTTCAGGGCCTGGCAGGCCTCCTTAGAGGCTAGCTGTGGCCCGAGCGACAATTTCTTCATGCTAGCCTGCCCATAGAGGCTGTTCTAGTGGTCATGCGGGTGCCGGCAGCTAGGGTCAAGATGGAGGTGGCGGTGATAGTAGGGGACGACGGGTTCAGGGCCTGGCATCCTGATTCGGCGGCCTAGGGCATTGGGCAGTGCCCGAGATGGTGGAGCACAAACCATGTGGTAGTTGGCACATGTCGGCAGCAACATCGGCGAGTGTCAGAGCTGGCGACGTTAGTCAATGTGGCCTGGACAGAGGGGGTGGCTGCTAAGGCAGCTGTGTGGCTGCTGCATGTCGCTAACACATCAATGCCCCTCTGAAAGAGCTTCCATCGTGCGACGGGACAACGACGATGACAGTGAAGACTGGCAGAGGGTCTGGCTTCGCGATACACCAATTGAAGGCGTAGTGTTCCTCTCTAGCATGTCTTCCATGGGTGAAAACCCCAATCCACTGAGGACGTGCGGTGGTGACACCATCAACCTCACTCCCTTCCTGAAGGCATCACATTTGGATTATCTAGCTTCGGACCCGTTGGGGTTCACCAGTGGGTGGCCTGCCATTGGAAGTCGAGCTGCTGGCAGCTTGGCTTCCATTCTCGGCAACGATTACCCATGACAATGTCGTGTTTGTGCTCAGCCGCTTCGCATGGGGTGGTTAGCTCCTCGTCTGGCATTTCATTTGGCTAACGTTCTTGTACATAATATTCATTCATCTCAATTGATCGGCGGAGCTCCTGCTTTGTTTATTTTTTTCCAAATTGGAGTTCAACGTGTAATACAAATGCTCCAAATGAGGAAACAACTGAGAATCTAATAACTACCATCAAATGCCGATGATACATATAAATGAAGCTAATAATTTGATTCCCTGGACTTCTTGCTCTAATCCATCACACAGTAATTCATGAGATTATGGGGAAACATTGGTTCCTAGTTCCTTCTCCTGGGTGAGCTATAGGTCCTTGTTTTTGGTGGTGATCTGACAAAAACAAAAAAGTACCAAATAAAGCCAAAAATATTTCATTTAGTTAGTGGTTGAGCAATGAGCCGAGCATCAACAAAGAACTGAGGGGAAGAGTAACAATAGACCCCTTGTATCAACAAAGAACAATAACAATGATTGCCTCATTATATTCATGCCAATGTCACGGTAATCAACACCATAATATAGAACACTCATCAAGCACCCAACTAGTTGTTGTATCTCTGGATCATATTTTAACACCAGCATTATCAAAAGTTTAAGATTTATAATAATAATTAAATACAAGATTACCTTCACTATGGTGATAAAAGGATATACATAGGGTTCTTTATAGCGATGAAGTCCAGGTGTAGAGTGCTAGCATCCAACTCCTTTTGTCTTATGTTATATTCACTAACCAAAGAATTGTTATAATTTGCGTTAAGTTTGCACACCAAAATGTAGGTCAAAGCCCTACTTTCTCAGATGATAGCCCATATACGCTAAGGGAATACGCTTACAGTCAGGAGTGGTACAAAAATATGCCACCTGAACAGAAAAAACTAGACAAGAATGTGAAAGGTTGTATAATGCAATGGCCAAATGGCAGAAGACAGAGAGCATCGATGTGCTAACCAGATTTCCAATAGTGTTTTAAGTGAATAAAAGGGAATTTAAACTACCATGGGACTATTGAGGTTACTACTGATAGAAATAATAAATCATGAACTTAACTATTTTATGGCTCTCATAATTTATTTCTTTATAAACTCTAATATGTGATGACTTATATGTAATGTGTTGAACACAATGTTTCTCTTTATCAATTATTAAAGTACAGTTGGATTAAATGTCTATTTATATTTATTATTCATGATATGTATACATAAATTTATGTGTGATTAGTATATACCTATTGGAACTAAGGGTCTGTGATAGCACCCGATCCGCTATCTCAACACCAAACTGCTACAAGTCCGATATACACTATTTAGTACCTTGGAATTTATACATGAACAATCATTTGCAGAATGCATCAATTGAATGTACTCAATATATTTACATCGTGTACCGTGACCATGAGAAAAAATATCAAGTCATTAATGCTAAAGTTTTTAGCATATTTTATTGTTGGGTCACATCCAATATTTTACTGATATGTCCAAACTCAAATGTTGCTGATCAGAATACATCTACTCCAAGTATTGTAAGCCGATCCCTCTATTATCTATCTACCATCGCTACTGCTTGTGTTCGATCAATCAAGATTGATTACTTCAACAAACAATCGGGTGGGATGAGAGGAAGAGAAAGGGTTTTCTTAGTGACATATCTATAGGCAGTGTTCTATTAGGGAATTTAGATTTCACAAACCTTTCTGATTGAACAAAAAACAGCTACAGAGCTAAAGTATTCAAGGAGAAATTAATTGGATGTGAGGTTAGGCAAGCAATAAGGGACTAATTAAATGCAAGCTGGAGGCTGGCTTATTCAGTCGTTATGCTCAATAAATATATTCAGAGTCAGCGTACTCTTCTATTCCCAAGAACAACCATTATCCTAGAGGTTCCCTACATGTTCTCACCAATCTTCATGATTAGCCAGTTGCCACCACTGGATTCAACACTACAAATGGCAAAGGCTGGGCGCCCACCACACTTGGGACACGGATCAATTGGCTTTGGAAAAATCATCGTGCAGCTGTAACTCATGATCAAATCCCACCACGGTCCACTGCAATGCACTATTGGCTCCTGAAAATTCAGCCTTCCTACAAACATGTTGATCTGGTCTTCATCTAGTTTCATCCACAGGTTCAAGGCTCCAACTTGACCAAACAACACAAGTCAAATCATCCTTTCCCTTTTTTAGTCATCAACTGCAACAAGAGCGGCCCTGGTGCAAGTGATAGAGCTTTACCGCCTGTGACCAAGAGGTCCAGGGTTTAAGCCCCAGCATCTGAACATTTGTACAGGGATGGCTGCTGACTATTTTTTCTTCCCCAGACCCTGCAGTGCGAGAGCCTACGGCACTGGATACGCCCAGTCATCAATTGCAACACAATTGAGAGTGCCTCCAAGGCAAAATAATAACATTCTCAGTTTTGGCATTAGGAATTGCACTTGTTAACTAGATTTTCAAGCTTATAACTTCAAATAAAGATGTAGATGGAGTCAAGAGGACCACCAACAATATACACTTGTATGTTTGTTTTCATATTCCTTTAACAATTTGCAAACTGTCGGTCAGTCGCCAAGAGGTATCTAAACTTAAGCATACCACATTGTTTGGATTGTCGATCAGAAACCAAATAATATATTAAAATTTTGTTCGACTCTACATATATCAATTGCTATGTTGAGACAAAATAAAATGCAGTAGAAACTTAACCCCAGTTCTTATAAAGCATACATAATAACTAATTAATAGGTTCAAACTCCAAAGTGAGGATATATGAAAGAAAAAAAAACACTAATACGCCAATGATAATGATATTTTCAGTCACTAAAGACACAAAAAATTAACTTATACAGAAGGAGAAGTTCTTTTGAGATGTATGCAGAACGGCATAAGATAGTAAAGCTATAGTATTTAGTAAGGCCACATAAAATATATACCAAAGGAACAGAGGAGTGGGATGGTTTAGATCTACAGCTGGTCAGTACCTGATTGGAGTATGGTGCTGGATCAAGGAAAACCTGTGCCCTCCACGACAACCTCTGTGAAAGAGTTACTGAATCCATTAAGGAAAAAACAACGGAGGGAGCAATATATGGACATAAAGTGATTTAACATAGTCATTTATATAATGTACTGTTTCAAATTTACCCTGAAGCCAACAAATAAGGAACAGTCCATGCACAGTTAGTTGGATGGATTTGTTGTCTTCACATTGATTTGTTAATTTCTAGTCCCTTCACTCATTTTAACTTGGTGTCCTAGAAATCAGTGCTAACAATCTTTCTCAAGTTTGATCACTAGTATATGTACTATCAAGATTAGCTTCATGGATACCATATAATTTGATTTATCTTTTAAATACTTTCATGAGAGTAAAAATCTTATTAGAATTTCCTTATGTTATATAAATCAGTAGTAAAAGTTGCATATAAAAACTGTACGAAGTCAAAACAGCATACATAAAAGAAAAGAGCAAGCACTAACCATGGAACTGTAAGACATAGAATATTGAATGTTTGGAGCGATCACGGGTAAGCTCGATCCTACTGAAACCAAATTCTCCGCAGTTATAGTGCGCCAGCTGAAGCCAAACGAAAGTGAGGGGCTCACCTCCTCTCGCCAGTTGCGCTGCATGCATCTGTGGCTGTGATTTGGCAGCAGCGTAGATGATGAGCCGCACCCAGACATCCTTTATCTCCTCCAGTGCCTCCTTGACTGGCTGGGGATCAAACTCTTTCAATTCTGTCATGATATCGTTCTCTGACATGTCAGCTTGCCACCGATTTGGTGTTGCCACCGCACTGGCATTGAGAGGCAGCAGGGAAGGGAGGGTGAGCAGGAGGTACATCATGTAGCGGGACAGTTTCTGGCAGACCTCCACCAAACCATCAATATCTGCTGCTACATCTGCTTCGATGTCTGAGCACGGGTATTTGCTCAGGTGAAGCTCAGTGACCATATGAATAAAGACAATAGCATAACCAAAATCTGTGATGGAAAAAACTTGTGCGTATCTCAAAAGAGGTTCAAGATGGGGCCATTCCCTGGTCCTCTCGAACTCATGGTGTTGATTAATGAAGCTGCTGGCAGCCTCCACAAGACACTCCATCACCTTATCCGCCTTGACATACTCCGCATCTAATAGTTTACTTAGCCAAAATAGTTTCTCCTTCTCTACACCGATTGATGTCGACAACTTTCTGGTCATGTTTGTAGAGAAACACCACACACCCAATAGGGGGTGACCTTTCATATATATAGCCTGGAATGCTTGCAATACATGTATAAGTTATAATATGGTACTAATACAAGTCAGACTAGGAGTATAAGGCCAATGGGCCGTAAGCCTAATATGGGCTGTTATAATTATACTCTAACACCCTCCCTCAGTCTAAGCGGGAGTGTCACGAACACAAAGACTGGACCTAAAGTCAGTGAATAACTGTTCAGGTAATCCTTTGGTCATAATGTTCGCGAACTGATGAGACGATGGAACATGAAGCACCCGAACCTGTTCCAAAGCAACCTTGTCACGGACGAAGTGAATATCTATCTCAATATGCTTCGTGCGATGGTGATGAACTGGATTGGCGGTCATATAGACAGCACTAACATTGTCGTAGTAGACGATCGTTGCCGAAGATATGGGTGCGTGGAGCTCCTGAAGTAGCTGACGAAGCCAACAAGTCTCAGCAACAGTGTGCGCAACAGCACGATACTCAGCCTCCGCACTCGAACGAGAAACTATAGTTTGTCGTTTAGAGGACCAAGAGACTAAGTTGTCATCGAGGAAGACACAGTAACATGAAGTGGAGCGCTGAGAGTCTGGACAACCAGCCCAATCGGCATCAGAGTAGGCAGTCAGGCTGGTGATGCTACCTGTGCCGATGTGAAGCCCGGTGGACAGGGTGCCCTTGACATACCGCAGGACACGCTTGAGCATCGCCAGATGAGGCTCTCGCGGGTCGTGCATGAAAAGACAAACCTGCTGAACTGCATAGGTGAGATCCGGATGAGTCAGCGTGAGATACTGTAGAGCACCTGCGAGGCTGCGGTACTGAGTGACATCTGCCACCGGAGCGTCGTCCACAGCAGAGAGCTTGGCGTGAGTATCAACAGGGGTCACCGTAGAATGACACTCAGCCATGCCGACGCACTGGAGCAGGTCCATAGCGTACTGGCGCTGAGACAGGAAGAGGCCATCAGCAGAACGCGTGACAGAGACCCCGAGGAAATGATGAAGGTCCCCGAGATCTGTCATGGCGAACTCGGAGTGGAGAAGCTCGGTGAGGCGACGAAGGAGCTGAGGCGACGAGGCAGTCAGGACGATGTCATCGACGTAGAGTAGCAAGTAGGCGATGTCGGCACCTTCTTTGTAAATAAAGAGGGACATGTCGGAGGTCGAAGCAATGAAGCCGATCCGTCGGATGAAGCCGGAGAACCGCTGGTGCCATGCCCTGGGCGCCTGCTTAAGCCCATACAAGGACTTTTGCAGGAGACAGACGTGGTCGGGAGCCGCCGGGTCGACGAAACCAGGTGGCTGCTGACAGTAGACCGTCTCGGTCAGGTGGCCGTGAAGAAAAGAATTCTTCACGTCCAGCTGATGTATCGGCCAGGAGCGAGAAGCGCGATGCTGAGGACGACCCGGATGGTGGCCGGCTTGACAACCGGGCTGAACGTTTCGTCGTAGTCGACGCCGTACCGCTACGAGAACCCGCGAACGACCCATCTGGATTTATGTCGAGCCAGAGAGCCGTCTGCGTGATACTTGTGCTTGAAGACCCACTTGCCGGTGATGACGTTGGCGCGAGGCGGTCGAGGAACGAGACGCCAGGTGCCGTTCTCCATGAGCGCCTTGTATTCTTCAGCCATGGCCGCGCGCCAATTTGCATTGGTGAGCGTGGCACGAGTGTTGCTTGGCAACGGAGAAGCCAGGCCGGAGGCCGCCGCGGTGAAGCCATACCGCTGCACGGGCGATGGCAGGGAACCCGTCTGGGAACGAGTCGCCCGCGCAGGAGGCTCTGGAGCCGGAGGCGGTGCTAGGGTCAGAGGCACCACTGCCTGCGGTGCTAGTGCTGTAGGTCCCTCCGGCGACGGCGGTGGAGCCGAAGTCGGCTGACGACGACTGTAGTGGATGCCGAACCGCTGCCAGACAGGGGCGACCGGGCCGGCTGGCGGAGGAGGCGCTGGAGCTGTGACCTGCCGAGGCACCTGGCGCGGAGCAGGGGCGAAGGTGCTTGCTGGTGGAGGTGGTGCTGGAGCCGTAGCCTGCCGGGACGCCTGGGGCAGCCGGTGGGCAGCGCCGTGCCACAGGATGGCAGGGTCGAGCCCGATGGGGTCGCCAGCATCCTCCAAGGCCCGCGTTTGCTCAACGCCCGAGGTGGACGGAGCAGGCGCAGGAAGTAAGTCCTGTAACAGAAAATCAAAAGAATCCGGTTGAGGCTTTGAAGCCACAAACGGAAAGTGAGTCTCATCAAAAATGACGTGTCACGAGATGATGATCTTGCGACTGGAGAGGTCAAGACACCGGTTGCCCTTCTGAGAAGGAGGGTAACCGAGGAAGACACACGCCATGGAGCGAGGATATAGTTTGTGGCGAGTCATGGCACTAAGGTTGGGGTAACATAAACAGCTAAAAACCCGAAGGATGGAGTAATCTGGCATCTTGTGGTGGAGAAGATGATAGGGTATACCGTTATTTTTGGATGAGGACGGCCGCCGGTTTGTGAGAAACACGGCGGTAGAGAGAGCTTCGACCCAATAAGATGGAGGCATGGCGGCATGAATCAGAAGCGTGCGAACAACATTGTTTAGAGTGCAGAGCATGCGCTCAGCCTTGCCATTCTGAGCAGATGTGTAGGGGCACGAGGTGCGAAGTAGGATGCCACGGCTAGCCAAGAAGGCGGCGGTGGCATTGTTGAGGAACTCGGTGCCATTATCTGCCTGAAAACAGCGTAGAGGAAAACTGAATTGTGTGTGAGCGTAAGCAACAAACTGAACAATGTGGTCATGAACTTAAGATTTATGGCGAAGAGGGAACGTCCAGCAATAATGTGTATAATCATCAACTAACACAAGATAAAATTTATAGCCAGAAATACTTGCAACTGGAGAGGTCCAAACATCACAATGAACAAGTTCAAATGGTGCTGATGTACTAGAGACCAAACTAGCAAACGGCAGCCTAGCATGTTTACCGAGCTGGCAAGCATGACAAATGCGGTGAGCTGCTTTATTACACTGGATAGCTGATAGTTTATTTAGAGTAGCGACGACAGCGGGTGCTGGATGACCAAGGCGGGAGTGCCATAGCTCTGGGGAGACGACGGCGACATGACAGCGAGGAGGCATGTGATGTGGAATGGTGTAGAGGTCCCCGTTGCTATTACACCAAAGGAGAACCGTCTTGGTCTTGAGATCCTTAATAGAAAAACCAGAGGCGTCAAACTTGATTGAACAATTATTGTCGTGAGTAAGCTGTCGAATAGATAACAGGTTACGGGTGAGTTGGGGAGCGACAAGAACATTATCAAGATGAAAAGGACGATCAGCTATTTGTAAAAGAGATGTGCCACGACTAAGAACAGGAATAGATTGCCCGTTGCCGACCATGATGGAGGACGGTGGTGTCGGGAGATGGGAAAGGAGAATACCGTCATTGAAGGACATGTGGGATGTCGCTCCGCTGTCCATAACCCAGGAGTTGGACCCCTGAATCGCCATCTGGTTGAGGGCGGCGATCAGGCTGGCCTGATCCCAGGATCCATACGCCGGGGGCGCAGAGAACTGGGGTGGCGCGAAGGCAGTGTGAGCCTGATGCGGAGGCGGAGGCGGTGGGGGAGGCGCTGATGGCGCACCCCACTGATGCTGCTGCTGCTGAGGAGTCCACTGGACGGCCCAAGGGTTGTAGCAAACCCAAGAGTAGGCCGGCTGAGGAGCCTGACGACCGCCAGAGACACCCTGAGGGGCGCCACGCTGCTGCTGGATGCATCCACCGCCGCTGTTGGTGCCGTTGCCGTTGCCGTTGCCGCCACGGCCACCTTTGCCCTTGCCCCCGTTGCCCTTGCCACCACCTCCATGATTGGAGGCCGAAGAGGAGGTGGACTGGCAGGAAGGCGAGGTGCAAGAGGAGTTGGTGGAAGCGGTGAGCGCTGATGATGAAACCTCTTTGCCCTCGCTGCCGAGATGAAGTTCCTTAACGCGGAGCATGTTAGTGGCAGACTTGAATTTGGAAAGCGGCGACGTGTTGGCGATGATGTCGGCGGTGGTGGCGAAGCGGGGATTGATGCCGCGCAGGAGATTGAGCACGAGCTGCGAGGGGGAGATGGTATGCCCAACCTCCCGCAGTGCATCGGCGGTGTGCTTCATGTGTTGCGCGTAGGCGTCGACGGAGAGATCGCCCTGGGACATGCTGTGGAACTCCTGCCCGAGGACGATCGCCCGAGGCTCCTTGTTCGCCTGGAACAGGGCCTCGATGCAGACGTACAGAGCGCGCGCGTCTTGATCGGGCTCCATAGCGAGGTCAAGGACGGTGTCGTCGCAAGAGCCGTACATCTAGCCACGGATGCAGGCGTCGGGCTGAGACCACGTGGGGTCAGCCAGGCGTGCGTCCTCTGTGCCGTTGATGTGGCCGAGCAGCCCGTACTTGCCACAGAGGGCGGTGAAGAACGCCTTCCACTTGGAGTAGTTGGGACGCTCGAGGCTGAGGGAGATCGGAACGTGCTGCTTCACATTGACGGCTGCATAGGCAGCGAAGAAGGCAGGGGCGACGCCGTCTCCCATGGCGCCGGATGTTGACGACCCAAGGACGCCGGAGGTAGCAGAGGACTGCGACGATTCCGTCATGACGGACTGGCGCGCCGGATCGCGAGGAGCAGGGGCACGGGTAGGCGGCGGCGCGATGAAGTCGGACGACCGGGTGAGGCGGCGGCCTGGGCGGTGCGGCGAAGTCGGGCGGCCGGGTTGGCGGCGGCCTGGGCGGCGGCAGGCGGGCGGCGGACCGGCGCGGCTGAGTGGAGCAGCTGAGGGCGCTGGTGCGCGGCGGCGGCCGGAGGGGCGCGGCGGCCGGGGAGGCGGCGGCGGCCCTGTGGTGCGATGGCGCGAGCCCTAGAGGCAGGGCGCACGGGCAGAGGAAGCGAGGATCGTGATTAGATTGATACCATGTAGAGAAACACCGCACACCCAATAGAGGGGGTGACCTTTCATATATATAACCTGGAAGGCTTGCAATACATGTACAAGTTACAATGTGGTACTAATACAAGTTAGACTAGGAGTATAAGGCCAATGGACCGTAAGCCCAATATAGGCTGTTATAATTATACTCTAACAATGTTCATCACTCGTTAACCACAAGACCTTGGTTGGCCACTTCCCTCAAACCAACCACTCAAGTTATACTGCCCCATTGCATTTGACCACAACGGCCTCTTCTCTGGCCATCCAATGAGGCCACTGGAAAAAAGAGAAGGGGAAAACTGAGCAAGCCTGTCATATTTTCGAACTTTCAACCATGCCCAAGTCCATGGCGACATCATGAATATAAACAATGCACAAAGTTCTAGGAAGAAACTGCCGACAAATAGTGAATAGGTGATTGCAATATCGGCTCTACTATAGTTATGTTTCTTGCCAGTAAGGAAGAGCATGAAGGCAACAAAAGCAGATAACTGAGAGATACAACAAAATGCAATGCCACTCCTTGTTCTGAGAACAAGAGCCTTGGTGTAGAGATCATCATACATCATACCAAGTTCAACCCCAAGCACCTTGAGCACTTGACTGGATAGCCGAGTTCCTAAACCCTCACGGCCAAACCTCATTGATTCACCAACAAACAAGGTTCGTCCAGAGAAGAAATTAAGGACATCTAGCATTGAACGCAGACCAGTGCAGACAGTGTTAGAATAACCAACATCCCCATCAATCAAATCTGGAAACTGATGCCTGCAGTGATCTCCAGTGGAGCTCTCAAGACTTCTAAAGCTCCCACACTTGAGAGACCATGTCCTTTCTCCATACTTGATAATCCCCGCAACAAACAAAAAGATACCTGAAACTAGAAGTTCCACACTGTGCCTTCCAATTGACTTCCAGAAAACATATAAAGATAGGACAACCTGCAGCACAAGGTTCAACAAATGCCTCAACCACAAGTTATTATCCTCCATGGCAAAAGCAGTGATAGTGTCCTGCACACCGAGATGGATGAGGAGGAAGGGAGCCCAAAAGAAAGGCAGCGATTGGGTTCCCGTTGTTGTGTCCCCTGCAATTGTTGAATCCTTATGTCGCGAGAGGTAACCAAGGGCATAAACTGCTATCATGTCTGCTCCCAAATAAACTATCCAAATGGAGAGCCTAAGCAACATGTTGATGCTTCGGCGACGAAGACCACCAGAGAAAAATAGGAATAATTGAATTGCAAAACTTAGAAGCACTAGCAGCTGAATTTCCCAATCATGATATAGTTTGGTAAAATTCTCCATTGTGCAGTTGTTTCCTATCTCAGATCACCTGTTGGTTACAAAAGAATGAATAGAAATCAGTATGGCTTTTACAAAATAGCAAAAGTATAATATCATCGTTGAACATAGGTATCCACTTAGCTCCATGCACATATGAAAATATAAAATGGATAATTAATATTTTCACAAAAAATTGCTTGGCTCCAAAATCCAAATGGTTTATTATGGTCAAGCACCAAGCAAATGGAGTTGCACCTGACACCACCACATCCACATGGGGAAACATTGGCCCAGGAGTTTTCACATTAAACTTAAATATCTAGATGCTATCTTTAGATATATATCAGTTATGGACAAAACTAGTAACGGGATTAGCCTCCATCCTTAGTCAAGCAATGAACCACCATCACCCTCTCTCCCACATGCTGCATGCACACCATCTCACCTAGCAAAAATCCAAGTAAGTGTAATGGGACTTAGTTTCCTCTAAAAAGGTAGCATTTAGAAACCTAACTAATTAAATCTAAACTACAGTACAGCTGCCAGCTTTGAAGTATAAGCTCAGATCAGAGGTAAGATGAGAAAGATAAATTAATTACATAAGCTATTATTCAAATCAAAAGAAAGCTGGTGTAACCAAGTCTCTATCTTTTGTTATAACTAGCCAGTACCCCACACGTTGCCGCGGGGCAACCAAGATGGCAAGATCTGCAATTGGGTGTTCTGAACTAAATCTTGAATAGCATCTTTTTTATTTCAAATAATGTATGAAGCCATCAAATACTAATTAGTATATGTGCACACTTTCATATAATATATCATGCAACTTTGCACTATTTTATGGCTTTGCCGAATTAGATTATCAAATATCACTTTAGTTTCATATAAGCATTAGGAGTCGAGATGGCAAAGCGGTAATATGATTAAGTGAACTTATAAAAAATCATTTCATACAATACAAAGTACATATGATAAGTTTTGTTGGCATGCAAAATCAAATAAAAAAGTCTTATAAATTATTATGCAAAATCAAATGAAGACTGCCTTATAAATTATTTTAACGAGGAGGCAGTATGTGTTGTATGCATAAAAACAACGATTTTTTACTTAACAGGTAACTAAGAGACAAAAAAATATTCAACTTTGCACTATATTTATGGCTTTGTTAAATGACATTCTCTAATGTAACATTAGTTTCGTATAAGCATTAATAGGAGTTGAGATGGCAAAGCAGATAATGCACCGAAAAAAAACAATGATTTGTTACAGTATTCGGGCTAGAGTATCGTGGACAGTACTAAACAGCGTGGGCTACAGTGGATGGCCGGGCACCAGAGCTTGCAGTGGATGGCCAGATCCGGGGAGAAGGAGAACGGATCGGGACCGGGGCGACGAAGAGCCTGGCCGCAGCCGCCGTGAAGGACAGACAAATCAGGCGTCGGCCACACCGGAGACGGCAGAGGCGAAGGGGCCATGATCATAGCCAGAGGACCGGAGCCAACGACGACGCATCCATAGCCATCTCAGATCTACAGAGCGGGGCGGGTCCCCACATCTCCGCGCCGCCGGCGAGGCTGCCGGAGGGGGACCGAGAGCAGTGCAATGCAAAGCGAAGAAGCTTGGGAATAGTTTGAAATTAAGTTTGTTTACCTGCAAAACCAGCAAATGGGTTGCGCTGTCGCAATGACAGAACCCCGGTTGCCGGCGAGGAGGCCACACGGCTACTACGCCCTGTCGCGCTGGCCGCGTTTTCCTCTGTGGTGGCGTGCTGTTGCCCACCACCAGTCGGACAGCCACACCCACGCCATCAGCCCGCATCCCCGCTCCGCGCTTTGCTTCGGGCGAGCAACCTTAGCGGCGGCGGCGGCGGCGGCAACGACGAAACCATTGTAAGTGGTGGACAAACAACAATTAAAATCTTCCCGATGGGCAATGGCAAAGCATACAAGCTCGCACTATCCTTCCGGCCTTCCCTGGTCCCTGCAATAGGGTCACCGCTCACGGCTCGTGCTCGTCCCCGCTCCGCGCTCAGCTCTCCCGGGCGGCCGGGCGCTACCTGCCTGTCAGTGTCATGTGTCAAGGTCAAGCAGCAGAGGTCCTCATGTGCTTCTTGCTAAGCTTCTCCTACCATGAGAGAATTCAAATAACCCACTATGGACCAAACAGATGAACAAGAGGCCTCAAATCAAATTCGACAAAATACTATAGTACAGAACAATGTCTCTAAACCATGGAAAAATGTCTCAAAATTTATAAGAGTCTTCATAAAAAATATAGATAGAGTCAGATATAAAACAATGCCAATAAAATATTTAAAGCTTATGAAAATATCTCAGTTTTACAAAAATAGATTTACCTTTAGAAAAATGGATCAATCTAGAAAATTTTCAGATTGATGTCTAAATAATGTTTTGAAAACTTTCCACAACAAAAATATATAAGATGGAATCAACACTACTGCATTCAACATCTTCATTTTTTTCATGGACAATTTCTCAAACAAGGTTAGACATGGATTAAAATGTTATGGAAGTTTCTCATGTTTTTTGGGATATTTTTTTCTTTTCCTAGGGCTAAATCTAATTTGTCAAAGCTTCTAGGCCCCGTTGGATGTTGGTATTGAGGCCTAGATTTTGGAATTGGCATTGGTAGCCTTTGAAAGTTCCTAGTTTGGTTTTGGCTAATCGATAAAATCTAAGGACTAACCTTTGATCTAAGTGGATGATTTAGATAATGTAGTCCTAGCCAACTGAGGATCTCATTGAATATGAAACATGACATGGAGTCATGTGACCAATATGGAGAAGATCAAGATGAGGCTTGGCTTTATGGACCGGTTGAATGTGTGAAGGGCAAGTCGAGGCCTTGAAGTGAAGGACCATGTGATGGTGAAGCTTGGGCAAGACTTGGCGCCGATGGACCGACCCAATGGTGAAGAGCAAGTGATGTCAAGATCGATGGACCAAGAAGGTTACATGATGATATGGAGTGGATCATATCATTTGATGATCAGTGGAAGGATAGAGAGGATCCAAAAGATGATCAAGTACTCAAGACTTGGTGGATGATGAATGAAAAAAGCAAAATGGGCTCAAGAAAAAGGTATAATGCAATGGAGCCATTTTATTTTGCACTCAAGACACCATAGAGGATGTGAGTGGTTTAGGATCGGTAGCCGAACTATGAAGAGGGGAAGTCTTCGGATTCGGTTCAAGAGTGCCACTAAGTTGATGTACACTTGAAAATGATTGTGAAAATGCTAACACATGAGCACATGGTGATGTACACTTGGTGGTGTTAGCACATTTGTAAAGGTGGAGAAGGTAGTGTTGTCGGCAGCGTGTTTTTGCTAGAATTGCAAGTGCCGAACACGCCAAGTCCGAGCGTCGGACAATGGAGCTGTGTCCGGACCGTTGTCGGCTGAGCAACACGGTGAAGAGCTACATCGGACGTGTCCGAACGTGTTGCGTCGGACACGCGATGTCAACGTCTAGAGATGGCAGTGTTTGCAACGCGTGCGAGGAGTTGAACGCATCGGATGCTGGGTGAGCGTTTGAGGTGCATCCGAAGGCAGCGTCCGGAGGTCGGGTGTTTTGACACCGTCATTAGACTACGTCTGGACCAACTGTGCAGCGTCCGAAGGTGGGCTTCAGACGCGTCCAACGCCCCCGTAACGGCTAGTTTCAAATCATGGATTTGGCGTGCGACGCGCGTCCGACGCTATACCATCCGACGCGTCCGATGATCCCATGGAAAGCACATTAATGGGGGTAACGGCTCTATTCGTCTGTGGGATGTTATAAATAGAAGATGGCCAGTTGGATGGCATCTCTCTTGACTTTCTAACACTCTTGACATTCTTGTGAGCTAGATCAAACCCCTTCTATTCATCTCTCTTACTTGATTGCGAATCCAAAGTGAGATTTTGTGATTCCAAGTGCATTTGCATGTGTGGTTGCATCTAGTGGCACTTGGGATCGTTTGGCCGATGATTTCTTGTTACTCTTGATGGGTGCACGCCACCTAGCCGGCTTGGAGGGTTGTTGGAGGCGTTGGGAAGAGTTGGTGATTGTTTGTTGCCCACCTCCGGTTGATTTGTGAGAGGTTCTTGTGCTTTCCTCAGCAGAGTGCCAAAAGCAACTCTAATAAAATGCACGTGTCATTGAGTTACCTCACTTGATAGTGGTGTCTTGCGGTGCCTTTTGCGGAGGTGTGCCTTGAGGGGCTTGGCTTGAGGGTCAAAACCGAAGAACCATCTAGGTGTTGGTTGACACAACTGGAGAGTAGCTTGTCGGTGCAGAAGTGAACTCTGGGTGAACAAATCCTTGTGTTGATCATTGTCTCCCGATGATTGGTCTTCATATTGTGATTGTTGCCTATTGTGATTGATTGTACATTATCTTGGTGATTGGTAACATCTTCTCTTCACCATCGGTATAAGAGTCACCTCATTCTCTCTTGTATTTACATTCATAGCTCATCTTGCGTAGCTTGTGTAGATTAGTCATTCTTGCTAGCTATCTAGTGTGGAAAGTAGCAACATAGTTTTTGTGTGACATAGAAATCATAATACACTAGAATTATCATTAGAAGGCTTGCTCACCATATAGGCTAGGCAAAACCTACAATTACGCCATTTGTTTTACTAATCAAGTTTTGCCTAGTGTTTTATGAATTTTTAATAGGCTATTCACCCCCTCTAGCCATCTAGGACCTTACAACCTCTAACTCTATTGTTTGGATGGTCTTGGTATTGAGGCATGGAATCGGGCTCCAATACCAATCAGCATTCAATCAGCCTCGGTCTAATCGTCCACTTCCCTTCCTTCGCGCACGCGACTTCTTTCTGTGCCGCACTTCCTTCCCTCTCCTTGGTAGCCGGTGCCCTCGAGTTCCCCTAAAACGGGTGAGTGGCGGTGTGACATAGGCGTGCGAGCGAGGCAGGCGGGCGCTGGCGCGAGCCAATCATGGGGTGGCAACGTGAACTAGGTCCACGAGCGCCCGGTCGCAGCGCAAGCGAGGCGGGGGAGTGGTGATGCGAGCCAGGTGCTAGGGTGGTGGCGCGATTCGTTGACAACGAGAGACCTCTTCCCTGTGGCCTGCGACTCGAGGCCACTTCTTCCGTGTCGTCGGTAGCGAAAGATCCACCCCTTTAGTCGAGCTCTCCCACCGTTGAGACATTTTTTCTCCTTCTCCCCCCAAGATCTTCCCATTGTCGAGCTCCTCCCATGGCCACAGTCGAGCTCCTGCTGACATGCTCGAGCTCCTCCCATGACAGCGGTGGAGCTTCTCAACGGTTTCAATTCAAACTGATTTGAGCACTTGCCATGTGTTGACACTCAAATTAGGCCTATTCAATTAAATAGCCCATGATAGTTTATTAGCCCAATCTACGAAAAACTATATGTGCAACATAATAATAGTACCATATTGATTTTTCAACAGAATAAGACCACGTAATCATGCACGTGCAATGTGCAATGTAATCATGCACGTGCAATGTGGAGTCGTCGTTGCCCAATTCAACATTTCCCTCCAACGTCTTCCAGCTTCCGTTATATCTACCCCCCCTGCTTCCCCTTCTTATCGCATCCTCTCTGCTTGTTCCTCTGCAATCATCCACCGTGAGTTCGTGACACCAGTACACAACCAATGGCGCGGCCTCGTTGCAGCAACGTGGTCTTCGCGTCCTTCAACGTCCTCACCCTCCTCCTTGGCGCGGCCGTGCTGGCGTGGGGCATCTACGCCGGCGCGCCCCACCGCGGCAGCAGCGGTGCCACCAATTGCCAGCGCTTGCTCCGCACGCCGGCCCTGATCCTGGGCGCAGCCGTCATGGTCGTCCCGATGGCCGGCATCGCGGGCGCATGCTGCCGCGCGTCGCTCCTCCTCTGGCTCTACCTCTTCCTGGCGGCGCTGCTCATCCTCGCCACGCTCTGCTTCGCCGTCTTCGCGCTCGCCGTCACCAACGCCGGCGCCGGCCGGGCCGTGTCGGGAAGAGGTTTCAAGGAGTACCGGCTCGGGGACTACTCCAGCTGGCTCCGGCGGAGGGTGGAGGACGACCGCACCTGGGGACGGATCAGGAGCTGCCTCGCGGAGGCCGGCGTGTGCCGGAGCTTGCAAAGCAACCGGACATTCAATGAGTTCGTCAACGACAACCTCTCGCCGGTGCAGGTCAGTATGGCCTAGTTTTTGTATTTTTTCCTGCAAGGGACAGGTTCTTCCGTTTCGCAATCCCATCTATCCTAAAGTGAACAGAAGGAAATCTTCACCTGAACCGCCCTTACGTATTTTTTGAAAGCAAATGCTTTCTTGACCCATTCTAGTGAAGTGATCCAGTGGATTGCTCAAGTTGCTTCTTTTAGCGTTTAACTATTGTTTAGAATAGGCAGAGAGCGACTCTATTGCAGGAAAAAAACGGTGTGGTGACAGCACGGTGTGCACTATTTTATGCTGTACCCATGGGCGAAGCTGAAACTAAGGTGGGTTTGGATTTGTTATCTGTTAATAGTTATCTGACTAATAGCTTACTAATGTTAGCTAACTATTAGCCACCTAATAGGTGAAGGGTGTTTGGATGCACAACCAATGAAAAATGCTACTAATTAAGATAATTGTTAGCTGCTATTATCTCATTTGACTTGTGAGATAGTTATTATCCAGAAGTCCAGCTAACAATTACCTATTTTATTAATTGCCCATGTTTAGATCCAAAAGAGATAACTATTAATAGATAGCTATTGTTTATAGGGATCCAAACAGGCCTAAGGATAAGAAGGCTAAGTACCATGTCAAAAAAAAAGAAGGCTAAGGGCTAAATATAAATTATTAGGACGCACCATCAATATTATTTTATTGAATTGCATAGTAATTTTTCATGTACACAAGAAGAATTCATCCTACAATAGGGCTTGCTGTCAGCACTTCCATATATTTCCAAAACTATGTTTTCCCATTTACTTGCTCGAGGATATTGCATGGTTTTTTCTTGATAGAATGCACTACCAAATATAATGTTTTCTTCTCTATATCTATTTTATTTAAAGTTTCCAACATTCCTCCTAAAATTAATCCTTTCCACTTAATTTATTTGTACCCATTGTTCCATTACTAGATGAATTTACAAAATTTTTCCCAACGAGCAAAAAGACTATTTGGAAAAAAAGGGCCCACGTGTATATCCCTTTTATCTGTCAGTGAAAAACTTTGTAATCCATATTGTTGCCTTCAAGTGTGTACGAGGGACAACACTATGGTTAAGTAATTTGAGATGTACACAATGCTACATTTTGTGAAAGTACTCAATGCAAGTCAGTATCTTTCATCTGGCATCACTCGATGCGATATTTAGCAACATCACGACTTCATCAAAGTCTTGCATGCGCAATAGCTAGCATAGTAGACGACCAGGTCCAGGACAAGCTTGTGATCCATACCATAGGATTTCAGTCAACACTAACAACTCTTGTAAAATACTAAAAGTTTTCAGTAGATGACACATGACAGTGATGGTAATGGGTATTCCATCCATTGATTTGGTCTTAGATGTGCACTTGCAAGAGCATGCTTCTACACACTACATGTGCTTTTCAATAAAACATTTACCATATTTCCATGTTGCAAAAAGGTCAAGCCTATACACTGATTCAGCTGTGATGTGCATTTTCTGAATTTATTTGGTCACCGTCTTCCTATAAAAATCCGATCCACTACATTCATTTTCCAATTCTAGTAAGAAAATGGGCATGAGTTTATGAAACATGAAAAGAAAGGTAAAAAGCGTTTAATCTTAATGACTTTGTGATCCAACTTGCATTGTGTTTTACAGTCTGGATGCTGCAAGCCCCCAACTGAATGCAACTTCGCGTACCTGAACGAGACCTACTGGATGAAGCCCTCAGGTCCAAGCAACTCGTCCAACCCTGACTGTGACACCTGGTCCAACGACCAGTCTGAGCTCTGCCACGCCTGCCAGTCTTGCAAGGCCGGTGTCCTGGGCAACCTCAAGAACAGCTGGAAGAAGATTGCCATCATCAACGCTGCGTTCATCGCGCTCCTCATCGTCGTCTACTCCCACGGATGCTGCGTGCTTCGGAACAACCGTCGGCACAAGTACACCCTGGTTGGGAAGTAGGAAGAGTCTTGGATCTTCAGAACTCAAAAGATGCGTGCCACTACCATGTATTCAGATTATCAGTGTTCTCTTGTGCCCACCACCACTGCAGCTATTTCTGAAGCTTCTGTGCAAGAATGTTGTTGGATGGGTCTTCTTCCATGTAAATGGTCATCGTGTGTGGCATGGTTTATGCTCGGGTTCTTATCAGTATCATATATGCGAGAATAAAATGAAACCATGGATTTTGGATCAGACACTTTGTCCAAGCCATTTTTTGTATAAATATCAGATAGGAAGAAACAGAGTACAAGTTATGTTTTTTTCAAGGGAAGTTACACTATATAGTGTTTGTAATTTATATTGTGCAATGTGGAGGCTTTTGTTTCACGAAAGCTACAAGATAGATACCCTCAATGCAAGGATAAAGTATTTGGCAGTTTTGGGTAATGTTTGGGATTTTCAGATGAATGATTGCCTCAGCATATTGAGTGGGCACATACAATTAGCAATAGTGCTCAAGGATCCTAGGTCACTAGTGGCTAGTAGCAAAGCCAAGGCGTACTACAATTGTCAGAAGGGGTCCAACCTTTTGACAAACCTACGGAACTGCTGATAATATAATTATTTGCTTTCGAGCTGAACGAGATCCAACATGTGAATGTGGTTATTGTTCATAGCCTTGCCTTTTACAGTATTTGGTGCCCCACCGTATCTGAAACTGAACAAAAAAAGAACATTAAGAAACTGATGTAGCTTCAAATCATAATCCCTCTTATCTTTGAAAATAGGAGTATCATATAATTAACCAAATAAAATATGTAGTATTGTAGTACACCCAACATTTTTCCTATCCACACTGTGGAGTACGGTGTACCCACAGTGATATTGAAGCATGCACTAGTGTTCCCTCAACTTATATACTCATATTTACACATTGACATACACCCCCCCCCCTCTCCCACACGCGAATATGGTAGCTGTAATTAGTTCATTGTTTTAGGGTGGTATTTACATATTGACATACCCCCAAACATGTATAGCTGCCCAGTTGAGCCTCTGTGAACCGATTGACGTTTCCATTTCTATATGACAGTGTTCTTACTGTACTTAGGATTAGGAAGGACATGAGAGTCTGTCGAGATGTTTCTCAGAAAGCCCGACCGAGACGAGCCAAGCCAGCAGGGGGCTTGGGCCATTTGTAACTAACTGTTGTCTGGGAGTTGCAGCTCTTTGTTTCTTTTTTTTTTTTTTGGCTGTGAAACAGACAGGTATGTGACAATTTAGATTCAGTTTCACTAGCTGTCGAGTTTGTTCCAGGGGATCGAGAGAAGTATAATGACATGCCCTGGGAAATCAAATATGTATTTGTTGTATTCTGTTGTATTTGTACAGTGCCCTTGGGGTGTTTCTCCTTTTTAATATATTGTTTAAAAAAATCTGTACAATGTCCTTTTGGCAGTGTGGTGCTAGCTACTATAGTAGGGAACAGTGATTTGCATGTGAATGTTCGTCGGATTGAATCATTACCTCAGCAATCTTAGTGGTCTACATACAAGTTGCAATAGTGACGTCGAATCCTAGGCATCTATAGAGTGGTTTCAGGTTCAACCCTTTTTCATACACCTACTGTAGTCCACGTTGTTTGGATCCCAATGTTGCACTACTATTTTGCACTGGTTTCATGCTTGGGCCTCGTTTAGATTGCGAAAAAAGTGAACCCGATGAATAGTACTATTTTCGTCTTATTTGATAAATATTGTCCGATCGTTGACCAACTAGGCTCAAAAGATTCATCTCGTGATTTTGAACTAAACTGTGTAATTAGTTATTTTTTACCTATATTTAATGCTCCATGCAAGCAGCTAAATATTGATATGATAGAGAGAGTGAAAAAATTGTAACTTTTGGATGAATCTAAACGAGGCCTTGATCACAGCATGATAGTCCACGTTGTTTGGATCCCAATGTTGAACTGGACGTTTTGATGCAGCAGAGTTTCTGAGCCTGATAGTCCTCGTTCAGTTTCATTATAATGAAATCACCTTTGATTCAGACTACCTATATAGAAACAGAGCCTTATTTCTGAGCATATAAAAACAGAGCCTTATTAGAGCAGAATCATCAAGCCTGGAGACTCCACATACTACAAGCAGATGATATTTTTGCCCACCCAACCAATAAACCAAAATTTGCTAGTTATTTAACAACAAACAAAACTTGTTTCACCAAATGGACGATGGCTTGTGTTCATCCTATGCTATGATGAGGAGATACAGCAAAACCAGGTCCATCTTTGCACTGACATGTACTTGCACAATAGTTACACTACACTGGTATTGCTGCTAGTACTGCTAGCTATAGCTATAGTAAGTTGGCCCCCGGAGATAATTCATCGGACGGAGCTCTCCCATATGCCCATCCATCCAGATCAGACGGCGGCTTCGGTTGCGGTCCTTGCCTTCTGTGCATGCATGACATGAGCCTGGCGGCCGAGGATTTTCATTGAATTCTCTCACACCTCACATGCAGCTCTGCACCTGCAGTCTCGCAGTTGCTGCTCCGTCCCTGCAATCCAATCAGCAGGCAAACAGTCCATGGATGCAGACTAATATATTTACTGCACATCACATAAAGATTAAACTAGATTATCCATCATCAAATCAAATTATAAAAAGACTCAAAAAGTTCAAAAGATTGCACAGAGCACAGAGGACACTACACACTCACCCTGAGATGTGAGATGAAATCATGAGACCTCAGCCCAGCTGGGAAGAACGGGATGATCCTTTGCAGAGGCACTGCATGAGCTCCACCTGCGTCTTGAGGCACACAACGTAGTCCAGCGTCTCGGTGAGCAGGGAGAGGCCACGCAACACCTCCCCTCCCGGCACAAGGCTCCTCAGCACCTGCAGCCTCGTCCTCACCATCCTCCTGGCCGCCGCCATTGCACTACATCTGCTGCCGCCCGCCGCGGCCAGCAGCAAGCTCCTCCTCTTCCTCCCGGCGGCGGCGCCGCTGCACACCCGGCGCGACCTCCGCACAATCCTCGTGCTCCGGGCTTCCTTCCTGACTCTCGCCGCCGCCGCCGCCGCCGCCGCCATCTCGTAGCCAGCGCCGCCCATGATGCGGCGCAGGAGCGCCTCGTTGCGCTGCGCCGCCGCGTGCCTCGCGACGAGCGCGCGCGCCCACGCCGCCGTCGAGCGCGGCGGCGCCCGTGCGGAGGACGCCACCGCCATCGCCATGGCCACGTCGGAGGAGAGCCGCACGGCGTCCCGGCGCTCCCGGAGGCCCATGGACTTGGACGCCTGGCCGGCCGCACGCAGGCTCAGCAGGAGCTGCGCCATGAAGGCCTTCTTGAACCTCCTCGGGGCATGCATTGGTGTCACTGCTAGCGACGAACACGCAATGGCTAGCTAGCTTCGTTCCTTTGCTTCTCTTTTTGCTTTCTTTCTTTCAGTTGGTTCTTGGAAGGAGGAGAAGAAGAACTGAAGAAGGTGATGTGTTGCTCAGTCGAGGGGAGTTCCAAGAGGAGAGGTTTATGTGAATATAAAGCAGCAGGTAGCTAGAGCTAGAGCTAGAGCTAGGTGAGCCCAAGAAAGTTGCATGTGGCGTTGCTCAGCTGCTATTCATTGCGCAGCGTGCAGTGCAGGGCATATTGTTCTGCTTTGAACCATCCAATTGGATTTATTAAAACAAACAGCCCTTATTGCATTGGGATATAGACATTTTACTACTGTATGTACTAGTATTTCTTTTTTTATTATTTTGTTAACTGAAGAACAAGGAGTAAATTCGGCTAGAGTAGTACTTATCATAGTTACAAAATCAGATAATTTGTTATCACTGGTGATAAAATAAAAGGGCAATATGTTGTAGATGTACTTTTGGTGATGAATACATTTTCTTTTTTGTTAATTCCATGTAGAGAAGTTTGTGATTCTGAGTGACATTCATGAGATTAATCATTTAATACATTTATCCAGTAAATGTATCTGAAGATATCAGTGTTGTCTATAAATGTAGTTGATCTTTTTTTTTCTAAAAATAAACATCTTAGTTCCAAACTAGAACTCTAGAACTGCTCTCCTTTTAGGAAAAAAGGACTATTATTTTCCCAAGCCAATATGTATTGTGTCCGAATAAACTAAGTAAAAGAATTAGCATGCATAAAGCGAAAAATATCTCGGATACATCAAGGGACCCACCCCAACCCTGAACGGTCATTTTAACTGTCAAAAGCAGTTACATAACTTCCACGGGAGCGAGCATCTTTTCCACTATAAAATTTTATGTGCTCAATATTATTAAATAAACTTAGGGAGTAAGAAACAAAAGGAGAGGTCGTCTGAAGTCTGAAAGATGGTATGGGAAAAGGGAAAGAAGAGGAGAAAGAGTACACTTTCTGTGGGGGAAGGGAACATGTTACAAGCAGAGAGGAGAGCGTTGGGGATGATGGGCAGAGAGGGAGGGCCGGCCAGAGGCAGACCATGCACATGCCTGCACATGCTGGACCAACCCCACTTGGACCCTAATAACATCCAAATAGTCATCATAAATCAATGCTAAATATTGTTCCCGGAGAAGCGGAAGACATGTCTATTCCGCTAACGACGACTCACTAATCTGGTCCATAACTAGGCGATTCTTTTTTCCGCCTGTGACAAAGTAATGTCCTGCATTTCCATCTATACAACATCATTTTTTTTGAGGAAAATCTATACAACATCATTGCTAGCTTCTTTAATTAGTTGACAACTGTATCATAGTTGATAAGTCGGTTTAAGCAAATAGGGCGTTAGTGTCCAATTACTGCTTCAGTTGTTGCTACAGTGTCATATACATGATAGAAACTAGTTAGTGCAACTTAGCATATAAGCACATCGAGCAATTAGCAAAGAATGATAAGAAAAGACTACAAAAATTATTGTACTAATATTATAACCCAGGGTGATCGCATACCCTGAGTTGTTGAATCTTTAGACAAAAAGTAGGTCGATTTGAAAATGGAGTGAATTGAGCATCCTTTACCATTGTTTCCGTACAGGTCGTACTACTCATCCCACAACAACCTATCAATTTATTTTTTTAAAAAAACATCTTTCCAGATTATGACATACTAGGCTAGTAATTTTGTTTCATGTATATTTTGGGCCCATGACTAATTAAAATTCTTTATTTTTGCTCTGATTTTTGTAAACACAGTATATGCATGTTGGAAGCCTCTCATTTATTCATACTCCAACACAACATAGATATGTGAACTTTATTGTTACAACTATAATTACATTTACATTGCACCTCCACTCGTGTGTACTTTCCTATCTTTATTCATTTAGAGCTTGAAATAGATTTTGGTACATTATATGCTTTATCCTTTAATTTTAGATTTCACATTCATGCATGCATGTATAACATACGTTTAGTTGGAACCTTGGCTATGGAAAGTGGAATGATCATTGTTTTTTGTACAGATGTTCAACATAGGGACATACACTCGGTCAAAAAAAAACATAGTGACATACATCATACAGTGTATACATATTTTGAGTTTTTTTTTCTATATTAAGAATAGAAATGAGTAATACCTTAATTAGAAGCATATATAGAGACAATTTGGGATGTTTATCATAATGCCGGATGTATCTAATTTAGTGTTAGAGATTACTTTAGCTTGTTCTCAATAACACAAAGTCGGTCTCCTGTAGTCCAGATGGAAGTTAGAGGTCAATTATGTTTATAACTTAAGTTAGTTTTTTTATATCAACAAAGACAGAAGTGGGTAAAGTTAGAAGCATATATAGTAGTACTTTTGGATATTTTGCAAATAACATATATATATGTAATTTAGATTAGATATTAGTTTAGGTTAATTTAATAATAGTGTGGTGGGTAATAGAGGAAAATTTAGACGGTTTGGTTTCTACTATTTTTCATACTGGCATATGTGGATATACTTTATATGAATATAGGGTTTAGGGTTTAGGTGCCCTAAACCCTAAACCCTAAATGATTCAGATAAAACATCAGGTCTAGGGCAGATGTGGTGTGCATGTGAAGGTGGTGGGAGGTGGGGGGTTGGTTTCCTTTAGACTATTTTCTATAATGGTAGATGTGAGATGGCAAGATGTTTCTAATGGTTTACCACCAATGATGCTTAGAATGAACTGAACACATGTTTCAAATTGTTGTGATAATTTTTAGGATTTATATTTTTTCTAGCATGTCTTACAAGGAATATTCGGGGACTACTTCTTCTTCTTCTAAAGAAAATCCTCAATTAGTATAATGAGCAATGGTAAGATGTGTTCTAATTAATGCCATACTATAGAAACTAGAAATTAGTCATCCATAGCTTTGTTAACTGGCTTACGCACATTTATATGATTTGCAATACACATGTTATATAAGCAAACGTAAGTAAATTCTAAATTCAGCTAGATTAGGTACATCGATTGTACAAAGAGAGCGTTGAAGTCTGCGAGAGAGTATATGGATGTGTATATGGTATGATTATTGCTGTACACAGCAGCAGCTTTGCATGGCCATTAGCAAGAGGTTCCCTTGACTTTGTTGGCTATGGACTACTGTAGTACTTCATGGCCAGGGCATTTGAGTGCAATGGCACAGTGACACAATAACATGGAAGCATGATAGCTTGTGGGTGTGGGGGCGTGCCAAGAGCCCACAATCCAGTGCCCTTTTCTTCCACACCATCTTTCCTTCCTCTTAACGCCAAAACTTAAGAAGGGCATTCACATGGCTGCCACATGGGTCTTGCTAATCCCATAAAAAGCTATATGTATATGTGAATTCCATCTGGATGTTGTCAGTTTATTTCAAAAACAAATCTAATATAAAGTTTTGTATTAAAGTTGTTTTTTGTTATGTATGTCTCTCTTATCGTGAAGCTAACCATGTATAGCTAACTTTAGAGCAAGACTAATAATACGGTTGTATAGATTCTTATAGCCCACCTCTCAACTCATTTATACAATGGTTAGCCCTTTGTTCTTAATTGATGACTCAGTTCCATATATTATCTTGATTCTTGTGTCCAAACAGGCTATAAGCTTAGAGTAAGCATTATAGTAGGCTAGAAGCCGGCTAAATACTAAGGTGGAGAAGAGAAGGGAGAAGAGGGAAAGCGGGCTGTAAGCTTATAGCCGGCTTAGGCACAAGAACCAAAAAAACAATATCAGAGAGACAAATGGGCCATGTAAGCTCAATTACTATATAAGTGGACTAAGAAAAGACTATAAAGAACCTTACAAACCTACTTATTGGCTGTATTATTATCCTTGCCCGCTTTTCTTCTCCATTCTTCTTTCTCTCCACCTAGACATTCTGCTCTTATGAAAGTCTACTCTAAAAGGAGCTTCAAGCGGCATGGTCATTTTATATACACTCGTGAGTGCTTTTATTAAGTGGCTAATACTTGTAGCTTGTAGCTGTTGTTGAATCAAGTCTAGTAGTCTACGCTTGACTACAGGAGAATGGGTGGGCCCATCGTACATATGCCGCGCCAGTCGTCGACCTCTGAATCTCTGATAAGCACACATAACCAATTCCGCTCCTGTACACAGATCTGGTCATTTTCTTGAAAAGATATATGCTTCTCCCAAATCAAGTTGCGCCAACATCGCATTGAATTCTGGACAAGTGCACACAAACTTTCTGTTCCAAAAACTCGTTTTCGAATATTTAAAGATGACAGCAGTACCTCATTTTGATAGGGGTATGTAACCTCTTTCCTGTGAAACTGTACGACTGAGATGCTCAAAATAACATGGGAGGCATGCACGCAGTTTTTGTCAATAGTCGATGTATAACTCTGTTCAGGATAGTGGGCCTAAGTTATCAAACATGCCTCGTATGTAGGACCAAAGACAACTAACTACAATGCCATCAGAGTTTTCTCATCCATATATATTGAGAGAGAGAAAGAGAGCTGGCATATACACTACATATAATTAAACTTAGCAATTAAATTCTAGCGTGGAAATACTCCATCATATATAGGAGAGTAAATGGTATAGACATTTTCCAATTGATCCAGCGACGACTGTTCGAAGGGTTTCAATGTCCATATCAAATTTAGTAGGTATCTGACCATGTTCAATCCGCTTACACCCCTACCATATATATGGAAGCTGATGACAATCTTGGATTACCATATATACGGAAGCTGATGGGATTAATCTTGCATTGAAAGAGGAACAAAGGATGCAAATCTGCAAGATACATCACTATATTAAAAAATTGAGAAGACAAGGCTCCTGAAACAAACTAAAAGAGAGGGTGCCTTCTAAATGACCAGGGTTTTCGGTTGTCCCATTTATGGAGACACTCGTTTGGTTTTTGTATTCATCGTTCATTTTTTTAAAAAAAAAATCACTGTAGGATGCATATGCATCTCAAAACTAAGGTTAGGTATAACACACCAAGATGGAAGTACAATCAATATTTGTTGGCTCTCTAGCTACAATAATGCACCTAGGATGAGTTTTAGGATATTAATAACTATGTCAAACAAATGAAAAGATTGCCAACACAACAAAAGAAAGCAATCACTCCAATTCGTGGCGCTCTCTCTCTCAATCACAAGCAATGGTCCCATAATATGCTACATTAGCATTGCACATAGCAGAAAATATTCATACTGTTCCTCATATATATGTTATGATGTGCTTGCACATCGCAGACCCCAACCATGCATATTGGCATCAAATCCAAGTGCCACAAGCACTGGACGGTGGCCCCTTTGAAACACTGAGAGCAACACATTTGTCAATGTGGGCGCTGGCGAGTAGTAGTGTCTGTCCTAGACTTGGTGTGTGAGGCTGTCCCCTGGAAACCACATGCCCGCTATTCAGGTGCCCGTGGCATGCGGACACATGGATGGGCTCCTCCTGCCCAGGCAAAGCCACACATCGCTCCTTTCAAGAATTATTAGAGATCTGATCAAGGGCAGCATGCAGTCCGTCCGTCCGTCACAGGGACAGGGACCCATGCGTGCATGCCGGCCGGCCTCCCATTCCTGCCTACAATCCTGGGTGCAACTTGCAGTGCCATTGCATTGCACTGGCAATACAATATGTATCAGTCAGTCAAATTTTGCTCACTTTCAACTCTTCTTTTCGTTTTGGCTACTGGCCGGGAATCTAGCTAGGGCACGCACGTTGCCTCCTCCTCCTCCTACCTTTCGTGTACACTGCACATGCCACATTGCCATCTATTCCAAAAGGCTACATGTGGTTTGCCTTTCCAAATCTCTGTTTTGAACAATATCTATCTAGATTTATTTAACCTCAGCTCAGAGCAGATCGGAGCGTGGTGGCTGGCAGCAAGGACGAGGATACCGACGATCTTCCGTCGGGGTTTCGATGAGCTGGTCCTTTTGGTGTCATGGGAAATCTGGAAGGAGCGCAACCATAGGACATTCGACGGACTGTGTGAGACGACCTCACAAGTGCTGCTTCGGATTCGTGCCGAGGGTGAAGCTTGGATAGCGTCGGGCTTCAGCAAGCTCGCATATCTGTTCGCGGTTTCGAACTAGCCGCGTCCCCCTGACCTCTCCCTGTAGCGAAATTGGTTTCTTAGTTAGTACAGCTCTCGAAGCGCCACCGTTTAAGCCGGTGATTCACTTAAAAGTCCTTGCTTGCTGCGGTATTTGGCACCTCGCCGTCTACCACGGCAAGCCGTGTACCACAAACTCCTTTTTCCCTTAAAGCAACACGAGCTAATAGCACGTTTTCAAAAAAAATGATTTATTTAACCTGTTTTTATCTGTATGTAAAGGCCGATCGAGAACTTAGTGCCCTACTCACTAATAATTAAATGATGAAATTAAGTTTGAATGTGCGCCTAGAGAGTTGCTTATGTGAAAGCCCAGTGTGTGGTTAGAGGAGCTAGGACCACTCGTTGTTCACAAGACATTTTGATGGGTACCCAAAGAAATATCCCATCCAGGAAAATTGAGCACATGTTATTTACCATAGATCTCTAACCCGGAAGATTGAGATTTAAAGACCACCATGGGGCATGGGCAGCCCTACTAGTTTCTTTCCATGCCCCTACTTTGGGTGCAAATGCAAAAGAGATCGGCCATACCTGTCAGCACTGCTGTCCACTTGAACTTGAGTAGTGGAGGACTGCATCTGTACGGCGTCCAAGCATGCTTTGCGCTCAGTGAGTTTTTGCTGTTTGCACATGCCTGCCTCTGATTTCGAAAAGGTAACCTTGGTGTTATCCAAGGTAGCAATGGACAATTTGTTGCTACCTCTTGTTTTCTATTAGTTTCCCCATGCTCAGTCTCATGCTTGGATTGCAGGCTCCCCTTGAAACATGGAGAGCGATCAGGCCTTGTCACCTCTGTCTGCTTGATGTTGTTCTTATCCTCTATCCTGCTGCTACAGATTGGGGCTTAGTGGCAAAAACAAGGGTTTGTTGATGTAAAGCTGTGAGACCATATGCCCGGAATGTGATGAATCAGCACATGTGTGTGGTGTATATACTATGGGTGACACAGCGTCCAACTTATTCCCATGGATGGACCTTGCCACCTTGGTCTTGACCAACAAAGTATGACTAGCTAGCTTACTTAACAACTATCTATTCTAGAATATTTCTATGCAACTAATATTACTAACCATATTATACAAATCAAGATTACAATTATCACAAAGGTAAAGAACTGATAATATCACAAATCTAGCGCTTAGCTATGCAGGGGACATAACTGTTATGTAAATTTAGGATTTATTTGCCTTTTGGACACAAAAAATGAGATAACTATTGGAGATATATCTCCCCCATTTTGATCCGAAACCTTGGACGATGATCGGGGTTTATATATGATTAATATGAAAATTAGAAACATGTAGATTTGTTGAGTTCTACAATGGGGGTCGTCTAAATCGTCGAGATTTAGATTGGAGCCGAAGGATGTGTTCCAAGAAGCCGTGGTCGATCAGGATCCATGACAAAATGCCCATCCCGACTAGCGTGCTGCCTTCAAGCAGGAGATGCACACACTTTGCTTCCTGGTCGGATGCAAACTTATCATCGTTAGGCTGATCTGAGGAGGATGCAGCTCGGGCACCTTTCAGGGAATGCCTCGGGGCAAAAGGGGTTTCCCCTGCTAACTACACTGCGATGTTGGCGAAGGTATGCGAGAGCATGTATGTCGGTCTGGGACAGTCGGGGTCCCAGGTATCTGATGAGTTGTCGCTCTGTCTTCTTGAAGCGAGAGGTTGGAGACTGGTCGCTCACCAGGTTTGAGGGTACCGGAGAGCTCAAGCGTAGTTACCCGAGCGCCTTGACTACAGAGTCAAGGCCGACGACAAGAAAAGGTCGAGGGATGTGGACCCTTGCTAACTCTCCTTTGCTAGTGATGATGAATTCTAGAATCCCAAAGCGCACGCGCACTCAGGGGCCTAGGTGATGCTGTTGAAATCCATCCGCAGCCTGGTGATGACGATTGAACACGCTAGAGTCTCTACCTGGCGTGCCAACTGTCGGTGTTTTGAACCATAGATGACAATGATTCTTTTTTGTGGAGCGCATTTAGGATAACATTTAGGGTTTAGGGTTTAGGGTTTAGGACAATGGATTTATACTGGTTCGAGCAGAAAATCCTTATGTCCAGTTGCGGGGATGGTGTGCATCTCGCTCTCGTTGAGTGAAGCTTGTAGTAGGGGGGTACAAACTGCAGTCAAGAGAGGGATTATAAGGAAAGCCCAAGTCTCTATGAGAGTAGAGAGTATGAGAGTGTTGCTAGTTGTGTGCGTCTGTATGTGTATGCTCTTGAACAGAGGTTCTCTGAGAGCTCCTACCTCTAAAAGGTCCCAAGGCATCCTCTTGTATAGCCCAAGTGGAGCCTTGGATTACCGGTAAGGAAACCTCGATGTTTCCTTGGTGATGTGGTTCTTCCTGAGCAGCCGACTCCTCAGTTCCTTGGGCCCTGCGTCTTCTCCGCTCCGAATGCCTAGCTCCTGATAGTTGCGGTGGCACGCGGCACCGGTTCTGGGTATGACACAACAGGCTGTGTCGGTCGTCGTAGCTTGCGTTGCCCTCTGTGGTGCGTTGTCAGGTACCCTACTCCGTTACCTACCATGTGGCATACGTTTGTTGATGTTTGAGGAGGCTTATCCTTTGAGGCGGCGTGATATCCCTATGGCTAAGTACGGTGGCATGTCCTTCCCAGGCCCTACTTCTCGCTCTGACTTTGTTCCCGGAAGGGTGTACAGGGGATACAAACCCATACAAGCTTCTGGATATGTCCTTCCTCATCTTCCTCCTTTAGGATGATCATGGTTATAGATCGTCGGGTGGTTTGTCTCCCAACGATGTGACATTGGGTGAGGTGGAGCATGCACTTTCGAGCTCGCCGGCCATCCCTCCATCGGAGATGTCCTTCTATCCTTGGGCTTCTGAGGGACAGTCCCTTTGCTGGGTTGTTGCACCTCGGCCCAAATCTTGACCTCACATTCCTTTAACAAAACCATGATTTGGTCATCCATCCTATTCATTAGGATGCCTATTAATTTATCTTATCCCCAGCAGGATACCTTTGCTATAGATCTCACCAGCAACTTCGGCTCCCCGCTGAGCCATGATATACTTGGCGACATAGCCTTCTTGCAATATGATCTCATTGACTACATCACAATGTCCCATGCCTATGTACAACACGTTGGCCTCGCCAATGAGCTTCATCAAATCCATGTCTTCATCACCAATATCAATGACGCACTTTGGGTGGCTATCCATCAGCACCACTCCCGTAAGATGGCGGTGGCCATCCTCCTAGCGCCAACCTTGGGGTCATGGCACCCACAGCCCTTGACGCCTCACCAGCTCTAGCCAATGGCAACGAGATGACACTCTAAGAAGAACTCATCAACAACGATAACAAAACCACACATCTACTAAGCAGGTAGGCGACGCGGTACTCACAACAGCAACATCGATGACCGACTTCTTTAGGAACACGACCCCCGCGATGTCATCAACATAGATCGGGAAGAAAATCGACACCATTTGACCTCGATGACATCGCAAACATCCATGTTGATTTCTGCTACAATGAGCCTCGTCTCTCACCGAACGCCTTCACCAATAGTGAGTTTATTTCCGACAACATGCTCATCTTGGCTGCAACACCGTCATCCATGTATCACCACCTTTCAGGATACATCCTCCTCAATATCAACAAATGTATCTATGACTTTGCCTCTACACCACAAACCATATACCAACCCTTCATGGACACCATCATGGGAGTGGTTACCCCAAACTCCTACATCTTCGGTTACTTAGGCTCCCACCACTATGCTTTGTGATGATCGCCAACGACATCAACAACGAACCGGCTGACGACAACATGGATCATCACCTTCCCCAACTTAAGGAGGCACCTTGGAGCAACTAGCTCCCACACCCTATTTAAGCACGAGGACGCGCCGAGCAGAGAAGGGGAGTACCGTCACACATCCGACGCGGGCCAGACACCCTAGTATAGAAAAATGGCCAGCAAGGGCCCAAGGAGGGGCTCCAACAAGTCCTCATGTCGTGCCCTAGGGGACGTGCGCACATGGGGAGGAGGAGGCGCCGTTGCCGCGCGCTCCCGCTGTCATCAATGTTATCTAGTTACCATATTTAGTCTTAGTAGGTCTTGGAAAGATTGAGTAGTTAAGTAAGAATCTCCTGATTGCTTAGCGGTCAAGTCTCGTAAGGGATTATAAATACTAGGACCATGTAACCATTACAACTAAGAAAGAAATAGCCGAAAGGCTTTTACTCTTGCTCTCCGGCCGCCAGCCAGCGCCGCTGCCCACGGCGACGTCACTGGCAACCCTAGCCACCGCCATGTTAGGCCCCCCCGGCCAAAACCCTGACAATATATTATGCTTAAGTCAATTATATATTTGTAGTGAGGAGCTATTTTTGTTTCTCCTAAAATGAATCAGAATCTAGTGAAGACATTATTTTTTTTTTGTTTCGTCACTAGCTCCAGCTCCTGCACGTAATGTAGCAAGAAGCCCGGCCAAGCGTTCATAGACACGCCGAACGAGATTTCATTAAGTTGGACCATCCTAGTTTAAACTCCTAGCTACGCCACTGGATTTAGAGTCAAGCAAGAGGTATATTTGAGTAACCGATTCATGATCTATGAGGGCAAGTACGTAAGGTAGCTTTCTTCCACAGGTTTGGTGGTGTCGGTGCCAAGACACTAAGTTCTCAACAAAGTTAAGACAAGTGTATTATAAACTTGCGCCTGGACGATGCTAGTATGTTCCCATAACTTTTGCTATGCATCTGATAATATAGAGTTGTTAAAGTATCTAGAAAAGAAAAGATAAAACGTCTTATAATTTTTTTCAAGAGAAGGTCTTATAATTAGGATGGGGAGTACATATCAGGCAAATCAGGCTTCGAGTGCTGCATTTTGCCTGCACCTTTACTATGTCACTGGCAGCAGTTAGCGCTGCAGTAGGATTGGTGACCTGTGTCTGCATGTAATGTAACCTGTCTGGAGATAGATAACAACGGCCTTGCAGGGTGCAGCACAGGCGCCGTATTCCACTACTGTGCCAGCTGAATGCGATGCGACTGGGGCTTGGTTTCTATGAATCCTCCGAAAAGGTGGATGAAGACAGGGGCAACTCTGCAGAGGCATCCGAGGAAGGGCCAAACGATACTAATCGTTCCAGGCGGGACATTCTACATACAACGGGACTAGTAAACACCACTGTAAACTGCACTATATGAGAATAATAAGTAGAGAGCAGTATACATAGCCGTGGTTTGGTGGTAAGTTGTCGGTCATTCAAGCTTTTGTTCCTGGCTCGCCGCATCCAACGCAGCGGCGACACAGACAGCCACGACTTTCACAACTGCAGCTCTCGAATAATCATTGGAAAGAAGAATTTTGATTCAGGTCTGCTGCTGTACGACGAGTGTTTTCAGCACTGCACGGACTCACCTGTTCCTTGTGCTGAATTTCAAGCAGTTGTCAGCATCTTGATCGATCTTCTTGTTACCATAGCGAGCATCTGTACGTTTCACAACCATATTACCACAGCATGTGTTCCATACTACATGTCTGATCTATCTCTGTAGTCGTTGCTCATACTACATGTCTGATCTATCTGTGTAGTCGTTGCTCATACTACTACCAAAAGCTGATAGCATTCCCTGACACCAGTCCACCTCTACCTGAGAGCTGAGGGCTGCCTGACATGGTTTTCAGGCGCCCGGCCGGCGGAGACTCCGGCCGCTCATCATCGTCATGCATGTGCCACCACTTGACGTCGTCTCTGATGGCTCTGCGAAAGAAAGGGTCATGCATGCCACGCATGTAAACGCAGACGACGGCCGGGCGGGGTTCCCGCTCTGGAGTCTGGACCCCTGCTGGTGTCTGGACCATGGCATGGATGCGTGATGCGAGCACGACGTGCCATCATTGCCCTCGGAGCCCGAGCCGCGCCGATCACGACGGCTGCTGGTTGGTTCTGGGCGCCTCGGACGTCACCGGCCGAGGCTTGCGCTTGCGTCGTCGTCGCCGCCGGCCGGCCGGTGCGGTCCTCCGTCCTCGTGTATGGCGTGTCCAGTCCGTAGCTCTAGCTCATCATGGGGCTACAGGGCTAGCCTTCTTGTGCGTGGTCGCAACCGCATGATTGCCTGCCTGCCAGATTCATAGCTCTTTGGGCTGGACCAGACAATAGTCAAGTATATGTATGGATCGAAGCTCTAAGATCCTCGACAGCTCATGTGTTTTTTTTTTGTTTGACGCCTCTCATCTGGTACAGCTGTAGTATCTGTTCATACGCACACACACTCACTTAACATACACACTACTTACATCATCTGTGTACAAATAAACCTACAACTACACTCAGATCTGAAACCGCGTGCTTCTTGAGATCATCGAAATACTCCATAGATAACGGGTACATCGTAATCCTATTATAGTTCCACGTGTAAAAGGCTCAATGAAATTATTATAGAAGACCTGCCCCTGTGCTGAGAACCGGGAATTCGTGTCCAGCGGGACTCGAATCCCGGCCGACCAGCGGTGGCCTAAGCCAACTCCGCTGGCCAGTTGAGCACACGCTCGCTCCCGACAGCTCATGTTGTGAGGGTTGATTGGTCGCCGGTCAATATTGGGACCTCATCTCCGGTCTTCTTCTTAGAAAAGCTGAGCTTTGGCCTGTGATTATTGTCAGTGCACTAGGTACAGAAATGCTGTTCAAAAGTAATTGTATGATGAGGGAATATAATCAGGGCCCTCTCTGGACCCGTGGGAGGGAGATCGATATTGCATTTTGTGCACGATGGCGGAGGAATTCCAGCTTCAAGTGTAACATATCGCTCATCTCACTAAATACCTTTGACTTTGAGCAGCGGCGTCCCGGCAAAATTGGAGGCCCAGTTCGAAACCCAAATTAGAGGCCTATATCTAGTACCAAAACAAAAAAAAGCTAATGACAAATATCGATCAATGTAGTACTTATATTACAAAATAATAAGTATATAGTAGCATAGACCAATGTAAGAATTATACCTGTTATACAATTATCACTTGAAAAGCGATATTCTTTTAGCATTCTTTGAAATAAAATCTTTAATGATATATTCATAATTAATCTTCTCCAGCAAGCCGCTCTCAAGTGCTATTAACGCTAGTGCGTTAAGTCTTTCTTGTGTCATTACAGTTCGCAAGTAGGTCTTCAATAGATTCAATTTAGAAAAGCTCCGCTCTGCCGATGCAACAGTCAGTGGAATGGTCAATAGAATTCTGTATGCAATGGTTGCATTGGGAAAACAATCATGTCGCTTCAAAAAATTTAGAATTTTGACCGGACTTTATTTTCTTGTGGAAGAAAATCTTGAAGAAAAATCAACTCCATATAAAGGTCATCAGCATCAATATCAGATCGTCCATCTCGTTGAAGTGCAGCCCCAAGATTATGACAACAAGATTTCAAGCTGTTATTATCTAGAGAACGCAATGAATCAGAAGTGAATAAGAAACCAAATCTCTTCTTGTAACTTTGATACTGTTTAAATCTTGTATTAAGAGAAGAAATAGCTTGATCCATAATTGGTACAAAATATTTGCGCCTAAATAATTCCTCTGGAGATAATGTGGTATCATTTGAGTCATCCGGGTTCTCATCAAAATGCCTCTTTCTTTTATTTTTTTTCTGAAATGATGTACCAATATCCATGTCGAGTGCAATTTCTTTAGCTGCCTCCATTGCTTTTGACAAACCAGTTTCTCTGTACTGCTTGAAAAATGATATCAGCCCCTGCACTTTCTCAATTGCAACATCAATTATCATGTCCTCCGATTGCAATTCTTTGCTTACTAGGTTAACAGCATATAATATGTCATACCAAATGATTATTGACACTAAGAACTCATACTCTCTGAGTTTATTTTTTGCTAAACCTTTAGCCTCACTGCTTGACAAAGGATCATTATCACTATCTGCTGCTTGAAATAGAGCCTCTCGAATATCAGCACACTAAAACCGAATAGCTTTAACACTATCGACACGACTCTCCCATCTAGTAGATGACACACACTTCAGAGTAAATCCAGTTATGTTATCTTTCAAAATCTGCCATTTCTTAGTAGATTTAGCAAATGTTGTGTAGATACGTTGGATGATTCCGAAAAAATCTTTGCCATTACCATAATTCTTGGCCATATCACAAAGTGTCAAATTAAGGCTATGACAGCCACAAGCAGAATAGAATGCTCTAGGATTTATATCCAGAAGTTTTTTTTGCACACCTTGATGTTTGCCTTTCATATTTGACCCATTATCATAACCTTGTCCTCTGACATTATCTATATCAAGACCAAGATTCTTTAGTTCTTCTTCTAGTACATCAAAAATTCCTTGACCAGTTGTATCATTTATCTCCAAAAATCCTATAAATGCTTCTTCAACATGAACAGGACATGAAGATGAATCCATGTACCTTATAATTAAAGACATTTGTTCTTGGTGGCCTGCATCAGGAGTACAATCTAATATGACAGAGAAATATTTTGCTTCCTTGATTTTCTTAATAATTTCATATTTAATAGCAGAACCAAGCACTTGTATCAACTCATTTTGAATCCTTGGGCCAAGATAATAAACATGAGTTTCATCATTTGTAATCCGACGGACGTGCTCCTGACTAACTGGATCAAATTCAGCTAACATTTCTATCAGTCCCAAAAAATTCCCATTATTGTCATCATATAGTTTGCTATTATGACCACGAAATGCAAGATTATGTTTGCCAAAAAATTTTAGAATGGCCACTATTCTGAATAGAACTTTTCTCCAATGTTCTTTTTCCTTCTCAAGCTGTCGCTGAGCAATTTTATCAATAGTTTGGTCCTTTTGCAATCGATTACGCAAATCATACCAAGCTGTCATATTCAAAACATGATCTGCACTTGTCTCATGCTCTCTCAGTCTTTCACTAAGATGTACCCAATCATTGAATCCATAACTGGCCAAATTACCTTTTCTATGCCCTTTACTGAATATTTTACAACTAAAACAAAACACTTTGTCAAGTTCTTTGGAATACACAAGCCAATCTCTATCACACTCCTCTCCATTTGATAGAATTCTAGTATAGAATAATGCAGAAAACCTTCTAGAATATCTATCCTTGGGATCTTTCTAAATTGATAAATCTCTTTTAGGACCCTTTTCTGCTAAGATATCAATCTGTTTAGGATCTAGGGAATCCCAATACCTTGGATCAAAAATATCAGGCTGAAAAGAAACATCATCAACATTTACAGCATGAGAACTATCGATATTATCCGGAACTTGCTCAACAATATTTTTAATCTCTGGCTGATCATCAGTAGGATTAGGAGCATCGACATTGTCTATATCTTGTTCAGTGCCGTGCCCAACTGTATCATTATTAGGAGAAGAAACTTGTGGTTCTCTAATAACAAATCTCTCCATAAATCCTTTAGATTGAGTCAATTCCTCATTTCTTTGCTTTTTCTTACGCTTTTGATGGCCCGATTTAAATTTTCTAATCCGATTTGAAGAAGACATGACTAGCAAGTTGGAACAATTACACTAGATTAATTTGGGTACAAAAACAATGCATATAGATTAGCTAGATAAAATAGAGACTAGGCATGGAATTTACCGGACAATCTCCATCTCCGATCTGGGTCTAGATGGCGACGAGGTCTTGTAAATAACGGCGCCGTCGGCCATCGGCGACTGGCGAGCGGCGAGGGCGAGGCGGCTCTGGCTGGAAGTCGATCCGTCGATGACTCCAGGCAACGAAGGGTTACGTAAAAAAAATAGGAGTGGCCGGGGGCCTCACAAGGCTGGAAGGAAGTCACGATCGTGACTTTGCTGAAGGCAGGCCAAGTTTTGGGCCATAGAAGATACAGCTAAGTGATTTTCTAATTAAAATAAAGCCCATGATTATTATATATACCTATGAAACTTTGTAAATTTGGAGGCCTATAATTTTTAGAGGCCCTGTTCGATCGCACAGTCCGCACGGGCCCATGGACGCCCCTGCTTTGAGAGTACCAAATGAATCTTTAAGTTGTTTTCCCTCCGCTCTCTCTTTTCAAATTATAAAATATTTTTAGATACATAGTTTTTGCTATGCATGTAGATATAAACTTTCATCTCATTAAAACTTTCTTCATCTCTTTCTCCGTTTATACTATGTCATGCTAGCGCTATTTAATGTGAGAGTGAAGCCTCCACTAACACTAAACTTAGATCATGTTACATGATCCTAATCATTGATTTGATTCCAATCCTACGGCAAAGTCCAATTACTACTGGAATACGTACACTAAAGGTAAAAAACTGAAGTGAGTGTACTTTTAACTCTAAATAAATAAGACACACCAAGATAATTAGTACCAGGGTCCAGGGGCGCATGCGAACATGCTTGCATGTGCCACCACTATGCGCTCTTGAACTCGGAGTACGGTGCCTCGTACTGCACCCTAGTTACTCCTCTGTTGGATGGACAACATCTGAACTCCCTGCACGTTCGATCGAGAGAATCTTCAACCTCAGTGTTTTAGTTGTCAAAAAGAAAACTCAGTATTTTGGCCTGACGAAATAAAACAGCTGAGAAAATTACAATTGCTACAGAGCTAGCGAAAGTATCCAAACACAATTTCAGAGAATGAAAAAGGTTGCATCTATCTACTATTTTTTTTTTCAGTTTTCTCTATGGCTTTACAACACATTCCACATGTGTTGGAAGGAATGGGTCCACAGGAACAACCACGAAAGTGTAAGGGTGGTAGCAATGGTCTATATCAACGTCGACAAAATAACAAAGAATGAGAAAGAAGAACTTCCTGAATGTTGAGAAGGCCAGCCTCTCAGCACATGCATGGACGACTTGGGATTTTTGTTTTTTTTTGAAATTTAATTTGGGATAATTTTTTGCAGATGAAAAAAAGTAAAAAAAAAAAACAGTAATCAACTCTTCAAGGTTTGCAGCTGGTAACTCCGGTGATAGTACAGCTCTGCTGCAGAATATCCATCGAACACGGCTTTTTCCCGGGCCGGGATGTTCGGCAAAGCAAGGCAACCAGGCAGGTGAGCGCTCTGACAGCATGCAGGTTCGTATGACTTCCATCATAATGAAAAAAATGAGTAAAACAAGGAGTCAAAAACACGATCGAGAGTTTGGCATGTACAACAGCTGAACGTTGAATATTTCTCACTGCTGAGTGTTGAGTGCTGAATATGACACAAGAGAGGAGACAAGAAAACTAATGTTAACAGCAAGGAACGAACTAGCAGATTAGAGGTTCATGTGAAAATGATATGACAAACCCTATCAGAAATGTGGTTCGCATAGGCTGTAATGTAATGCTCTAAACATTGTCTGCTAGATATATCTGAATCCCTCATGGGATTTGGCAAGGGCGTTAATGCAGGAAGTATTTGGTGCTGTGCTAGCTAGCTAGCTACTGCTGGTTGTCAACCTTGAACATCACAATTTATTACAAGGAAAAGATCTGATGTAAACGCATGCTAGCTTTGGGATCACCTAATGGTAGGAGTACGTTACTGCTAGTCAATAAGATGGGACCGAATTATGTGAGATCTCCGAGCACTAAGGCAAACGTTAAATGGCACTTGTAAATAATCATTGTGGGTCCTGCTTGGATCTTGGCCACCAATTTGAGCCCACATAGTTTGTGAGAACAAGTGCCTGTTTGCAAGGCTTGTCACATCCGACTCTTTGCTATAGTACTCAGATAAGCCAGAGCGGTTTAGTCTGGAGGGAGAGAAAAACATCTCTTTGCTATAGTTTCCAGGATTTCCATATGAAGCCTCGAACATCATCTAGTGGAATCAATTTTAAGAGAGTATAAAAACAGATAAGAGAAAGTAAGTAAATATTATGAATTCAGACAGAAGAATACCCACATAATCACATTGGTAAGATCCTGTTGTATGGTGACTCAAATCCTACTTACATAGTGTGCTATTAGGACTTTTATTTTTATTGGGATTTGAGTGTAGAATCCTACTAGGATGAGAACAACTATTTGCATGGGTCTTAGAGGGGTCAACAAGGGGTACAGACTATAGGCATCAACCAAACCAAGGCAATGATCTCATCTAAGACTTGTAAGGAGCAACTGTCAGTGCTCAAGAGGATTATGCTAGACAGTTTTATTGCACTAGAATTGAAGAGTTTTATTTTAATTACAGCTCAACTCAACCCTTCTTTTGGGCCATTCGGTCGTCACAGCCTTGTTGGAGTTCTCCTTGTTTAGACAGCTTACATATATGCATCTAAAAAATCAAGAAAATGACAAACTCTAACATTCAATCAAGGTAGAAAAGGCAGCACATGGTTCAGGCTGCGTGTGTTACACTGCTCAAAGGCCAATACCCGGTTCAGGCCGTGTGACGGTGTTACACTGCTCCAAAGGCCACCCACCATTTTCGCAAGTGATTGGGGCTGTTCTGTTACAGAATCAATAAGCACAGATGAATTTACAAATGTTTTATGCTTTTGCTTTCCAAACTAAATTTGGTCAAAAAAATTAAAGAAGCCCTTGAACTGTGCTTTTGTACATAGATTTTGTGAAATAGAGGCAGTATGTAGTTCATCGCCGGATGTCCACGGCTCCTAGCATCAGATTAATTTCTTGCATACGTTCTACAGTTCAGCAGCCGTTAAATTGCTGTAGTGTTCTTGCTCCTAAGCCATCTGATCCAATTATTGTTATTCATTATTGCCACATTTTTTCAGAGTAGTATTGTCAGTAGCTTTTCTTTTTGCGACAATGGTATTGTCAGTATCTATGAACAAGAAAATAGTCAGAAATGAGGGATGATTCAGACTGCAATCATTTGGAGATTTGGGATCGAATGGCAAAAGCAACCATCACAAGAATATGGTTACAAATAGTTAAATATGTATTTACATGCATGGTCACAAAGGCACTTTGCTCATATCGAGCCAAAGAAGCAGCCTCCTTGGTCTCCCCAGAAACCTAGCCTTCCATGCAGGTTCTTGGCCTTCATAAACAAATCCACTCTTCTGGTACAGCTTTTGCCCTGCTATGTTGTCAATGGCGACATGGACATACAGATCTGTTATGCCTGCCAAAGTTGTTGCGAGCACACAAATTTGACTCAGCAAAGAACAAACAAGGACTAAGGACTAAATAATTGCAAACCAAGAGCATCGGTATGAAAAGAAAAGTAAATGGATCAACCATACTTACCCCATTCACGAGCTAATTTCTTGGACTTGTCAACCAATGTATAACCTAAGCCCTTTTTCTGAAGCTCCTTGGCAACACAGACATTGCTTAGATACGCTCTTGTCTGGATGTCTTCATTTACCTATTGGCAATGAATCATGGAACAACATTTTCATTCTGTGAAGAAGTACAATAAATTTGAGCATTTTGCACAATATCTATGCTGAGAAAAAAAATTATCTTGGAAGCCAATAGGACTTTCCAAATGATCAAATAGAAGTGGGAATGGCACTAAAAACTTATTATGTCAAGAAAAAGTTAGGCGTAGTGTGAGTTTATCTGTACTGCTTAAAAAAACAACCACGAGATGACCAAAGCAGGTCCAACAATACCAATCACAACTATCAAAGAATATGTTTTGACCATCAGTATTCTGCAATAGCATAGAGAAAGGAGCAACAGTCGTACCCCAGGCCTCTTTCCAGTCAATTCATCTGGTAGCCAAAGACACTGATTAAGATCTAAACTACCAACTACTACTCTCTCTTCTCCATCCTCCACAAACTGCATGAATAGCCAGCTAAAATGACATCAATTTTATAGTCAAATCCTTGTATAAAGAGCATCCATATTTACTTATTGGAAATAACATAGATGACAATTGAAAAGAGGGCAGAATGTAAGGAAAAAGATGCGAGATCCCAGAAAATTGCATTATGAAGGGTATATTTTATCTAGATGAACAAATATCAGATACTGTACCATTGCAGCAAAAGTCGGCATATTAGTTTCTGTTGTTCTTTTACTCGAAAAATAAGTGATCATAAAAATGAATTACTCTCTCCAGTAATAAAAATGTCGTTTAAGATTTAGTAAAACCTTAAATACTACAAACATCAGTAAGACAATAGATTTTAAGCTATTTAGTTTAGAAACATGAAAGATTATGTGTAGATTTGTATCAGAAACTATTTGCAAAACCTAAAAAAATAGAAGGATTTTTAGAATATATATTCTAGAAATAGTGATCAAAGATATACATCAAACAGGTCCAAGCTCAAATGTTAGTATTTTTGAATCAGGGAGTACATAGGAAATCTATAGGCCAAGAAAAGTATTTCATGTTTCTTCTTCTTATCAAGGCTTCAGTGAACCTTTTTTTTTTTGAGGGGAAAGCTTGGGTAAACGTAGAACATATATAAATGAATTAAAAAACATTATGTCTACCAATTTCATACAATCCAGTTGGGTGAAATGGAAAAGAACAGTGCCAAAGAAACAAACAATGTGAGGAAATACAATCTGTACCTTGCACGTAGAACAAAGTTCCTCAGCTGACATTAATGATGGGGACAGTGGAACAGTCCCAGTTATGCAAGAAACTCTTTGAAAATTTATCATCTTCCCAGAAATTCTATCCTGTAATGCTTCAAACTCCCTATCTGCAAGAGCCTTTCTATGATCCTAACAGAACTTAACAACATCGAGTAAAAGTTGAGTCATTACTGGACCGATACAATCATACAATGATGCAGTAGTACAATTAGACAAAAAAGAAACACAAAATTGCATGGAAAGTGAATAAGGAACTAGTAAGAACTAAACAGGTTTTTAGCACAATATGTATTCTTTGTATAAAGGATTTTATTAATTCACAATTACGACATTGTGTTGATACAATAATCTTGAACTCATTTCCGGCATCTTCATAAAAGCACACAGCCTAAACAAAACAATGATAAGGTATTGAAGTATGATTCAGTCTAATAATATTGTATTGTTCTCAAAAAGAAAACTTGTTTCAGGTTACAACCAAAATAGACCTGACCAGTGGTGTGTGATTTCCAGAAAAGAAACTATCTATTAGTGAGACACACGCTCAATTTTAATCCCTTTCTTTTCTCAAATAATGTTGGCTAACGTCAACAGTACATTTATCTTTAAAAGAACAATGTGATACACAGCAAGATTGGGATGAAGGCCCAGTCAGTTAAACATAATAAAGCTTGGTGCAGTTCATCACAGAAAAACCAATTATCTACTTAGCTTTCTAGTATTCTATTGTGAATTTGTGATGCTCCAGTGCATCACCAGAGACCAGTGTGTTTACATTTCTTTACTGTTTTAGTTGAAGTCAAAGTGCGACGAAGACATCAAAACTGCACGTGTTTCACCAGTCTGTCCTGTTGGCATGGATATTATTTCCATTAGCATTACGCGGGAAATGGTTTCAAGTACCAGTCCGTCCTCTTGCAAGTTGACACCACCAATCTCAATGGCATCATAGAGATCACGATTGGAGCTTCACCTTCATAAGAAAGGACCACTCATTTTAGTTTTCCTTCATGACCATTGGTACTTGGCTAAGTCTCTGATCCAGTGGCGGAGCGTGACACAGAAGTAGGGGGGGCCGATTACCAATGATGTCCATGCGAGTTAGTGACGCGGCAAGCCACTCCACCTCCATAAAAGGGGCATGCTTGCGCCTAGCACCAACGTCCCCAGTTTGCTTTGCTCTCTTGGCTTTTGTCTCAATACATCTATATATGTTAGAGTCGCAAAAAAAAAAAAATCTGTTAAACTGTTGTGCATGTCATATTGTTTGCTTAGCGTCTTGCTCGATTATCAACCAACGATAGGTCTTATGTACAAGGCTTAGTTTAATTAGTTTGTGATCCTCAAGCTTTCAAGGCCTAGATATACAAGTCGTCCTATATTCTTCATCAACACGTCTAGCCAGATGTGATGCAGAGATGATAACTAGTGACCATACTCACTTTATTTTTGGTTTAGATGTCGTACTTAGCTTTGGTGCACAGACCAAGGAGATAATTAGTGCTGAGTTATTTCTTCTTGTTTTCTCCATCGTATGCATGCAAAATTATTGGCTTCCTTGCCTGCAAATCAACTGGGCCTACGGATCCACTTGCATGGCCTGCATGTAGAACCTTTAACTGCATTGCTCTCGCAGAGTCGCACCTAAAGTCAGACCAAAATGCGACAACTATTTTATACATTTCCATGAAATCAAATAAGACATCTTAAAAACCAGAGGACATGCAGTGAAATTAGCGTAGAGGAATGGGGGCCGGCGCCCCGGTTGGCCACCACTACGCTCCGCCTGTGCTCTGATCTCCTTCACCACATGGTATATCACTAGCCCATGGCTCATCGTCCACCCATTGTGGCCACTTGAGCTCGGTGGAAGGGAGCTTGAGGTGGCGTCACCTGACCTCAGGGCATGTCTAGTGGCTTGTCAGAATTCGTCAAGAGCTTAAGAACCCCCAAGATTTAGGTAGCGACCCACCACTGGATTGCATTTTCTTAATGATGTCTATATTTAGTCATTAGAAAGTAATAAAGATTTGCATAATATAGATAATTAGAATGCTATTGGCCCCTCGTAGAATCCTCTTCAAGCTCTGCCACTGTTCTGGCTGAACTCCCCTGCCAACACCGCCTGCTGCCAAGCTTCAGTGCACCACTGCATCCGCTGCCACTGCCGACCAACATCATGCTAACCCGATGGAGGTTGTGGGCTGTCACATTGCACCCCTGTCCTTTGCCCCACGCAACCGCCTTCCAACTTCCCACATTGACTGGCCCAGCTCGCCACCGCTGCCTCACCCCACGCCACACCCACACCTACACCTACACCCACACCTGCCACCACCACCGGGCCAGCCTCCTACCCATCAATCGTAAGCCTGCTGGATTCAGGTAAGTCCCCAAGCCCCAAACCTAACCATAACCTTGCAAGAGTTAAGAAAAAGGACAATGTGTCATTCTTGCATTGGGCAGAAAAAATGGATTGAGTGGAAGCCTTGAATCGGTGAAGTTTAGCTTTACTATTTGTTCAACAAAACATGCATTAAGGTTAGGATGCGCTCTGCATGCTCGTTCAGCGCAGCTGTGGTATTATTGTGGCAATGTGACTACTGCACGACAGAACAAAAGCAGTAGTCTGAAACAGGTAAAACGCTTCTGATGACGTGACAAGAGTATCGCAACATAACTTTCGAAATTGAAACTTACCAATCACACACCAATTTACAACACCAATGGTGAATATTTCACAGAATTCTTCCAAACTAACACTAGATCAAACAATTGGATTCATTCAACCTACCAGACACTTAAAGGGCTAATCAACCGAGTCGTCCAGTTCCTCTACCCTTCCCGACTAAGAAATCACAGAACCAAAAACAGCCTCGCGATCCAGTCACAATCAGACAGCACGCCAGAAGAAAACATATGAGAAGGGACCAATCACCTCGGTTCCGACGGAGTCGACGGCGTACTCGTAGAAGGTGCGGACGCGGAGGCGCACGGCGGCGCGGAGCTCGTCAAGCGTGACGAACTCCCGCACGGCCACCGCCGCGGGACCGCCGCGCTCCAGCAGCACGGCGCCATTGGTGGCCGAGGCGGAGGCAGCTGCGGCGGCGCGGCGCCGGAGGCGCCGCACGGCGAGGCGGTCCCGCGGGCCGCGGAGCTGGGCGACTGGTGGAGACGCGGGCGGGAGTAGCCGTGACGCCGACGCCATCGGTGGTTGTTGGTTTGATTCGGGTGGTGGCGAGGCGGAGGCGTCTGTGCCACAACTGTCACTGCGGTGTGCACCTTCTGTTGCTGGTTTGCTACACCAGCTTTGCCGATCGAAATTATTAGTCACAAAATGAGTCAAACTCCAGTTTTGTGTTTTACTTGTTCTAGATACATTTTCAAATTCAGTAGCACTATCTATCATAATTTTTATTTAAAAATCCAAATATAGATATGGATATTATGGATATTATCAGATACCAACACAGAACATATTTTTCAACTCAGATATACTTGATTTTAAAGATAAAATATAGATTTTCTTATCAATAGTTCCATAGTAGAAACAAAATTAGTATGCATATAGGGATTTACTATATACATGTGGATGTAGATAAAAATATCTCCCAAATTACCAAATATATATAAATATTTCAATAATCAAATATATAAAAAATCAATAAAAGTGTAGTTAAATATTTCAATCAATACATATAAGTATTATCTACAAATGAATAATTATATAAAAATACTTAAAAATTATGATTAGTCATACTGAAGTTTATTAAAATTTACCTTTGTGTATCATATTAAGTACTCATTACAATTATCATAAATATACTTTTAATATTTTTAAATTATCATAAATATAAGTTATCATGAAGTTGAACTTGACCCTTATGATTAGCCTTATAAATAATTTTTAAAATGTTTGAACGAGGTGGATTAAAAATAATTATCATTTAAGTTGTTGACTAGTTGACTAGACATAAATATATTTTCTAGATGTACTTTGTTCTTTATAGTCACGAGTAATCCCTCCATCCGGTATTACACTTCTAGGATAGGAGGGCGGAATTTACTATAGAAATAAAATTACCATACTGCTCCTATAAAAAAGAGTTGTCGCTAAAATAACCAACATGCGTGAACGAGAGACTCCAGCAGCTTTGTATTTTTTTTAATTTATCTCCACTCCTGCACTCCTTCGTTTGCCTGATTCCAGGTAACTGCTGCACACCTTCAGGCATATCGAAGAAAATTTCTGGAAAATTTTGAAGTGCAAACGAGCACTTAAAACTAGATGGAGGGATCTTATATTTCATAATTGTTCTAAAATATGAATTTGAAATATGATAGAGAAGAATCATGAAAGATGGATCCGAATACATACGTTTAGCGTCCATATTAATATATGATATGTATATGGAACTAAAATGAACATATAGACACTAAAATGAAATCATCCCTCCTCAAAAATAAAAAAAAGCAGGGAAGTTGGCTTTTCTCTGGTATATGTCGGCTACTACTATTCGACTGCAAGAGGTGTTCGATTTTTCTACTGTACAAATACAAGTATACAACCTATTTGATTACAAAAAAAAAATTCCACCATCGATAAATCAAATTTCATCACACAACCAAAAACAAAGAAATTACATAAGTTTAAGTTTAACGATGAGTCTCAGTCCGCATCCTGCTACTGTTAAGCTCTTAACTACGTTGGCAGTATAAGATGTAGTGGAGTTGAAAACCAACTCCAAATTACCTAACACGTCTGACTCAAAAAAACTCCGCTCTACCAAAAAAAGTTGGAGCAAGAGCCTACTTTATGTTTTCTCTATAGTACCTCAAGGGATACTTTAGTTTTTAAAATTTTATACTTTCATATTGAATTGTAGGATAATTACCAACATTGCCACTCATTGATTACAATACCGGTTGGTTTTCCCGTTCTCCTTTCCTCGCATGATTTTTGTTCTCCGCTCATCACGCTCTACTGCACATGCACGCTATGCCACTACTACACAAAGGAATATGTGCAATGTTTGCACTTTTAGACTCCGTGGTGGGCTCTTTTTTTACCTGCTATGGTAAATCCCATAATTTACCATAGTAGACACTTTTTATTTACTGTGACGGATACTTTGCCTATCACGGTAAATCGATTTACTGCAGCAGGCATCTTAAGATGTCCGTTACGAAAAATACTCTATTTACCGTAGCAGACGTCTTAAGATTTCCGCCACGGTAAATAGATTTAACGCAACGGGCATCTCGTAAGGCCCACCACCGAAAACACTGAGGCCCAACTAGCTCGAAACGAGGCCCAAGCTCTTCACATATAGAAACTAGGATTTAGGGTTTGGACGCCCCACTCACTGCCTCCCTCCCTCCCACCCACCAGCGCGGGGCAGACTTCGTAGCCCCGTGGTCTCCCATGCCTCTTCTCCACTTTGCCCTCTCTCTCTCTCTCCCTCCCTCTCTTAACCTTCCTCCCCCACGCCTGTAGTGATGGGTGGTGGGTGGAGGGGCACGACTGTGCGGGGCACCTCCTTCCCTTCTCCACCGAGCATGGCGGTGGATCCAGCAGTGGCGCCTCTTCTTCCACTCCTTCACTGTCGATAGTGTGGATCCAGGCAAGATCTATGGTGCGATGGCGATCGTGGAGCGACGGCCTCCCTGGCTGATCTAGGCCTCCCTATGCGCAGGGTCGAGCGGATCCAGGCGTCCCCGGCGGCTGCGCACGTGAATCCAAGCGTGGCGGCACCAACGGCGTGAGTGGGTCCAACAGGCCTAGATCCAGGACAGGCTAGGCTCGGGTTAGGTTTTTTTATTTTTTAATTCATTAACCGCAGTGGACAAACAACACCCGCCTCAGTTAATCTGAATTTACCATGGCCTTCTATTCATGGCAGATGACATTGCCCGTTGCAGGATTTCTAAAGTGCCCGCTGCAAGAAAGGAATCTATAGTAGTGTGCTTTACATGCAGCACGTACCATCGGTGATGGTCATAGCAAATTAGGCCATGAGAATGGAACTTTGTTTTATTTTCTAACATTCACATTGCAATTGAAGCCCATGAAAAATTAAGTACAATTTCTTATATTTTATTTACATCAGATTTTATTTAGTACTGTAATATACGACAAACGTCAATCGAGGGCATAATAGACCATTTGCTGAAAAATAACCCATTCGTAGAGTTAGAGTTAAACAGTGTGCCAAACAGTACCACCTCTTACACAAACTCTATAGTTAAGCTGCTCCATGATGGAGTTCATGGAGCAGAGCTGAAAAACTCAAGCAGAGCATTGCCAAACTAAAATCATGACACTAAATCTGCAAGTGAAAACAATTTATAAGGACAGGTCACGTAAGATTGCCGCTAGTGTAAATAGATTTGTACTGGCGTGCTAGTAGAAATGCACTGTTTTTATTGACCTTTTACAGTGGCAGCGTTTTATATATATTTTTAGGTGAGAAACCAGAAATTCGCAGCCATGGGGGCTCGAATGTATTATTATTTTTACTTTTTTTTACGATTATTATACCCATAGTTCATACAGTGAAGTAGTACATAGACTTATTATACAGTAAATAAAGCACCCATCATTGATCATCCTAGGCGCAAAGCTGCTGTTATTACAAAATATATATAATATATGGGCGTTCGTATATGCGGCAGAAAGCACATGTCCACATCATCATATATATAATGGATCACCCACACTCATGAGACTGCTGGGCAGGAACCGCAACTCTAACCTGAGCACGCATGTGGTTCCGGAATCAGGATGAGCTTCTCCTTTCGATGGACTGACAATCCAAACACCTCCGTCATGTCAATATCCTCCTCCTTTCGACGGGCAGACCCCAGTCAAAACAATAGACGAGGTTTGCCAACATGATCTCAACAGTAGCCAGGGCAAAGTTGAGGCCAGGGCAGATCCTCCGGCCAGCGCCGAACGGCACGACCTGGAAGTCGTGTCCCCTCAGATCAATGGCCGCAGCGCTGGCAGCGTCGATGAACCTCTCCGGCATGAACTCCTCCGCGCTCTCCCAGGACTCGGGGTCCCTACTGATGGCCCATGCGTTGACGATGACTCGTGTCCCCGAGGGGATTCTGTAGCCATCCACGTCACAATCCACCATTGAGAGTTGAGGAAGCAGGAGTGGTGCCGGTGGGACTGGGTGCAGCCTCAGCGTCTCTTTCACCACGGCTCTTAGGTATGGCATGCTGGCTAGGTTGTCTTGCTCAACCATCTCTTGCCCTCTGGGTGTGTTCCTCCGCACCTCGGCTTGTAGCTTGCTCATGAGCTGAGGGTGGCGCATGAGCTCCGTGATGGCGAGTTCTAAAACTAGTGATGAAGTCTCTGTGCCAGCACTAAACATGTCCTGTGTATTATGTCCAAAACGTGATTAGTAATATGTATATATTATCTGTTTTATAACTTAAACAAATGGAAGTTATTGGGATATATATTTAGAATTCCTAACCATCAAGATAGCCTTGATATGATCTCTGGTGATACCATACTCTTGCTGAACTGAGAGCAACACATCGATGAAGTCACAGTCTTCTTGATCAGCACCACCACCATGGCTATGTTGATCAGATCTTCTTCGTCTCTCGTGGTCGCTTACTATCGTTTCAAGTAAATCATCCCATCTTTGTGTCCCTCGTCAGCCTTGCTGGTTACAAACCACCTGGTGAGCAAACCGAACACGTTCGCTAGCCCTGGGAAGTTGTCCTCGAGATTGAACCCACCAAACAGAACAGTATTCATCTGGATCAGCTCCCGGAAGAGCTTGTTCCGCCCTTCCGCCCTGGAGAACTTGCCTGAAACGGCGTGGCACACGACATCGTTGGCGAACGTCTTCATGATTTCGCTGATGTCCACCTCCTTGCTCACCGCTGCCGCCTCCCGGATCTTCTCGATCACTAGGCGCACCTATGCACACGGGTGAGGATATTAATGTTAGACGTAATGTCCGAGCTATACACCTACGGACACGTGCCCCACACATATATAAATAATTACCCAGTCTTTGTTATAAAGCTCCTATCTTTATTTTTCAAGCTGACTTCATCTGAAAAAACTCGTGACGGTAATCTGAAAATTACCTCTTCTTGGCGGGAGAACCGGTAGGAGTTCACCTTCTTGGCTGTGAAGAGGTGCGTGGTAACGAGCCTCCTAATCTGACGCCAATGGTCGCCGTAGGGGGAGAAGGCAATATCAGATGACCCATACACGAGGGTGTCGAAGGTCTTGGAAGCCGGACGCGAGGCGAAGGCATGGTCATGTGTTTGCAAGATCAGCCGAGCCGCGCGCGAGGACGACACGACGAGGTTTGGGACGGTGCCGAAGCGGAGGAGCATGAGGCCGCCGTGCTTCGCGGCGAGGCTGCGGAGGGAGACGTGCGGGAGGTCGCCGACAAGGTGCAGGTGGCCGATGATGGGAAGGCCAGGAGGCGAAGTAGGCGGGGTATGCTTCGGTCGCTTCTGCTTTTTGTTGCCGCGACGACGGCGGCTTCGGGAGGCGAAGTGCAGCAGTAGCATTAGGAGAGGGACGAGCAGTATAGTAGCCGTTGCGCAAGAGATGCTTGCAGGAGCTGGTATACTACATTCACATGAGCCATGGTTCCTAGCACTCAACTGTTCTGGTTTAGTACTAGAATAGATTCTGGTGTTTCTGATGGATAAAAACGGTGGGCTTTGGCTGGTATGTATACAACTGCGTGTGTGCTTTTACAGTTGCATGCCATGCTCTCTTTTTTCGCTGGCCATCATTTTCGTTGAACAGGGAAGCGTGAATGATTGAGATGATTACAACCGTTCTTTTTAGAGTAACAGTTGTAGAGATTAAACTAAGTTCTCCAAAAACCATTTGGTAACTCATTGATTATGTCAAGCAAATAAAACGAATAGAAGCCTCAATCTATTATCCTCTTCAAGCGTTAGCTTCCTAGCTAAGGCCTTGTTTGATGTAATCATCAGATTCACATTAATCCACATGTCTTGGGTAAGATTCGAGTAAACTTGAACTAAATTCGATTGTAATCCACTATGCCTCAATACATGTGGATTGTGGTGGATCCGACAATATACAAACAAGCCTAAAAGTAGAAAATCATGAAAGAGGGGGAAAGCCATGGGGGAGGGGGTGGAGGGTGTTGATAGATATCAAGCGAGGATCGCACACATTTACAATAGTTGACAGAAACATATTATTTTTATGTTCGCCAAAAACAAATGGTAATTTTTGCTGTGGGACATCGTGAAACCATCAAATTGGCTGCAACACACCGCCAACGCTTGGTTTTGCCGAGTACCATTATGAATTCGTGAATATTTGCCAGTAGACACCGTGCCAATTATTTTAATCATTTCTCAGTTTTGAAGAGAGAGAAGGTATGAGAAATATCTAAACTGCCATCATCTTCAACCCCAAGCTAGTCACTCATTTTTTGCTGAAACACACCGTCACCTTCTCCGGCGAGCCCAGTGTGACCTCGTGCAGCGCTGTCGGGGCTGGGAGGCGTCCGTGGGGGGCTGCACCTCAACAGGGACACAGCGGGGCAAAGGCATCGAGTCTGGAGGCAGCCGTCGGGTCAGAGGCTCGGAGCAGGTGGGCTGTCGGTGGCGAGGAGGTGTTCCGGCAGCCATCTCGGCCAGGAAAGGGAAGCGGAGGCATGATGCGAGCCGAGGGAGGAGGTGGGATGGTAATCTTGGGCAAAGGGGGCACAACGTAAGGCGAAGGAGGTAGGCGGCGGTGCTCAGCCCGCCGGCGGCCATGGCGTGCAGAGATCGAGGAAGGAGTTGGGTGCGACGCGGCCGCCCTGACCGGCACGTGCGACTAGGGGCGACGCAGCTTCCCTGGCCGGCGTGGCTGTGGGCGACGCGGCCTCCCTGGCCGACACGACGAGGGGTGGTGTGGCCTCCCTGCCGTCACGATTGGGGACGGTGCGGCCATGAATTTGTTTAGGGGAGGAAGAAAAGTTAATTTGCAGAAGACCCCCCTCATTCTCTTTTTATCTATTCACCGTTTATTGAGTCTATTAAGTCATCCCAATAGCCCCCCTATAAATTGGTATATATTTTAATAAAATCCTAGCGAGGCACTTTAGCACCATAGTGTGTATGTGAGATGAAGATGAGGGCAGTTTGGACATTTCATACCTTCTCTCTCTTCAAAACTGAGAAATGATTAAAATAATCGGCACAGTGTCCACGGGCAAACATTAGCGAATTCATAACGGTACTCAGCAAAACCAACGTTGGTGGTATGTTGCAGCCAATTTGATGTTTTCGCGATGTCCCAGAGCAAAAATTGCCAAAACAAATTAATAGAGTTGGTTTAACACATACGCTAGAGCATCTCCAATAGTCTTCCTAAAACTGACTTTCTAAATCATCATTTGGAGTTCCATCTAGATAAAAATTGTTTTCTGTATCTTTTCACTCTCGAACAAATTGTCTACATTGCACACTCTAGGGAGCCAGTTTGTTATCTATCTTTGGCTACTGAGAAATCCAGAAAAGAAGATGACTAGATAAAATCTCCATTGCTAACAATTAGGAAGGATATAAAGAGTCTTTTAGAGTTGTGTCAAGTTAAACAAACATATTCCCAATATTGCGGGTCCAAATGAAGCTAGCAATGGAACAACAACGCTGTTAATACCTGACATCACTACTATTTGTTGGTCAATATGACCAGAACACAAACTGACAGTAATAACATGCAAGGTTGTTTCTCAGAGTGGTTATTAATTTCTCAAGAGTGAGATTGTTTCGCTTGATGCAACCTATATTTTCGTACCATGAAATAAAAGGCGGATGATGGCCGGCTACGTGTGCGGCTGTTGTCATTGGCATCCATGAGACCATGATTAATGTAGTCCTCTTAGTTCTTATGCCTCTATATTTTGTCATTTTTGGTAAGCTTCTTAGGCTTACTGATATGCGTACTATATGTTGTTCCATTCTTAATAAAATACTTCCTAACATTTGTACTAAAATATAATGCATTCTATATATTATTCATGCATAGACAAACAAAGTTTGTTAAAAACAAAAAAAACCATATTTTAACGACCTCATTTGTGTTTAATCGATAGGTCCATATGTCATTTAAGAGGATCAGTCATTGCACTGTTCGATGTATTGTTGACCGTGCTGGTTCGACAGCATTGTCGTATACTCGTATAGGAGTATTATCAATAGCCCAATAGTCCGATGATCCTAGTGATGGCGATCGATGAGGCGTCCAAGCAGATCCTGATGGATGACACGTGTTGTGACCGGGTGGGGGCGTGGCACTGATTGGGCTCAAGTCCACCTAGTTGCCCGAGGCCAAGCAACACTGCTGTGGTTGGTCGCAACGCTGCTGTGGTTAGTCGAGCCTGCTGTGGAGTGTGTTTTCCCAATTGTGTGTAATTGTTATCAACCAAGGGACCCAGTAGGGCAACAGAGGTGGTGAAATTCCCAAGCACACCACCTATGCATAACTAACCCCGCAACAAAAAAAAAGTTGTAGCCTTTATCAACTTTGGATTACCAAAACCAAACTAGGTACTTAGGGATACCGACCATGACTTGAGTTCTTTATACATGATTTACACTAGATACATTCCTTCCTAAGGTGGACATATTCTGAGTTTAGGTAGAGTATAAATTATTTGTCACTTATTGTAGTCTAGGAACTAAGCCATCATGGGTGCTTTTATTATGCTTGGTTAATCTTCATTCATGCACATAAGCAAGCGACCTTACTGATGTGTTAGCTAGGTTTTCTTGAACATTTTGCTCATATTGTAAATAATGAGAGTTTGAGTACATAATGCTCCTCCCTCGAGCCTGAAATATAAAAATCTAGTTCTGTCCTAATTCAAATCACTAATAGAATCTACTATTTTCTTAGTTTTTTCTTTGTTTTCCCTATAGTAAAGCTGAAGAACTCAAGGAGAAGTATCTTTCTCTAGGATAGTATTTGAAAACTATATTGACGTCTGCTTTATCTTGGACTTGGTTGTTTTCTCGGCATCAAAATACCATGTATACAACAAACGGGTTGATTTCCCTAGAAAAACATAGAAACTGTGGAGACATATACTATCCGTATGGTACGCGAGGCTAAAATCCCAAAGCACATACACTCGCTCTCCCCATGTGAATGGTGGGGCCCATAGAACCTTATCATCTCATATTCCATCCATTTTCTCCACCACATGCCTCTTCTCTATTCTACTTCTCTCACATCGAATCTCTTAGATCTAGAGCAACCATGAGAGAGTTCAAGCGGTGGCATAGGACTAATGCTAGTGACCCATAAAGGTGGAGTTGCAGTGGATGAGAGGGTCCATGCTAACTTTCGCGGTGGTGTGCGGCCCTTAGGCCCATCATATCCTCCCAAGCATCAATCTCTTTCACTACCCACATGGCAGCTTCTTTCTTCTTGATATAAATGAGTATGGAAATAGAAGATCATGATGATGCTGAAGCAGTTGCATAAGATTGACTAGGAGCAGGCCGTGGCCAATATTCCCACCACCGGCATTATCATCATCGACCTATTTTAAGGAGAAGCACATTAGAGCCAACACGTAGGGCGCCAAGCCAACCACTTGTGCAACGTTTTTCCTTTACCTGCTTTCGTCGTCTTGCGGTGAAGGGGCCTACATATTGGGTCATACATGAAGGAGGTAAGTGAGTTGGAGGGAGGAGCTAGTGGGAGCACAGCTCGTGAACTAGCATTTTCCTCTCGTAGTTTGTTCTTTAGTCCTCTAAATCCTTGCTTCATGATTCATAATGCATTTCATTTCTTATGCTGATGAGACTAGCAGTATAGTAATATAATTTAACTTTGTTTTTCATTAGGATATAATCTAATTCTTTTTTTCAGTGCAGTTTGTGGCAGTGACATTGATTTTGAAGCTTGCAAGCTGTAAAAAGTTGGTGGTTTGTTGCATGCGGGATTCACATAGAGCATCTCGATATTTTATAAATAAAATAAATTTGAAAAATTCATATGTAACATATGAATCTCAATGTAAAATTTGATATATAAAATATTACTTTTGTTTGTGATTTCTTTGTGTTTTGAACTGTTGTACATTTGAAATAATAGATTCATAAGTGATACAAGCAAGATTATGATTAGCACTAAAAAATATACTATTATATTTAAATAACAAGAGTACACCAATGTTTTCTAAGAAATACTATTATATATGTAGATAAGAAGAGCATTCCAATGTTTTCTAAGAAATACTATTTATATTTAGATAAGAAGAGTACATCAATGTTTTCTAAGAAAAAATGACCCTTGGGAATGTTGCCTTCCACTCTTGGTACCACATATAAGAATGTTATAGAATTTAATTAATATCATTGTATAGAAATATTGATATGGTATATTCTCTTTTTGTAAAAACCTGGTACAATACTTACATACATGGTGTACAATATTGTTCAAATATTTGGTGGAATTTAACATATTTTGACTTAGAATGAACTTGGATCCATCATATTTTATAACAGAGAAAGTAGTTTGCTTTACATGGTTACATGAAGAGTTAATCCAACTATTCTGAATTATAAGTCACTTTTAACTTTTTTGGTACATCCGTTTTGCTATTTATCTAGATACAAGATGTCTAGATACATACATTAGCAAGAAAAGTCAAAGTGATTTATAGTTTGAAATGGATTGAGAATAATCTATTGCCATCTTGTAATCGTATCTTTGTATGATGTACTGACATCTATGAAACTTATGTCATATGCTGTTTTGCATAATTGGTTTGATTTGTTGTGTTGACGAACTTTGGACATTATTGGACTGATATGTGATTATATATAATTACTTGTTTCATTTGTTTTCGTAACCTAGTTACATAGATTAAGAAAAACTTGTGACTGATTCATCTCACTAGTGGAGAAAGAGGATAAATCAAAAGGATAGTATTTAATTGGCGGAGGTGGGGAGGGCCAATAATCATCCGTACAATTTCCTTGACTAAATTTTGAGAAAAAATACTAATCTAGTCTCCACAAAATAAGAAAAATAGTATTTATGGCGCCATCTCTACAGTGTTGCTTGCATATCATTTTCCACGCAAACATCAATATTGATCACTAAAGGGCCTGGTGATTAAGTCTCGGTACCACCTTTAGGCCTTGGGTTGGACTCCTGTTGAGAGCACAGCGCAAAGAACCCAGCTCGTACGTGCTCCCAAATTTTCTGATTCTCACCTGTATTCCCCTATCTAGCTTGTTTCATTTTTTTAATTGTTTCTACCTACACGTTAGGTGGTGATTCACGCAGACCGTTAGCGATGTCATAATAGGCCATAAAAAGTAGGCACCACTGCAATCATGCATGCATTTAGGTAGGCAGGTTAATCAAGCTAGCCAAACTAATGCAAGTCATTGTAACTCTGACAATTTTGACACGGATGCATATCTAGCTTTGGAGTTATATAGGCGTTTTCCAAACCATAGTCAAGGTTTTATATCACTAATGGACACTAAGACAGCAACATGCAGATTGGTAAAAAATGGGTATTCTGATTATATTTTCTGTCAAAGTTAACTTTTGCCGGCCGCATTAGGCGACTTGGCACGTGACTTAAATCTCAAGCCTTGATATGGTTTGTACAGATACTTAGTACCATTCATAATGGGTTAAACTTTTGGAACCCACTTGTCTTGATCGCTATCTATTGGTTTGGATCTTCTTAGCGTGTTAATATATATAAAAAAGGTCCTATGATGTTATTTATAATTAAAAATTCTTAAACGAAATTGTAATGGTCCTTCTCATAGTTGAAATTAAGAAGATCTCTATTATTGTAGTATTTGTACCCACAGGAAGATAATTTTTTATAATATTAGTGACACACTACCGCACGATGTTATCTCATACATACATATACAATTGAATTATTAAGAGCATGTATAAGTTGAAAACTATACAACCCACAATAAAATCATGGTTTGTCAAAAGATCTTTATCTTGTTGCTATAAGAAATCTAAATTCCCTATTGAATACTTAGGGGTGCCTCTTCATCATTCTAAGTTCAGAAGGGCTAATTTACAGCCGGTCGTTGACAAGATTATCACCAAAGGGCCTCTAGCTCAGTTGGTTAGAGGAACCCAGCGGCACTCCTCAGGTCCTAGGTTTGACTCCTCGTTCCACGGCCAAAGTACAGGTCTAAGGCCTGGCCCCGGTCGTGGTCGTCTCACATGGGCTGGTACCGCTATGTATGGGTGAGGTAGGGGTTCAGAGGTTTTCTCAACCTGTGTGAGAAGGTATTCTTCTTAATGCAATGCCCGAGGGCTGTCTTACCCCCCGCAGGTCAAGTTTTTTATTGACAAGATCATCAAGAGAATAGCAGGGTGGAGAGGAAAGCTTCTTTCCTATGCTGATAGGTTAACCTTTCTTAGAGCATGCTTAGCAAGTATTCCGAGTTATATACCTGCTATCCATTATTAAGTTAACAAGATGGGCCATACATATGATTAACACACGCATGGGACATTTCTTGTGGGACAATACTGAGGAAAGACATAGATACCATCTAGCTAATTGGCCTTTAGTGTCAGAAAAAAGACTTTGGGGACTTGGGCATCCCTGATTTGAGGAGCTTAAATATTGCCTTGTTGAGTGCTTGGATTTTTAGATATCAACTAAATAAAAAAGCAATTTGGACCCAGATTGTTGATTTTAAATATAGAATTAACAGGCCTAATGTTCTATATGCTGGCCTGCAGCTGGGACCTCTCCTTTTTGAAAGGTGTGAGTTGGGCTATGCAACTGCAAAAATTGGGATACAATGGAAAATAGGGAATGGGAGAAAATAAGTTCTAGGAAGACCAATGGATTGGTAACACTAATTTAGCTATCATGTATTGGCCCTTGTATATCATTAATGAACAGCAAGGTGCCACGGTTAAGGAGATCTGGAATAGTGTAAATCTCAAGCTTACATTTAGAAGGTTTGTCTCAGAACAAGTCATGAACACTTGGTGGGAATTAGTGGAGTTGATCAGTACCATTGAGTTATCTGACGAGGAAGATAAAATAATTTGAATGTATAATTCTTCAAGAATTACAAAGTCCAATCCTTGTATGCTGTGGTGAACTTTGGGTGGATTACCCCAAGCTTAGTGAACTCAATTTGGAAATTATGTACCCCCAGGGTGCAATTCTTCCTTTGCCTATTGTCTAAAATAAACTGCTCACTGGAGACAGCTTAGCCAAAAGAAGAGAAGTTAATGATCCAACTTGTCTTTTATGTGCTGAAAAGGAATCTATTAATTCACTTGTTGCATAGTTAAGATTATCTGAGAGTATGTCTCTGATTTCTAGATCTGAATCTAGGTGTTGATTTTGAATTAGCAGCACGTTTCTGGATAGCAAGCAAAAAACACTTAGTTACAAATGTTGTTTCATCAATGGTCTTATGATCTATATGGAATGAACTTTGCTTTCAGGGACGTGTCTAGATGGGAATGATGAAGATTTTGTTCAAGATTGCAAAGATGTTAAAGGGATCGCCGCTAATGATGCCACATGAGGTTGGAGAGACCATCGAGCAAATGATTGTCAAGCTGGAGCTAAAAGCATCATCGCCACGTCAGCTGCTATGGTACAACCTAGGAACAGGGTTGGTTCCATTGGTTGTTCAGCCTATGGGCTTCAGTGCTACATCTCTTAATCTAAGTGAAGTTGGGTTGAGCACAAGTTAGGAGATAGTAGTCGATAGCCCTCTTTCAAACATTTATGTTTGCTACTTTGAGGCTGGGATTGAAACAACCTCGATTTCCACAATGAGAAATCCACAGAGTCAAAGTGTAATATGACCATTTCAATCACATTACCCGATAACAGTTGAATATCATAATCCATACTTCGAACAAAAGAGTGCAATAGAGAGGTTTATAATAACTTATTACATCGCCACTTGACGGAATCAGAGTTCATGCAGCATAAGGTAAAATCTTGAAGGTGCGGAAGCTATCATCATCCATCCAACTCGAGCGTAGGTACAAAACCCTCAATCATCATACTCCTCAGATGAGTACTCACTCCTGGAATCTGTGTGCCAAAGTATCAGTACGATATGTACTAGCCACTCCCACCCTATGCATTGCTTTTATGGAAATTTGATGCAAATCATGGATATATCAAAGAAACCTATAAAGGCTAGGGTTTCCTATGCAAGCGATCAAGTATATAAGTAATATAATAATCAGGTTTTATACACATTCCCATTCCCACTCCCACATCATCCATCACCATCCATCTCTGAATCACCATCCCAAATCCTCCAACAACATCTCAGACTCTTGTCGACAGGCCAAATCCCTCTCAGCCTGCCTCAGCGGCCCGCAACCCTCAATCTGGCTTACGGCCAGAAATCACACTCAGGGAAAGGTAGAACGCTCTAATCACTAGTCCGGTGCAAGCAGAACACAGGAAAGGTCCATAGCCGATAAGTCGGCATATGTATCGATCGATCAACCATACACTCTGCAGAGGTTTCACTAATCCACTAGATAACCATCATCGGTGTTGATCACCACCTAGGCAGATTTCGAGCGCCTACTATCATAGAATGATGCCACCCTACCTCTCAGCCCTGGAACACCCCTAGAGTGGCTGATACTGTGAGGGGACCCATGATCCCATTCCCGCAGAGCATCATGATCGTCTCAAAAGGGTATGAGACACACGCTCCTACCTCCCTATCACACGCTCGCCTGATAGTAATGGCATCGATCTATCCAGCGGTTCGGCCGTCTCCCCCCATGGGAAGCGAGTGGATAGCAAGAGGTTCCTATGATCCGTTTACCAGCGCAGCAGTCCCTAGGTGTGACCAAGCTAGGATGTCTTCATCAGGGTTGTTCTTTAACGTGCTACCACGGCACCTTCATCCTGGGTTTCACCCCTCAGAGGCTCACACCTGAAGACCACCATTCGCATCCAAGTTAGTTTGCCACAGACTTCTCTTCATGGGAATGTCCAGATCCATTCCCTGGCAGGACTCGCTCCAAAAGCTCGTCGTAGATCCCGGCTCGATCGACTCAACCCTCACCCTACACCCTGCCATAAATTCCACCCCAAACCCAGATACAGCACCATCGGCTCACTTGTCCATCTGATCCATCAACACACACATCAAGCCTGGCACCCCACCAGGCTATTCCAAGGTTCATCACATCACATCAAAATGTAAGCGAGTGAAATATATATATAAATATAGCAGATAAGCAAGTGGCTCACATAACAGTGGGTAAGTAGGGGATAGGTTACAACAAGGTAGGGCTCTTCAAATAAATATCTACCATGCATTTCTAGCACAGATGATCCATTATTGCAACAAAGTAAAGCTCTAGCAAGTACTAGATTTCCCATGCGTAAATGGGATCTACGAGGTTGGGTGAGATGTGGCACCTTCGTTGTCGTTGTCCTCCGACCTTCCCTGGTACTCGGTGTCCTCCTCAGACCTGTCCTTGCTCGACTCTGTAACCTAGAATTATTGGTCACGGGGGCGACCCCTATAGATTAGCATAAGGAACAAATAACCGCAAAAAGATCCAAATACACTCAAACATGATAAAAAATAGCTAGGGCTCGGTTTATAGAAAATTTAGATACTTGAATCGTAATTTTCTGAGTTTGTATAAATTAGTTATGATTTTTTAAAGATTTCACCATATTCTGAAAAAGAAAAGGACTGGATTAAACTAGGACCTACACGTGGCAGCACGGGATTGGGCCACGTGTCGCGCGTGGGTCCAACAGTGACAACACAGCAGCTGACGTGGATGATGACATCATGCTGACGTCAGCAATGATAGATGGGACCAGGGTGACGTCACCTGCTGACGTCAGCGTTAACTCGGTCAACGGTCAACGGTCAAGTGGGCCCTTATTGGGCCGTTAACGGGTCGTCAATGGGCCGGATGGGCCGGACATGGGCCAGGCTCCGTCCGCCACGTGGCATGCTCTGGTGCTGCCATGTTATCAATCCGGATCTCAGACAGGCTCAGTTCACGGCTTCCGGTCCACGGTGCACCAACACACTTGGGGTCCACTGTTAGTGTCTCAAGCTCACGTGGACCGGGTGTACAGACCAGTCCTCAAGCCCACGCGGTTCACGGACCGGTTCACGGTGCACCATCTCCGTTTGGGTCCCACGTGCAGCGTCTCCGGTTCATGTAGTGTGCGTCTACCACCTTCTTGCCAATCCCCTCCTCTGTTTCCTTCCCTACGGTGGTGCGAGTCGCCAACAACGGCGAGGTCGAGCAATCCGGCACCATGGAGGTCCTCCGGCTTCATCGACCAATGAATCAGCTTCACAGCAACACGGCGCACGCATCCATGGTCTTCATGGCGACGGTTGGTCTCCAGTGTGGCCCCTCCTCGGCGTTCAGCGGAGCGGCGGTGACGGCTCACGGCAACAGCACAACGGGGAACAAATCCAAGCCAAAACGGGGCGTGAAGATGCAATTGGGGTCACCCAATAACCTCCCGACGTGCCAGCGGTGAACTTCTTCCACGACGGAGTCCGCGTGGGCAGCAACTCCCACGGTGGAGCTCCGACGAGGCCGTGGTGCATGGCACAGCACCAAGGGAGGCTCTCCGGCCTTCATCTTCTCCTTAGTCCGATGCAGCTCCTCCCGGTGGTCCTCGGCGTCTTCATCTAGTCCTTCGCGATGGTCGGAGACGAGCGGGGATCCCTCGCCACGGCGGCGCTCTAGAGTGACACGGTAGTGGCACGACAGTGGCACGGCCGGGTGCTCGCGCGTCCCGGTACGACGTCCAAACAGTTAGCATGCGCACGGTGCTCATCTCGTTACGGCGATCACAGATCTGGGGCTGATGAAATTCAGGGCTCGACGGTGAGCTAGCTAGGCGGCTTCACCACGGCGGCGCAGTGCACTGGGCAGTCGCTGGGCTGTTCCGGCATCCTCCTGACGTCGTGGAGAGCACAGGGCTCGACTGGTCGTATGTGTGCATGCACGTGTGTTCCAAGCAGGCCGGCGTGGCCTCGGCCTACGCTTCTCACAAGGCGGAGCGCCATGGCCAGTAGCAGAGGTCGGGGTTGGGAGAGAAGCTTATGGCGGTGCTCACCGGCGTTGGCAAGGATGGGGAGTTGCGGTACAAGTGCAAGCAGCAGCGGCCCGCAGTTCGGCTCCTGCTCCTCGGTCTAACGCGCAGCAGCAGACCCGACATGGCGGCGCCTCCTTCCCCATCCTCTTCTTCTTCTTCCTCCCCCTTCTTCTTCAAATTGAGGCGGCTGGTGGTGAATTGGGATGCCACTGAGGTGGCGGCGTGTCTTGGAAACCCTAGGCGCTCCTGGGCGTGCTTAAGTAGGGCGGTCGCGGCGAGGGCAGGATGGCACGGCGGCCATGGGCGGAGGCGGGGGCATTTCGGTCCGCGTAGTAATTGTGGCGCCAGGGAGCTCCACGTCGCCTTCTCGAGCTCCGGTGGGGTCTGCTGTCAGCGAGCACGAGCAGTTGCCTTCGCGGCCAAGGGAGTGAGGGGGCAGCCGGGGAACGTTGGCATGTGCGCCTGGGCGGCTGCCGCACGAAAAAGATCCTTGCGGCCGCGGGCGTTTTGTGCAGGGGTTGTCGGCTCCCTGTTGGTCCAGGTGACGCGCGCACGGCGTTGATGGCCAGGGTGCGTGGATCAACGGCGAGGGATCGAGCGTGGCGCTCACACGATAGCGCTCGGCCGCGGGAGAAAACAGGGGAAGCAGGGGACCGGAGGGGAAAAGGTATGACATGTGGGTCCTGTACGTGGGTCCCGCCCGTCAGCGGCTGCGGCTGCCTTCTGTCGCGACGCGGACACGGGCGCTCCTTGCTGGGCCTCTTGGACCGGCGGCCTCCCTTGCTTGCTGGGCCAGCTCGCACGGAAAAGGAAAAGAGAGGGAGAGGGCAGGCTGGGCTGGCTTCCTTCGCGGGCCAGATTGGCTTTTCTTTTTATCTTTTTATTTCTTTCTCTTTTCTATTTATGTTTTTTCCAAAGTACTTGTATATTTGTATATATGTATATGTATAGCATGTTGTATAGTAATTCTTTAGTGGACATACATGGTTCTTGCTAGGTTGGGTATTATTCCCATACTTTTGATATTTATTTATTATATAAATAAATATTATTGGTATTTTATTTAACACGCATAAATTCAAATAAAATCCAAATCACAAGTAAATTTAAAATGCAATATGAATGCATGACCAAGGGTTAGGGATTGCAAGGCAAGGACTTGTGATACATGTGCAACATCTGTGGGACCTCTTTGCTACATGACACGACATCACTCAGGGTTTTTGTGAAAAAATTTTGTAGCTCGGATTTTCAGGTTGTTACAGGGACGTAAGACAATCTGCCATAACTTTGAACCTAAACGCTGGTTGCTTTTTGAAATATAAATATTGGGGAAACCTAGTTATCTAAAAAAAGATCTTTATCTTGTTTTGCTAGGGACATTGAAATTAACTGAAATGATGAAATAAGTTCCGAAGCTACCTAGGTGAGCAGATTAAGCAATAAACCAATCACAACATTCTTAGGGTTTCTGGAGAGCTACCTTTTGTTAAAGGAAATACAAACTAATATAGGCCCAGCAAGACTGCGAGTGATTCACGAATGAATGTGCTCCTGACTTGAGAAGGTACACGGTAGTGTAGCGCTATGAGGGTGAACGCAGTGGTACTAGCTACGAAATCAGCTGACGTGAAGATGAAAGACAAATCAAAGACTAGTTTATATATATTGGATCCACGTGCTTCTCTTTTATGTTCTTAGATTATGTTAAATAATCGTCGCTAGTGACTACTCTTTTTACACCATATATGAAAAACCCGCCATGCCACACTACGAGTCTAAGAGAAACTTGAACTACTAAACGAAAACATAAAACAAAGCGAATGAGACTGAACTGAAAATGTTTATTATCAGAATTCATCGGGGCAAAAAGAACCCCTCTATCCTTGATATTGCCCAAGTAGGGATATATATTTATACAAACCTGTAGGTTTTGACATGACACTTTTACCTCTCCACCTACCGCCTCTTCTAGGAATATGCCAACTGTTCTGAGGCTGGTCTCATCCCGTCGACACCCGATTCCCTACAGTCTGAACCGAATGGCCCACATGGGTGGTAGTTGTCGGGGTCCGATAGCCTGCCCCAGTGACAAAGCTTGCAAATCAATCAGAAATCGAAGAAATACATACCGCTACAAACCGAGATCCCTTTCACCAAGGGCTCAGCCGTTCCCCACCCTTTCGCCAAAGCAAAAGGATCGTTGTCATCGGGAAGCTCCCCGGCAACTATGCTGGTAACGGAAAACCATTCGCCCAAGCGAAAGTCATTTCGCACCTCTGGTGAGCTATGAAGGTGTTCCGATCTTCCGGTGTTGAAATGTGCGCGAGACCTTTTTCAAAGCTCTGACTTGAGCCCGTCTTGTTTTTTTGTCCGATTTAAGCCTTTTCGTCAGGTGGAGGTGCGGAGCCTCCGGGCCTACCCAAACACTCTCTTCTATTTTTTCCTAGCCACATCAATCTAGCTAAGATAGCTAAATAGCTCGTTGTTGAGAACACGCTAAATGCACTAGTGGCATCTAACACTCTGCCGCGTCAGCAATTCGATGACAGAACAAACGGAAAAGGAGAGCTAGGTCTACTCGTGAACCTAGGAACAATCAAGAAACCATCGTTACCCATCGCAGTATCGCACCGATGCTCATGGCGAGCAGCTCGCCGTCCCGGCCACGCTCCGCAGTTGTTCATTGGTCGGCACGGTCGCACCGTACGGGCCGGCCGCCTTTCTGCCTTAGCTGGAGAAGGACCACGCTGCGAACAGCAGGGATGGCTGCCCCGGCCGCAAACAACAGCGTTCGAGAGGTCTACAGCCGAGTCCAGTGAAACTCCATCACCCATCGCTTTGTTGTCTTCGACACGCTTGAGCTCGGCAACTCTATACATGCACTGCACTGTCACAGACAATGTACTTGCATTGGGCGAGACAATTAAGCCACCAAGGCCAGGCATTAACCCATGTTTTTTATACTCTGTAGCAAAGTGTTCTAAAGAGGCCCAATTCATCTGGCTAAACCAGGCCATGGAATGGCCCCAGGCATTTGGCTAGCCCAGCACCGCTGTTTTTTCTTTCTTTCTTTCTTTTTTTTAGCAACCCAGCTCCTCCGCTATGGGATGGCAATGATGTAGAAGTAGAACTGGCAACGAGCGGCAGGAGTCGGTGACTTGAATAGAATATAGAGGACATTATTTTCTTGATCCTAAAACAAGGCGGAAAGAGCTTGGCAGCCGGTTGTGTGTTGATATTGTGCTGGAGTCAGCGAGAACCTAAAAGTCAGCGTGGACCTGCTGTCGTGTTTAGCTGATCTGATCTGAATCTTGCACGTTGAAGTATTTGAGAACCAGCTGTAGCAATTGTTGTATCAGAGATATATTATCTGTATGTAACACAGGTATTTGCTATTTAAAAAGTGTATACAATATATGATTTTTTTTTACTATGTAATTGTATTCGGATTTTGAACGGATCTCCGCATGACACCCCAAGTCGAAAACTCTGTGCCATGATAGCTCGCCATCCGCTCTCTTTCGCGTCCTGCTTGTTTCCTCAGCTCCCAAAGTTTTTTTTTTTTGAAATCGCTCATTATACACGTATTGCTTTAAGAGAAAGGAAATGGTCAATAGGACTACACATAGTTGATACAAGGGATTCGCAAGTAATCGTAAGATTACCGACGAAATCCCGACACAAACAAACAACAAGAAGGAAAAAAATAAATAAAAAGAGAAGGGGGATGCCACCACCTCCGAACACTAACCCACTAACCATACTATGCCTACAACAAGAGATATATCCGCGCAAAGGTTGTCAGTTGAGGGGGTCTAGCCACGGTGGCAAAGCATCCACCAAGACCTCAATCGGCCAGGTAGTCGCGAGGTGAAAACCGTCAGTGACCAGGAAGCCACTACGAATGAGACGTCGTATCGAACCTTCAGCGACCAAGTAGTGGCGAGGTAGGCCTCCAACGACTAGGTAGTCGCGAGGCAAACCGCCGGAGACCAGGAAGCCATCATGAAGAGCTAGGCCTCCAACAACCACGTAGCCACTGCGAACTGAACGGCGACACCAACACTCGAGCTGGACGCACCAAAGCAAATAAGTGATCAAGCACCAGTAGGCATAGAACCGGCATCCAGGGCGACAACCATGGGAGATGGACTGGATAGTTGTTCCAGCGCTGCCTTCAGGAAGGGCTTCGACATCCACGGACGCCGACAACGCTAGGGACAGCAATTGTGGGTCTTTCAACCATATCCTGCACGATCAATATTAACTCGATGACGCCTCCAGGAAGGCCAGTGACGCCGCTGCGTCATCGTCGCCGTCCCGGCATAGCCAGGCGGGGTTTTCACCCTGAATTTGTAGATTGAAGCAGGTTGCCTGCAGTACCAAAACCGGCTGCCTAGCAGCAGCAGCCCCAGCAGATGTCGAGGCCGGCACGACACGCCTGCCACGCGGCCGCCAACACGGGGGCCAGGACGGCAGCTGGTTGTGCATGAAGACTGGCCTGACGAGCCCCAGGAGGCACCACGCGCGGTGGCCGCGCGCCGCGCTGGCCGCGAGCCGCGCTGGCCATGCACCTGGCCGCGAGTCGCGTCGGCCGCGCGACGCGCCCGCCCGTGCGCCTGGCCGCGCCGCCAGGCCATGCGCCACCCAGATCCAGACATGGGAGGCCCAGATCCGGCCGCGCCGAGCCCGAATCGGCCGACGAGGAGGCGCCAGCGTTGAGTGGGGCCCAGTTGTCGAAATCCTAGGCCGGCGCCCGTCCTGGCCGCGGAGAGCGCCAGGTCCGGCCAGGGAGGCCCGGATCCACCCGCCGGCGCCGGGGCTGGAGTGGAGGAGTTGGGGAGGCAGAGTGGAGAAGAGCGGGGGGAGGAGGGAGGAGGAGAATGGGGGCGCGAGGAAGAGGGAGGGGAACGCAGGGAGGCCCTATTGCGAGCAACCCTGCTGGCCGCCGCCGTCGGCGAGGAGGATGCAAGGTGGCGGCCGCCAGAGCCGACGAGGAGAGAGGGTTCGGCAGTGGAGGTGGGGAAGGAGCCCCCAAGTCGCCTCCAGAGGGAGACGACGCGAGGGGAGGGAGGTTGCTTCAGCTCCCAAAGTCTTGCGCCCGGCCGCCGTGCTCGTGCATCCCCCTCAGCGTCATGGCCGCGCACTATTAGGAGTCCTCAATATCGATTAACAAAATCTCGACTACATGTTGTCTTCGTCACAACTCACAAGTTGGGTTTGCTGCGCTTGTCGAAAAACTTCGTGTCGTTTAGAACCTTCGGAAATATATGGCGAAGCAAAAAAAGGACAAAAATGAAGATAAAGGGACAAGCTAACTGATGATTTTCAATTTTCAAACGAAGATAAGTCACAAAAAGAACTTATCAATAATGCCCATCTCTAAAAAAAAGTCGATTTAGGGAGAGAAACTAATTCATGATTTGCGGTGGCATATACTATCTCTTAAAGTCTTGTTTTCGGTATTGATAACGGGAAGCGATAGTCATTTCTTGTTATTACTCTAGCACTATCAGTTTTAAACACCTGGGGGTGATAAGGTCGGCAGCATTGCTGAGTTTTATAGAGGATGAGATTATTATTTCTATTTTTTATAATTGTGCTTAATTTACTTTTTGTGGTCCAAAAATGTTGGGGGTACCAATCCTGAAAAGGTTGTTTATGATGTTTGTCAAAAGGTGATTCATTGGGTGAGGAACTTGCCCAGCAACCTTTTTTTGTGCTGCGTGTCAGTGGTTAGGGATCTTTCATGTTCTCTGATTGACGTATGTGGTTCTTTTACAGAGTTACGTGTGCCGGAGGATGAACATGTGCAGTGCATCAACCTTTTTCTTTATAGCCCAATTCGAACTTTGCAGAGCGTGAGTGACTGAAATGAGAACTTGTGTCATATATGGTGCTTACGAGTGGGCCAGTTGCGCCATGATAAAGAAACAGTCAAGATCTGGTAAAATGGAATCTACTACCCGTGTCCTGCGGTGCGAATTATATATGTGCTGCGTGCAACCTCAACTCTAGAACCCTATAATGTGTAGAATGTACAGAACACTGAACATTCCAGACTTGCAATAGCTACTACCACCAAGTTATTAACATGAACATTACCAAAGAAGAAGTCTTTTACTCTTTTTTTCTTATCTTGTTTCTCCATCATAATTTATGCCTTTCATGTTAGCAACCTTATTTACCTTGGTTATCAAACTGATTATATGTAAGTGAACATATGTGGTGCAACAAATTAAAAAAATACCATAATTATTGATTCAGGCTAATATTCATTCAGCAAATCTACTATTACACACAGGACACAGAATCACCTAGATTTTCTAGACTGCAATTTTTTATTGATTCCGGCTAATATTCATTCAGCAAATCTACTATTACACTCAGGACACAGAATCACCTAGATTTTCTAGACTGCAATTTTTTTAAACCATGACTTATCAGAAGACCTTGATGATCAGATTAAAATTGATTCTCTTATAAGCGGTTCCAAACAGGGCCCGAGCCATACATCTGTAGGCTGTAGCATAGCACAACATTGTTTAGGATGGGGCCAGTGTCACAGGGGACGAATGGAGCCTCCTGCAAAGATTGGTTCCCTGCGTGGCTTTCTTCATAATGCAGGCAGACATGTCTTCCTTGTGGGATTGGATCACCGCTAGTTTCTTCTTGGCTGCAATAATTTGTGCTACCTAATAATATAAAAAACAAGTGGCGGCATTGTGATGCTGTCAATAGAATATGAGGGGAAACCAACAAAGAAACAGCTCTCCATGTTCCCTTGCACAATATTTGCTTAATGTACAAAGCAATGGAGAAACAAGAGGAAAAGAACAATGCAGAATAGGAAAAGGATGTCTCCGGTTGAAAAAAAAATATGAGGTATTGAAAAGGTCATTTGCTTGTTGAGATCAACAAACCGATGATTTTCTGCAGTTGCCACGAATTCGTGCCATATGTCATCGTTATATGTGATCGGAGATCGAGTACGTCAGAGTTTTCCTCACTACAGGAATTCATATAAAACTCTACTACTTACGCATCTATTTTAGAAAATGTGAAAGTTCTGGTGTATTAATGAAGGTAAGTTTGTCATTGTGATTTGACAAAATCCAACGCAGAAAATTAAAATGAAAATTAATGTGTAGCCATCAAGCACAAGTCTATGAGACCGTGAGGCTTAAATATCATCCACTTACTTGAATATAGAATAACTAACAATGTGCAGTCTGTCATGTCAACTCATCAATAGGTAATGCATATTCCATACACCTGATGAATATATACTCCGTAGCTATTAGCAAATAGATGTCAGCTTGTATTTGTTAACTCCACACATGATATGGTTTTATTTATTTATTTTTGGTCAAAAAGTGTTTTGCAGTTGACCACAGCTAATAACACCTAAGTTAATTGATGGAAGAAAAGATGTATAATTGGCAGGAAAAGGATACATGCTCCACCACGAATTACGCTAAAATATACAGCTAAAACTTAAATTTAAGTTTGGAGCACGTCTTCTATGTACCTTTTTTTTACAAATTATTATCTATTGGTAAACACTAAAGACTAACAGCGGGTTAGCCGTTTTATCCAAGCCGCTCACTCAGACTCTCTCGCTTGCTCTCCCTATCTATCTATGCACCTAGTGAGTCCTGACTAGCACCTCCAAAGCACCCAGCGTGCCATGGACGGGCGTGGTCATCGGTGTTGGATAAAGAAACGGCCGGACCAATGGACCGGGGGGGGGGGGGGGGTAAACAATACTACATGACTACAGAAATAACATAGATAATGATATCAATTCTAACCTCGATTTGAATCACTCAATCTTCAAGGCTAGAAATCGTACTAACTATATACTAATAATAGCCGAGAAGAAGATCTGTTCCTACATTTTTAGCCCACGATGGGGGCTGCCCCCTCTTGAATCCGCCAATGTCGGGCGAGGTAGGCTTCCTCATCCTCTTCCTCTTGGGTTTTAGAATTAGGGTTCCAACAAGCTCTCTCCTTGTCATCTTTCCCAACTCCAGTGTGCTTAGAAGGGAAGGACTTGGGGGAGAAAGATCGGCTAGGTGGTGAGGAGGCCGGTGGACAGTGGCTCTCTCTTGTAAATGCACTCAGTATGTCTCTGGCTTCCAATACTAGAGCTCTACCAAATAGAGGCCACAACTGCCATTAGCACCTTGTAAAAAAAAACTGCCATTAGTACCTTCAAACTTGATAGCTAGATTTTTGCCTTCAAAAAGGACTTTGACAGATTTTGTTTGTTCACTAATTTATTAATATGTTGTTGTTGATAAAAAGGTGCTTGAATATGAGCCTCCATGATCTCATAATTATACGATGAAAACAGCATGGAAAAGAAAGAACAAATAAATTAGGGAACATAGATGGCCATGAATACTTGAAGAGGACAGAGAGTGGGCAGATCTCGCGTCACTCAGACGACTAACATCAAAGTGCTGGATAGTAACAAATGTCAGTGTGAGCTGTGTGAGGTGACACTAATAACGACAAAAAGAAGAAAATAAGAAAGCATATGTACATTTCAAACACCGCATATCTGAGTTTGAACAGCCAATTTGATGGAAGACTGACCACACCAAACAATCTGCAAAATGAAATAGGAGATGTCAAAATTGTTTAGTTGGGCAGTTGTGATAGGTAAGCCTGTACCAAACCCTCGGGTCCCTCTCAAGCCTCAACTCAACATCCCATATACTCATCCCTTCGTTATCTTTTCTTTTTTTTTATAAGCCCTCCTAACATCTATGACATAGAGTAATTGTACGGAAGTACTCACCTGTTGAAATTAGTAGGGTATTTCATTGAGAAATTATTTCCTTGGTTCTAAAAAAATATTGTTTAGCTTTTTGGCCTTTTTTCTCAGACTTTCTTACTTTTAAAAAGAGTTTTTTGGTTTCTTGGCCATTCCATTAATTCGATTGGATAGCGGTAAACGTGAAATGACTCTTTTAGGCCTAGTTGAAAAAAAATAATTATTAAAAAAATTAGTGGTTCCATGCTTGAAAAATATAATACTTTATTTTAGAAAATTATTGATAGAAGCAGCTTGAAAGACCTGTGAACCAGCCTTCGGTGCGAGGGATAAAAGTCATTTCGCATAATTTGTTTTAGGGCGAAATAAATAGGTTCAAGAAAAAAGGGGCCAAGAATTTAAACAACATTTTTTAGGTACAAGGAAATAATTTCCTCTATTTTGTTCCATAGGAGTTAGGACAAATATTTGATCAATAAGTTTTTAATCAACACATAATTTTTGTATTAGAAAATAGAAAATGTTAAATTCTAAATGAAAAGATTTATCTATGGTTAAGATTTTATATTCCTGAAGAAATTATTCGAGTAATTATTGGTAAAATTCTTGTCCTAAGGACGAAACAAACTTTGTCTTCTAATTCGAAACAGAGGAGGTACCATGAATCGTATTTGGTTGAAGGTTGAAGCACTTTTGTTAAAACTTAAAACTTAAGGGGTATATATCACTTTAGTGTTCCAAATATTGAACAAGTTGAGTGCACCCATTATATGGTGACAAATCGAAGATTAATTCATGAAATTAAGGGTACATGTATCCTTTCCTTCACACCTCCTCTTCCCCTGCTCTTCATTTCATCATGACAATGATGTGCAGGGTTTGAGATGCAGTACTCCATTATGTCAGGGATAAGCACGGACTGAACTTCATTGTCTTGCCCTTTAGATGTGGTACATTGTACGTTCTACCTCCTTACCCGTACACTGATCCAGACAAATGGACGTCTCTCTGAATCTGAGGAGTGTGCCTCTATTTCAAAGCAGATGACGTTCAACAAACGCAAAATACAGCATGCAAGTTGCAGATAAATGCCTTTTTTTAGTTTCTCAGGCTAATTTTTCACCAGGCGCCTGCCTAAGTTAATTCGTAATCTGTATTAGCAGTATCAGAGACAGGAATAAACTACTCCGCAGTTAAAATACTACGTTACAGGTAATTCAGGTAACTACTGTCGCTGTCAGGCAGGAAACCAAGAAATTGGGTGTCAGTCTGTCTTTCCTCCCATTCAGATAGCACCAAAGTCAGAGGCCGGCGGCGGAGCAGGGAGCATTCGCCATTCGCCATTCGACACAGGGACACCTCTGCGGCTCCGCCTCGGCAGACGACAGCGGTCGCAGCCGGCACGGCTCTACAAGAAAGAAGAGAGAAACTGCAGAAACCGCGAGGGCAGGCGTCCCATGTGTTTGTGCTCGTCCTCCTCATACACACTCTCGAGCTCCAGCTCCCGTCTCCTCGTGCTCTCCACTGCAGCTGCATGCGCCTCTTGTCCTGTCCCCCTGCCCCCTCCCCACCTTGTTCTTCCCATCCCGCGGCGTTTCTGCACGACGCAGCGCCGGTCCACTGACAAGGACAGCTACCACTGCGACGCGCAGAGGCATCGCCCATCTCGGGCTGTCCTCGGTTACTCCTCCCCGGACCCTCCGCCACTGCCCTGCCCGCCTTGTCCACAGCTATCGTTAATTTCTTGATGAGTCGTCGTCGGCGCCAGCGGGGCGGAGGAGGAGGAGAAGGAGGCGGGGACTCAGATTCCCCGGTTCCGGCCGCCGCCGCCTGAAGATCCCTTCTTATTCTTCTCCTGTCGTCGGGCGAGGCGAGGCGAGGTGAGGCGGGCTCTTCCGTTTCTTGATTTTGGTTGCTTGCGTAGAGCCAGCCATTCCTCTTGTCCATTTCTTGGCCGAGATATCTCATCTTTATTTGGTAATTTCGTACTAACTATTTAACAGTAAACATCCATCCCGTTTTCTAGTTTCGGGTTACTAAATGCTAGTAGTATGATCCGGGCTCGATTTTAATCGTGGAATGGAATGCGCCTTTCTTCCCCCATCAAATGCCAAAAGGGAATGTTTGTACTGATTCTCTCAGGTTCTTCCCGTTTACCGTTCCTGCTTTTTCTTCGCTTGTCCAAGGTCAATCTGCGAGCTCAATGCCGGCGCTGGTAGTTGTGCCATTCCTCCTTGGGCCGATGGGGCCGACGGCCGTTGCCCTCCTGCCTGAGAGGGACAGTGGAGACAGCGACGCGCCTCTGCTGCTGTTTCTTCCACCCCCATTACTGCGCCCCCCCGCCAACGTCTGACCATATCGCCTTGCAGTCTGCAGAATAGTAGGAAACTAATAATTGCAGTGAAAAAAAGAGAGAGGGGGTTGCTCAGCTCGTCAGATCCTGCCGCTTACCATTTCTTGGATCAGTTGGGGGAGGACGGTGTCTTTGTTAGGATTCCTGCTGTTCCCAGTCAATTTGGGGCAGTTTGTTTACCATAGAAAGGTGGCATCTTCTGCTCTTTGATCTGTGTGGATCCAGTGCCAAATTGGATGGATTGAGGTTGGTTCCTTTGTTCGAATTCCCTCTTTAACGGATCAGTTCGGTTAGTTGATGCTTGCTTGCAGAAAGTGCCCAACTGTGCTGCCATTTATTTCCATTCAATCCTTGGCTATCCACTCACATAAACACCGAGTCCGTGAGGTCATTTCGTCCCTGCATATGTAGGATTCTTGTGTTTATTTCCAAGTGGACATGTGGCGCATTCCGCAGCCTTTCGCAAATCAGTTTCTTCTGGACTCTGGAGTGCCCCAAGTGGTTGTTCCCTTCCCATATCGATATATAAGGCTAACACCGTTCTCCATTCTGATGCCTGCCTCAGTACATCTTAGCTCCAAGAATTATGTGCAGTTCCATAGGGTGCCCAACAAGTGATATCCAGTATTTAGAGTCTTTTCAAAAAGCGTTGCTCATATATTTGTGTTCTGATAGGTACAAGCACCATGGGGCTCTTTGGTATGATGGGCGACTCGTTTGGTTGCTCGGCAACAGGGGAACGACTCGTTTCCGCTGCAAGAGATGGAGACATCCAGGAGGCTAGAGCTCTCTTGGAACTAAATCCTCGTCTTGCACGGTACTCGATGTTCGGGATCCGGAACTCGCCTCTCCATTACTCGGCAGCAAAGGGCCACCATGAGGTGAACCACTGATTTTACCTATGATATTGTTTTCCCATCTGTATGCAACAATTGTAGATCCACATGCTTTTATTAACCCATTTCATCACTTGTCAGTACGTGAACTTGTTATTATTTTACAAAATAATCCTCTCATTTTTCTGTGATAGATTGTCTCCCTCCTAATTGAATCCGGCGTTAATATTAACCTTAGAAATTGCAGAGGACAGGTAAGTTCTTCCCTCATCTTAGATCTTCAACCATAATGATCACTGTGCTTTGTCTGCCTTTAGATTATTTCATCAGGCTTTGCAGTCCTGTGCATTTATATGTAACAGAGCTTACCTATTTTTTTAGAGTGGGAATTAGTAACTTGATGGAGAATAGCTATACCCTTGCTGCTTTTCGTGGCTGAGTTGTACTGTATGGTAACTCAACAATGTAGTACTCTGGGTTGGTATGTGTTCAATACACAAAAATCGGTAGAGATAGATGCTACAGCTTATTCTTCAACTCATCTCACCTGATTGTTATGTTTCTTCTCAGTTATGTTTTAAGTTCTGTTTTTGTTTTTGTGCTAATTCTGAACACTAAACTGTGCAGACTGCTCTGATGCAAGCTTGTCTATATGGTCACTGGAAAGTTGTACAGATTCTAGTTCTTTTTAAAGCTAATGTAAGTGAACACTAGCTAATGTGTTAAAAAGGGCGTACCCAGTGCCGTAGGCTCCCGTACTGCGGGGTCTGGGGAAGGGAAAATAGCCAGCAACCATCCCTACACAAATGTGCAGAGGCTGGGGCTTGAACCCTGAACCTCTCGGTCACAGGCGGTAAAGCTCTACCGCTTGCACCATGTGTTAATGGAGCAAATTAGTTTTCTTTTACTAAAAGGTCTGAATTATCTATTTATGCAAGTGATCTGTATCTTGGATTTCTAGATTCACAGGAGAGGTTGTTTTAATGGCACGACTGCTATTCATTTTGCCGCCCTAAAAGGTCATACTCAGTGCATTCGGCTTCTTGTGGCTGATTACGTGCCTAGCTTGTCAGAGTTTTGGACCATTATGCGTGGAAAGTCCACAGATGAAATGAAAAAGGATGCCTTTGATGCCGTGTATGTAAAATCCTGACGTTAACCTATGTGGCATCTTTCCAATCACTTGGAAATTTGCATCATTCTTCCTTGTACACCATGGGCATTCATTTATGTGGACATCTTCTCATCACTTATAAATTTGCGTCATTTCTTCTGGTGCTCTCCAGGGCTCTCCGGAGACTAGTTAATGGAAAGTCGGATGGTGGTGTCACCCCTCTTCACTTGGCAGCCCTTCATGGGCATGCTGAGAGTGTGCAGTTGCTGTTAGACCTTGGAGCCTCTGTCTCTGAGGTGACTGTCAATGATGGTTCAACAATTGACCTCATTGGTACGTATTTATTGAACAGAAAAGGATATTTTTTTAACCTGATTCAATTTGTTATTGACATGTTTTTCTGCCGAAAAACAAAACGTCAATAAGTGGACCTTTCCTTATCTTTTTACTATAATCCTAGATTTACTCAACCATCGTGCAGGTTCAGGGAGCACACCCCTCCATTATGCAGCATGTGGTGGAAGTGCTGTTTGCTGCCAAGTATGCTGGCTAACTTTCCTATTCATGAGAATCTAAGTAATTTGCCCAACTCCCATCTACTGATATCTGCTAAACAGCTTCTCATTGCAGCAGGAGCAAACATGGGAGCACAAAATGCTAATGGGTATGCATTTGTTGGTCCATCCTAAATATTTGCTTGTACCTCAAATCAATTGAACTTGTCCGATTGAAAATATTTTTTTTTTTACTTGCAACCGCCTTCAATAAGTTGTCTTTGTTTATCAGAAATGATGGTATTGATATCTTAATCACCTGTATAAATTTTGCACAGCTATTTTACTATCTATATATGTTAGTATTGAGTCTTGACTTATTCAGCCATCTTTTCCTGTGGTTTACTCATGTCCTGGAGCCTGTTGCTGAAATTTTGTGTTTATAAATTTCCCAAATATGCTGGGCTTAACTTATACCATGCATGAAACTTATAACTTTTGTTTTTCAATTCCAACTAAGGAAGGGGAGAAGGGCACTTGCTTGGGGCATGCAAATATCAGAAAAGGATTTCCATGTTACTTATTTTGATTGCTTAAACTTTTACCATGCTTTTTCTTGAAAGGTTGACTCCTTTATTGGTGGCTCGTTCATGGCACAAAACTAGTGTTGAAGGTATTCTAAGCAAGCAACCAGAAAATCGAATGCGTATTCTTCCTTCACCATACCTTTGTCTACCACTGATGAGCATTGTCAAAATTTCCCGGTGAGTAAATACCAGCCGATATCTGTTGGATTCACAACATTAAATAACACTTTCTGTAACAACTTAATACCCAGTTAAATTCACCAAACATTTTTGCTCAAGTAGCATCTACATTCGTTTACTTGTTCCAGTGAAAGAGGTGATGACCACCAATGTTTTACAGCAGCATTTTGCCTATTACCATTGGAGCCCAAAATATCAGAGTGGTTCTCACCTTGGCAGAAACTGCATTTCACTGGGTGTAGAATATTGATAGGATGCTCATTTCAAATTTTAAACTTCACAAAAAATGGAATAGAAATGTCAGGTTCTCTTATTTTTCCTAATGTGCGATCAGCTAATCATAAATGCAATTCTGACCCTTCGTTGATCTTTTGCAGGGAATGTGGATGGAGGAAAACTTCTGCCTCATCCACTTGTCAGGATCCATGTGTCATATGTTTGGAGGTGGAATGCACTGTAGTTGCAGAAGGTACTGAAAAATCTCTCTCATGATAGATATTTTAACCCTGCAAACACCATTGATAAATGCGTGTTATAATAGGTTGCAGCCATGTGTTTTGCACCAAATGTGCCCTCTACTTGTGTTCCACCACTAGCAGCTCAACATCCATCCGCGGAGTACCTGGCTCCATATCGTGCCCTCTATGTCGGCATGCCATTGTCTCCTTCATGAGGCTCACCAGCACTACCCCAATAAAGGAGCTTCCATGGACAAGCACATCACTAGCTCTATGTGCGACAGGTGCAAGCACTAGTCCTGATCATGGCAGGTCCTTGCATCGACGGCCTGACATGCGTCGATTGCACTCCTCCTCAGTTCAGCTGGGATGCTCTTCTTTTAGATCCATTGGCTCTGGGAAGTTGTCATCAATAAAGCTGAACTGCACAGGAGCTGAAGAGGCGGTGCCTTGCCTCGTCAGCTGTCTCCGGCCTGGTGTGCAGCGTTCATCGTCATACAGGGAAAGAATTAGGAGATATTCAGAGTTTTGAACGGATGCCTTTGTTGGTTTTGTGCTGTCCTTCCTGCAAGTTTTTAGGGTTTGGGAGTTTAAACATGTGCAGTGTATTTTCATGTTTCTCTTTGTTTGTTTCCTTGTTATTATGTAATATGCATGCAGTCCTCATTGTGAAGATCTGTTTGTGTACATGGCCTGTGTTCATTACTTATATAGTTATATGTGAAGTATATACCATCTCTGCTTTGCAATCACCGGCAAGTTAATAGTACCTTCCTTCGTTCTAAATTGTAAGTCGTTTTAGTTTTGTTTTATGTCGAGCTTCTTCAACTTTAAACAAGTTTCAAAGTTATGTCAAAATATATCTCATGGCATATCTAGTTATAAACTTTGTCAAATCTTAAGAAGTTTGAATTTGAACAAAGCTGAAATGTTCTACAATGTAGATTGGAAGCCTTGAAGGAGTAAATCTTTATTTCGAAAAAAACAACGTTGAGAGAATTCAAGTGGTAATCTTGCAAGATTGAATCTGCCAGCTGAAGAGGCTGTCAAAATACATTGGATCATTATCTAGCAATCCTCCTTGGACCATTACGTGCGCCACCAGACCCAAGCCAATATAGGCCCATGAGGCCATGCCATGACTGATGGCTGGAGCCTAACGCTCCAATATATGGGGACTAAAATTCTGCTAAAAAATGACCTTTTTTTGCCAAACAAAAATCACTTAAATTTCCACGCTTAGTGGCGATGCAAAGTTTAACACCCCGCTTAGTGGCGATGCTTTGTTTAACACCCTGCCAGTCACGCTAAGCACCAAGCGCACGACATGCCGCGAAATAAAGGTCTGGTGATCAGCCTGGTCATTTATAAAATGTAAATTGTAGCGAAAATGTTTGTAGGCTAGTGGTCACAGACTATCACTTGGGGTTCAAAGTTTGAATCTCTAAGTGAATATAAATTTAATGACTTTGTGTTCTTAATGGTATGCAACGTCCCGTCAACTGCGAGGCGTTCGTGGTGACTTCGTCGATCTTGTATGGATCTGAGTATTACACAAAAGTGAATATCTTGCGAAGCCCTGGTACACAACTAATATGCTGCTCAAAGTTGTTAAGATTACACTATGAACCAGTCTAAATGACATCTTCGACCAAATGATTTTTCTAATACATTTAGCCTCGGTACACAACTAATATGCTGCTCAATGACGACCTCAATGAGACAATGACCAAACTATATATTATTTTCTTGAGCACCATCACGACATCAATGACAAAAACTCAAAACTAGAATTTATGGACCTCATCAAAGGACAAAGGCTACCATGTTTATATACAAATTAAATTATCTTTATGACACTGTAAAAGAAAGATGTCTTTTTAACATGACAAGCCCTATGCACTATTACATTTTGAGCATCTTAATGATCTTAAATAAAAAAAAATAAAAACTAAAAAGTTGTAGATCTCATAAAGATCTATATGTAAATGTCAGTTCAGATATGATACGTGAGAAAACCAAAAATGCATTTGGAAACTTTAAAGTCCTAGATGCATGACACCTTTACGGCTGGTGAATTTTACTCTTTAACTTTCTATACGCTGCATCATATAAATAACTAGGCCGGCTTGTTATAAGCCCCATCCCATGAAGACAGAGGATTGAAGTGCGTTGGCAAGACTCCTCGTTGGCTGGTGGATGATAACTATGTTGCTCGGCTCGTTGGGATAACCCCTGCCTCGTGTGGACAAAGGATTGAATTGCCCGCCGTTTAGCCTTGGGCAAATTCCACCTTCTCTGAGGTTGCGAGTAGCACGGTATGTATTTCTCAAGGAGGATCTATACAAAATCAGGCTGTTTTGGCCGAATATGGATGGAATGATCTCTGTGGGTGTGGCAAACCATGTACATGTCACTGCTGCCAAAACATAAAGCTCCAAAGGGTGTCTCGAAACAAAGGACAGCATCCCAAGGCTCCAGCAATGGATCTTTGTTTTCATCGTCGCCAATACCTGTCGCATTGAGATTCTCCCCTGCACAATGTCACCAAGATAACCGGAGCATTGGCTGGTACAGCTTCCAAACCATTCCTTTCCTGTCATTGAAGACGAACCAATTTCCAGTACAAAATAAGTTCAGATTATCAGGAGAAATGTGTAAATTAATGAATATATCTCCCAAAGCAATGTATACCTCTTGCCCATGGTTGCCACCGGCCTCTTCCTTCTGCTTCTGCTGGCGCATCCGCGTCCGCGATTTGCGGGCACTGGTAGTAGAACGCAGCGGCCACGCACAGAGAAAACACAAGCGCGGCGCCGGAGAGGAGAATGTACACAAACCAGCTGTACTCGACTCATCTTCCACCGCACTCTCATACAATGGCGAGATGGCACCGGCGACGACTCCCTCCGCGGCCACCAGCACCGCCGTCCGCGCTGCGTTCTGCCGCGAGAGCCTCCACGCGCGCCGGAGCGCGGCTCGGCCGTGGCACGCGGCCGGCTGCGACTGCGACGACACGGACACCACGACGGCCACGGAGGACACGGCGCGGACGTAGACCTGGAGAAGGCGGTGCGCGGCGTGCAGCGCCACCAGCAGGTCGATGAGCTGCAGCGTCAGGTAGCAGCAGTTCGACATGATCAGCACCTGGAGGAGGAACAGCGCGAGGGCGCCGCCGGCCTGCGTCGCCAGGGATAGGATGCCGCCGTCGACCACCGTCGCGACGGGGCCGGCGGCCTTGACGCTGCCGCGCAACGTCGCAACGATGAGCGGACGCCAGGACAGTGCGCGCTGCTCCGACTCTGAGAACGTCGCGACGGCCGCGGAGGCGGTGACGACCCGGACTGCCGGACCGAGGAATGCGCAGAGGAGGTAGGCTGCGGCCATGCGATTGGGCCGAAGCACTCCATGCAGAGAAGGGAGTAGGCGTGATCGGCGAAGCCGACGTATGCGACGTTGAGAGCCAATACTGGCGCGAAGATGCCAAGGTTGCGGCCCGGGACGTGGAGGGAATGCATTAGGAAGGACAAGCAAGACGCGCCTCGTGTTTGGCTGTCAGCCATTGCTTGGCCCTATTGCTTCACCTAGGAGTATCGGCATGTATATCGAGTATATGAACACAAATATTTTGGTTGCCGTTGGCCCGCCCACTGGCGTTGATATCCATCAAGCAATCAACAAATTTGGTGACGCACAAACTGGGAACCAAAGTTTTTTTTTTAAAAAACTCAAAGTCGGCTCTATGCGACAGCATCACGAGTCACCGTACCTTTTACAGACTGGAGCGGGTTTGTGCAGACACAAGACTCACTCGGGTCCCAACACAAATCAGCATCTTCATCGACACGACGATATGGAGATTTTTTATTTTCAGACGACGATATTAAGACGGAGATGATGTCATCGCCATGGAATAATTTTCTCCAGTCTCTTCTCCGTGTCGTTGTGGTTAGATCTAACCATAATGAAGAACTAGGGAGAATTTTTTTCACACTAGTCTTCCCCATTCTTCGGTGGTAGAAAGAAGATAGAAGACACCAGAAAGAAGAAGTTTCTCAATTCCGCTTATATGAATGTTGGCCGTTGTTCATAGGGCATTTGTTCTCAGGCCGTCTATTTGTCTGTGTGGTCATCTACACTGCAAAGTTAACATGTTAGGTTTTGGGTTGTACTATTCACATCGTAAGTACTTTTTTGTAATTCAGAATACTTGTAATCTTTTGACGTACCTCGCTATCATATAATATAATTCTTCTTTCGTCGCAAAAAAACCTAAACTGGTTAGACCATGCGCAGCTGTTTACAACTTCTAGGCACAAGGAAAACATCGTTATAGGTAGGGGACTCCCCTGCCGTTCATGTAAAAAGAGGAGAACATCGTTGCGCACATGAAATGTTCTCAAAGGAGAACACGTGTGTCCCTGATCAACATACCACTAGCTTCTAGGTCCACGGATGACGTGAGGAGCGCTTGTTGTAGGAGCACCACTTCCGGTTTATATGAGAAAATCAAAGGCCAGTTTTGTTTGCGTATTTAAAGGGAAGAGTTTGAAAGAAAATTCAGGGATGGAAGAAGAAATTGTTGTTAAAGGCCGGGAAGGAAACTTTGATCAAAGCTGTAGCACAGGCGACTCCCTCTCTGCTATGTCATGCTTTGATTTAACCAAATTCACGTGTGATGACATTGGCAGAATCATCTATAAATTTTGGTGGGCACAACCAGAAAAGGAGAATAAGATGCATTGGGTGTCTTAGGATACTATATCCCAAAGAAAAGAGAAGAGAGGACTCGGGTATAGAGACTTACATCTCTTCAATTTGGCGATGTTGGCATGACAAGGATGGCAGTTGGTACAAAACCTAGACTCCTTATGTGCACAAATTTTGAGAGCCAAATATGCTGCGGGTCGATCTTTGCTACAAGCCAAGGAAGGTCTGGGAATACCTTATACAAGCCAAGGAAGCAACATCAGAATTTGGGAGGACCCTTGGGTCGGTCATGGGCTCGCTAGGCATCCAATTACTCCATGTGGGCATACTCTGCTAACTCGTGTGGAGGAGCTCTTGGACCCTGAGACAAGATGGTGGGATGAACAACTTTGTCCGGAATAATTTTTGGGAGGAAGATGTTGTGCGTATCTTAACAACACCAATGAATCCAGGGCATGAAGACTTTTTGGCCTAGCACTTCTAGAAAGAGGTTTGTTCTCGGTAAAGTCAGCATATCATGTCCTAGATGATGGAAAGGAGAAGGATCAGGTTCGGTAGGAGGGGCAGTGCAGCTCGGGGCAGCCCTGCTATGAGTGTGCAACATCGCTCTGGCGAACTTTATGGAAACAATACCCAAAGGTGAAACATTTCCTGTGGCGATTAGCATGTAGGTTTTCTTAGAAAAGAGAATATATTAATATGCCAACATTTGCATTGAATGATGCATATAGCTATTCCTTATTACATCACAACATTTCAACTGACTCACACAAACTCAAACACATGCACGCACACCAAAGTTTTTGGACCTAGTTGTCTCATCAAAAGATAGAAGTGTCACACACATCTTCAGCTGCCAGTTAGAACAACTTCTCATGCCGAAAACAACTATCATAGCTTGCCCTGCCATATCACACAGGTCATCTCAGTAACTCAAATTCTTGGCCACCATCTCCAATGCCGACCTCTTGCCAATTTCGTGCACACTTCCCACGCCGGCCTCTCACCAAAAAGGTGTTCTACTGCCAACAGATGTGAGGCCCTCGAATGGCCATGCCAACGCCTTCTTCCTGACCGTCTTCCTCCATCGTTGACACCACAAACTTGAGTCCTCAACTAGGCCTCCAACTTCCTCATCACGATGCTGGCCGTTACAAAGGACTAACTGAGCGCAATCTTCCAAAGCGACACCTCCAAGGAGGAAAGCGACACAACTAGCACCACCGTCACCTGACCAGAAGGTCTAGGTTTTTACCCAGAAAAGACAAGCCACACAAAGGGAAGAGGCCCGAACGATTGACGCTTCCAAGGAAGAAAACGACGTCTTGAGACGTCGTCTTGAGCGGCCCAAGAGGGGAAAGCTTTTGCCATGGCACCTCAACCCCATGCACAGAATTTCCCATGACTTTTTTGCTACGCTATTGTCGCCGTGTCTGCCCAAGCCACCTACTAGCGTCAATGCTGGCAGCCATTGTCGCTGAAACCACCGGCCGGCAGCTCCAGCCACCATCGTGTCGATGACTCCTAACGCTGGAACAAAAGCAGGAGATCAACCACCGCTGCCGACACACACATCCCAGCAGCACTTGACCGGGACTGCGATGACCTTGCCCGGCCTCGACCTCCATGGTTGCGGTCTTTGAGCGCGAGCCCAGTCGCCTTGGCCAAAGCACGAGGTGGAGGGGGACGACGCGATGGAGCCACCATCTCTGTCCTCAGCGCTGTCGCCACCACCACCACTACCTCTGCGCCATCGTCGCCGCCACCTACCAAGCGACGTGGATCACGGCCTAGCTGGCCGCCTCCCGAAGCGCTGCCATTCCCCGGCTACGCTGCCACGCGGACACCATCCTCTATCTTGGAGGCACCGGATTCGGTCACCTGGGCGCCGATCTAGACCCCAGATCCAGGAGTGCACCATGCGGCCAGCCAACTCTGGATCCTATGACATTCGCGATGTCCTCGTGATGTGACCTTCAAGAGAAAAAGAAACCCCGCCGCTGCCCTCATCACAGCTTGCTGGACGTTGCTGACAGATGCTCTGGCAGCGATGAGGTAGGGGGCGGGTTGGCTGGAGACCGGCGGTGGCGGGATTTGAAGCGCCGCCCGTGCGGGGGCCAGGTTCTCTCTATCAGTGTTCCCAGCCGCTAAATCTCTAGAGGCGTGGAATCAACCTTGACACACACTGTCCACTTTGCAACCGGATGGATGAGGATGGTGATCATTGTTTCCTGAAGTGTAAATTTGTAAAACATTGCTGGTCTCATCTCCAGTTGGAGCAAGTTCATCTGGAGCTGCTGGCGAAGCGCTCGGGACACGAGGTAGTTCAGGCGGTGCTACAATTGAAGGAGGTGGATTTTGAAGACCATTATCTTGCTGTGGAAGTGGTGGAACGTTCGAAACCAGTTTGACCCTGGCGAGCGTGGTTTGTCCAGGGGTTAGGTCACGGGTGCAGTGTTCAACTTTGTAGGCGAGAAGGGCACATCAGATCGGACACCAAGAACTACACGGCGCTGGAGTATTCCACCTCTGGGACAGCTAAAAATCAATAGTCATGGTGCCTTCGTCCAAGAAATAAACAACCTCTAGGACAACTAAAAATCATTATTCGGGATAATCATGGTGAAGCCATCATCGCCGGATGGGGTCTACAAACAGCTGTTCCGGATGTATTATCAGCAGAAGCAGCGGCATGTGTGAAAGCTTTTCAATTAGCAACGGACTTCATGACGCAAGAACATATGCATAGCTTGTAAGTACATATGAATTTGACTTCGTGCACTTCAAGATCTGCTGGCTCAGTTCTTTAAAGATGTTTATAGGTATAGGGTTTACATCCGTGTATTATAGGATAAATGTGCGTGCTTGTTGTGGGTGCCTATGTTGTCCTACCGTGTAAACTAAAAAAAAAGAATTTGCAACGGAGATAAAATGAAATTGCCTTGGTTAATGCTGGTGTTTTGGCTTCAAATACTATAATAATCATCCTTGCGCTGCCTATACTGGTAGTAGTATAGGGTGCTTGCTAGGGACCTAGTGCTTGCACACACAAACCAAAGCTGCAAAGCTGCATACAAGGTGATACAGACGAACCCTGGAAGAGCAGCATAAGCCACGGTCAGGTTATAGTAGTAATCGATCGGGTATATGTAGACCCTGATCGATATTGCCTCCAAAACGGCGGTGACGGCGGCCTTGACGAACGCGAGGATCACAGCAGGCGTGGTCTTCTCTACCGAGATCCGCCACGCCTGCCGGAGGAGCGCGCACACCGTAGAAGCAGCCAGCTGGCTCTGCCGCCGACACTACGACGGCCAAGGTGCAGACGACCTCCACATAGATGGCAAAGATGTGGCCCAGGAGGAAGAGGAGAAACCGCGTGGACACATCGCTCGTGTATCTGAATCTGAGGTAGAAGGCAGTGTATAGATCGAAAACCAGGATGGCTCCCCTGACCACAACAGCGTGAAGGACGTGGCCGAGCACTGCAGTACCGAACGGGGCGCCCTTCAGGCCGCCGGCAAGCAGTTTGCGTCGTACAAGGGTGTAGAAGTAGAACGACGGCTTCTGCTCGCCGGAACACGCGGCGACGGCAGCAGAAACGGTGACCGCCACAATGGCAGGGCCAACAGTGAAAGCAGTGACGAGGAGGTAGGCAGTGCTGGCAGCAACAAGGTGGCCGGCGCGGATACGTGCCTCGACAACGAGGTCGGCATAGCCGGTCCAGAATGGATCGAAGAACCCCCTCAACCAGAGTTTCTTCAGCGTGGTGGAAGACATCGGTGAGGAGCGGCTCCACCACCCTGGAGTAGCCGAGGATGCTCAGAGTAGTGTAGGCGATGGTGACGAGGAAGATGGGGATGAACAGGTAGACGTTGCGGCCTTGCGGGCTTGGAGAAGGAAGCCTTCGATGACGATAGGTGAGCGATTCCCCATAGCTAGATCGGAAATGAAAAGTTTAGTGGAAGCATCGACTAGTAAGTCTATATAAATACAAGGCTATTTTAAGAAATTGGAAAACAAAATGCAGTAAGGATGGCTTCCAGTTGTCGTGAACACATGAAACAGACAAACTAGAAAAGTTGCACGAATGGGAGCAATGTTGCTAAGGAATACTGTGACGTACGACAAGCAACCTTGGTTTCTCCATGCTGTTGACAAGGTAAAGAATCTTTGGAACTTGATTTTTTATTGTCATCAGACATTGGACCGAGCAGGAAATGAACATGAACTTATTTCTGATGCCCTTGTTATTAAGATCCTTGTAGCCAGCCCCCTGCCGCCGGCCACGCTTGCCACGCCACAGCTTCTCCCATCACGGCACTTCAACTTGCTGAAGGAAGGTCTAATCCTTTTGGCGCGCAACACTGGCCTTGCGGGGTAACAATATTTGTGGAGGTAACCATTTAAAAAAAATGAAATTCCTCTTCACTTATTCAAATTTAGTATTGGAGAGGAGAAAGGAAACCCACACGCGCTCACTCGCTCGCCTAGCCTCGCTAGATGGGACAGTCGCACCTACATAAATGGGCTAGCGAAATCGAACCTGTGGCCTTGCGGGGTCATGACCTCTCTTCACAGATTTAGCGTTTGGTTACTTTGCGTATATGAGGCTTAAACGGTTTAGACTATGAATTGGACACAAGCTTGTTGAACAATTCAAAAGAAATAGCCTATCGGTCAACGCAAAAGCTCATCTGTCTAAGCTAGGGTTTTTACCTCTTCTCGCTACGCTACCATCCTAGCTTCTCCATTCCAAGTGTGTACATGAACTGGCAACCAGGAGAGTTGGTTGCCAGAACTCTTGTCCTTGTCATCCAGACTCATCTAGAATAACCTTCCAGAGCTCCCATATTATGCTTGGGCGGCGATGGGCGCAGGTGTGGGAGGTGGCGGCGGGCGCAGGCGTGGGAGGCGGCGGAGGCGAGGCTGGCTTGGGGGCTCATGCACGGTCGTGGCGTAGCGGCGGGGGTTTCTTGTTTTGGTTGCTGCAGGCGTACGCAGAGGGTGAGAGAGAGGGAGTATTATGTGGAGGGGTTTTTTCGTGGGGTTCACTTCCAGGCTGCGCGTAAGGGATTCATTTGGCTCCTGCCTTGCTGCGAAAAGCCTTTTTTTTTTTTGAAAGGAAAGCTACTCTAGGTAGACCGTACACACTTTCGTCGGCACTTAGATAGTTGGCTCAGTAAGGCTATGCCAACACTTTCCGTATCTACAAACATTTGCTGAAACTTTGAGTGTCACCAGAGAAACGCCAACAATTCATATGTATGCATACAACATCATTGTCGACAGATTAAATGACATTAAAAGGTTGTACAATTAACAACATATATTATGTTGTTGAAACCACCCCTTTGCCAACACATACTTATGATTTGTATGGAATGAGTATCTAATGGTGCAAGAACATCTAAATAACTTGGAATAATGTAAGTACACATGAATTTGCAACTGATAAAATAATTTTTTCCATGGATAATGCTACGGTTTTGGCTTCAAACTCTACAATAATAACTATCATCCTTGCGCTGCCTGCACTGGTAGTAGTATATGGTGGTTGCACACACAAACCACAGCTGCAAAGCTGCATACAAGGTGATGTAGACGAACCATGGAAGAATAGCATACCCCACGGTGTAGTAATAATGAATCGAATACACGAAGCGGACCCTGATGTATATTATCTTCATAACGGCCTTGACCGTGCCCTTGACTAACACGAGGATCACAGCCGGTGTTGTCTTGTTTCCATGATCCACCATGACTGCCGGAGCGCGCGCGCACCGTAGAAGCAGCCAGCTGGCTCGGCCACCGACACCACAACGGCCAAGGTGCAGACGACCTCCACGTAGAGGGCGACGATGTGGCCCAGGAGGAAGAGGGGAACCTCCTTGTTCAACAACACAGAAGAGCTCGGGTATCTGAAGTAGAAGGCAGTGTAGAGCTCGAAAACCAAGATGATTACCCTCCAGGCAACGGCTTGAAGGACATGGCCGAGCAGTGCGGTACCGAACCCCTTCATCAGGCCGCCTCTGGCAGGCAGCTTGCATACAAGCGCATAGAACGACGACCTCCGCTCGCCGGAACACGCCGCGACAGCAGCGGAAACGGTGATCGCCACAACGGCTGGGCCAACCGTGAAACCGGTGATGAGGAGGTAGACAGTTCTGGCAGTGACAAGGCGGCCGGCGCGGATACGTGCCTCGATGGCATGGACTGGTTCCACAACAGTGGAGTAGCCGAAGGTGCTGAGAGTAGTGTAGGCGACGACAACGAGGAAGATGGAGATGAAAAGGTGGATGTTGCGGGCTTGGAGAAGGAAGCATTCCATGACGATAGCAGAGCGATTCGCCATGGCTAGAATGGAAATGGATCAGAAATGAAAAGTTTAGTGGAAGCGTGGAGCCGTGTACTATAGTTAATGCACAGTTCTACTCCATAAAATAGTTACTTTCAGAAATCTTGGGCAACAAAACACTAAGGAACAATCTGACAGCACGACAAGCAACCTTGTTTTCTCCGTGGGCGGTTGACAAGGTGAAAAATCTGATTTTTATCGTCACCAGCCATTGGACAGGACATGAATATGAAGTTATTTATGTCTCCCTTAATTAAGATCCTTGTAGCTAGCCCTTTGAGGCCTTGTCGCCACGCCGGCCATGGCTGCCACACGAGACGCGATCGACCACTTCTCCCATCATGGCACTTCAGCTTCCTGAAGGAAGATCTGCTCCTTCCAGCGCTCAACCCTAGCCTTGCAGGATAACCTTGCTTGTCGAAATGTAAATGACCACGCTTAATTATAGAAAGTCTTTTCCGCATACTCAAGTTTAACGACACATGACAGATGAGAACGAAACACCAACACACTACAATTTAACAATTACTTAATTCTTCACTTTCCAAAAACGGCTCAAATTTTAATTGTACTATATAACATACTCACATAAAACTATATTAGAAAAACTTATACAACACAAATCAACGAGATAAATCACAACACTGAACTAAACAACAGCACGACGCCGGCCTGCTGTGCGCGTACGGGGCGATCAAAACTCATCATAGTGCGCGACCGTGCCCAGAACGGCGCACGACACCGTGTCCAGAACGTGGCGGCATGAAGCTAGGCCGAGCAGGCAAGCAAAGGACAAGTCAAAGGATGCTCATCGAGGGCTCGGGACGAGCTGAGGCGCAGTGAGAGGCAACAGGTGGATGCGGCTGGATCGAAGGAGCGCCGGCGCGGAGATGGCGGTGCGCGATCATCGCATGTCTGGCCACGGCGTCAACGACTCTAGCTGAGTTGAGACTGAGGCGTGGTCATCTCCTGTAGGTGGCGCACACAGTGCGTCGTTGTCCCGCAGATGCATCCGCGCTCGGCTCATCACGGCCGACATGTGTGGCTCCGATAATCCGACTGTAAGTAAGTGGGGGTATAGAGAGGGTGGTCACTCTGAGGCAAAAATTAAAGTCGGATCTTGGATCTGTGTGAGACGCAAACCCGGCCGGTGGTTGCGGCTAGGCGCACGGCGAACATGGAGCATCGTAGCCAATGGGTCTCTCCGCACGGGATCTTTCTGTGTGGCGGGGCCGCCGCCGGCGGCCGGTTAGGTAGCAGGCTGCGCCTACAGGCTGGAGCTTGGCGTCAATCAGGGCTGCGTTGGCTTCTTGGGCGAGGAGGGGTCGAAGAGGGGCAGAGAAGAATAAGCCGGGCGGCCAGAGGTGGAGAAGAAGGCAGGCAGAGGCGGTAACAAAAATTTTGGAAGCAAATTTGAACAAGCACGCCACTCATAGAAATTTTCGCGGCGCAGAACGATTCTCGGGGAGGTTGCTTTATGTCAGAAGCAGCCGTTAAGTACATTTCCCTCTCTTACTTGTCAAATTCGCTTCCATAGTACATCGGTTAAGCCTCGTGCTATGTATTCCAGCTGCCCCGGGTTCGAGACCCTACAACGCTTTTTTTTCGCTTCAAATTTTTTCTTTTTCCAAATAATGCCGCCTCCTGCATCCCAATACTCCGTAGGCGTCAGTTCCTCACTTTTCGCTTCAAATTTTTTCTTTTTCTAAATAATGCAGCCTCCGTCCCAATAGGAGTCAGTTTCCCACTTTTCGCTTCAAGTTTTTTCTTTTTCCAAATATTTCACATTACAAATGCAAGTTCTAAAGATTGAACTGCTCTTTCTTTTTCTGCATAAAGAACCTCTCCAAATTCACCAATTTGAAGGAAAGATACTAAACCTTTCGATTTGATAAAAGTTTTAGAAGATATATCTAAACCTTATGTCAATTGATAGATGGTACTTTATTTCTCTCGACCTATAATAATCATAATAGACACTATTCCTTTTCGGGGTTGAGGATGTGGTAAAGTCTATGTCAAATTCCATAGGTAGGGACGGTCTAGCCCTAAAAAATACAAAGGGCAGACATACCTTTGTCTCATCTAGCACAAAGAAACTTATAATAATAAAAATAATTATCAGAAAACGAATCCCTTCAAAAATTTAAGCCATTTCGACAAAGGCGAAGTCGATATTCTTCATAAAGGTATATGGAACCGTTCATCGAATCATGATTATAAACTTACCGTGCAAATGCCATGTGTGAATTATAGGATAAATGTGGATCACTTAGTATAGCCAACCTACGCTGGCAAATTGGAAAACTAAGTGAAGGCCGGATCGATATTTACTGCAGTAGCTTCCTGATAGAGAGAAGCGACGGTCCAATCCGGCCGTGAAAAAACACAAAGGGCAGCCAATTTTTGGTTACCAAAACCATGGCAAGAATTTTGGTATAGCACAGGGTGGGTGACAAAATCAAGGTTTGCCAATTTTTCTCTTTTATATAGTTTATAAGAAGTACTTTAATATATTTTTATCAAGAATTATTTGCTTTGATAATATGTTTCAATACGTTTTATCACAGATTACAAGAGAAGATATTTTTTATAAAAGGAAAGGATAAATAAGATGTGTGTGTTGGCACAAATCATAAAAAAACAGATTTAGCACAATTCACAAAGTTTTAGCACAGATCACAAATAACCTTTCATCAAAACTACAGTTTGGAATGGAGGAATTTCAACTAATCATGCTTCAGCATGCAAATGGAACACTTTATAAACTTCAAGATGGAGCCAAGCTTCTTGGTCATCTTTCACTTGTACACTTGCGAGGAAGCAAAATATTGGTCAAACATGATCCTCGGCCAAAATAATCATCTAGGATCATCCTCCACTCGCACATCGGTGAGGAGGAAAAATCATCCTCCACTCTCACGCTAGCGAGGAGGCACATTCATTATCCACAAACTATTACAAACTACAAGTTAAAGTACTTCAACCAATTAAAATAACTACTTGTATTTCTAAACATGATCCTTTGTAGGGAGGGTCATGATTAGTCTCCCTTCACACGCTTGCGAGGAGGCTCGTCAACCACGTGGTTCTTGCCAATAGATTCGTCGGATCCACCACCGTTGTCATTGTCGTTGCCGTTGCCATTGCCGTTGCCGTTCGCCGTTGTCGTTGCCATGGCCGTCGCCGTTGCCATTGCCCCCCGCCGTTGCCATTGCCACTGCCGTCGCCGCCGTTGCCGTTGCCGTTGCTGCCATTGCCGTTGCCATTGTCACCGCCACCGTTGCCATCTTCCTCTTCCTCGTCCTCTTCCTCCTCGTCGTTGTCCTCGTCATCCTCCTCCTCCTCGTCGTCCTCGGAGTCGGTGCCATCCTCCTCCTCCAACTCCTCCGGGTCCTCGTCCTTGCTCCACTCGACACCGGACTTGGGATCGGAGGGGATGGGGGAACTATCACCGTCGTAGTCCGCATCCCTATGGTCGGAACTGTCGTCGTCAGAGCTCGGTGGGGTGGGGAACTTGGGCAGGCTGTTCGCCATGGTGGTGGGTTCAGAGCTGGTGGAAGGAGTGGTGGATTTGGAGCTGGAGGAAGGAGAGATGTTACTTTAGAGCGGGAGGAAGGAGGTGGCCGGATGATGTGGTGAGCGATGAAAGAAGAAGATCGAACGATGGAATTTATAGCCCAGCATGGGTTACGGCGCAGGGACACGAAAACCCTCAAAAACTGTCCGGGATGACAATTTTGCCCCTCAACGGATAATACGTGGAGCTTCCTTCGGTTGGAAGGAAACCATCTATGATTCGTCGTGTTAAAGTTTCTAAAAAAGGGATAGTTTGTCAGGCAGCGACATTAATTATGAAGTGACTGCCTTAGAACTACAGCCGACTTAGAGTAACGTTACTCCCTTTCTTTCAAAATAAAATACATTTTCAACTTGAAGTCTTCTTATTCAAGTTCTAGACCGTTTATTTTGAGACGGAGGGGGTAGCCCGTGGAGAGAGAATTTTTGACCGTTTGTTTGACGGATGCTACTTTTTGCATTATTTTTTGTTTAATTCTATGGCATATGCACGTGCGTCTAAATATTTATTTATATTTATCCATTTCATATATAATTCTAAATGTACAGGATATTTTTTTATATAACTATGCATCCGTAATAGAGCTATTGTTTGCATATATAGTATACCAGTGTTCTATCAAATCAGTATCAAATTAAAACTTAATTGTGATATATATAGACAAATTCACGTCGTTTTATTAAACTATGGTAATTACAACAACGCATAGACAAAAAATGATCTAGAATTTTACCACTTTATTATTATGTAAGAGATAGAGGTATATATATACATATACATATTTCAATTATTTTTCACTCAATTAACAAGTTTGTTATTTTAGTATAAAAAATAAAAAAAAGAAGCTAAGCCACGACTCGGTCCTACCCACTAGCGCAAAAGGTCCGTGAGACGCATTCCAGCCCAATAATAGAAGGATCGACGTGGACTGAACTTTTACATCAGGTATTCTCGAGTTTCTTGAATTCAATTTAGATCCTTGAACCATTTTCTTTCTCTGTTGGGCTTCAAAACCAGCCCCATTGGGCTAAGTTATGCTAGGCTAAAAGCCTTGGATACTCTAGTTAGGGACACTGTAGCGCGAAGTTTAGTACCATACTAGAAGTTAGAGGGGAGTTGAACTAGTTTAAAACCCTGGGCCAAGTACTCATGTCAGCAACATGATAACTCAGTACGATGATAAATCGGTCCGCTATCACTGCTATGCAAAATTGATAGCGATAGCAGTCGATTTATTCTCATACTCATCTGTCTTGTTTCTTATTTTATTTTAAGAATATGTTTTTTAGGTTTATTCAGGATGTCTCTTATATATGCGAGTTTGCAATATACATGAAGGACAACGCTATTCCAAAAACAAAATGAGCGCCTAAGTCACAATTATCCTGAAGATGGCATATGAGGGCGACAAACTGAATTCGGTTGTCAAAAAGGGATTTGTTGAGGATGTCTCTTATATATGCGAGTTTGTAATATACATGAAGGACAATGCTACTTCAAAAACAAAATGAGTGCATAAGTCACAATCATCCTGAAGATGGCATGTGAGGGCGACCAACTGAATTCAGTTGTCAAAAAGGCGAATGGATTAAGACAACCCCAGAATCGGTTGACGTGAAAGAACCGGCCCTTAAACTCGTTGTTGAGAGATGGATGGATTAAGACAACGGCCTCTAGAATATGCAATCTTCAGGATCGGTTGACATAAAAGATCCACCCTTAAAAATTGATCTTCAGAGGCGGCCCCTAAAACAGAATTAGGGGCTAAGTAATCCCTGGCTATAAATAATAGGGCATTGTAATCAGATTGAATTAAGTAATAGAAGGGGTAATTCCCCAACTATCTATCTTTCTCTCTGGCCCTCGGGCCGCCGCCCCAACCGTAGCGCGCAAGCCGCCTGCGTGTGCCGCCACTGCAGCGCCGCCGCGCCCAGCCACCTTGCCGTCGCCTCCTGCGTTGCCACGATGGCGGCCGCCGCCCCCGGGCCACGTTATAAGTTGAAGTATCTTAGGAACCTGATTTTTTATTGTCATCAACCTTTGGACCTAGCAGGAAATGAACATAAAATTATTCATGTTGCTCTTATAATTAAGATCCCTGTAACCAGCCACTTGTCACTGGCCCTAGCTGCCACGGGACCAGTTTTCCTATCATGGCACTTCAGCTTCGTGAAGGAAGGTCAGTTCCTTCCGGCCCGCCACCATGGCCTTGCGAGGTAACCATGTTTGTCAAAGTCAAGGTAATCATCCTTAAATATGGAAGTCCTCTATATCTACTTACTCAACTCTGGTATGGAGAAGAGAAAGAAAGCCCACGCACACTTGATCGCCTCACCTAGCCGAGGTGGGGTATGGGTACTTGTTTAAATGGGCTGCCGAAACTTGGTCCGTGGCCTTGCAAGGGTGCAACCTTTTCTTTTGCAGATTTAGTTTTGGTTTACTTTTCATGTAACGAGATTGTGTTGGAATGGCTGTATAAACAGCCTATCCATCAGACACAAAAACACATCTTGCATCTTCTTGCTACTATGCTGCTGTCATAGCTTCTCCATTTCGAGCTTCTGCATAAACCGGTGATCAAGAGAGCGGGTGACAAGATCCTAAGATAGGGGTATCCAGGTATGTTAAGCCTCAGGGACAAAAGTTCTCGATCAAGCCTGACCGATCCCTTCAGGATCGCCTAAGGGCTCAGGAGCTACACCCCTCAGGTGCGTTTGCACGCACCTTCCACCTAAGGACTAGGCCGAGCCCGAGCACACGCCATACCACTACTCGGGCTTGTCGTGATTGCGACCCCGCTATAACAGGTCTGCGGAACCCTCATCCTTATAGATCCTGTATCCGGAGATCAGAACCAATAAATTTTTTGATAGAGCTTTTTGAGTGTCTGTTCCCAACCTCCACGATGGATTGTGTTCCATCCAAGGCAGGCGACACTATGTCGCGTTCATCGTCAGCTGCTCCAAACTCTTCCTCCACTACTCATCAGTGACACCGCGAGATTACCAACAACGAGTTGACAGCCCGTCCCGTTGCAGAGCAACCTTGCGCAGAGGTAGCGGCAGAATTCCTCCCCGCGCGTGCTGCCTCCACAGACCCCAGAACGGGGGGTGGAGTAACTCCAGATGGCCTTGGTTGCTCTCCAGAGGCGGGTCCCTCCATATCCATGGCAGACGGCGCCGTCTGCCAGACTGAGCACACCGGCGCCAAGGGGGCAGCTCCTCCGCATCCGGCAACCACCACGCCAGCTGCCTCCATGCCCAGCGCCTTCGCTGCGGCGCCATCGATGTCGTCTTCATCCCAATCCAGAAGCTCTACCTCGAAGGAATCTTCCAGATCCTGTGCGATTGGTGGGTTGCTGGAGGCTGGGAAGGTGGGAGGTTACGGATCTGTAGGTGTGGTCTCCGAAAGCAGAGGTGCACAGGCTGGTGGGCGGGCTCGGGGGTGGCCGCCGGGACCTGGGTGGCCGTAGGGACATTTCGAATTCCCTTGAGGTAGTCTTTCGGACGATAGCAGAGAGATATTAGGAGAAATTGTAGTGAAGTAGTCGATTATTGTGTTGCTAAATTTTGTGGGCGAATTAAATATTACTTATGAACAAGAAGCCTCTAGGATTACACCATTCTAATCTATGTATTCATATCATAGCGAGAGAATAAGCTGAATGTTGTAAACCATCAAACTAACAATCATATCCATGATCATCCCAAAACCATAGCTCGACAAACAGTAGGAGAGTATATCAGGGCTGGCTGTCATGCTTATAGAGTTATAGGATCGAATGGAATACACAAGAACATTCAGCCTAGTCAATGCTATTAGTGCTCTTGAGCTATTAACAACACCCAATTACCCCAGTTGCTTTGTGCCGTGGCATGAAAGGAGTGGCTCGATAGCCAGTCCAACCAATGCCGGAACATGCTCCAAGAGATTTTGCAGGGAAGATTCTCCATGCGTCACATGCTGGCAACACTTCTGGCTCGTCTGCAAAGCTTGTGTATTTGGATGTTAGCCTTTGTTTCAACCCAGCCTTGGGTCGCCGGTATTGCTGTTCTTTGCGCAAGCAGGCTAATTGCGGAGGGGCCTCCATCAATATTTTACCGAAATGGGCTTGTTTCATACAGGAACTTTTTGAGGCAGAAATACCATATTTACCCTGAACGCTGCATTTATAGCTGGTAACACAGGAAGATACAAATGTCCATATAGCAAGTTTATAAATTTAATTAGTTGATCGAATTGAAGCATATCTATATATGTTCCTTCTCCAGAACTTGATTTGCCTATTTATACTGATGTTGGAAGTTGCAATATGTCTAATTGTCTTGGAGAAATAATCAAACAAACAAACAAACAAATAAGTCGCGTGAATGGAATTCAACTAAGATAATTGTAGAGAACTACTAAAGAACAGGTGACAGCACACAGCAGTATATCACCACAAGAAACCTTGGTTTCTTCACACTCATACTCATTAGGTTAATGGGAAGCTGCTCGTATGAGGGCTTGATGATGTTCAGGTTCAAAGGATCAATAGTGTCCTTGGTCTCAAACCCAGGTGGTGAATTCTTAAATTGTTTAGTCATAGCAGAGTTGCTAGAAAGTGTGTTGATGCAGTAGTCGTCCCATACCAGAGCTGGTGTGCTAGGATCACAGAGAACGGATCATCTCGCAGCAAGATCAAGGAAACAGGTTGCTGCAAAAAGCTACGAATACCTCTTGTGAAGGATCTCATCAAAGAGGTGAATGCATCTAGAGTTGCTCTTAGCGGCATGGTAGACTACTTATTAGCGCCCACAAACTCACTTATAGAACTGTGGGAAATGGCGATGGAAAAGCTAGGCTGTAAGATATATTAAAAAGTACTCTCTCGTTCCAAAATAAAAATCGTTTTGAACTTCCTACGTCTACTCCCTC
>CM041635.1:23829460-23951279 GCA_023333625.1 Bothriochloa decipiens
ATCGGCAACTAACTCCTTTTTAACAGGTTGATGACCCGATTCCAACATTGAGAGAAAGTGGCAAAGTTATAAGGCTACAGCCGATATCTCCAATATCCACAATCGGCTACAGAGCTCCCTCAATAGATGCTCTGATGTGCCGCGGTCATTTCAAGAAGAGCTCCTTCAAATCAAAATCGACCAGAAGTATGGCTGCTCCATCGGACATGGCTGCATCCTCAGCACGGACATTCCAGGTAACTGTCTTATTTTCTTCTGTGTGTGGCGATTGCCGTGATATACTGATCTCATATTTCAGGGTGCAAGTTCTACATTTGATGAATCCTCATCGACAACTCACCCTTCATCTCCACCTGCTGCACCTTCATCGCCACGCCTTGTCATCCTTGACGATTCTCCAGAGGTACCCCTCAAATTAAACTCTGACCATCGTATCGGCACTTTTACTCATCTGCTTCTCTCACAGCACCAAGTAGTCGCATTGACAACTGCTCCGAGTGCGCAGACACTCCAACCATCTATTGCCGATGCCCCCCAGCCATCCGATGCCGATATTTTACAGCACAAGCATAAGGCTTCATCGGAGGACGAGTCTCAATCAAAACGGTCGAGGCTTTCACCAGCTCCAATCGCATCATCGGCATCCTTGCCTCGCCAGATATCGCCCGATGCTCCTGCGCAGGCTTCCCTATTGGCAACTGTTCTTCAACCAGCAATTGTTCCTATACAAGAGTCTTCATCGGCACTAGTGTTGCAGCAGCAACCAACTGAGGCACCAACGCAGAAAACGCCATCAGCAATCACATCTCAGGTTGCTTCCTCCAGCCAAAGGCGAGAAATTGCCTTGAAGCAAGTAAGTTAACTTCCTTAGTTAATTTTTGACATTCATATCCTTTGGCTAACAACTTTTTTCTTTCAGGAGCAAGATTCTCCTGATAGCCTATTCTCTTTCTCTATTATTGGGGACATTCCTGACGATGAAGAGAACGAAGAAAGCTCTGCTCCAGCCTCCAAAGCCTTATCATCTGAAATCAAGTCTAGGCTGGAGACATTGCTATCCCTGCTGCAACAGGACACATTTCAGCTAATCTAGGACTCTGACTCCACCAGGGCAACTTTCAAGGCAATCCGAGGCCAGATCCCTGCCGATGTTGAAGAGACACTCTTTCAAGCCGCACACCTAGAGAGTCGGCAACTTCAGTATCAGAAAGCTGCTAAATGTATTGCCAACAAAATTACCCAGGCATGATTCCAGGAGGAGATGATGAAGCACAAACAATCTGCTGATGAGAAACACAAAGACATCGGCAAACTAGAAGCCTCCCGTGTAGAGCTGGAAGAGAAGATTTCCCAATTATCGGCAAAGAGAGATGCTTTATTAGAGGAGCTGAAAAGGTTGAAGAAGCCCTGGATATAGCCACTCAAGAGAAAGCCCAAATGCCTGACGCTATCAAGATTCTCCAGCAGGAAAGGGATAACCAAGCCCTCAAGACACTGGCCCTTAAGAAGAAAATCAAGCCAGTAGAAGGCAATGCCGATGAAGACGAAAAGACAATAGAGGAAGCCAACCAGATTCGCCTGCGTGTGATATCGGCTATTCATTCACTGCTAAACTTGTAAACTTTGTTTCCATCGGCAAAGTGGTGCATCAGCAACTTGTAAAACTTCATATTAACATAGCGCCGATACGTTCTTATTGGACAAGTATTATGTCTGTTTCTTCACGCATCCATCCAAATACTAGGATAATATTTCTTCAGATATTTACCGTTCAACGCTTTTAGAAATATTTCTCCTTCAAGAGTTTCTTGGATATAAGCATCACCAGGAACGGACCGATTTACTCGATAAGGACCTTCCCAATTAGGAGACCACTTGCCAAATTTTGTGCTCTTAGTCCCAATCGGTAAAATCAGTTTCCAGACTAGATCACCATTAACAAATTCCTTCACCTTTACCTTCTTGTCATACCACCTAGCAACTCTTTTCTTATTCTCTTCAATGCTGAGCAAAGCCTTTAGCCGATGACTCGCTAAATCTTCCAACTCATCTTTCATGAGTGTATTGTAATCATCGGCTGACAGTTGATCTTGATGAAATATCCGCCTCGAACCTGTCTTTATTTCCCAAGGCAAAACCGTGTCATGTCCATATACCAACTGATAAGGCGACACCTTAGTAGCACTATGACAGGCCATTCGATACGACCATAAGGCTTCGTTCAAAACCATGTGCCACCTCCTAGGATTTTCCTTAATCTTGCGCTTAATGAGTTTAATAATCCCTTTATTAGATGCTTCAGCCTGACCATTAGCTTGAGCATAATAAGGAGAAGAGTTTAAAACCTTGATTCCCATCTCATCGGCAAATCCATCAAACTCTCCTGAAGTGAACATGGTTCCTTGATCGGTCGTAATGGTCTGAGGAATACTGAACCGATACACAATATGCTCCTTCACAAAATCAATCATGTTGGCCGATGTCACATTTTTCAAAGGAACTGCCTCAACCCATTTTGTAAAGTAATCGGTGGCAACGAGGATGCATTTATGCCCTTTGCTTGATGGTGGATAAACTTGACCGATGATATCAATAGCCCATCCTCGAAACGGCCACGGCTTAATTATGGGATTCATTGCCGATGCGGGTGCCCTTTGGATGTTGCCGAACTTCTGATACTCCTGACACCCTTTAAAATACTTGAAACAATCTTCAAGTATTGTTGGCCAATAAAATCCGTTTCGCTGGATCATCCACTTCATTTTGAAAGCCGACAGATGTGCCCCGCATACTCCTTCATGAATTTCTCCCATTAAACTTTTTGATTCTTCTTCACCAAGACACTTGAGCAAAATCCCATCCATTGTTCGATAATATAATTCATTATCTAGGAGCACGTACTTAGTAGCCTAAAACCTTATACGCCTTTCGACCTTCTTAGATGGATCCTTCAAGTAATCGGCAATCTTCTTTCTCCAATCATCGGCGTCGATTGCCGATGTCAGCACTTCCTGGATCTGTTGGTACCCCGAAGCATGCTGTGCTAGCCGATTAGCCTCTTCATTATGCAATTTGGAGATATGTCCAAGGCGGAAATATTTAAACTCTTTCAATAATTGTCGACATCTTTCGTAATACGAGATTAAAACTTCACTTCGATACTCATACATCCCAGCTAGCTGATTAATAACTAGCATTGAATCATCAAAAATTTCAACAGCATCGGCACGGACTTCCCTGAGTAAATCTAATCCTTTCAACACAGCCTGATTGTTTGTCGATGTGGTAGCAATCGGCAATGAGAATTCGTATTTCTTCCCTTGAGGTGATATCAACACAATGCTGATGCCTGCTCCTTCTCCACATGTAGAACCATCAAAGAAAAGTGTCCATGGAGCAATCTCTAAAGAATTTACCATGCCGCAATGCTGAGTAATAAAATCGGCCATCACTTGCCCCTTGACTGCTTTAGCCGATTCATAACGCAGATCGAACTCTGATAACGCTAAAATCCATTTGCCGATTCTTCTATTTAGAATTGGCATTGACAGCATATATTTGACCACATCATCTTTGCATATAACAGTGCATTCGGCCGTTAACAGATAATGCCTTAATTTAACACAGGAGAAATATAAGCATAAGCATAACTTTTCAATGGCTGAGTACCTGGTCTCAGCATCTACCAACCTTCTGCTTAGGTAATAGATTACACATTCTTTTCCTTCAAACTCTTGGATTAGAGCTGACCCAATGACTTCATCATCACCTGACTGATACAATCTGAAGGGTTTTCCGTGTTGCGGTGGAACCAGCACTGGAGGATTCACCAAATACTTCTTAATTTCTTCTAAAGCCAACTGCTGTTCTGCTCCCCACACGAATTCCTGATCGGCCTTCAGCTTCAACAATGGACTGAAAGCTTTGATTCTTTCTGATAAATTAGATATGAATCTTCGAATAAAATTAATCTTGCCGATCAGAGACTGTAGTTTGGTCTTATCAGTAGGAGCAATCACTTTATTGATGGCATCAATGGACTTCCCGCTTATTTCAATACCCCTCTGATGCACCATGAAACCTAAGAATTGCCCTGTCGATACATCAAATGCACACTTGTTGGGATTCATTCTCAACCCATGTTTCCTTGTGCATTCCAATATCTTCTGCAAGTGAACTAGATGATTTCCGAAGTCTTCAGACTTAACCACCATATCATCTATATAAATTTCAACCAATGTGCCGATGTACTCATGAAAAATGTAATTGCTCTCTGATAAGTAGCACCGGCATTCTTCAAACCAAAAGTCATGACTATCCATTCAAATAAACCTACATGACCTGGACATCTGAAGGCAGTCTTGGAGATATCTTCTTCGGCCATAAAGATCTGATTATATCTGGCTTCCATGAAGCTAATAGTCCGATGTCCAGCAGTAGCATCAATTAATAAATCGGCAACGGGTATTGGGTAGCCATCCATCGGTGTAGCTTTGTTAAGATTCCTGAAATCAATACAGACACAAAGTTTCCTATTTTTCTTGTAGACAGGAACCACATTAGAAATCCATTCAGCATATCGGCATTGTCGGATGAACTTTGCTTCAATCAACCTTGTTATTTCGGCCTTAATATCAGGCAGCACTTTAGGATTGCATCGACGTGCTGGCTGCTGATGTGGCTGAAATCCTTGTTTGATAGGTAACCGATGTTCAACAATTGATCGATCTAACCCGGGCATCTCTGTGTAATCCCAAGCAAAACAATCCTTATATTCTTTCAATAAAGCAATCAATTGTTCTCTGCTCTGGAGATCTATCTTAGCACTAACAAAAGTCAGCCTCGGCCTATCGCCATCACCAATGTCTACTTCTACTAATTCATCAGCTGATGTAAATCCATGGCCCAATTTTCCATCATCGGCAAACCTATCCATTATAACTCATCTTTGGATCCGACTGCTTGGATTGGTGGCAGCTCATAATCGGCAATTCTGAGAAACCCTGAATCCCATGCTTCCCTCGATATACACTTGGACCGCTCGTAAGTTTCTGACTCTGCCGATGCAATTATATAAGATGAATCACCAGGGACTACTTCAATCTTATCTTCCACCCACTGTACGAGGCACTGGTGCATTGTAGAAGGAATGTAGCAATTGGCATGAATCCAATCCCTTCCTAATAGCAGATTATAAGCACCTTTACCGTTGATGACAAAGAACGTGGTCGGCAATGTTTTGCTGTCGATGGTTAACTCAGTGCAAAGCGCTCCCTTAACTGGTGATATATTACCTTCAAAGTCTTTAAGCTTCATATCAATCTTGACCAAATCTTGATCCCCTTTTCTAAGCCTTCGAAACATGACATATGGCATGATATTAATTGCAACTCCCCCATCTATGAGTATATTGGATACTGGCTGCCCATCAACTCTGCCCTTAACAAATAAAGCTTTGAGATGTTGTTTCTCATCATCAATAGGCTTCTCAAAAATAGCCATCATTGGATCTAAGGTCAACTGAGCTATTTGTTCGGAAGGAACAACTTCTTCTTCATCATCGGTAAATGCTAGGAATCCATCGGCAACATGAAAACCATGTTGATATCTGCCGATGGGCCTTCATCTTTGCGCTTTGGTTGCCACACTTGAGACTTCACCCCACGGGAGTTTTCTTCTCTGTGCTCACATTGCATCTTCCTCTTCTGAGTTTTTGTCAGACCTTCAGGCCACCATTAAGGAAGCTTTGTCTTCCAGACAGGCTGATAACATTTCGTATTCGAATCTGGGCAGTTGATGTTGGGATCTCTACAGAATATTGCTTCATCAGGAACTCTTGCATTGGCTATCTCCTCGAGTTCTTTCTGATCCATCAAAAAGCAATCGTCATGCCTACCTAGCCTTTCATGTACACTGGTTCTGCCCCTCAGCCGATCATGTACTGATGCCCTTCCTCTGATCGGCTCGTTGACGTACCATCGCTGATCACCATAATACGATACTCTTTTTGTCTGCTCGGCTCGATCGTAACCATTGCACTCAGGGCAGCTATCAATAGTAGGCAATTTAATGCCTTCTTCCCAGCAATAAATGAAGAACGAGCATCTCCAATGATCTTCATGCCGACGCCATTCTTCCTGACGCAACTCTTCCTGTCGCTGCCAATAGCGATCACCTGAAACTCTATAGGGAGAAGGTCTAGGAGGTCTTCTAGAACTGCTGCTTTCTTCAACTACTCTTTTTCCTCTTAAGTCATCGGTGGTTCCTCTTAAGGTCTAGGAGGCCTACTTGATTTCTAGGATCCACCGATGCGTTCCTCTTAGCATTTTCCGATGTTAATACCCTGGCCTTGCTCACGGCATCCACCATGTTTACTGGGAAAGGGTGCTGATCAATCTTCATCGGCCTTTGAGCTTTAGAATTATCAAACTTAATTCTCCCGGACTCAATAGCCGATTGCAATTGTTGTCTGAATACTTTACAATCATTGGTACTGTGTGAAGTTGCATTATGAAATTTGTAGTACCTCATTTTCTTCAGCTCTTCTGCTGATGGAATGACATGATTAGGTGATAGCTTGATTTGGCCTTTTTGAAGCAGCAGATCAAATATTCTATCGGCCTTCGTGATGTCAAATGTGAACTTTTCTGGCTCCTTTTGACCAAAAGGACAAGATATTGGCTTCTTATCTTTCACCCACACAGCCAGGCCGATAGTTGGTTCTTCATCTGAGTCTGATTCCTCTGCTTCTTCTACAAATGACACCTTTTTATTCCAAGTCTTTCTAGGTTCTGGAACTCGAACACCTTGGTCAGAAATCCTCTGCACAATATGGCTTAAACTTTCAAACTCCTGAGAATTGTATTTGTCTCTGAGGTACGGCAACAGACCCTGAAAAGCTAAACCAGCCCACTGGCGATCATCAAGCACCAAGCTGTAGCATCTGTTTTTCATATCTCGTACCCTTTGCACAAAACTCTCCACTGATTCATCATTTCATTGTCTCAATTTCACTAAATCAGTAAGCTTCTTCTCATGGACACCAGCAAAGAAGTATTTGTGGAACTGTCTTTCTAAATCCACCCAAGTATGAATAGAATTCGGCGGCAATGAGATAAACCATGTAAATGCCGATCTAGACAATGAAGATGAGAATAATCGAACTGTCAATTCATCCCTGTTAGCTGCTTCTCCGCATTGGATGATGAAACGATTGATATGCTCCATTGTTGATGTATCATCCTATCCAGAGAACTTAGTAAAATCTGGTACTTGTACCGATTTGGAAAAGGAACTGAGTCATATGCTGGAGGGTACGGAGTCTGATAAGAGTAAGTATTAATCTTGGGTTGAATCCCAAATTGCTCTTTTATCACTTCTGCAATCTTATCGGTCCAAAACGCATCTTGATCTTGCCGATGCACTGGCTGAATCTCTGCTGGAGGTACTGGCTGATAAGCTTCTACGTATCCTTGTGGTACTTGGCTTGGAGGAATCGGCATATTCACAGCACCAATCTGTGGAGTAAAGCTCATCGGCTGTTTTGCCGATGTTTGATCCTAAAAAGCGGCCTGTGGATTATATTGCTGAGTCCCCATTACCTGGTAGTTTGGCTGAATAGCATGTTGCTGAGCTGGCGCTTGCCCTGACCAATTGTGATTATAACTCATTGGCACCTGACTTGCCGATGGTTGATAGGTTGCTGACAATTGATGCTCTTGTATGATTGGATGATAACCAGCATAATTGCCTTGATTTGCAGGTAACCCAGATTGAGATACAAATGGCACTATGGGTTGTCCTACAGTAGAAACCTTCTGTTGCATTGGCGGATAACTTGCCAATGAATTCGCATAAGATATCTGCTGCGGAGGCGCGTGAAATCCCATTGACAATGGCTGTATAGTAGGAGGTGTAATAGAATAATGTGATACCTGGGTCATCGGTCGGACCAGAGTTGCCAATACCATAGGACTCTTTCCTGCTATATCATGCACCTGAGGCAATCCAGAATTGGCGGTAGATGGTCCTAGAGGCATCTCATATCCCTACCAATTAGCAGCAACCAGGCTATGTTGACCTGAAGGACCTGACATTGCTGATGCCGATAGATCTGTACCCAATTGAGTGATTTGCCTTTCCTAGGATGTTAGATCTGATCTTATCGGTGTGGATTCAATGTTAGGTGATCCTGATAAAGCTGGAGGAGTAGGAGCTTCTATACTCTCAACGGCTAGAATTGCCGATGGATTATTGACAGATACCGATCCCGGCTAATGATATGCCGGCCCGACATAACCTGGTGCTTGTCCTTCTCTTAATGTTTGCACAACAGCATTGTAAACAGTATTGGACAGCACGATGGAGTGGTTGATCAAAGCATGATTCAATATGGAATTAACCATCTCCTGTAATTTACCAGGGTTGGAGTCAAAAGTTACCTGCCGAGGCAACGGCAAATCTTGCTTCTGGATTACTTCTCTACCCCTATTCTTGCTGAAAGACTTCAAACAAAGTTGCCTGTAATCCTCCATAGCTTTTTCCATGGCTAGCTTCTGATCTTCCTTGAGATCTGACTCTGATATCTCGATGATGTTCTCTGGATTGATATCAGCAGGGTTCTTCATGATAAATATATTGACTTGGTCCCACCGGACGTGCCAAAAGATGTGTTGATGCAAAAGTTTGTATCTGCAAACACACCAGGCTAATACCCAAACTCGATATCTAAAGCGTGCCAGTCGATTTGACCTGTTAATCGACAAGGATGATAACTTGAATAAAAACCGAACGAGACGACAGCGATACGCCCGGACGTCAAGGCTCAGAATGTATTCGATAACTATTGAACAGATCAGACGAGACGACAGCGATACACCTGGAGGTCAAATCCTGAATCGTGCTTGGTAGACGCGGAACTTGCAAGGTCGCTGGAGATCACGTTGATGCAGCCCGTCGATTCTTGAAAGAACTCGTTGAAAAAGAGAAAATACTTGACGAAGTCGTCAAAAAGTAAAGTGCTGGTAGAAGTAAATTGCGATAAAAAGTAGATTTATTTATTGATGCTTGGGTCCTTCATTACAATGCCCTTCAGCACATATTTATACTCTACTATTCAAAGAATCCTAACTGAATACGAAAAACTTAAATATAGAAAAATAAACTTACTCCTTATACGAATTTTATCTCTAAAGGAAAGAAATAAAACTCGTATAGGAACTGGACTCAGACTATACTATAAAAATCTAAAGCTCACATGATGCTGATCCTTTGTCCATTTCCGTCATGATGAAGCTATCTTTCCATCAGCATACTCTCTGGCATCGGCAACAATCTTCCAATCTCCGGCCTGTCTCATCGGCAATAGCTCTTCAGCTTCATTGGCAGCGATCCTCTAGCTTCCCGCCAATCTCATCGATAACACTCTTCAGCCTTATTGGTAACAACTCAGACCAATCCACCCTTTATCAGCAACCATTCATCAGCAACATCCAAAGCAATGCCGAAGATAAAATAATAACCAATCCTTCGCCGATTAGCTCAATTTCCGATTCTTACTGACACATGCCGAAAAACGGTGTCAACAGACGTTAATCCATTTTGATCGATTGGAGTACCCGTAACAGTAGCCCACCTAGCTCAAAATGGGACTGTTAACAACTTTATTGTCAACTAACTTGCTAATGAAAACGAGCTCCTGTAACCGCGCTGATGCTACTGATGGATCACCTTCCTGGTTTACTTACGATAGTGAAAGAGTAGGAATTAGGGAATACTCAATGCATTACTCAGGGACACGCAGTATTTACATATAGGCTAGGTGGGGAGCCTTGAGAGGTAGGCCCACGAGCCCGATTATATTCCAACACTCCCCCACAATCGAAACTGGGAGCGCCGCAAATATTAAGACTAGACCTAAACTCTGTGTAGACGGACGTCGGTAACCCTTTGGTGAAAATATCGGCGTACTACGACGTAGTGGGAACATGCAAGATGCGAACTTCACCTAGGGCAACCCGTTCTCTGACGAAGTGTAGATCACTCGATATGCTTGGTTCGCTGATGCTGGACCAGACTAGTGGAGCGGTAGACGGTACCGATGTTGTCACAATAGACCACGATGGCATGGCGAAGAGGATGACAGAGCTCTTACAGGTGTTGACGCAACCAGTAGGCTTCAGCAACACCGTTCACCACAGCTCGATATTCCGCCTTAGCACTGGACTGGGATGACACTGTAGGCTGCCGCTTGGACGACCAAGAGATGGGATTGTTCCTGAGAAACACCGCATATCCAGATGTAGACTTGCGCATGTCAGGACATCCCGCCCAATCAGCATCTATGGAGTGGTCCGGTGAAGGTGAAGACCAAGGTCCAAATTTCCCTGAAGATAGCAAAGAATACGCTTCATAGCACCAAGATGAGGCTCCCAAGGGTCATGCATATATAGATAGACCTACTAAACAATATAAGCAATATCTGAACGGGTGAACATGAGATAGTGAAGGGCGCCAGCGATACTGCAATAGTGTGTAGGGTCAGCGACTGTGACACCATTGGTACAGAGCTTGGCATGGTTATCCACAGGGGTACTGCATACCAGCACGTTAGTCACAGGGGTACACCCTAGTTGTAATTGAGCATACCAGCATGTTCTAGAATATCCAGCATATACTGACCTGTGAGAGAAACAAATTGTCATCATGGCGCTGAACACTGACTCCAAGAAAGTGATGAAGTGGTCCCATATCTATCATAGAGAATTTGTGACGAAGAGCTGTGATAATCCGCTGAAGAAAAGTCATGGAGCAGGCCGTCGAAACAATATCATCAACATAAAGCCATGTCAGAGCCGTGACAATAAATGAACAATGAAGTATCAGACTTTGCCTCTGTAAAACCAAGGGAGGTGATATGAGAGGCAAACTAATGATGCCAGGCGTGGGGAGCTTGCTTCAATCCATATAGAGACTTGTTCAGGCGGCAAACATAATCAAGTTTGGAGGAGTCAACAAAACCAGCCGGCTGAGCACAGTAGATTGTCTCGTTCAAGGTGCCATGTAGAAATGCATTCTTCACATCAATTTGATGGATAGGCCATGAGTGAGAGAGTGCGAAAGTAAGAATACTTGGATGCTACGTGAAACCATGAAGGCACCCACCGTGCCTTGTAGTGATCAAGGGAGCCATCTGACTTGAACTTGTGATGGAATGCCCATTTGCCTTTAACAAGGTTGACATCAGATGGGCGAGGAATCAGAGTCCATGTGCCAATTGCTTGCAGGGTATCGAACTCATATTGCATAACATGGCGCCACGCAGGGTCCGAAACTACAGAGCAGATCGAGGCAGGCACTGGAGATAGTGTCGTCGCGTGAAGATTCATGCGGTCGACGAGGTTGCGAACCCCGTCCTTGCCACATGTGCACATGTTGTGTGCATTAGTCACAAGGGGGATTGCCAAGGCTACCGTGGTGGTGGTGCGGCCGGTTGGGCGACCGGCGCCGCTGGCAACGGCCTGGGACGAGGTGTCCACAGGGGCAACAACACCTGATGGCCTAGAAGATGAGGCACTAGGACAATTTGAACCAGCTACAGGGCCACCCACGATAGCAACATTGCCGCCCATGGCAGGGCAGCGGCTGTGCCGCCCGTGGCTGCGGCAGTGCCGCCCGTGGCAGGTGCAGCGGCGGTGCCACGTGTGGCAGTGGTAGTGCCGCCCGTGGCAGCGTCAGTGGGCGCCAAGGCCCCAGTCGTCGAGGAGCTGGGTTGCTGTTGCTGCCCAGAGCGGCATCCATGCCACCGGGAAGCCGTGTACCTGCAAACAAAGCTCTTGACCCAATGGATGAAGAGGAACCATTAGCAGCATCCAAAAATCGAGTACGGTGGGATCCTAGGGTGAAGTGGACATATCAGCAAAAGCAAACACCTTCTCATCAAAAACGACATAGCGAGAGACGATGATCCAGTTGCAGTGAAGATCAAGACACCGATATCCCTTGTGTTCGGAGGAATACCCCAGGGAAATGCACAAGGAAGAGCGAGGTGATAGTTTATTTGTGTGGAGCTGTGGATGATATATTAGGATAGCTGGTGCATCCGATGACACTAAGATGGTCGTAGGAGGGCTGCGTGTGATATAGATCAAAGTGAGGGGTTTTGTCGTCTAAGGTTTTAGTGGGGTGACAGTTAAGGAGATATGTGGCGGTGTGTAAGGAGTCATCCCAATAGACAGGACGAAGACTGGCCTGGAATGGGAGAGATCGCACAATGTTGTTGACAGTGCGAAGAGTGCGCTCGGCCTGCCCATTTTGTTGAGAGATGTATGGGCACGACATGCGAAGAATGACACTGTGGGTGAGGAAGAACGTGCGGGCTGAGGAATGATCGAGTTCACGGCCATTGTCGCATTGAACTACCTTGATGGAGGAGTCAAACTGCGTGCGCAAATATGAGAAAAATTAGAGATTACACCAAAAGTATCAAATTTGAGGCGTAAAGGAAATGTCCTGGTATAGTGAGTGTGATCATCCAAAATAACAAGATAGTATTTGTAACCAGACACACTAACAACTGGGGATGTCCAATGATCATATTGTATTAAATCAAATGGGCACTCTGCATGAGAGTTTGATGAGCTAAAAGGGAGGCGCACATGGCGACCAAGCTAACAAGCATGGCAAACATGAGTATCATGACGCTTATTACATGAAATAGCATAGGAACTAATGAGCCCAGACAGAGCCTCATGACCAACATAACCAAGATGGCAATGCCAAAGTGTGGTGGAGGACGCGACAGCAGTGAGGGTGGTGGTGATGGGTGGCGCCGGTGGAAAGAACAGGTATAGATCACCCGTGCTATTGCACCTGGCGATCACACTCCGTGTCTGAAGGTCCTTCACAGAAAGGCTAAAAGGATCAAACTCGATAGAACAATTGTTATCAGTAGTGAAATGATATATGGAAATTAGATTCTTAATAATGTTGGGTGAGACTAGAACATTAGAGTAGAAAATGAGTGAGATCTGACGGAAGTAACAGGAAGCAAAGCCCCATTACCAACAATGAAAGATGAAGGACTCAATGACAAAGGAGTATGAGTGAATGAAATTGTACCAGCGTTGTTGACCATGTGAGCACTGGCACCGGAGTTAATGTACCATTTGCCTGATCCAGGTGGTGTCAGCGACATAGTAATGAAGTTGCTGACGAGGGACAATGTGTCGAAGGGCCCTCCATGCATGAGAGTCCACGCCTGCTGCTGTGGTGGTGGCACGGCGTAGCTGAACCCGGGGGCACCGACGCCGTAGTCGTATGATGCCATGTAGGGGTGCGGCTATGGATGAGGTACAGCCATGAGTGCCACCTGTGGTTGGTGATACGCCCCTATTGGAGTGTTGTCGAACTGCGGCGGATGTGGCCAGAACTGAACCATGCCCGTCCACACGTGTTGTAGAGGAGTGGGGGTGGACGTGGACCACCACCAGCGGGCGCGTCGGGATCAACTCCTCCAGATGTTCATCGACAACTTCAAGTCGACCTGTGTTCAGTCGAGCACCAAGTATGCCCTGGCGTAGGTATGCCATAGGCCAAGAGAGTCGCTGCGACAATACATCTGGCGTTTCTCCAACACGTGGAATCATGTGACCAACGTCACCCCAGCAGAGGGAATTGACCTCTTCATTGCTGGCCTGGTCCAGCCATGAGGCCTCGATCTCCAAAAGAAGTTGCTTCTCAAGCAACCCAAGACCATGGAAGAGCTCCTCAACATCGCCAACAGATACACCCACCTCGAGGACGGGCTCAATGAAGGCGATGTTGGCCCCTCCAACCACAACCATCGCTGTGACAATGACTGGGACAGTGACAGTGCTCAGGATCGCCACCCTGATCACCGCGGAAGCCGTCATGGTGACCGCGACCCTGACCAGCAGGAGGACAACCGCTCCTTCAAGCACCATGGTCGGGAAGCTACAACGGTGGTCGGTGCAACCGCAACTGCAACCGCAATGCTGACTCTGTCAACATGGTGAAGGGTCAAAAGCAGGATCATGACGAGGAACTCGACAAGGTCCTTAGCCAAGACTACCCTCGCCATCCTGGCAAAGGCCACATGTTGGGTGAATGTAGAGTGTTGGCAGACGCACTCAAGATCACCGCCAACAAGAAGCCATGCACTGCCCCCAAAGGCAAGGCCAAGAACGTTGTCCAGCAGGACGACGCTTATAGGGATCCCATGAAGATCGTCACTACTGTCATCTTTGGTAGCAAGGTTGGGCTAGAGAACGTGCGAGACAAGAAGCTACTGATGCAGGCTATCGCATCTATCTAGAAGTCTGATGGCCTTGTTAGGGTGCTGCCATGGTCTGAGCAGCCCATCTCATTTAGCCAAAATTATATGTGGGCCAAACTCCCCGATGCTGGTTGGTTTCTGTTGGTCCTCGACCCGGTGATCAATGGCATCTGGTTCGAGAAAATGCTCATCGACGGAGGCAGCGTACTGAACATCCTATTCTATCTGGCCTTTAAGGAGCTTGGCCTGAAACTGGAGGACCTCAAGCCCTATAATTATCCATTTTGGGGCATCATGCCGGGCAAGCCCTCGTATTCTCTAGGGTAGATCACTTTGCATGTCCAGTTCAGGACAAAGCAGCACTTTTGCATCGACCAAATCAACTTCATCATGGCCGACTTCGAGGGGATCTACCACGCCATCCTCGGCCGATGAGGGATCGCCAAGTTCATGGCAGTCTTCACTATGGGTACCTCATGCTCAAGCCCCCAACCGAGTAGGGCATCTTGTCCTTGTGCGGCAATGTCTTCATGGCACAGGAGTGCGAGACCAACGCCTATGCAGCGGCAGAGGTCAAAGAGCTGAAGCATGTCCTGGAGCATACCAGCTTGGAAGTTGAGGACGCGCCCCCGGTGGACCACGAAATTCCGGTTGGTTCTGCTCGTTGCCCCTCCAACAAGGTCAAGCAGCACAAGCTGATCGAGCTTGTCCCCGGCGACTCCTTGAAGGCCACGAAGATTGGGGCCAAGCGCACGGCATCGGTCTCGGCCGTGTGGATCGGGAACCCACGATTGGTGGCGATGCGGACTCACTCATGCGTTGGAGTCACGGCGCGGTGATCTCGCACAGGCATTGGAGGCACGATCGCGTCAGGGACTCACGAGTGGTGGCGGCACGATTGCGTGCAACGAATCGGGTCAAGTAGAGCGCCTACGAGGTATCGGTGAGGCGCGGGGGCAGTGCACGATGCAAGCACGTTCGTGCGGTAGGAGGCCGGCGAACAGTGTGCCCGGCGACGGTCTTGAGCCGACGATCGTGGGGATAAGTGGCAGCTAGGGTTAGAGGGTGCGGAAGCAATAGGTCGCGGGAGCGAACCGTCTCATGATACCATGAAAGAGTAGGAATTAGGGAATACTCAATGCATTACTCAGGGACACGCAGTGTTTACATATAAGCTAGGTGGGGAACCTTAATAGGCAGGCCTACGAGCCCGATTACATTCCAACAGATAAACATACATCTTTGGATATCCTGCGTGGGTATGTGCACGCAGTCCCTGCCCATATGTGGTGCTACTCACCGGCATCTGCGGCAGCGGGCGAACTCCTGCAGTAGCTGCTCCTAAGCGAGCTGTCTTCGACAGTGTCCTCTCCCGGAAACTCCTGATGAATTTTTCTGCTTGTTGGTCTACTTTGCCATCCTGCCCGTCAACTGGCTTCATGAGGATCGTCTTGAACCCGGCCATAGGCTCCACAGAACGGGTGGACGATGTTGCCGGAGACCATGTTGGAGCCCTGGTGGTCGCTACCATCTTAGTCGTCGGCGATGCGGCTGCACGGCGGGGTGTGATCCTTGATAGGAGGTAGGACGAGGAGACCATGATGAGATTCGCCGTGATGATGGTGGAGGACTCGAAGAGGGAGGAGTTGTTCCTACGTCGTGATGGCGCCATATGCTACCTCCCAGCTGTTGGCTGTTGGCTGTTGCCTAACAGATGCAACTATATCTTCCTGTGTGCTGTGCCAATTTGTGGAGGGGTTTGGTGAGAGATAGAGAGAGATCTGTGGTGAGTGTGCGTGCATTCTTGGTGGTGCGAACACTGGGGCTTTTATAGATGTCACGTTCGTTCACTGTTGTATAGCTTGTAATTTGAAATATCTATATATGAGGTTGTCTATGAAGACGCGTGTGCGTGTTCGGTTTGGTTGAACCAATGAGAGTAGTTCGCTTGAAGAGAATATATGCTGTACAACTCAGCTCAATAATGTCAGTGTACATATTCAAGAATCGTATATGTGCGTGATCGACTTATTTGTCCACATTCAAGAAAACTAGTTGTGTTTTGGAATAGTCCATTGTGATGCACCACTGGACTTTTTGTCCGTCACTTCAAATAATAAAGTACAATAATGTAAGCGGCCGGGAATCAAGCAACAGGAGCAATATACAGTAAAACATATGTACGTAGATAAAACATTACATTTATATATCGTAGAAAATCTAAAATGACTTTCAATTTCAAATGAAGGAGTCTATATATCATAAAGTTGAGCTATGCAGTCAATATAACCGCAGTGCATTTCTTTGCTAAAATAAAGTTGCCTGATGTGCTTACTAATTGTTGTATGGAAAACACATTAGTTGAGAATTCTGAATAGAATGACTGCTCAATAGGCAAGAAGCTTCATACAAAGAATGTTTTTTGTGATCACTTTAAGGTCTAGTTTACATGACTGCGAATGTGTGCAGAGTACTCCCTCCGTTCTAAATTATAAGTCGTTTTGACTTTTTTGATATAATAATATATCTAGATACATAGCGAAAATTTATATATATATCAAAAAAGTTAAAGCGACTTATAATGGAACGGAGGAAGTATTATTTTAATTAGTTACCTAAATATTCAGCACTTTAGTGAACCTTCCTTGGCTCAGCATTTCAGTTGGCATGGGTGCTTGCACTTTCCTAATAGAAATATGTTCTTTCAAAGTTTAATTGAGATACTTAAGGTCCTGCCTGTGTTCGTTGCGTGGGTTCATAAAGGTGAGCGTGTGTGTATAGGGGAGTATGTATATGTGTACTGTGTTTAAAAGAACTATCTCAGTATTCGACGCAACAGTTGTAGTGGTCAGTAGCCCAACGCAATGCAAAAGAGCATAGTGTCAATATGTGAAGTACAAGTGGCATAGTGGAAGAATAATACGATCATATCCTCAGAGGAATATATTAGTTATGATGGCTCTTGGCTTAAAGGCAGAGAGATTGATAAGTATGAACATTGCAGCACACGAACATATTTTTGACCTATCGTTGTAGTAAGCTAAGTTCAGTTGAAGTGTACTACCACACTCTCCAACGAAATTATCGGGGAATCAGATTCACTACTGATTATCGACTAGTTATAGGGTTTGTTTTACTCGACGTGTGTGCATTATTGACACAAACTCTCCAGGTCCAGGGTACTTTAAGGCCAAAGGCATATGCCCCTGCTTATATTCAAAGCATCAAAGGAATTTCTACAGATACACAGTTTACATCTCAGCTTTTATTGCACGAAGGCACCAAACAAGTAAAGGATGAGCTACCCTCCACTATCTCTGAGGATGAATCTCCCCTAAGATTAGAATGTACCCAGAAGAGATTAAGAAAACTTTTTACAAACAAACACGCAAAACATAGGGACACAGAACCAGAAGAAACCCACAAGGCCTTCCTCCAGGTTGGCTTTTAACTTTTTTATTTAGTTCATCCGTCTTCTCCTTATCCTTGACACGCGCCAGAAATACTTTACAAAAGAAGTTAGGCGCCAAAAACTTCCTCACAAGTTTCTTTGCACTTAGACATTTTACCATTTTGAGAGCTTGTCCTTCATCTTCAGGACTCAGGAGCATCACCTCCACCCAGCTCTTGTCGTCTTTCTTCACCAAGATCTGCCACTGATTAAATAAGAAACCATATGCTCTAATTGGTGGAAGTAGAGACCTTTTTATAGTTGTTCCAGTTTTTTCATAGCTCACAGCTCACAACAGCTTTTTTAGGTACACATCTAAACCAAATGGACCTTTAGTTTTTAAGAAAAAATTGTATGTGCCACCAGCATAGGATAGCTACTTGTGATGCTCGAAATTTTAGTTGTCACAATGTTTTGTTCACACTTAGACCAATCAAACACAACAAAGAGCTAAATGCACATCAAAGGCGGGCCAGAATCCACTTAGTCGACTTTCAAGTCAGCCATCACCTTGTAGCACCATGAGCTGCCAGCGATGAGTGTGATACTAAATACACGTTGTTAGAGGAGCTTCATCGAGGACGCTATATGCAAGACATGGTCCCTTGAAATTATTCCATATCAATGTTGAAGAAAAATGTTGACACCCCTCTTGAAATTTTTGAATGCAATGTGGGATCCATACCTTCAATTTCATCTAGCTACCGTAGGTACCACTATATCCACATTCCAAGATTTCGCCGCCTCCTCTGCAAAATTGAAGGGCGGTTCATGGGAGTCAGCAGATTTCACCTCCTCCTCTACAAAATTGAAGGGCGGTTCATGGTTCCCGCTTAGCTGCTTGGGACACAGCCTGCAAACCTAAGGATTTTTTTTAGAAAGGTGGAAAGAGATTTGTTGGATTTTTATTAGAGCAATGAAAGAGAAAACCGGAAACAAATTGCAAATAATGACTAAGCCAAAACTTCACCACCACTATGGTGTTTTGGCTAGCGATCGACCTGACTAGGGCAAACCTAAGGATCAAAGGAGGACTCAGAATCACAGCTACAAACTGAAAACTAAGCTTTCCTCAAGTTCCTTGATAGTTTCTACAACCATGTTGATGTCCCCTAGGTGAACAGCCTCTATGCTTCCAACACCACCCCACCTCACGCTAGAAACCCCATGAGGTCTTTATGGTGGAAAGACACCCACAAGCTTGCTGTCGACTACAAGCTTGCTGTCGAGTTCAGAAGGTTAGTACATTGCTCCCAAAATAGAGGTGATACAGTCTTGTTCTGGAAAGACCAGTGGCACACCGGCACCATCATGAAAGAATTATTTTTTTATGCAAATTTTCTATTTTGCTAAGAAACTGAACTTCTCTGTCACATACTTCCTAGAGCAAAAAACATGCAGCTTCTATTAGACACTTGTTTTCATTCTGCCCCTATTAGCCTTAGCTGCAGCTCAACTATTTGCAATTTCGGTTAATTTGTCGAGTGTCATGGCAAAGGCACTCCGCAAAGAATTTTAAGAAAATTAAAAATTTCTTCGCTAAGTGCCATGGGCAAAGGTTTTTTTAAAAAAAATAAAAACTTCTTTGCCAAGTGCTCTGCTCAGTGGCACTCGGCAAAAAAAGTTTTTTTAAAAATAAAAATATCTTTGCTGAGTGTCATGCTCAGCGGCACTCAGCAAAGAAATTTTAAAAAAAATTGCCGAGTGCCAGCTGAGCCGGCACTCGGCACTGCCGTGAATGGGCCAGCCCCGTGACGGCCCACTATTCTTTACCGAGTGCCCAGTTAGCACTCAGCAAAGACCCCGTTGCCATGAAATATTTTGTCGGATGGCTTTTGCTGAGTGCGGCACTCGACAAATCCGTTACCGAGTAAAAAAGGGTCTTGCCGAGTGCAATTGAACTCGGTAAAGCACCTGAGTCCAGTAGTGCGACCTCCTGGGATCCCATGAACCCATGACTTAAGTGTGGAGGTACAGTTGTGGTGCACCAACACCTTCGTACCAAATAAAGCATATAGTCTTCTGCTTAGGGACTTTTTTTTTTTGCGGAAGGCTTAGGGACGAGTTGAATGAATACCTACTTTTTTAGGAGAAAAAAACAAACACCTTGATGACTTGTGTCTTCTGCAATGCGGCAACGGAAGCCATGTCAATTTTTGTTTGGCGTATATACTGAAAACTTTTTTTCAATGAATATATACCGAAAACTTGAAGATGTCCATGCTCTGCACGCGTGGGAGCACATCTAACACAAGGAATCCCGGACTCCAGGTGCTGCAGGACGTTCCAATTATACTCTTGTTTGTTGATGTTCAGGAAAGAAAAGGATTTTCTTATTTAAAACATGGAGAAGTATATAGTACAAGTACATGTCGACCATGGTGGTCGGAGAAGCAGCAGCCTGCAACAGGGGCCATGATCAGATCTCAGGGAAGGTGACTTGTTCTCGGTGCCGACTCCGAGTGTGCAGCAGCATCTACTTGACAGTCGACACTAGTCGTAACTCGTACGCGAGACGAAGAGGTAGCCCCCTAAGGCAGCGTGGATGATACGTTGTTACCGTACCCGGAGTGTCCGGGTTTAATTAGTACAGGTCAACACGGACACGGACAGGGACACGGACACACAAATTCATCGTCGGACTGGGATATCCAAATCCATGTCGGTCAAGAACAAGATCGATCGCACGAGGGCATATATAAATCAACGGGACGCACAAGAATGTCCGGCCTCTTCGCATCTCCTAACTCCTGAGAGTCAATTAACCTCGAATCTTGAGACAACCATGATGGCCGTCGCGACTGCCATGGCGGCCCAACTGGCGCCCGGCTGTTTTCGTTCCTGAAGCACGGCGTCGTGATCCCGGCGCGCAGATGCGGGCTTTTCCTGAGTGTTTTCGCCCTGAACGTGGCGCTCTCTACGGCGCTCATCACCTTCGAGATCCTCGTCGTCGCGTCCCCTGAGGAGTCCGGAAGCTACATGGCCAGTATACAAGACGACGCCGTCGACGTCGCTGCCTTGACCGTTGACGACGCCGAGTTCAGCTCCTCCAGGGTGTGCGTCTACCTGGCCGCATGCCTCGTCCTGCGCCTGGCCGTCGGGCTGGTGAAGAAGGTCGCCATGGCCTCCGCCGCCGTCGCGGCGTGCGCCGGCGAGCGCCACACGTTCGGCTCCTTCCTCCGCGAAGTGACGGGAAACCTCCTCGGAGGCTCCGCGACCATCGCGTTTGGCCTTGTCCTCCGGACGGCCTGCGCCACGGCCGTCGCCGCGTCCATCCTCGCGCTACCGGCGCTCGTCTTCTGGGGCTACTCGCTGCAGGTGTTCCTGCTCGACGCGCTGCTCGCGGTGCTCGCGTTCCAGTTCTACTTCTACCTGGACGTCGTGTGCACGATGGCCGTCGTCGCGTCGGTGGCGGCGGAGCCCCGGACCGGGCGGTACGGCGCGGTGGCGCGCGCGTGGCGGGCAATGGCGGGCACGAGCGGGCGCGTGTTCCTCTACACCGTGGTGACGCTGGCACTGCGCATGGCTGTGCGTTCGGTGAGCAATCTCGCCGTGAGCAGGCTGCCGCAGAGCATGGATACAGCCGAGGTGTCCATGCTGGTAGACCGTAGCATCAAATACGTGCTGCACTTCGTCGTGGAGGTGTTCTCCGTGGTCGCCATCACCGCTTACTATTTCAAGTGCCGGAACACAAAGGAGGGCAAGGCCGGCCATACCGATTAAACGACGCGAACTGCGCTTTGTCATGGAGGTGTTCCGACAATAGGATTTGTTATTTGTCATTTGTGTTATAATAACCTATCATTTTTTTTTTGTGCGAACATATATAAGATCTTCTTGGATTTGATTTTGTATGACGGGTTTTTTATTCTCAAAGACGCAAATTACAGATTGTGCATTCAGAAACAACTATCAAAATATGTTATTGTAATATAAAATATATGCAATAACCGTCGCGTGAAAGCAATAAATTTAAGATATCTGAACCTATTTTTAAGCAATTTTGTTCGTCCTTAGAACGTCTTTCAACAATCAAAATATTAAGTGTAGAGTTTATTCTTTTGTCATCTACCTCATGTTGCATCTTCGCAAGTTAACCACGTCACTATGGTCGCGCCATCAAATCAAACCACGCTAGATTCTCGGTTTTCAAGCCTTGTTGATAACGAGCAAAGGGATTAGAGCTAGAGATACTTAGATGTCAAACATGTGGTTACAATCTTCACTACGCCAGATTGAGTTTATGGGGCCAAGTGGGCCGCCCGCCCCTATCCAATGTCGCTACAAATCTATGATTTATAGAGACAATTTGTCAGCAACCCTTTTAAATCAAGTTTCTAAAGACGGGTGAGTAGTCGCCCTGCTAGTGGGCCGTGATCCAATTTGTACCCAGCCCAAACCAAGTCAACGCATGCAGCTTTCATTAACCCCACTCAACAAACCCAAACGGTGCATGAGCCAACCCACTCCACTCTGTGGTTCATGTTTAGTCAAACAAACCGAAATTATTTGACAATACATGGAGTCCAATCCATTTTATACTAATTTCCAAACCCAAAGTTTGTCCAATCCAAGTTTGTTGGCGATGCTTCCGATAGTATGCATGCATCTCATGGAAAGAAAAAGACAACGAATTTTCCACAAAAGAATTAAATAAATATAGTACAGTCAAGGTAGGATAATTAGAAATAGGAATACACGTAAATAATTTAGTTGAAAAATGCACACAACAAAGAATAAACATGAATGTCCTGCATATTGGTCACTCAAATAAACAATTTGTTCAGAGTAACAGCCAAAAAAAAAACACATAGCGCCGGGTCGGAGGAAAGGTGACCTTGTGTTTCCTGTCTCTCTTCTCGCCTCTCTTCTCGTGTGGTTGCTGTTTCAATTGCAATTTAATAAAAGTAATTTTGGTCCGACTTCAATTTCGATCCTGGTAGCCGCTGGCCCTCTCCTGCTTCGTGATGGCCAATGTTCATTTAATTCGATCTGTAGGGTACTGGCTATATGAAAATGTTCGATATGTATGTTTATATCCTCAGTAGTGAATTGGTGTACAGTGATGTAAATTCATTGAGAACATATACACCAACAGTGATTCAAGTTTGTAGTATAAAATTGAAGTAACAATAGAGGAGGCCCAGATTAAAAATGTGAATATTAGATGGAAGTGTCTTAAATTGTCTATCAATAAGAGAAAAGTGTAAGCATTGCCTATCAATGAAACAAACCGGAGAAAGCTTCTTTTTAAAGATCTGTAAGCTCCTGATTTACAGACAATGGGCTTGTGGTACGGACTTTCTATTTGATGGATAATATGTGATTATTCAGTGATATGATATATAACAAAAGGTCGTAAGCAGAAGTAGTAGTTGTATATACTTAGAAATTGAGAAGAAAAATGAATGAATTCTTTATGTAAATACAGAGGTACACGTGATCTGCATATTTTAATTAGCAAGCTGCATGCTATTTACACAAAAGCCTTGGCACAAATAACTATTGAGGCTGAGTTATTGTTTAATGCGTTAATGTATGAATATTTGCGTTAATCATCGATTGAAGAATTGGCTAAACCTATAGCATCTGGTGTTCAGAACAAAAATCACATGGTTCCTCCCTGAAACTATGTAGCAACTAATTGTTTTGGTATTTTCCTAAACTCCTTGCTTCTCCAAGAGTACAAAAGCACTTGAAAAAAAAAACCTTGCTGTGTGAAGCATTCTTTTATTTTGCAGATACATTGAACAGACAAAAGTTGGTAGGTTTCACATTCTTGACTCTTAAGTTCCCTTCCTTTCCATTGCCTGTTTTTTTTGTGCTTAAACCTTGATGGTTGTTCAACAACCAGAAGCATTTCAAAATAAATAATGAAACAACAATCCATGGAGTTATTAGCAGGAGTACGATATATCCATATAAATCATAATTGGTTGAAACACTTCCCTTTCAGGGATGCCAATTTCAATCTCATAGAACCTCTTCAGGCACTACGGATGTGAGATTGCCTTTGTCATTGTGAATTTGTGAATATGCTTGTATGAACTGGATGCATACCATTGGGTTTCATGGACATGATTTCATGTAACATGTAAGACCTGACAATGGCAAGTTGCCCTTTGACTAACCTGTCCAACGTCAAGTACATACTAAAGCAACATGGTCGCCTCGCTCCTGCATTTCCCACCATTTCTTGTCCATGCGATTGCTATCATCTTTCCTGGATCAAAATGTCTAATAGATGACAGCTCAAAGGGATTAAAGTTGTCTACAAAGCTCCTTATAGATAAATCCTAAAAAGAGAATAGAATTTTTCCTTTAGATTGACCAAGGCTCATTCAAGCTCTTTTTGTTTACATGATCTGAGTCGTTAATATCTAAATGTTTTACACTTAAATATGCAAAGGTTAATTCCTGAGTTTAAGATCTTGATATAAAATCAATGGAGTATCCTGACACGATCTGTGTGATGTCAAAACTGGGGTTCATTATTTATTAGAATATGAAGAGGAACTACAGAGATGAAAAACAAATGATCAGCTGCCACCTTTAAAATATGGATCAGTCAACACCTGATGAACGTTGTTGTAAAATATAAAACATCTGATGAACATAGGAATGTGCAGGTCCATGCTAATGAACTGTGACCACATGTGATGTTAAGAGTCCATAACAGTAACCGATGATCCTTTGGATTTTTTGACAAGTGATGTGTTAGATTTGATGTTTGTGATACCGCTTGACTATTTTGGCTCTATAAAAACTGATGTTGTATTGATGGTTGACTACAAAAGGAGTGATGCAAATATCATGTTCATAGTGTTAATTTTTTTAGATAAAGTACAACACATGTCAAATTTGAATTATAGTCGTATTATTTTTATCCCGTTGCAACGCACGAGCATGATCCTAGTACACGTCAATAATTTAATTAAAAAATGCACACAAAAAAGAATAAACATGAATGTCCTACATATTGGTCACTTAAATAAACAATTTGTTCAGAGTAATAGCCAAAAAACACATAAAATGCCTGTTCACCATAGATCATAAGTTCACATCACAACCTTGATTTTAGAATTACAAGACCTACACCAAGACCATGAATAAATAGATAATGGAAACACATTACTTCCAAGTCCTAACTCAAGACAATGAGTGCCCTAAAATGTAACATGCTACAGCCTGTTGATCTTAAGTTGCAACATGCGACGGTTTGTATTTGTTTAGGGCTACAGCCGAAGACCTCCGTTGTCACCTTCATTGCTAGCAGTGTTCATTCATTGCCATCTTCATTGCTAGCAGCCTGCCAAAGAAGCAGCACAAAGAATATGTGGGCATCAGTGAGACTATATGTGGTAAAATGCAAATAAATACACAAATTTGCAATCTTTTCCATCACTGGCTATTTGAGAAGAAGGCAATCAACAACACAATATAAAGTATGTACTATACAAATAAATACAAAAAAATATGAACTAGTGTTGTACCTGATTATCTATAGCCTCATCCTTTTCTACGAATAGCCAATCTTTTCTGCAAACAAGAGCTTCCGACATTTCAGGGGTGAGTGAACTTCTTGCCTCTCCAAGTAGCCTAACTCCAAGACTAAAGGCAAATTCAGAAGATATAGTGCTGAGAGGAATCTCAAGGGACTCCCGTGCCATAGCTGAAAGCATAGGATATTTTTCAGCACAAGACTTCCACCAAACCAAAATATTGAATCCCTGGTTGTCTGCCGGCACATATTCATCTTCAAAGTAGGTGTCAATTTCAGATTTTGTTGCATTGGCCCTTCTATGACTTGTCCTGAAGTTCTCCAACTCTTCTTCAATTTGTCTTTCCCCAAGAACAGGTGAGCCCACAAGGCTACTACTAGCCACACTACTACTAGCCACAGGTGAATATGTCGTGGAGTATGAAACATCTCGCATCACACGTCTCTCATACTCTAAAAAATATTTCCTCATCCACTCAAGAGCAGAGTTGAGACGTGTTCCCTGATTCCACATTCCTAGAGACCTTGCGATAAAAGAATTCCACATATTCACCCTTCCTTCTTGTTGGATCTAATAATGTAGAAATAGCAATTGCAAGGTTCAAATCATAGTCCTTTTTGCGAAGACTAAGAGGATTCGGATTCTCCTCTTCAACATCAGGACCCCAGTGCTTCTCAAACTTAATCTTCATGGCAGCAGCTACATCTTTTAGTACTACACTAGTTTGCCAAGCCGAATCATTTAAGCAGTGGCGAATAGAAAGAACCGACGGCAAAAACATATGTGCAGTCAGTGTCCTATCTGCTGACACCAAATTTGTGGCCAATTCAAATGCTTTTAGGAATACATGTATTTCTTCAGCTTCTGCCCATTCTTCCGCACTTGGAGAACTTTCAGCATACTAATGTGCATAACTATTGAGGACCACTTTATACTTCAGTGCTTCTCCAATCATTTTAAATGTAGAGTTCCACCGATTTGGGATATCTAGAGCAATGCCCCATTTTGCAGGAAGACCAACTGCAATTGCAATCTGGTTGAAGGCCTGGATTCTTGATGGTGATGAAACCATGTGCTTCAAGAGCTCGCGAATCTTTCTTATCGCATCATGAATGATGTTCATACCATCGTGAACCAAGATGTTCAAGATGTGTGCACAACATCTGACATGAAAATGTACACCCTCTAACATCCAGCTCATGCTTTTGATATTGTACAAAAATCCCGTATGCTCTATTGTTGTTGCCTGCGTTATCCACAGTCAAAGTGAAGACCTTCTCTCTTATGCCCCACGCAGTTAGGCAGGTCACAAGCCAAAATGGCAATGGGGACATCCCCGCCGGGGACTAGCACCCCGTCCCGGTCCTCGATCGTCTAAATTTCCCCCGCTCTCCCGCCCTGTTCCCCGTCTCAGGGATTATTTTCTCCCGTCCCTGTCCCCGATAGCAATCACGCGGCCCCGTCGGGTCGAACAGACCCGATTAAAGATGATTGACCCAAAATAAATACTCTAACAAAAATAAAAAAAATCATTGACAGATTCAACAATAGAAGTACTAAAATTGTTGTTTACATGGAATAGGGAGTAGGAATCAGCAACAAATGCAGGAACCTGTCAAAAAATCAACGAATCTAGAACATGAAGACCGCATCGTGGAGCTCAACAGCCTCATGAATCCACTCCACGAACATGACCATATCATGGATGGCAACAGCCACCAGCAGAGCAGCGGCGGCGGCTGGTACTCGGGAGAGGAGGAGAAGAGCATCTGAGGATAGGGTTACGTAGTATATGTATCACCGTTGTGGGCTTGTGCTGAAAATACATGAAGTGGGCCTTTTTTTTTGCCTCCTTTCTTGGGGCCTGGCGGATATCGGGGACGGGGAGCTAGGGAACGTCCTCGCCCCCGCTTCACCTGTTGGGGCTGATTTCTGCCCGTTAAGGTCCCCGTGGGGAGCAAATTCAACCCGTCTACATCCCCTAATGGATGAAATCCCATCGGGGATCGGGTATCAGGGCCCCATTGCCATCTTGACTCACAGGAGCTTCTTAAATCGTAACCTCAGTTTGTGGGTACTTTACATCCTTAAAACTTATGATCTTTTTCTTTAATTTGAAGTCAGCATTGATATAGTGTGCTGTTACAACCATGTAACCTAAGTTTTGAACTGACGTCCATAACTCAGACGTGAGGCACACACGTGAGTTAAGGTTACCAAGCTCATTCTGGAGATTCCTTTTCATTTTCTCAAACATCTTCAAACTATCATTCCGAATAGTTTGACGCTTTACACAAGGGTAATCTGGATGCATAGTTTTCATCCATCGCTCAAAGTAAAGGTCATCAAATTTGTTAAACGGGATTTCAGCATGTACTATATAGTCAATCATACACTCATGGGACAGCTGAGGGTCAAAGACGAAGTTCTCTGAGGGCCGTTTCTTCGTAGTTGATATGAATTCTTTTCTAGAAGCATCATCAATTGCAGGACAATACTCTGAGATATGAGTTCTAAGAATACTTGTACCAGATTTAATGCTTAAATGCAGTCCACAATGCTTGCACACAGCCTTTAAGGTATCATCTACTGGCACTAGATTTTATTCAAAGTATCACCATACCTTTGACCTTTGGTTTGGCTATGAATGAGATGAAAGAGATAAATCCTGGGTTCCTGAACTTTCAGAGGTGTGAGCAGACATGGCTGACGTGTCTGAGATGACAATTTGTTGACTTCAATCTGGTCTGAAATGGAACCAAGAAAAATCTAATGAGCAAGGTGGTTGATGATACAATTCGATAATGAGACTGGGTTTTGGACTGCTAACGGAGAATGTACAGAAAGTCCATCAATACGTGTGTTATGACAGATTTTATATGCATGGCACTACCATCACATTTTAATAATAAAGTTAAACCACACTAACAAATAAGATGATGAAGAAGTTGCAGGTAATGCACACAACAAAGAAGGAATTTATGTGTGCCATAAAGTTAAATTACACTAACAATCTGATCTTATCTCTCTGAAAGAAATAAAGTGAGGCCCAACACAGTTTGTAAAAGATAAATTCATTTCAAACTATTACAATCTTCAAAGAAGACCTTCCAATCTTTTGATACACAGTACGAACAGTTACAATAGTTCAAAGATCGAGGGTATGCTCACCAAACTTCAGAGATCATGGTGACTTGCATCTCCAATTAGAGAAATCCACCTGGGCAATGGCTGCATCTCCAATAGGCGGGCCTGGTTAGTACTAGCTGGGAATACACCTTGGTCATCCAAACGGGATCTATGAGGCGTCCATGTATAGGAAACTGCAGACATTGCAAGATGGAGGAGGTCAGGGATCCATGATTTTGTTTCTTTTGAAAGAAGAGGGAGGAAAGGGAGGAGTCGGACAGAAAGCACGCACACTTGGGGAGAGGCGCACGTGTGTGTGTGAACCGGCGGCGAGGCATGGCGGCGGCCGTACGCCAAGGCGTCTGCGAACCGGCGGTGGAGGCAGCGTGGGCATGGCCGCAGCCGCCGGTCGTGAGTCGCGAGCTTCAACAGAACCCGTACAGGCAAACTATTCATTAGAACCTGTAGCCCAATCCACTACCTCCTTAACCCCAGCCAATCCAGCCCATGACGCACCTGAAGCTTGTTGTCTCCAGCCCAGAGCAAATTCACGTGAAATCCAAATTATTTAACCCATTTCAACCTAATCCGTTGGCAGGGCGATATATGGGTGGTTGGAAAACCAGGTGCCCCTGCTTTAAATCATTTTTTCAAAAATAAAAAATCTAGATAAAAAATAGAAAAAGATAATAATCTTGAAAGGCCTCACCGGACAGCCACATGGCCGCACTAGTGTGAAAGGTGGTACAACACTATACCACTCTAAGTCTCGATTGATTCCACTAAAATTGCTATTGGTGAATCTCTCGTAGGGATGAGCACAAAGCCTCTTACGAAGCCAATGATTAGTGTGTGTCACTACACAATCACCAAGTGTTACACAACGATTTCCACAAGCACCAAGCTAGCTAGGTGATACAATCACCAAGAGTACAAATAGAATCCTAAATTACATAGATTATTTTCTAGTGCCACCAAACGCAATCTCACAAATGCAATTTACTAGAGGCCCCCAGTCTCTCACAAATATGATTACCAGATATTTCTCAGCTCTTAGAGAGAGTAGGGATGTCAACAAAAATGGTCAGGAAACCCCTCAAAACCGAGCACCCATTTATTTATAGAGGAGGGGTGAAACACTAGCTGTTTTCCTCAAAAGGTTTCTGCGGGACCTATCACGGAGTTGCTACCTGTGAGAACCCCCAATGGTCATTTTTCACAAACGTCGGTGTTTAAGCAATTGATCTGAAAATGCATTTACACTGACGGTTTGCAAGCTTCGCTGTGTGATAGTGTTTGTGACCAATTATACGCTCGAGATTTATTTTATATATAGACTCTGTAAAATATATAACAAATGTGAACGCTACAAAGACCAAACATCAAAATAATGCTTGCACTTTTAATGCTCGAACTACAGGATTCCGTAAGTTGTGGATGATAGAAATATAATCCAACAAGCGACGCTAGCATCAATCTCTCGTGTACATAAAAGCCAATCCACCCTAGGAAATACTATATAAAAAGAGTTTGCATAAGATGAACTCAAAACAAACCCTGGTTTAATCCGTAGGTAACAAAACAGCCACGTCATCAGCTGGATCAAGTTTTGAATTTGAAGCCATCTATCGTATTCCCAGTTGATGCTTCCAGTTAACCCTTTAATTTATTTGAGATGACGGAACAAGTCTTCTGGCCTTTTGCATCATGTGATGCATACAACTCCAATTAATCAATTTTACTGGTAGAATTTGAATGTCTTGGCTGATAAAATGATCTGCCGGAGCCCTCCTATCGGACCCAGAATCAACAGCAGCACTCCAATAACAATGCAGATCTGAAGAACGTGGGGGACAGATAAAAAATTAGAGGAGAATCTTATCAGAGGCATTTTATATTAAAGAAGGGAAGCTGTAGGTTTCTTAGTTCTTACCCAATTGATGGACCATGAAAGGCCGAACCGTTTGGGCTTGTAAACCTTGAGCCACATGATGCATGGAAGCTGGAAGAAACAAGCAAGAATTGGTGAGTTCTGAAGTTACATTTCTGGACTTGATTTTATATCTCAATGGTCATTGGGACTCGATCATATTGATCATTAAGACATTGCGAAAATTCAGAATGCAAACAATGTTGCAGAAAAAAATTGCTCAATCATGGATCTTTAGGAGCTTACAAAATAAGTTGTTGGTGCGAAGGCTAATCCACCAAAGAAACTGAGCAATCCACCAAAGAAGGGGAAACTGATGCCTACAAACATTGTGAACGCTGCACAGCAGTTGCACATACTTGTCAGTATTATTTATTACAACGTCAGTGCTCATTTGGTGAGCACATGATTTCTCAAAAAAAAAATGGTGAGTGCATCTTCAGTGTTCAATTCAGATAGAGCATTACCAACATAGACACTCCGGGCAATAAGACGGAGCTTCAGGCTTGGAGCAAACCGCAAGTTCTTTACCAGCACCGTCTCTATCATGTCGAACACCGGCATGGCATATACCTATGCCGACAACGGAGTTCAGTTCAGCTGAGAGACGATGATATCCATATGCAGTGTATGTACTGAGCTTGATCTTGTACCAGCGCGACATTGATGGAAAAGTGAATTGTACCTGGTAACTTCCAATGACATGGATGACGACAAACATGTTGGCGAGGGCAATGAGCCACTTAGGCTTGGAGAGCGTGATGAGGATGTTCTCGTCAACACCGCTGCCGAAGGCCCAGTACCCAACGAATGTGACAGGGAAGTAGCAGAGTGCAATGATGACGTAGGCGACGAAGGCACCCTTCCACATGGCCTTCTTAGATGGCTTCTCCGGCGTGGACGGGATGGTGGCCTGGATCTCCAGAACCACATTGTGCCCCGAATACGCAAACGCAACATCCCCTAGGCCACCGAGGAAGCCAAAGACCTTCCCCGTAGTCGTCGTCGCGCGCAGATTATAGTCCACGTTTGAGCCCTTCCCCTTGTCCAGCGATGCGCCCCACGCAATAGTGGAGTAACTAGCACAACACGTTTAGCAAGCACATGATGTCAACGTACCAGTTTTCAGATGTTTGCCGGACATGCAACAGTTGGTTTTTCAGAGATTTGCCGAACATGCAACAGTGGTTGGTTTCAGTATTACCTGAGAGACATGATGGCGGCAGCGAGGGAAACAGCGGAGATGGAGTTGAAGTTAGGGAGCTGGGAGAGGACGAAGTGGACGGAGGCGAAGATCATGATGAAGTACGAGAGCTTGATGTCGTTGCACTTGCCGTCGCAGATGACGTCGTGGAACTTCCTGAGGGACTGGCCGCCGGTGACCATGTAGATGATGTTGAGGCTCACCTCCACGGCGAGCTGCTGTGGCACGATGATCCAGAGGCCCAGCCGCTCGCCGAACACGTGCTGCCCGAGCTCGTGGTAGCGGTCGAACCGCTTCCCGGGCACCATCTCGTGCATCTCGACCATCTGCCATAGCGTGTACAGCGTGATGATCCATGATAGGATCATCACCACGATGCCGGGACCCCTGCAGTACGCATGCCGATCAAATAATTAAAACCATGTGGATCTCCCAGTATATAAGTTGCTTATTATCAGGTGACGAATATTAAGAGATTTATTATAAGGTGACTGACGTTAAGAGATTTGTATATCTATCTATCATGCATGTTAGTCTTGTAACTGTCACATCTGAACAAGACCGGGCCAACAGTGACACATTAGCACACATGCGACTACAAATAAAAAAGAACAAAAATAGGGGAGAGGCAAGTCAAGATGCCTCTAGCAGTCAACATAAGAGCCGGAAAGGGACAAATGACCCAACTTTAGATTTTTCTGGCACCAATCAGGGAAAAAAGTCTGGATTTTTTTCTTTTTTTCATCAATCTATTTACATCGATTGATTGAAGGCTAATCGATCAAAGTACGACCAGAACAAACAAACTAAAGTCACTTGATTAACATCCAACACAGACTGTTAAGGAACAGATTAAATTAAACTAATCGTTTGATGTGTCGTTCGCCGGGGATCGAAACTGGCATGTGAAAGGTAATATAAAAAAGTAGGCACGTACCAGCCAAGCTCGGACATGGCGTAGGGAAGGCCAAGCACGCCGGCGCCGACCATGGCGGTGACATTGTGGAAGGCGGAGTACCACCACTTGGCCTTTCTGGAGGAGTTGATAGGGAGCCAATCATCGATCGACTTCTCCTGCTTAGTCCTGTCGTCATCGTCCTGCTCCTGCATGTGGTGAGTTTACGCTGTTAACCCGGACGCCCAGTGGATGAACAGACCCCTATCATCAAAGATTTCGACGGTTTCCTTGGCGAGAGGGAGATAGAGAGAGAGAGAGGCAGATCGATCGAGAAGAAGGCACTGCACGTAATACGGACCTTTTGAGGAGAGTAGCTCTGGGGCGGTGCTTGCATCCCCATGGATGATGATAGCACAACTTCACCTTGAGCTATGGCAAGAGAGATCGATAGAGAGGCAGGCGGCGCAGGCAACAGAGGCTCTTTCCTCTGGCCTGTTTATATGCGGAGTAGCAGATCGCAAATGATCAAGTGGCGGCTCCGCAGTCAGCTCTGCACATGCGGTTGCCGAGAAAGACGACCCGCGTCGGGTCTCCGGATCCACACCAGTAGGGGAGTTTGTTGTAGCTGGTGGCAGCGCACACGGAAAGATCCTGGCTGACCATGTGTTGCGCACACCGCTAGATCCCTTCTCCCTCCTACCCGGCTTGGTCTGTTGGCCTCAAGACTCGAAGGTTTAGTTGACTATAAATTTTGTTCCCTCTCATTTTAATCCCTTTTATTATTCATAAATTGCCCAATAGGATAACTAAAATAGGGACTAATGGTTTAGTCTTTTTTTAAGAATGACACAGTACAACGTAAACATCCACAGCATGCAGGTACACTCACCCCTATAAATACATGTATACAAACACTACCCTTATGAGCACCTCCAAAGAACTGATCACCTCGAAAGTCACCATTGACGCCTCGTTATTGATGGGAACATTGCTTACCACTTAACGCATAATGTCGGAAAATCCTTTAAAAAATTCCAGAAAATGGTGCAAGCACTAGAATTTGAACCCTGGTAGACAGCGTCTCACTGGACCGTTTTACCATTGGACTAAAGCTAATTCACAAATGGATTAGTCCTTTAGTGTCTCCTATGGGTGACTAAAGGGGACCAAAAGGGGCCAAAAAGACAACCCTTGCCCCTCATTAATGGACTGTGGCATCGCGCGCTCCTCCTCCCGCTCACTGAACTCCGCCGCCACTGCGTCAGCCGCCGGTCGCCTTGTGCATGTGGTGGTGGTGCCCACCGCTGTCACCTCGCCGCTATATATGTTGGGAAGGAGCTGCCAAGGTGGGAGGAGGACATCACCGACAATGGCCAAAATCAGTAGGGGTGAATCCAAGATATTACCTTATTGGGGTCAAGACTACGTGACAAGATCAAACATGCATTGATTTTCTAAAGTAATTTGCATACATAAAAAGGATTTCTAGTGTTATTTTCAGCAAGTTATCAGGGTCAGCTGGCCGCGAAGGATATGTGTAGATTTGCCCCAGACTATCAGGGTTGGGGTAGGTCGCTAGATCCCCGTCAGAGGTACAAAAGGACACCGGGGTGGAGGAGGGAGCGCGTCGGTGGTAGGAAGAAAGTGCCAATTGTGTGGTCGTGGGCTCATGGTGGGAAAGGGGAAGAAGAAAGAATATTTTAGTTTTTCTTCAGCAGTTTTAATGTCCTTTAGTCCCTAGATCAAACATTTAAGGGACTAAAGCTTAGCCTCTAAACTAAACTTTAGTTCAAGGACAAATTGAACCAATCAGACCAACTATACAACTTCTGACTACATTATTAATTGTATTGTATTATTAAGTTTGTATCTCGTTGTTTGTTTGTCACTAGGAGCAAGTATAATAACGGGTTATAAGTAGCCTATATCTGTATGGTGATGATGGTGATGAGGAGGAGAAAAAAAGAACTGGTGGTAAATTTACAGCTCGCTTATATATTCATAAGAATCAAAAAAGTTTGTGAGAGAAATAAGTGAACCATAAATACGTTAATCATTATATGAGCTGGCTGATAGGCTGGCTGTAAGTTTACCTACAGTTAGCAGCGGGCTAATACTACATCCAGTAGCGGGCTATATTATTAGTCCTGCACTAAACAATGGTAGGAGTCCTAGTTTAGCGGTAGCAGTAACGTGCTTGTGTCTGGGTGTGTGTCACATCGTGTCACCTCAGCGCATTGTAGTATTTTGTTTTTATTTGGTAAAAATTGTCCAAACTTTGCGTAACTAGACTCAAAATGTTCGTCTCGTAAAGTACAACAAAACTGTGTAATTAGTTTTTAATTTTATCTATATTTAATACTCCATGCACGTACCGGCATTTTGATGTGACAGATGATAGAAATTCTACATAGTAAATTTTAGAGTGATTTTGGGGAACTAAACACAGCCTCTCGCCTAAAATTTGGAAACAGGGCAAGACACCTGTATGGTTCATGCGCCTTCTCGTTGGCGATGATAAGTCAAGTCAAACATGATGTGTCGTCCTAACTCGTCAGAAATTGCGTACTACGCGTGTCCTGTAGAAAAATGTGCCTCAACATTAGTCCTCTCGCTCAATCGTTTAATTTTCAACTCCAATCATGCACATACCTAGTACAGAGTATCTTGCTGGGTGCTGAAAGCAGCGAGAGAGGGCCGTGACCCAAGATTAATCTCCGTTTTTTACTTGTTGATGTATGTATGGATGTGGTGTCGAGACTTGCATCTGGTGACGAAGCCTGCCGCCATTGCCATCATGCCATGATCGAGACTTTGACTCTCGCCTTCGTCCTAGCTGGACCAGCACGTACGTACGGCACCACGAAGAAGGTTATTATATAGCGTACTGGTACTTTATAATACAATATAATAAAAGTTCCGTGGGACAAAAACTCGACCAAGAGAGACCCAAAAAGATACTCCATATTATACTAGTATATAGGTGAATTTGGCTGCATGTAAAGTAGCTGCACATGTCCTCTTGATCCGAACATCATGGACTTGAAATGGAACACATGTCATGCAGTGAAAGAAGCGACGGATATGCTGCCAAGGCCGGGACGGTGAATTTTTTTTTCATTTTTTGAATTTCGGGACGAATAGTCTAACACACTCAACGGAGCGGGGGGACGTTGACGACAATTCGTGCCCACCGGCGTCAAGTCGACCGGTGAGGCGGTGACTGCCGGGAAGAGCGAAGCTGCCAGTCCATGTCCTCCTGTCACCCTCCGTACTGAGCTCCGTCCAAACTAGGACCACGGCACCACAGTAGGAATTAATACATCGGTTTTTGGAGTGGTAAATGACCGGATTCCTGTGCTGTGACGACTTGTTTTATTTAGAATAGCAGAATATGCATGGCGACAATGGCACAGTGACAAGGATTCTTGAATCTTGGCTAGCCCACACAACAACAACAAGAAGAAAGAAGTATACAAGCAGACGACAGTCAATAAACTCTGCTGGATCCGATTTTCCACGGCGATCGTCGTCTGCGCTTTTGCCTCGGTCCTGACCGCTCACTGTCTACCTGTCCTGCTCCTATCGGATATGGAGTATGGTTCGCTGTCTCCACCAACGAGAACTACTCTGCGGCTATGCAGACACCGGACTAGAGCAAGAAAGAAACGCCTGCCAAGCAAGGAGGCTGCAAAGTCTACGGCCCGTGGCCATTTGACCCAAATGACCGGCGTCCCGACGAAAATTCTGATCGGAAAGGCATCGGCCGCGTCCACATGCAAGGTGAGATCAACGGTCCGCTCCGTGTCGACGACGACGACAATGGCATGGCAGGGCGAATCAGGCACCGCACCGTATCATCGTGATCGTGATGGTATCAAGATGCAGACAACGCACGCGTGTGAACAAGTTCCACGGAAGGATCTGTGCGTGCTGCGTGCAGATCAGGCGCCCATTGACCCATGTGGCTAGCATACCCGACTGAATAATACAAGTTCCTGAGATCGTGATGCAATCAGTGATACACATAGCAACTTCTAGGGATGGCTTGCTTTATTATCTTTTTTAAGTGAGCAAGCCCTGGCCCCCGCGTCGCCCCGCATGGACGACTCGATTGGGCAGCAGCCACGGTAGCCCGCCGCCAAACCTTCATCCTTCCCGTCACCGTTGTTGGAGGGGGCTGCCGGGAGGCCTGTGCGGCCTCCTAGGATGTAGGCAGCGAGGCCTTCGCCCAGGCATGTGAGATCCTCCGTGCGGAGCGGTAATCGACAATCGTGGCGTGATAACTGTTTGCGGAGGAGCGACAACGAAGGAATGGAGTGGCAGTAGCGGCGCAATGAAGGAGGAGTAGACTGCATGAGATGCGTCTTCCATTCGAAGCTGCGGCTCGCGATGTCGTGGACCTCGCTATTGACTTCGACGGGCGTAGCAACAATAGCGGCAACTCCAAGTAGCAGATCTAGTGCTCCTACCGATGGTGGTGGAGCTCCTGCTGCTAGTGGGGGTCCCTGCGACAACGCTCGTCTCCGGCAGTCAGTGTGCGGATTCATGGCCTGAGCGGCCAAATCCGACGCGGCTGATGAATCTGACGGTCGCGCGATGGCGACGCTGTCCATCATGCTTGGCAGCCGTGGGAAACTGACGTTCGCAGTGGACATCTCGTCAGTGGTGTCCAGTTTTCTGGATTTGAAAGTTGGCGGCCTTTGTGGTTGGATCTAGAAATGGACCACGTCGCTGGTGTATGGCGTAACAGCACGGCTCTTGGTGGGCAGTGGCAGTGGTCTCACTACCATGTTTTGACGGCGGTGACGCCTGTGGACGCCACTTTCCTCGCTGGAGGCGTCGTCTCGTCCTTCATGAGTAAAACATCCTCAAATTTTCCACGAAAGAAAAATTAACAGAACGAATAATAATGTGAAAATATAATCTATCATATTATTATACAACAGTTGATAGTCAAATTCATACATCGAAACTAGATAAGGGAGTACAATAATATGGCTTACATTATTTATTACATTGCCACATGGCGAAACATCAGAGTACAAACATCCAGAACAGCTGCGGAAGTAGGAGAGCATTCGCGGAAGGATCTTCATAACTATCTTGAGCGTAGGCACGAGACCTTCTAATCCAATGTCACTGTGAAGCAGGTAAATCTGCACACCGCCAGATGTGTGTTGGCCATGGTCAGCACCGATGAGCTTTAGTGGAAAGAGAAATAAAGGGATCTGGCGATCCTATAATTTGGTTGTGGTTTTCCTATATATGCAAGTAGTATTCAACCTTATAATATTAAATCAAGTTTTAACTCATTCCCAAACCGTCCACACATATCCAACCACCATCTATCTATCCCAGATCCATCACCACATCACCATCGCCATCGCCATCACCATCACCATCTAGACTCACTTTCATGTCGACCAGGCCAACTCCCGCTCGGCCCGTCTCAATGACCCACAGCCCACAACCTAGGGCTCACGCCAGGAAGTATCTCTCGGGGGAGGTAGAACACTCCTCTCACTAGTCCGGTGCAAGTAGAACACAGAAAAGGTCCATAGCCGACAAGTCAGCATATGTATCGAACGATCAACCATACACGCTACAAAGGTTTCACTAATCTAACAGATAGCCATCATTGATGCTCATGAACAGATTCCGAGCACCTACAGCCATAGAACGATGTCATCATATCTCTCAGCCCTGGGACACCCTTAGAGTGGCTGATACTGTGAAGAGTCTATCTCATGATCCCATTCCCGCAGAGCATCATGATCGTCTCGAAAGGGTGTGAGACTCACATGCTCCTACCTTTCTAACACACCTAGCGGTTCGGCCGTCTCCCCCAGTAGAGAGAGGGTGGAAAGCAAAGGATTCTTATGATTCGGTTACCAGCGCAACAGTTCCTAAGTGTGACCAAGCCAGGATATCTCCATCAGGGTTTATATTTAACATGCTACCACGGCACCTTCTTCCTATGTTCCACCCCTTAGAGGCTCACACCCGAGGATTCTCCATCTCGTTAGGGGGTGTACCGCCACAAGTAGCTAAATAGAGATGCCCAGGTTGCATCCTCGGCAAGACTCACTCCAAAAGCTTGTCGTAGATCCCAGCTCAATCGACTCAACCCTCACCCTACACCCGTTGATGCAAAATTATATCTGCAAACACACCGGGCTAATACCCACAATCGATATCCGAAGCGTGCCAGTCGATTTGACCTGTTAATCGACAAGGATGATAAATTTGAATAAGATCTGAACGAGACGATAGCGATACGCCCGGACGTCAAAGCTCAGAAAATATTCGATAACTGTTGAACAGATCAGACGAGACGACAGCGATACGCCCGAAAGTCAAAGCCTGAATCATGCTCGGTAGACGCGGAACCTGCAAGGTCACCGGAGATCAAGTTGATTCAGCCCGTCGATTCTTGAAAGAACTCGCTGAAAAAGAAAAGGTACTTGGCAAAGTCGCTGAAAAGTAAAGTACTGGTAAATGTAAATAAAAAGTAGATTTGTTTATTGATGCTTGGATATCCATTACAATGCCGTTCGGCATATATTTATACTCTGCTAAAAAGAATCCTAATTTAATACGTAAAGCTCAAAATATAGAAGAAATAAACTAATTCCTTATACGAACTCTATTTCTTGAAAAAGAAATAAAACTTGTATAGGAGTTGGACTTAAACTATAATACGAAAAATCATAAGCTTCGTGTCGCCGATCTTCTATCCGCTCCCGTCATGATGAAGTCATCTCCTTATCGGCACATCCCTGGCATCGGCAACAACCTTCTAGCCTTCCTGCCTATCTCATCGGCAATAGCTTTTTCTGTTTCATCGGCAACGATCCTCTATCAGCTTTTCAGCACCATCGGCAATAATCCAGATCAACATGCTCTTCATCAGCAACCATCTATCGGCAGGCCAGAAGCAATGCTGAAGAGCAACCACCCTTTTGCCAATTCAGTTTAGTATTCCGATCCTTATTGACACGTGCCAAAAAACGGTGTCAACACATGCCCCCTAATTTCGGAGTATAAAATACTTTATGCACCGAAATTTCCTCCAGGTCATGATTACCCAAACCGCTTGAATTTCTCCTCGAGGGTCATGCGCGTGGCAGTGGAAATCCTGTACCCACAGGCCCATATAATGCTTCCTCCACCGTGGCCCATTTTTCATCTGTGATTCAAACCCTAGCTTTTCTCTCTCCAGCGGCGACATCAACAGGAGATCCTTTGACGAACTCGATCGGTGACACTCTTGACGATGATTCTTAGCCTCCATTAGCATTCTCTGTTTTCTCCATCTTCGTTGCGGCCATGGCTATTCGCTTCGATGTCCCCAAGGTTATTCTTCTTCTTTTACCCGTCCTTTGACATTTTATTTCTCCTTCTCCGCGCAGTTCATGACTCTTCCTTATTCTCAATCTCTAATCTCAGGAACTTTGCAATAATCTTCTCATTCCAACACAACAGAATCACTTTATTTGCCTAGGCCCAATGGAAAATCCAGACCCAATCGACATCATAAACGCAGAAACCAATCGAATCCCCTTTAGAGCTTAGAATTTTGATTTGGGATTCTAGACTGATACCTTTCGATCCTGGCCGAAAACCACCAAGGGATGAAAAGACTGGTATTTGAGGGTCGCAAGGCCAATGGAGCTGTATTGGGCGGAACGTAGATTAGAATAGTGCATCAGACTATCTATTGCCGATATGGAGAGGAATGAGTCATTGTTAATCGCCGCCTCCTATTTTTGGTCTGATACTCTGAATGCCTTCATTTTCAAACATGGACTAGCTTCTCCAACCCTTACCGATGTGTATATGCTCACTGGCTTGGACATCTCATCTGCCGATGACAACGCACTGTTCTAGAGAAAACCTGAGCATCGGCTGACTACCAGGAACATTGGCGGCTGGACTAGTTATATCAGCGAGTATAAGAAATCCGGTTCAGTCGGTCACAGGGAGCATTCAGCTTTTTTGAACATATGGCTTGAGAAATTTATCTTCTGCGGCAGAACAGTTGGACCGACCAACATGCACCTTCCTGCAGTGGAGATGTTGGCTAGCGGCGTCAGACTCCCACTGGGCCGATACCTCCTTGGCTCAGTTTACCATCTCCTTCACCAAGTGTCACAAAGGTTGCTGCAAGGCAAATCCATCGGCAATCTGGGGGGCCCTTGGTGGTTCATCAATATGTGGTTGAACGCCCATATGCACAAGTATTTCCACATTGATCTGTTCGCCCAGCGATTCCCTCGAAGTCTTCCTGAAGATTATCAACTCGGGGAAGAAGAATCGGCAACACGCCCCTATCAACTTTGGAGAAGCACTGGCAGTATTACCAGGGGCGGAAGCAAACAGAGCTCAGATCGGTAATCTCTTCCATAGACTTTACATAGGCATCCCTTCTGAGCTTCGAGCCTGGGTTTCGTATGTTGATGAGGAAGCAAGATTCCCTCTTTCCTTTAACATTACCGATGAGGCTTTGAATAAAGATACCGATATTATTAGTGCAATAATCACCCCTCGCGCCATCCCGGTCAACATATTTGGAAGCGGGAGGAACATCAATCCCACATATGAGTTCTATTATCCATCGGTAGCAGCAAGACAACTAGCCATTGGACAACTGCCCATCAACCTCTGCTTTGCCGATGTGATTAAACCGAGAGAGACTATTGCGAACCGTATAGATTGGCACAAGATTGTTACTCTCCTTCCTGATGCTGATACATCTAATGTTGATCTGACCGATTGGGTACCGGCTTCCTTCATCACCGAGTCCTTCAAATTATGGTGGCAAGAATGGAAAGAGCAGCTATTCTTTGCATCTCCTCATCTTTACTGGAATCTCATTGATCCTGATCACGCCATCCCTGCCGATGCGGTAAGTCTGACCCTCTGCACTTCTTTCAACTCCCCTTTAATCCATCAGCAACTAGCCCCTTTTTAACAGGTCGATGACCCAGTTCCAACACTAAGTAAGAGCGGCAAGGTCATACGGCTGCAGCCGATCTCCCCAGTATCCATCATCGGCCATAAAGCTCCTTCGCTAGATGCTCTGATGGGCCATGGTCGTTCCAAGAAGAGCACCAAGTCGATCGCATCCTCGGCACAGACATCTCAGGTAATCACCTCACTTTCTTTTGCAGATGCTGATTGCTATGATTTACCGATTTCACATTTCAGGGCGCGAGTTCTACACCACTGGAATCTTCATCGGTAACTCGCCCTTCGTCTCCATCTGCAGCACCTTCGTCACCACACCTCGTCATCCTTGATGATTCTCCAGAGATATTCTTTATTTAAACCTTGATTATTGGATCGGCACTTTTACTCATCTGTCTTTCTTGCAGCACCAAGTAATTGCATCGGCAACCGTCCCAAGTGTACCGATTTCTCAGCCATCCATTGCCGATGCCCCCCAGCCATCCGATGCCGATATTTTACAACACAAGCGCAAGGCTTCATCAGGCGAAGAATCACAATCAAAGCGGGCAAGACTTACACCATCTCCAATTTCACCATCGGCATCCCCGCCTCGCCCGATATCGTCTGACGTACCTGTGCAGACTTCTCCATCGGCAACTGCTCTTCCATCGGCAATTGTACCCGTTCAAGGATCTTCATCGGCACCGGTATCACAGCAGCAACTGATCGAGGTACCAACACAGGCAACGCCATCGGCAATTGTACCTGAGGTTGCTTCTTCAAGCCAAAGGCGAGAGATTGCCTTGAAACAAGTAAGCTAACTCCCTTAGATAACCTTTAACACTTGGGTTCTTCTGCTAATGTCACTTTTTCTTTTTAGGAGCAAGATTCCCCAGACAGTCTATTTTCCTTTTCTATCAGTGGGATTGTTCCCGATGATGAAGAGCCCGAAGAAAGTTCTGCTCCAGCCCTTGAAGCTCTATCGTCTGAAACCAAATCAAAGCTGGAGACACTATTATCCTTACTGCAACAGGAGACTTCTTTGCTGATCCAGGACTCTGATTCCGTAAGAGCAACCTTTAAAGAAATTCGAGGCCATATTCCTGCCGATGTCGAGGAAGCACTCTTCCAGGCTGCACATCTGGAGAGTCGGTAGTTGCAGTATCAGAGGGCTGCCCAGCGGATTGTCGAAGAGCTACTCAGGCAAAACTCCAGGAGGACATGATGAAACACAAGCAATTTGCCGATGAGAAGCACAAAGACATCGGTAAACTAGAAGCTTCCCGTGCAGATATAGAAGATAAGATTGCTCAACTATCAGCAAGAAGAGAAGCCCTGCTAGCGGAGCTGAGACAGATTGAAGGAGCCTTGGACGCAGCAAATCAGGAGAAGGCCCAAATGCTCGAAGCTATCAAAACTCTCCAGCAAGAAAGGGACAACCAAGTCCTCAAGACGCTGGCGCTTAAGAAGAAGATCAAGTCAGTTGAAGGCAATGCTGATGAAGATGCAAAGACACTGGAGGAAGTCGATCAAATTCGCCTGCGTGCGATATCAACCATCCGTTCATTGTTGAACTTGTAAACCTTCTTCCTCATTGGCAAAGTGATGCATCGACAATTTGTAAAACTTTCACATTAACGTAGCACCAATACACTCTTTTTGGACAAGTACTTTATTCGTTTTCTTCATAAGCAAGTGCTCGTAATTTCATCGGCAATACGAAAATCATGTTGATATCTGCCGATAGGCCTTCATTTTTGCGCTTCGGTTGTCATACTTGAGTTTTTGCTCCACGGGAATTTTCCTCTTTATGCTCGCGCTGCAATTTTCTCTTCTGAGTCTTTGTTAGACCTACAGGGCACCACTGAGGAAGCTTCATTTTCCAGACGGGCTGATAAATTTTTGCACTTGAACCTGGGCAATTTATATTGGGATCTCTACAAAGAATCGTCTCATCAGGAACTCTTGCATTGGCCATCTCCTCGAGCTCCTCTTGATTCATCGGCAAATAGTCCTCATGCTTGCCCAGCCTTTCATGCACACTGGTTCTGCCCCCCAGCCGATCATGTATCTAGGCCCTCTCTCTGATTGGCTTACCGATGTATCTGCTCCGATCACCATAGCACGGTCTTCTTTCTGCCCGATCGGCTTGATCATAACCATTGCATTCGGGACAGTTATCAACAGTAGGCAATTTAATGCCTCCTTCCCAGCAGTAGATGAAGAACAGGCATCTCCAATGATCTTTGTGCCGATGCCACGCTTCCCGACGCAACTCCTTTTGCCGATGTCGATAGCGATCACCTGAAATTCTGTACGGAGTTTCCCTAGGAGGTCTTCTGGAAGTACTGCTTTCTTCAACTCTCTCCTTCCCTTTCAAGTCATCGGCAGTTGCTTGATTTCTAGGATCCACTGATGCTCTCCTCTTAGCGCTTACCGATGTTAACACTTCTGTCTTGTTTACAGCCTCCACTATGTTTGCTGGGAAAGGATGTTCATCAATCTTCATCGGCCTTTGAGCTTTAGAGTTGTCAAACTTGATCCTCCCAGATTCAATTGCCGATTGCAACTGCTGTCTGAAAACCTTGCAGTCATTGGTACTATGCGAGGTTGCATTATAAAACTTGCAGTACATCATCTTCTTCAGCTCATCTGCCAATGGAATCACATGATTGGGTGACAGCTTGATTTGGCCCTCTTGAAGTAGCAGATCAAATATTTTATCGGCCTTTGTGACATCAAACGTGAATTTCTCTGGCTCTTTCTGACCAAAGGGACAAGACATAGGCTTCTTACCCTTTACCCACTCAGCCAGGCCGATAGTTGGTTCTTCATCTAAATCTGATTCCTCTGCCTCTTCTACAAAGGACACCTTCTTGTTCCAGCTCTTTCTATGTTCTGGAGCTTGAGCACTTTGATCAGAGATCCTCTGCACAATATGGCTTAAGCTTTCAAACTCCTGAGAATCGTATTTGTCCCTGAGATGTGGCAATAAACCCTGGAAAGCCAAACCAACTAACTGGCGATCATCAAGCACTAGACTGTAGCACCTGTTCTTCATGTCTCGTACCCTTTGCACAAAACCTTTTACCGATTCATCGCTTCGCTGTCTCAATTTCATCAAATCGGTAAGCTTCTTTTCATGGACACGAGCAAAGAAGTATTTATGGAATTGTCTTTCTAGATTGGCCCAAGTAAGAATAGAGTTCGGTGGCAATGATATAAACCACACGAATGCTGATCTAGACAAAGAGGACGAGAATAAACGGATCCTCAGCTCATCCCTGTTCGCTGCTTCCCCACACTGGATGATGAATCGGTTGATGTGCTCCATCGTTGATGTATCATCTTGTCCAGAAAACTTGGTGAAATCTGGCACCTTGTACCGATTCGGGAAAGGAATCGAGTCATAAGCTGAAGGATACGGAGTTCGATAAGAGTAAGTATTGATCTTGGGATAAATCCCAAATTGCTCTTTCATCACTTCTGCAATCTTATCGGTTAAGAGTGCATCCTGATCTTGCCGATGCACTGGCTGAATCTCCACTGGAGGCGTTGGCTAATATGCTTCTACATACCCCTGTGGCATTTGGCTTGGAGGAATCGGCATATTCATGGCACCAATCTGTGGAGTAAAGTTCATCGGCTGTTTTGCCGATGCTTGATCTTGGACAGCTGCCTGTGGACTATACTGCTGAGTCCCCATTGCCTGGTAACTTGGTTGAGTAGCAGATTGCTGAACTGGTGCTTGCCCTGACCAATTAAGATTATAACTCATCAGCACCTGACTTGCCGATGGCTGATAGCTTGCGGACAATTGATGCTCTTGTACGGGTGGATGATAGCCAGCATAATTGCCCTGGATTGTAGATAACCCAGATATGAATGGTACTACAGGCTGTTCTACAGTGGAAGCTCTCTGTTGAACTAGTGGAGGATTAGTCAATGGATTCGCATAAGATATCTGTTGCGGAGGCGCGTAGAATCCCATTGACAATGGCTGTATAGCAGGAGGTGCAGTAGAATAATGCGGCACTTGAGCCATCGGCCGAATTGGAGTAGCCGATGTCATTGGACCCTTCTCTGCTACATTATGCACTTGAGGCAGTCCAGATTTGGCAGTAGATGGACCTGGAGGCATACTGTATCCCTACCAATTAGCAGCAGTTTGACTGTGTTGACCTGAAGGACCTGATATTGCCGATGCCGATAGATCTGTGCTCAACTGAGTACTAGGCCTCTCCTAAGATGTTAGATCTGATCCTATCGGCGTGGCTTCAATGATAGATGGTCCTGATATAACTGGAGGAGTAGGTGCTTCCATACTCACAACGGCTGGAGTTGCCGATGGAGTACTGATAGATGCCGATCCCGGCTGATGATATGCCGGTCCGACGTAACCTGGTGCTTGTCCTTCTCTTAATGTTTGCACAACAGCATTGTAAACAGTGTTGGACAGCACGGTGGAGTGGCTGATCAAAGCTTGATTTAATGCAGAATTAACCATCTCCTGTAATTTACCAGGGTTGGAGTCAAAGGTTACCTGCCGAGGCAACGGCAGATCTTGCTTCTGGATGACTTCTCCGCCCCTATTCATGCTGAAAGACTTCAAGCAGAGCTGCCTGTAATCCTCCATAGCTTTTTCCATGGCTAGCTTCTGATCCTCCTTGAGATCTGACTCTGATATCTGGATGATGTTCTCTGGATTGATATCAGTAGGATTCTTCATGATGGATCTATTGACTTGGTCCCACCGGGCGTGCCAAAAGATGTGTTGACTTGGTCCCACCGGGCGTGCTAAAAGATATGTTGACTTGGTCCCACCGGGCGTGCCAAAAGATGTGTTGATGCAAAATTATATCTGCAAACACACCGAGCTAATACCCACAATCGATATCCGAAGCGTGCCAGTCGATTTGACCTATTAATCGACAAGGATGATAAATTTGAATAAGATCTGAACGAGACGATAGCGATACGCCCGGACGTCAAAGCTCAGAAAATATTCGATAACTGTTGAACAGATCAGACGAGACGACAGCGATACGCCCGGAAGTCAATGCCTGAATCGTGCTCGGTAGACGCGGAACCTGCAAGGTCGCCGGAGATCAAGTTGATGCAGCCCGTCGATTCTTGAAAGAACTCGTTGAAAAAGAAAAGGTACTTGGCGAAGTCACCAAAAAGTAAAGTACTGGTAAAGGTAAATAAAAAGTAGATTTGTTTATTGATGCTTGGATATCCATTACAATGCCCTTCGGCATATATTTATACTCTGCTAAAAAGAATCCTAATTTAATATGTAAAGCTCAAAATATAGAAGAAATAAACTAATTCCTTATACGAACTCTATTTCTTGAAAAAGAAATAAAACTTGTATAGGAGTTGGACTTAAACTACAATACGAAAAATCATAAGCTTCGTGTCGCCGATCTTCTATCCGCTCCCGTCATGATGAAGTCATCTCCTTATCGGCACATCCCTGGCATCGGCAACAACCTTCTAGCCTTCCTGCCTATCTCATCGGCAATAGCTTTTTCTGTTTCATCGGCAACGATCCTCTATCAGCTTTTCAGCACCATCGGCAATAATCCAGATCAACATGCTCTTCATTGGCAACCATCTATCGGCAGGCCATAAGCAATGCTGAAGAGCAACCACCCTTTTGCCGATTCAGTTTAGTCTTCTGATCCTTATTGGCACGTGCCAAAAAACGGTGTCAACAACACCCTTCCGTACAATTCCACTCCATACCCAGATACACATCATCAGCTCACCAAGTCCATCAAGACCAACACATCCATCGAGCCTGGCGTCCCAGCTAAACCCTCCCAGGGGTTCATCACATTGCATAAAATGTAAGCGAGTGAAGTATATATCTATATAGCCATAATAGCATATAAGCGGGTGTCTAGCCTAACAGTGGGTGAACGGGGTGGAAGGTTATGACAAGGCAGGGGTCAACAAGCAATATTTCTACCATGCAATCCTATCACAGGTGTAAGCATCGCATAAAAGTAAAGCACTAGCAATTCTAGATATTAACCATGTCTAATAGGATTCCTAAGAGAAGATGTTGCCATGACACCTGTGCTATCGAGGTAGTAGTGGTACGAGTCTTCTTCCATTAGCATAGTTGTTCAGCGGGATCTCCTCCCTGGTGTCAGTAGCCTCCTCCCTCGGATTGCTCCTCGTTCGACTCTGAAATTGAGACGTAATAGTCGTGTTAGCGACTCCTATAGAATAGCATAAAGAACGAATGAACAACAAAAAGATCCAAATGCACTTAAACGTTAGCTCATGACATAGAGCCTAATTTATAGAAAATTTGGATACTTGGATCATAATTTTCGGAGTTCATATGAATTAGTTATGAATTTTTAAAGTTTAATATATATTCTAAAAAAGGTAAAAGGCTGTATTAAAATGGTGCTGACATGTGGCAGCACGTGACTGGGCCACGTGTCACTCACGGGTCCAACAGAAATGATGTGGAGGCAGACATGGATGATGACGTCATGCTGACGTCAGCACAGATAAGTGGGACCAGGGTGACATCACGCTGATGTAAGCGTTGATCAAGTCAACAGTCAAACAGGCCAAGAATGGGCCTAAGCAGGCCTGAACAGGGCCGGATATGGGCTTGTGGGGGCCATTCTATGCCGGGCTCAGCCCCCACATGTCATTCTGAGGTGCTGCCACATCGTTCGTCCAGATCTCAAATGGGATGTGTCCACGGTCCTTGGTTCACGGTGCACCGGTGCACGTGGGGTCCACCGTCAGCTTCTTTGGTCCACGTGAACCACGCCCTCAGTGATGCATCAGGTGGAATGGTTCACAGATTCTCGGTTCACGGTACACCAGCTTCAGCAGGGTCCACTTGAAGGGGTGCTGGTTCACATGGACCAAGTCCATCTATTCTGCTCCAGTCACAAACTTTTCCCCAACCTCCACCTCCGCCGTGACGGACTTGGCCGCCGATGGCGAGGTCATCCAATTCTACTCAGAAGTGGGCCATGGGTGAAATTGTCCGGTGCCTTAGCACCGCGGTAGCTTGGTGAGTAGATCACGGGCATCTAGGGATCCTCCAGGGCTATGGTGGCGGCTGGCCATGATGGCGGCGGTCCGCCGGCGATGGCGTGGTCATGCGTCAAGCGCAGGGGTGACTTACGAGTCCAATTAATGAGCACAATAGCTCCGTGGTGCCATGGCGGCTCTGGCAAGCCTCTCACGGCGGCTCGGGGAGGTCCCGAGCGTGCCGACCGCAGCGACAGCAACTCTGTCGTGGCGGCGAACGACGGTGAGAGGCGTGGAGCCCTAATCGAACCCCGATAATGGCTCACACATCCAATTGGGGTCACATGTTGTCCATAGGGCCTGCCGACGATGACAAAAAGAATCTGCGGCACTCAACCACAGCGATGGCTCACGGCGGCTCCGGTGAGCACGACAACGCTCAGCACGGACATCACAACGGGGTCCAAGGGCTTCATCAACCCGGTCGCTAGATGTAGTGATCCAAGGTGGAGCTCGATGGCATGGTATCATCCTACGAGGCGGCTGGAGTCGGGCATGGCAGCCACACCACGACGGTGCTCTGGCACGAGCTCCGCAGCGGCAAGGTCCTAGCTGGCAAGTCCTGGGAATCATCTCCTAGCACAAACATGCACATGGGATGTGCCATGTCAAGGTGGCCTCAGATCTAGGCTTGGTGGCGTCCATGGTCCAACAGCTTTGCTGCTATGGCAGCTCGCCATGGCTGGCATGGCCACAGCGGCGACATGGTGGTCAAAACCGAGTAGGCATCCTCCTGACACCGTGGAACTGAGGGGCTTGGCTAGGCGTGTGCACAATGTGTGTGCGTGTGTGTCCGTGAGGCCAGAGATGGCCTTGGCCTACGTGCTCTAGTATGGTGTGCCATGGCCATGAAGCATAGGCAAGGTTTGGAAGGCGGCGATCTTGGGTGTGCTCACCGACGTGGTTGTGGTAGGAGGCACGGTACAACTTGTCGGGGAGGCGAGGTAGCAGCCGAGGTAGTGGTTCGCTGGTCCTGCTCCTCCCCAATGCATCCAAGCTCCTCGGCAGCTCCCCCTTCTCCAAGTCCAACGGCGTTGGCTCCCTTCTTCCCCGCCTTCTTCTCCTCTTCTCGTAGTTCTCCTTCTTTGGCTAAACGTAGTTCCGTCGCGATGTAGCGGCGGTGTAGGCGAAGGCGAGCTTGAGCTAGTAGTTCGGCGGTAGCAGGAACTCTGGTGAGATACTCTTTCTATCTGGTGGTTGCTTCTCCGCTCCTCCTTGCTTGAACACGTGCGACATGGCTCGGCGTGGTCACCTCCTTCCGCCGAGCTCCGTCTACGTGGTGGTCCTTGCAGCTCCAGCTCTGGTTCTTCTTCTTCACCAGTGATGTGCGGTGGTGGAAACTCCTTCATCAGCCTCCTCTGCAACTCCATCTCCTCCTTTTCTCTTTTCTTCCCTCGCTCTCTCGCTATCTGCTTGGTGTGGTTAAGCTGGTGCCTCAAGGTAGCAACGGCTAAGTTGGGAATCCTAGAACCCAGGGTTCCTCTTATATAGCTGAGCAACCATGGCATCCGGCAGCGGATGGTGATCAAGGCCTCGACGTGATCACGTGGCCAAGAAGTGCTCTGGGAGTCACTGTCGAGAGTGGCTAGGTCCCGGTTGCCAATGAGAGGTGCCAGGTTTCCTTGGCGGCCAAGGAGTGGGAGACAGTGGGGAAAAGCAGGCGCGCGGCATGGCATGTGTGTGTGTGTCGGGTATCTGGATCAGAGATACCCAAATCCATCGATTAAAGTAGCTAATCCTCGAGGGATCCGTGGCCCGAGACCCACAAAACACTATCACCAAAAGGCCTAACAAACGGCCCGCACCAAACCAGGCCCACTCACATATCCTTGCCTCGCCTGCTAGAACCCCCCGAGTGATGGAAGTCCACCGAGCGGACGACCCCGCCCTCAATTGACAGAGCTCCCCTCCAGCAAACGACCCCCCGTCGACCAGCCGCGACCCCCGCGACTCACCTACTCCCTGTACGGAGGACCCAGGGCATTTAATGCCTCAACCACCATGCCTGAATGCAATGGCTATAGCTGCGTGCACAAGGATCAGGTACAGAGGTCAAATCTTCTTTTACTACCCATCCCCGAGAACGTGGTGATTTAACCGGCGCTATCATTCCATACCGGCACTATTGCACCATGCCTGGCATTGTACCTCATTCGAGGCCCCCTCGAAACACAACACGACAACACTTAGCAATCAGGTTTCTCGAAGCTCGACCTTATCCATAGGGACTCGACCCCCTCGGCGACCCCTCGACTTCACTACCGATGCTTCCGGTCAAAATTCCAACAACTCCCAGACGTCTCTACAGGGATCCTCATGCCCACAACACGGACCGTGGTCTTCCAATGCCCATCATCGACATCGCCGTGATGCACCCAAAGGACGGAGGCCATGCCCGAAGCATGCCTCTATAGAAACCACGATGAGATCAGTACCATCCCCTCGACATCACTAGCTACGCCAGCCCTACCAGGGTTAGAACTTAGGGTTTCCTTCTGTACCCCCTGTGCCTCCTCTTGGCCTATCAAAGGGGACGCCAGGGCTAGTTTCAGGGAGAAAAAGAGACAATGACTCAAACACACACCCACGCATCCAAGCGCCCAAGTCCTCAAGCATAGAGCTAGTTCTCTAGACTTAGGTCCTCGGCCTCACCCTCATTCTCACTCATTTGCTTGTAATACCCCCTGTACAAGCACTTCGGTGCGAAAGCAATACAAGAACTCCTCCGCCCGCTGGACGTAGGGCCTTCTTTTGCCCGAACCAGGATAAACCTTGTGTCTCACTTTTGCATCACCATCTGGTTAGGGAGCACGCAGCATTATTACTCGTTGGTTCCCTGTCCACAGCATGGAACACCGACAGTATGCGCGCGTGTGGGCAGGTTCTCGCTGTGGGTCTCTTGTGGTCGAGGCTGTGTCGGGCCAGTTGGCAGTGAAAGGACAGGTCGTTGGCCACTTTTTTGCTACACGGGGGAGGCAAGATATGGTGATGCCGGCGGTCGTGGGTGCTCTGCTTCCACACGAAACAGAGAAGCCGAGGGACCAAGGATATGACAGGCGGGTTTGTCTATGTCTATGAGGAAGCGAACAGAAGCACATGGCGTGCTATGGTGCATCACGGGCCGCACCTGGTCTTGTTGGGCCGGTGGATTGGTTGCGAACGTGGACTAGCCTGCCTAGAGGGTGAATGCGGGAGAGGCAAGGCAGGCCGATAGGGCCAAACCGGTCTACAGTTTGGGCCGGTTCCAGGCTTCCTTCCTTTCTCCTTTTCTTTCCATTTTCTTATTTCTTACTATTTGTATTTGGTACATACATATACATGTAAGCCATAAGTGTGGTATGTGGCACGTTGCAAATAGTTCCATGGTGGTCATATAAGGTCATAGGACATGTTAGGGTATCATTCCCATAATAACATATTTATTTGTTATATAAATAAATATCTGTTGGTCTTTTACTAATCATCACATAAATCTAAAGAAGGACCAAATCACATGGTTGAATTAAAATGCAATATGGATATATTCTGTGTGACAAAATGAGTAAAAGGTAAGGAGATGTGTTACATGTGCAAGGTCATGATAAGGATACATGTGTTTTATTTAAGATGCTAATCACATGTGGCTTAAGAAATATATTAAGACACATGTGATGGAGTTACAATGCAATGCTTGGTATGAGAAGCAACAAACATGGGTTTATTTTCAAAAAATTTTGTTGGTTGCATTTTTCAGTGTTTGTAATTTTTAGGGTTGTTACAATCCTACCCCCTTATCAGAATCTCATCCTCGAGATTTAAGGAGAGTAGTACTGCTCGAAGTGATAAGGTGTGATCTACTCCAAGTCTGGCTTCTTGTTCATCGTAGCTTGATGTAGTGGCTCCATTGAATTGTAAGAGTGTGCGGTATTTTCTGATTGTCTTCGTCTCGAGTCTTGATTGAGTACGAGCAGGGTTAGCATTGGTGTGGGTGTCCCACGAAGGTTCCAACAAGTGACATTCTGACTTTAGTTGAGTGGTCGCAGTTGTAGGGGGTCTAACATATGGTTAGCAGGTGGGGAGAATATAGATCAGGTCTTCCTGATTAGAAGGGTGTGCATTAGAAGCTAGGTTTCAATCCTAGGATCTGTGGGTTATGGGCCCACCATGCTTCCGCTGCGCTACTCTGATCGGGGTAGTCGCCTACTCCTTTTCAATTGAGCGACGTCTTGGAAGTATCGGCATTGTGTTGTTGTAGAGTCTTGCATTCTAGGTCAGTAGCTCTTGCTTCATTGGAATGGGGATTTCTGCTCTTTCATAGCTTAGCTCTTGGTCGGGTTTATGACTATTTCCTTTAGCATTGAATTTTGAATCCAGCAGGGAAAGATGGCCTATTTAAGCTAGCTTTCTAAACTTGGCTAGGACCGTCATGTCAATACTTCACCATTGTTAGCCTCTGTTTTCTCTTATGTCCTCGGAGAAGTATTTGGTGTGACACAGTCATTCTAGCAGGTCGGTTATCCCTTGGTTTGGGGTACCAAATCCAAATGGTCGTGTCGTGCAGATGACTTCTCAAGGAATTATTAGAATGTTGGTCTTGTAAAATCCAATCTAGTGTAGACCTGGAGGGGTTACCCATGCTATCAGATCTTAATAGGTGGAATCATCGAATGAGGATTCATTCTAGTGTAAGAATAGTTACTTTTATGTTCCAAGGTTCTTGGGAGTTATCCAAAAGTGAGTTGTTCCAAAGGAAGTTCCCATGCGTATTTAAGTAATAGCATAAGTTCTTGTGCAACTAGGTGGACATGTATAAACATGATGCATTAGGCATACTTGTATCAAAAACTTGATGCATGTATGTTATGTACCTTTCACCACATTGGGGGTATTCCTGATTGATAATCCTCGACGGATAGCTCTACGAACGTTGCGATCTTCTATTCCTTCAACTAGCTTCATGGTGTCAATGTAGGAGGCATCCATCAGATAAGGGCATTCAATAAGCTTGTGACCTTCTTCGGAGCATCCATGGCAGATGATTTGTGCATTGCCTCGGGCTATAGCAGGCTTCTCCATGTTTGAAACATTCTTGGCAGTCTGTTGGTTGAGTCGCCAATGTGCTGTTCTACGAGCACTATGGTTCTTGGTGTCCTGAACTTGCTGGGTGGTCTTCTCGGTGGAACCTTAATTCGGCTTGATTCGAATCTCAGCTAGTGTAGTGCTACAACTCTTTGGGCTGTTGATAACTTTGTGTCCTGTTTGGCCACAACCAAAATAGGTGCTCCTTTCACCACTTGGGGTCGACCTGGGTTCCTTCACTTCACGACTTTTATCTTTCGGAGTTTGTTTGAGGACTGGAGCTAGGATAGTCATCTTTTAGGGCATTTGACAGCCTTGTGACCCGGTTGATCACAATAGTAGCAGTTGTGGGATGTTCCGCCCATGGTAGCAGGTACAGTGGTGTTCTGTAGGTCCTATTCCTTGTCATGGCGATTCTGTAGAGATCTGTTTGCCTCAAGACGGGGATACTTCGTGGTGTTGATACCTCCTTCTTGGTCTTGAATTGGTGTAACTGCATGACTTGGATGGGGAGGTGTAGGGGCTTTCACACATGATTTCAGAGTTGTTGAACTGAGGGTTGATTCTTTGCGTTGGTGCTTCTTCTTGCTTCTATAGCTTTCTTCATACTCCTGGAGGTCTCTTTCTGCTTCTTTAGCCTTGTTGACCACTTCAATGGTGTGATAGGTGCCTCCAATCAGAGCAAGCTGGATCAAAATATCCAAGCCTTTTCAGAAGTATTACATCGTCTCTTCCTCAAAGCCATGTATGCTGGGGCATATCGCAACATGCGATAGAAATGAATGTTGTACTCATGAACGTCCTCAGAGTCTTGCTTTATGTTGCGAAGTTCTTCTATCGTGGCAACAAGTGCATTGCTTGGCACATGATACTTGTAAAAGGCTTCGATGAATTCCTTCCATGAGAAGTGGGCGTGATCTTGGTGAGAGTTGTAGAAATTGTTCCACCATACACGTGTTGTGCCTGTGAGGTGCTGGATTACAATCTTAACACATTCTCCCTTAGTGTAGGTGGTTGAGTCTAGCTTTTCTACTATATCATGCATCCAATCCATGACGGTGATAGGGTTCCCATCAGATCCGTCAAAGGTAGGAAGCTTCAGCAAAAAGGGGTGCTTTTGCATATGCTGCAGTTTCTTTGCCATAGTCTCTAGTAGTTGGGTCTGTTGAGTCAAGACCTCAGTTAAAAGATGTGGAGGCGGAGTAAGACATCCTTCAGTAGGGGTTCCATTGGGTAACGAAGCGTGAGGCTCCTTCATCTCAAGATTGAGTCCCTTGGTTGTCATGTGTTTTCCCTTGATCACTGTCCATAGCAGCTCTAGGTGAGAACGTGGATTGGACACCCTGTGCATGATTCATAGAGGTTATGGACCAAGTGCAAGTGACATGTATTATTAGCAATTTAATATAATTGCTTAGATAGTATATTCAATTTAAAAGCATTTGATCTATCCAACACTCAAACAAGGAAGCATCAAAATCCATAAAAGGATAAGATCCAAGCATTCATTACATCAAGTTTGTTACATGGTGATGTCTCCAGTTGTTACACTAGAAGACTCATGAGAATTTACGCACTACGCACAGGTAGGCTTTAGAAGGGGATGATCTACTCTACTTCTCAAGTGAGTCACGTCATGTAGGCCATACAAGTTCCTCATCAGCTCAGTTGTAACTGCATCTTCTATAGATCACTTCTAGGGGTCGATCTGGGTTCCATGATGGGGTAGAAGGGAAAACCATTCATCTTAGTTGTTGAGTGTCAATCACATACAACCTCTCTACATGCTTTCGAGCCACTTCCCATTCTGGAGTAGGTTCTATTTTAGGCACAAAGCAGGCATCCATATTGAGCTTGGGAGGCTCCATCACAAATGTCTCAATGTGGGGTTCTTGTGGGGATGGTCAGGTAGCTACAACTACATCTTCTGATATTCTTAGACATGACGAGCATCAGATTTCTTCCACTTCTTGTAGAGCTTCTTCACCACCTCATGTATGTATATAGAAACCTTCATGTATGTTGCCAGGTGAGCCATATTGGACCAACTCCTCTTCTTCATCTTAGATATCTCCTCTTCCTAAGATTTTTCCTTGATCCTCTAGCATAGAGACAAGATGTCTGTAGAGGCACTTGTCACGCTCCAACACTTGAATGAGCATATCTTGAACAAGTAAGTGCCTTCCGGCAACCCTGAGCATTTCATTGTATTCATTGGCCTAGGTATCCCTGTCCTTGATCCATTGTTCCATTTTGTTCTTCGAGGGGTCAAGGGCACGAGGCAGCAGGCGGTATGGTCCGATCTCGAGGACTCGTAGGTGTCACATCACAAGCTGAAGGGTGGAGCGTGCTGCAAGCTATGCGGCATAGGTGATGGTACTGTCCATCTCACAGATGGTGAGGGGCTTCAGCTCGGGCACTTCTTCGTAGGCAAGGATCTGGATCATCACATAGTAGCTGTTCTTTGGTACGTCAGGTCCAATCTCCCTATGGCAAGTCGCAGCAATTCTCCTTTGGGATGCCAGGTAGCTCAAGTATCTCTTGCAGGGCTTGAGCGTACTCATCCTGGAAATCCTTGGAGAAGGGACCATGCTCATATTTCTTCATCTGCATTCACATCCAAGAAGTAGAGTTGGATCTTTGGGTATGAAGGCAAGTCTTGGCATAAAGGAGTATGCATGAACAATCCCGTATTTGTAGGGGTCTTTGTCATGTTCTAGCTCTGGTCTTGAGATCATTCTGTATGAGCAGAAAGGTTATCCAACATTTATCCCATTGCCCTAGGGCACTTTTGAGGCATCGAGGGTGCACCTAGACGACAGGGGTCATGCTCGAGGAGTTCGTGCACATCTTGCATCACAAGTCAGAGGGTAGCGGGGGTGGCGAGTTGTATGATAGTAGAAGCTATTTCTTCCATCTCATGAATGATGTAGCATTCCTTCACAGGGAAGATTCTATAGGGTCACCTTAAAGCAGATCTTCGCTCCTCTAGGCACTACCCTATTGTGGCACGTCTATTAATACTTTCCTTCCAAAATATCTCTTTAGATCTTCTCGTAGGACTAGGGTGTATCCATCTTGGTGCTTGACAAAGAAAAAGGGGTACACTCCCGAAGGTAACCACCTTCGCTTGGTCCAAGAAAGGGATAGTAGGTCAATTATGAGAGACAAGCCACGCACAAAATTGTGTAAGGTCCAAGAAAGGGCTGGTTCAACCTATTCTAACGTCCAAACCTATGGGTCTCTTCCTAGGGTCAAGCATGACTCTGATACCAACTGAAACATCCTCAAATTTTCCATGAAGGAAAAATTCACAGAACCAATAATAAAGTGAAAATATAATCTATCACATTATTATACAATAGTTGATAATCAAATCCATACATTGAAACTAGATAAGGGAGTACAAGAATAGGGCTTACATTATTTATTACATTGCCACATGGTGAAACATTAGAGTACAAACATCTAGAACAACTGTGGAAGTAGGAGAGCATTCACGGAAGGATCTTCATAACCATCTTGAGCGTAGGCACGAGACCTTCTAATCCAACATCACTGTGAAGCAGGTAAATCTGCACACCCCCAGATGTCTGTAGGCCATGGTCAGTATCGATGAGCTTTAGTGGAAAGAGAAATAAAGGGATCTGGCAATCCTATAAACTGGCTGTGGTTTTCCTATGCATACAAGTAGTAATCAAGTTTATAATATTAAATCAAGTTTTAACTCATTCCAAAACCGTCCACACACATCCAACCACCATCCCATCCATTCTGGATCCATCACCACATCACCATCGCCATCACTATCACCATCACCATCACCATCCAGACTCACTCTTATGTCGACCAGGCCAACTCCCGCTCGGCTCGTCTCAACGGCCTGCAGCCCACAACCTAGGGCTCACGGCCAGAAGTATCTCTCGGGGAGGTAGAACACTCCTCTCACTAGTTCGGTGCAAGTAGAACATAACAAAGGTCCATAACCAACAAGTCGGCATATGTATCAATCGATCAACCATACACTCTGTAGAGGTTTCACTAATCCACCAAATATCCATCATCGATGCTCATGAACATCTAGGTAGATTCCGGGTGCCTACAACCATAGAACAATGCCATCCTACCTCTCAGCCTTGGGACACCCTTAGAGTGGCTGATACTGTGAAGAGTCTATCTCATGATCCCATTCTCGTAGAGCATCATGATTGTCTCAAAAGAGTGTGAGACTCATATGCTCCTACCTTTCTAACACACGCTCGCCTGATAGTAATGGCATCGATCTATCGAGCGGTTCGGCCATCTCCCCCTACTAGAGAGCAGGTGGAAAGCAAAGGATTCCTATGATCTAGTTACCAGCGCAATAGTTCCTAAATGTGATCAAGCCAGGATATCTCCATCAGGGTTTATCTTTAACGTGCTACCACAGCACCTTCTTCCTAGGTTCCACCCCTTAGAGGCTCACACCCGAGGATTCTCCATCTTGTCAGGGGGCGTACCCGCCACAAGTAGCTAAATAGAGATGCCCAGGTTGCATCCTCGGCAAGACTCACTCTAAAAGCTCATCGTAGATCCCAGCTCGATCGACTCAACCCTCACCCTACGCCCTTCCGTACAATTCCACTCCATACCGAGATACACATCATCAGCTCACCAAGTCCATCAAGACCAACACATCCATCGAGCCTGGCATCCCAGCCAAACCCTCCCAGGGGTTCATCACATCGCATCAAAATGTAAGCAAGTGAAGTATATATCTATATAGCCACAATAGCATATAAGTGGGTGTCTAGCCTAACAGCGGGTGAGCGGGGTGGAAGGTTACGACAAGTCAAGGATCAACAAGCAATATTTCTACCATGCAATCCAATCACAGGTGTAAGCATTGCATAAAAGTAAAGCATTAGCAATTCTAGATATTAGCCATGTCTAATAGGATTCCTAAGAGAAGGTGTTGCCATGACACCTGCGCTGTCGAGGTAGTAGTGGTACGAGTCTTCTTCTGTCAGCGTAGTCGTTCAGCGGGATCTCCTCCCTGGTTTTCGTAGCCTCCTCCCTCGGATCGCTCCTCGTTCAACTATGAAATCGAGACATAATAGTCACGTTAGCGACTCCTGTAGAATAGCACAAAGAACAAATGAACAACAAAAAGATTCAAATGCACTCAAACATTACCTCAAGATGTGGAGCTCAATTTATAGAAAATTTGGATGCATGGATCATAATTTTCAAAGTTCGTATGAATTAGTTATGAATTTCTGAAGTTTAACATATATTCTGAAAAAAGGTAAAAGGCTGGATTAAAATGGTGCTGACACGTGGCAGCACGTGACTGGGCCACGTGTCACTCGTGGGTCCAACAGAAACAACGTGGAGGCTGACGTGGATGAGGACGTCATGCTGACGTTAGCACAGACAAGTGGGACCAGGGTGACGTCACGGTGACGTAAGCGTTGACCAAATCAATGGTCAAACGGGCCAAGAATTGGTCTAAGCGGGCCTGAATAGGGCCTGATATGGGCTCGTCAAGGCCGTTCTGGGCTGAGCTCGGCCCGCCACATGTCATTCTGTGGTGCTGTTACTTCGTTCGTCTGGATCTCAAACGGGTTGTGTCCACGGTCCGTGGTTCACGGTGCACCGATGCGTGTGGGGTCCACCGTCAGCTTCTATGGTCCACGTGAACCACGTCCTCAGCGATGCATCAGATGGGACGGTTCATAGATTCCCGGTTCATGGTACACCAGCTTCAACAGGGTCCACTTGCAGGGGCGTTGGTTCACATGGACCAAGTCCATCTATTCTGCTTCGGTCACAAACTTTTCCCAACCTCCACCTCTATCACGACGGACTTGGCAGGCAGCGACGAGGTCGTCCAATTCGACTCCGAGGTGGGCCATGGGTGAAGTTGTCAGGTGCCTTAGCACCGTGGTAGCATAGCGAGTAGATCACGGGCATCTTGGGATCCTTCAGGGCTATGGTGGCAGCTGGCCACGGCGACGGCGTGGTCATGCGTTGAGTACAGGGGTGACTTACGAGTCCAATTAACGAGCACAAAAACTTTGTGGTGCCATGGCAGCTCCAGCAAGAGTCTCACGGCAACTCGAAGAGGTCCAGCACGCATCGGCCATAGCGACAGCAACTCTGCTGAGGAGATGGATGACGGTGAGAGGCGTGGAGCCCCAATCGAACCCTGATAACGACTCACACATCCAATTGGGGTCACATGTTGTCCATAGGGCCTACTGGTGACGACAAAAAGACTCGGCAGCGCTCAACCGCGACGAAGGCTCGCGGTGGCTCTGGCGAGCATGACAGCGCTAGGCACGGGCATCACAACGGGGTCCAAGGGCTTCATCAACCTGGTGGCTAGATGCAGTGATCCAAGGCGGAGATCGACGGCACAGTCTTGTCCTACGAGGCGACCGGAGTCGGACATGGCAGCCACACCACGGCGGCGCTCTGGCATGAGCTCCATGACGGCAACATCCCAGCTGGCAAGTCCTGGGGGCTCATCTCCCAGCACAAACGTGCGCACAGGGTGTGCCAGGTCAAGGTGGCCTCAGATCTGGGCTTGGTGGAGTCCATGGTCCAACAGCTTCGCTGCTATGGTAGCTCGCCATGGCTGGCATGGCCACAGCGGCGGCGTGGTCATCAAAACCGAGCTGGCATCCTCCTAACGCCGTGGAACCGAGGGGCTTGGATGGGCATGTGCACGGTGTGTGTGCGTGTGTGTTTGTGAGGCCGAAGATGGCCTTGGCCTATGCGCTCTGGTACGGTGCGCCATGGCCATGAAGCATAGGCAAGGTTGGGAAGGCAGCAATCTTGGGTGTGCTCATCGACGCGGTTGCGGTAGGAGGCACAGTACAACTTGTCGGCGAGGCGAGGTAGCAGCCAAGGTAGTGGTTCGTGGGTCCGGCTCCTCCCCAACATGTCCTAGCTCTGTGACAGCTCCCCCTTCTCCAAGTTCGACGACGGCGGTGGGTCCCTTCTTCTTCTTCCCCGCCTTCTTCTCCTCTTCTCACAGTTCTCCTTCTTTGGCTTGGCATGGTTCCATCGCGGTGCAGCGGTGGTCTAGGCGAAGTCGAGCTTGAGGTAGTAGTCCGGTGGCAACAGGAACTCCGGTGAGGTACTCTTTCTCTCCGGTGGTTGCTTCTCTGCTCCTCCTTGCTCGAACGCGCTCGGCGTGGTCGCCTCCTTCCACCGAGCTCCATCGGCGTGGTGGTCCTGGCAGCTCCGGCTCCAGTTCTTCTTCTTCACCAATGACGTGATGTGGTGCCGACTCCTCCGGTGGCCTCCTCTGCAACTCCAACTCCTCCTCTCCGCTTTTCTTCCTTTCCTCTCTCGCTATCTGCTTGGTGTGGTTAAGCTGGTGCCTCAAGGTAGCGGCGGCTAAGTTGGGAACCCTAGAACCCAGGGTTCCTCTTATATAGGCGAGCGGCCATGGCATCCGGCGGCGGACGGTGATCAAGGCCTCAACATGATCATGTGGCCAGGAAGGGCTCCGGGGGTCGCTGTCGAGAGTGGCTGGGTCCAGGTTACCAGTGAGAGGTGCCAGGTTTCCTTGGTGGCCAAGGAGCGGGAGATAGTGGGGAAAAGCAGGCGCACGGCATGGCATGTGCGTGCGCGCGCGCGTGGGCAGGTTCCTGCCATGGGTCTCTTGTGGTCGAGGCTGTGTCGGGCCAGTCGGCAGTGGAAAGGACAAGTTGTTGGCCACTTTGTTGCTACGCGGGGGAGGCGAGGCGCAGTGACACCCGCGGCCGTGGGTGCTCTGCTTCCACGCGAAACAGAGGAGCTGAGGGACCAAGGATATGATAGGTGGGTCCCGCGTGTCTGTGTCTATGAGGAAGGGAACAGAAGCACATGGCGTGCTGCGGTGCATCACGGGCCGTAGCTGGTCTTGTTGGGCCGGTGGCTCGGTTGCGAGAAGGGGTGAAGGGGGACGTGGGCTGTCCTGCCTGGAGGGCGAATGCGGGAGAAGCAAGGCAGGCCGATAGGGCCAGGCCAGTCTGCAGTTTGGGCCGGTTGCAGGCTTCTTTCCTTTCTCCTTTTCTTTCCATTTTCTTATTTCTTACTATTTGTATTTGGTACATACATATACATGTAAGCCATAAGTGTGGTATGTGGCACGTTGCAAATAGTTCCATGGTGGTCATATAAGGTCATAGGACATGTTAGGGTATCATTCCCATAATAACATATTTATTTGTTATATAAATAAATATTTGTTGGTCCTTTACTAATCATCACATAAATCCAAAGAAGGACCAAATCACATGGTTGAATTAAAATGCAATATGGATATATTCTGTGTGACAAAATGAGTAAAAGGTAAGGAGATGTGTTACTTGTGCAAGGTCATGATATAAGGATACATGTGTTTTATTTAAGATGCTAATCACATGTGGCTTAAGAAATATATTAAGACACATGTGATGGAGTTACGATGCAATGCTTGGTATGACAAGCAACAAACATATGTTTATTTTGAAAAAAAATTGTTGGTTGCATTTTTTGGTGTTTGTAATTTTTAGGGTTGTTACAATGAGGATCTCTCCGGATGAAAACCCGACACCAGTGTCTTTGTTTCGACGATGATGGCGTCTTTGGATGTCATTTTCTCATTGGAGACGTCGCTTTTGGAAGATCCCTTAGACTGTCGGCTTTGACGTTGGCATCAAGATTATGGTTCTCCTGCATATGCTCCAGGTGTTTTGCGGTGTTGCTAGGATACATCATACGGAGTCTCTAATGATGATCGGTGTCCTACGATCTTTCAGTACCCTTACTAGGTCTAACAGACATGTTTTTTGTGGTGATTTATCGACTTAGTGGTCATATTATTTTGGATTTGACTTCACGGAGCAAATGAGAATGTCACGTAAAACTTCTCGAGTTCCTTATTGTGGATGCAATTTTTTCATCAGTTGCTTTTATTTTTATTTGTACCAGTGTTGTCCAGCTATGACTATTGTCTTACTCATAGCACTGACTACCTATTGTAATAATTATGACGTGATGCATCCTCGACTAAAGTCGGAAATATACTTTTCAAGTACGTAGTGCAGTATTTTGGTCATGGCTATTATAGCTTGTGTTAACGACGATGGCAGTAAGAGATTTCCACTGTTTCTGTCTGAATTTTGATTTTTGTTCCGAAATTTACAGCCTCAAATTTGTAAGTCCAATAGCAAATTGAAGGCCTTTTGCATCGGCATCTCCTTTGAACAAGGTTTTTGTATTAGCATGCTGGTACCATTTTAATTCTTCTTCTCATAAAAGATCTGTTAGATGCCCATTGAGAAGAACTTTGAGATTTGACTTATTCTGATCAAACGTAATTGACTCTATCTTGCTTATGTAGTTTGTTAATTTAGAAGTTATTATTATTCTTCATTTTGTACCTAGTACTCACATTTGTTGCCCAACCCATCAAGTATTGAGGCAGATGTCTTACTTCCCCATATCATCTTTCTACGGTAGTATGGTCTGTATTTATTAGAACTTTAGGCAATTTCAATATTAGCCTAATCCAAAAATAGAGTAAAAAACATATTGGTGACATCAGCCATGTGAATGTATGATATATGGGCTTCACCAATGCAGGGTTAGCCTTATCTAAAAACTAATATCTATGTATATAGGAGAGTGTTGGCCCCTGCAACCAAGGACCAGGTGAGCAGACCCTACTCTCCTCCCCTCTTGGTTCAGGGTGAGAGGGAGAGGGAGGATAGAAAAAGAGCCTTGAACTCAACACACACAAAACACGAGTTGTAAGTAGTTGTAACTCGTCCTGGTTGGTTGAAACTACTGGCAAAAGACTTAAACCTAAGACTCGGAAGTGAAATAGCTGAACTAATTCAAGCTGGTGCATTTGCCTTCTATTTATAGCTGTTTACAGCCCTAGTGACTTTTCTAGAAAGTTTCTAAGAGAAGACTTTGACTTAAGTCAAATCTTTAGCCCTACCTAGCTACCAGGAAATTTCTAAGAAGTTACCACTACAGTAATAATAAAGCTATCTATTTATGCAGGTATTAACCTAATATTAACTCTGCTATAAGAAGAGAAACTAGCAGCAAATTACATCTTACAGAGAGCACTTAAGGCACGTACAGCGCGGTGATTCCAGCCGTTTGTATACGTATATTTTACAAATACGCCCCTCGCGAGCTCGGGGACGGGTGGGGTTGTCGTTTCGCGAGACGACGGCTGTGGCTCGTGCTCCCAGGCTCACGCGACGGCAGAGGCCGCGCTGTACAAGTGCCGTCTCTAGGCAACACGCGCTTGGGAATTGCGATCCAGCTGCGGCCGCACCTGGTGGCTGATCCATAGCACCATAATCCTTCCCAGCACCATGTATTCGAGCGCGCGGTGTGATGGAAGAGTGCAAGGGCGTGGCGCCAGCAGCAAGACATAGCGCTGGATAGGAAGAGCAAGGAAGGGCGTAGTCATGGCGGCACGCGGTTCCCAATCTTCACGGGCGGCAGTTGGTGGCGGCGGATTCCTCCACGCGTGCATCTGGCGCCATCCATTTATCCCCGTCTGACAGCAATAGAGGATGCACTGATCAGCAGCCCGACTTCTCCTAATGTCCAAGTGGCTTCGTGCAAGTGCAACCACTTTGCTCTCTTGGATCGATAACGCAAGCAAGGGAGGAGAATCCGTGCTGGAATGTGTGTAGCTTACCTGATTGTTCATTTGTTCTTATTGCAATTGTGTGTATAGCTTCGTTTCTGCATATATAGATTACAGAGTAACGTCATGAGAAGTGAAGATTGGAGAAGAAAGAGATGTGAGAACGTGTGGTGCTTGAAACAGTTTCTGGCTTGATGATGTTGTAACCATGTAGATCTGAACTTTAGCATTTGACGAGTACACAAGTGAGATATCTGTTTTTTTTCCTGTCCATTTGCAGTTAAATCTTACAATTATGCTTGATCTAATTTCTATCAATAGCAACACGATAATATACAAAAATAATACCCATAATTGATCATAGATACATGTAAATATTAAATAACTTATAGTGATAACCATTGTCTATGGGTTGTATGAAATGTCTGTATAGCTGTCTCTATTATAAATTTCAAGAATTTATAAACAATCCCTGTCTGTGGGTTTTATATGCCATTAAGGCTATAGTTCTTGCAACTAGGCATATGCCTGTGATCGATCTCTACTGCTCTCCACCTCTTTACTCTCTCTTCCTGGCACATTTTTATCTTGCCTCAGTGTGGTTCTGGGAGATTCATGTGGTGAATGATGACGGATAAACGAAGAAGAACATAAGATCAAATCACACCAGAGACACAATATTTAACGTGGAAAACCCCTCCAATGCGAAGGGAAAAAACCACGGACGCCAGCCAGCAAACACTCCTAACTATTATCAAGAGTTGGGTTATAATGTTGTGCGACGGCTTACAAGAGAATGAATGAATCAGTCGCTCTGGCCTAAACCTCCCGACGACGGGTCTGCTCTTCACTCCATCAGAAGTCGATCATTGTAACATGCAGCGGAATTTGAAATATATTCGACGATTCAGACATCACGGTGGACAACATCTCGCCAACACTTTCCTTAGCCACTGCCTCGAATCCCTCGATCTTTTGTCCGTTGAGGGCATCGCTGCCTCTGCAAGCGCACCTGATACCCTGGGAGACTAATGTGGCTGTCAAATGCTGATGTGATGTGGATGTTGGGACAGTATGCCACTGTACAGCGTTAACGCCTACTGTATTACTTTTCTGAGTTGTTGGAGTACGAGTTTCAGCTCCTGCTAGGCTAGGAGTGTGGTTGTGTGGTGCTAGGCTTGGAGTGTGGCTGTGTGGGATGGAGTCCTGAGAACCCTGCTATATCATCCCCATTTACGGTTACTGGCTTGACCGGAAGGAGCTGGCAAGCCAGGCCTTTGTAAATTGTAGCCTCGGCCTGTTTCCATAGAGCCTCAGTACCACCGCGGGCTTGGCCCCTGCAGCTGTCGTTCATACACCAGCCTAGCTTTTGCACTAGAGCATGGAAACACTCCCACCAGCGGCTGACAGGAGCCGTTCGGATATTAGGGCCCTCCTTACTCTCATACCTTCTCCAAGTTGTTGGTCTTGGTTTGAGTTACCTTCATTGCTAGAAGTAAAAGTTTATATAGTATTCCCTTATTCTTAAATTATATAAGTAGTTTTAACTTTCTTTAAGGGTCAAAGCATTTTAGGTTTGATAAAGTTTATATAATAAAATAATAATATTTATAATACCAATTAAGTATCAAGAGCTTCTTCATTAATTATATTTTTATAGTATATCTATTTGATGTCATAAAACTTATAATTCTTTCTACAATTTTGGTCAAATTTAACATACTTTTTTAAGATTACATAGTGCAATGTAGACGTCCACAACACGTACGCACACTCACCCTATGAATACACATACATAATCCATACCCCTGTAAGCACCTCTGAATAACTGAACCGGCAGATCTTGCATTGAAGATCACGAAGTCACCACACACATATCGTTGTCGACAATGACATCGTCTACCACTTAACGCGCAGCTCTGGTAAATCCTGGGAGAATCCCAAAAAGAAGGTGTGTACCATGAACAAGCTCCCTAAGCAAATAGCTAAACCAGAGGAGTTACTTTAATGCTTTCAAGCCTCAAAAGTACACATCGTTCCAACAAAACTTCTCCTTCAGACCAGAATAAACTATCGACTATATTATGCATATTACCTTTAATCATGGAGCTTTTCACCTTCACTTAGATCTTGAGTAATTGAAAAACATAAGATCACATGCAAAGAACAAAAGGAGCTAATTCTAAAATTTTCGGTACAAACAGGCTTTGCCAGTTTACGAAACCAGCTAAGCCAGTTTTTGTACGTTTCAAAAATGTGTAAGGAACTCTACAATTTTGTTTCTCTCACCAAAATGATCAAAAGTATATATAGAATGTCCAGTTTAGAGTCCATATGAAGCAAAGACGACTTCAAAAAAAACACCCAACAAAAATCGGCTTAGCCAGTTTAAACTTCCTCAAATTAATGATGGACTTCACAATTGAGTTCCTCTCATCGTGATGATCAAAAAAATATATAGATCATCCAATTTTTGAAGTTCGGGTGAAGAATTCATGCTCTCAAGAATATTTTTTATTGCAGCCCATAGAAATAGGCTAAGCCACTGAAAAGTAAGCCAGTTTTCACAATCCAAAGAAAAATTATAGTTTTCTTGTTGAAAACCCTCTGAAACTTGCAAACCACGTGTGAATAAGGTCACCCTCTCTATTTATATTAGATAATCATGACCGATTGAGAGATCCATCTATCTAATTATTAAAAACATGGGTCTACCTTGCGTTTTGGTTTCATCCCATATTGTGCACCGTGACTCTCAACAAGTGATCTGGGTGGTCTTTCTAAGAAGCGTTCATGGGCTTCTAGGTGAAGAACGAGCATCAAATCGGCCTCATCAACTTGCTAGTCAGCCTAGTCCTTGAGACCTCTCCCTCCACTACATATCTAAGTTGTATGCAACCTCAAATGATCTGACTCCTTCTGGCGTGGTCATAGTATCGGTGTTAACACCTTCCCAATGTCTTAGTAACTTCCTATACCTTATGGGTTACAACATTTGTCCTATAATATAGTGCATTCTAAAAATTGTAACATAAATTAGAAACACTCACATGAATGAATGATGCATATACCCATGGATCATGTCCATTTAATGAGTTTCTCCTCAAATTATGGTTTCCTTTTAACAACTTTGCCAAAAAAACTAGGCATAGGCATTGCATGTACCCATGGATTATATCCATTTAAGCATGCATTGTATTTCAATACAATTTTAGAAGTCATAGTGTACTGGTTTTAGGACGAAGGGAGTACTTCAAACATGGAGCAAATTGCCCATATGATAGGAAAGTCCCTAAACTATGTGGACAGACAACAAAATTGTATCCGCGCTTTTAGGATATGGAATTTTATATTTATACCCTTTTGTATATTCCTTTTCTGTGATTTTCAAATTTTCTTTTTCACACTCTTAACACACCTTTTATAAAGTTTCATCAAAGAATACATTGTATTAAAAATATCTATACTCCAATAGATATGTAATAAAGCACATCTAACACAAAGTATGACTATATCGGGGCTTATTTGTATGAAGGAAAGGATAAAATGAGATGTATTTATTACAAATTTGCATTTTCTATTTATACCAAGCTAATGTGGCACAAAAATTGTGCACAAGATCGTGCATAGGCGTAATCCAAGTAAAGCAGGAGATCTAGTGCTAATAATGAAGTCTTTTAGCTTTGTGTTCATGATGAAGATGATGTTGTAAGTCATAGACATTACAAGTGAGCTTTAGTCTATTGGTGCTTGTTGGATCATTGAACCTTCTATATCTATAACATCAACATCAATTCGGCACACCTCAATTTTATTTTGTCCTCCACCACTTCTCTCCAAAAGACCAGGTAAATTTACTTCATCTACTGTTTTCAAAATGCTAACAATCAGCGGATGGCTTTCGCACCTATGTGGAAGCATATTTTTTTACGGGCCCTATTATCTCTTTAGATGGCCCAATAACGATATGTCAATTGTCCATTCTCTCCACTCTTCGATGGATCTATTTTATTTTCTATTCTTCTCTTTTTCTTTTTCTTTTTCACTTCTTTTCTTTAATTTTTCTTATTATTTATTTATTTGGTACTTCAATGATTTGTTAATTTATTTATTTTTTATATGATTTTATATTATTGTTTTCATTTATATATTATCCTTCTTTTATTTTCTTCCTTTTAAATTTATTTTTGTTTTTATTTTCTTTATTTATTTGTTTGTTTTCTTCCTTGCTTCACTTTATGTTTCTTTTTTCTATTTTTACCCTATGTTATTATTCATTATTATTTTTAATTTTATATTTAGTTATTTTTATTTTACTATAATTAATTTTATTTTTAGTTTTATGTTTTATTATTTTTATTTTTATTTCTTTTTCTTTTCTCTTTTGTCTTTATGTTTTCTATAGATTTTTTATTTACCTTGTTCTATTTTCTCTAATTGATTATTTTTTGTTTCATGTTTATTTTTATTTTTGATATTTCATGAGATTCTACAATATATGCATGTGATGTTTTATAAATTATTTTTTTATGTACGCGTAGTATTAAGAAATGTTCCATGATATATTCTGCACGCTAGTGTCACAAAATAATTGCCGACACGAGCATAGGGTCCGAACGGCCATAGCGCTCGTGACAAGGGGATTTGATAATATTTTAATTTTCTGTTCTTAGGTTAATTAATTAATTAATTGTAAAAATAATAGCTCCAATTTGTTTGAGGTATTACCTCCTATAATAAGAAGAGCATTGCTCCCTACAACCAATAAATTTTCCAACACTCTGGTTTTAGAAATTAAAATATCTATACACAAAACTACAATTCTCTCGTGCAACTGCTACTTTGTTCTTGCCAAGAGATGTGTGGAACAGCTGTCAAAGGAGTGTGTAGTGGGAACTTCTTTCCCTGTCATCGACGATACCAATTTAGTTAAGAAACTCCATCAAAAGAAATCATGGATTATGTCATGGTCTATATCCACGGGTGCAAGTACAGTTACGTTTTTTTGTCACCCACAACTAAAAAATGAAGAAAGAAGTCACCTACAACTAAACAATGAAAAAAAAACACTAGTCAAAAGGTGTGGAGATAATTAATATACGAGCACAATATTCCTCATAGGACAATATATGTGAATTGCACTCAGATACTAAAGCTCTTCAAGTTTACTTGATCATACACCAAGACCACTACATATATAGCTTTATCTTACTCAGGAGATCCTTGAATAATGTGGTCAACTCACCTTATCCAAAGAAACATTAAACAAATAAGAGGCACTGCATTACTTAATTTCACTGATCAAACGACTTGTGAAGGTCTAATGCCCTTATTTTTGTAAGTTGTTGTTTAGGTGAGTCTACTCCATGGTGTCAGATCAAAGAGCCAGCTTCTGCTTGGAGGCACCTGGCAGAGTTGTGATGCTCCATGCCTTTTGCCACTTATATAACCCAGTGGCAACTTGGTATTAGGGATTTTTGAAGATTGTTTCCTGAACATGGATTTTTCAATGGTATGTGTCACTAATTGGTTCCTTTCTGTCTGACCTTTTGGTAGTTGTGTTAAGGGCATAGTTTGCTTACTGATGCTACTTTGTCTAGGATAGCATCTTGGATATATACATCTCACTTATCTTCTGCAAGAGCAACTAACGCCACTGAGATGTAAGCAAGCTACATTATATTCCTGATGATAGTAAACATGCATCTACTCCAGTATGTAGCATTAAACATCGCTATTAGCATCTTGAATTGATCTTCATCTATCTTCACTGCTAGCTTCTGGTTGATTATATGGACAAGATATATACAATCATACAGAATGGTGTTGTATATATATCATGGCCAGTGAAGCTTCAACAACTTCTCATGTATCCTGCAAGCAAGTCAAAAGTGTACTCGTTGGGATGTAATTTCGCAGACCTGCTTCGCTCTGACCAAGGAAGATACTGACAAGATGGTATGTACTGCATGCAGAACAAGTGTACGCGCTTCCAATCAAGAAGGCAGCCAGTGCTGGTAGCTCAAATGTTTGAGTATACATACAGTACATGTACTGTCCTTGACAATACGGAAAGGGAAATGAAGAATCTGATGAAGACCAGAAAAATGTGACTGATTAACATTCTGCACGAAAGGATATGATAGTAAGTTAACGAGTACGTTGTTAAAAATACTGTTTTTCATTTAATCTTTTTATTATCCGTGAGCAATTAAGACCCAATAATTTTATAAAACTTAATGACCAGTTTTTGGAAAATCAAATCAGTTTGTCAGCATGTTTCCTAAGTAACAACCATGCCTGGTTTGATGGATCGTTCTCTTGAATTGCTAGAATGTTCAGCAAATTGAATTGAATGGGCATCACTATGACAAGCTATATATGCGACATGTGGATTATCACAATCTATTAAGAATCACTCTAAAACTAACCAACCACCCCAAGATGCAAGGTCCCTTTTTTGCAAACAAAAAGTGCAAGCAGGAACCAAAGGTCAATGATCAAGTAATACGGAACTCAAAGACAAAGTTGCATGCTCTCGAAAACAGCCTACTTGATCCTCATTGTCAGCTACAACTTCCATAAAATGGTTTGGAACACCCAAATTTCATTGGATTCCTGCAGGACTCTGAACTGATACTAATTTTTTGTGAAACTCTATCAGAATTCTGTTTTGTTTAGAAAAAAAAAACAGAATTCTATTAAATCATACTTTTTCAACACGACCTTGTGCAGGTCCCGTGTCATATTCATCCGTGATCTGTCCTTAAGCACGACATGGAATTAATGGCATGTAACAAAGAAAATAAAAAAAGAATATACGTGTAAAGTATATATGATCTCACACGCGGCTCTGGGGATGAACAAGTCCTGAGGGTCAAAACAGATGACACCATGCATTCAGGATGCTGCTGCATTGTCAGTTGCAACTGCCCATGGACTTTTGGCAGGTCAGCCTAGCTAGCACTAGCACCGGCCAGAGGGTCCCCCAACGTTGCATTGGTTTGGTGATGAATCTCCTTCCGATCCGCATCCGCATGGTCCACCCTGAGTTAGGGTTCACAGCAGTACAACCATAACTGAATGGAAGGACTTGACTCGTCATTCTGACCGTGTTACGTACGCTAGCTGTGTGTACGCCGCATCGTAGGAGTACACTTGCTGTCAAAGTACTGCTACGTGAATTATTGGTGATGCCATTCTCTTACCAATTTGAGAGCAACCTTGATGACGTTGTGTGGAGAATTAATTTGCATGCGCAGTACAGTTCGAAATAGATTATTCAGATTGGGAATTACTCCTGTGTTGACAGGCCATTGAGCATGAGGAGGGTGTTGACTGATGACTGCTGGGAATGGAAACTGATGGAAGTGTTTGGAATATTAGTAGCATAACATGATATGGCCAAATTAAATTTAAAAAAATGAAAAAGCTAGTTAAATTAAAAGTAGAGCTGTTGTTTGCTGATTATTGTTCAGCACATTTTCCTCCTTTTCTAAAGGCATACTCTTTGTTGCTTGAAATGAAAAGGAATCATGTCTTATTTTCATTTTTGCTGAGGATAGGGGCACTCAGAGATACAGAAAGAAACTATCTGGATTTTAGCAATCCTTGATGCTTATCCCATCAGTACCAGTGATTCTAATGACTAGATGAAGACAAGAAGTAACAATGGAGATTGTGCTGCCTTCTTATCCGTTGACACGTTCAATTGGTTCAGTAAAGTCACCTTTCTACATAGACCCTAAAATCCTACGCAAGTTTAACTAAAGTTCACAGTAGTTGGCTCAGTTTCAACGTACAGTACAGGTGGTGTCCTAGCTATCTTGGTCGACTACACTACATGACTCACCAGTCACTGCTCTACTAGTTCTAGCTTAAGCTGTTCTCTATGCATTGGTCGTCAAGCTATGGTAAATTGCAGTCTGCTCGCAGAGTACTAACTGTTCATCGTGGCTCGTGCATTCCTCACCTGTCCTAAATCCTAGTGTATTTGTCAATTGCTAGAATGATTTTGTGAAGAAATAATTGCATTGAGTACTATAACAAAGGATAGTCCATGTTGCTGAGACAACAATCCATGTTTCAGAAAGCAGGATGCATGACACAGAAGTTGAGAAATATTGCACCTTTCTGGTGTGCTATTCTGCTTATGCAGCATAGCAGAGGAATACTATAGCATAGGGTGGCCAAAAGGAAACAAAAGGCACTCTCCAAAGTACTACATCGAAACAAAGCTTGTGTCAGCATCAAGGTCAAACCATATATCCGTACTTTTTTAAGCCCTCTCACCACCTCCTATAAATCCTGGGCGCAGCGCATACCACCACCCCACGACCAAACCAGCAGCGCAGCACCCAACACACCTGCCTGCTCATAGTCATACACACGCACACAGGTTGGGAGAGACACAGGCTCACCAGAGAAGAGATAGAAAGATGGGGAGAGCACCCTGCTGCGACAAGGCGACGGTGAAGAAGGGTCCATGGTCGCCGGAGGAGGATGCAATGCTCAAGAACTACATCGAGGAGCATGGCACCGGGGGCAACTGGATTGCCCTGCCACACAAGATAGGTACTGAAGATGAACTGATTAACTCTTGCTCTTCCATCTATCTATATGTATGCCCATGCATTTTCAGACATGTTTTAGCCCGTTAACAGTTTGTTCAGCTGTGTTTTTGTGTATCACCGATGATTAACCGGTTCATGAAACTGCATGCAGGGCTGAAGAGGTGTGGCAAGAGCTGCAGGCTGAGGTGGCTCAATTACCTGAGGCCCAACATAAAGCATGGAGACTTCACCCCAGAGGAGGACAGCATCATCTGCAGCCTCTACATTAGCATTGGGAGCAGGTACACATACAGACCCGGTCAACCACTCCCGCCCTTTTCTTTACCACTAGCTAGACTGAAGTGATCCATGCTAATGCTGAACTCTAGTGCTAAGCTTGTGCGTTAACATATGGCCAGGTGGTCCATTATTGCCGCACAGCTGCCGGGGAGGACTGACAACGATGTGAAGAACTACTGGAACACCAAGTTGAAGAAGAGGCTCCTGGGGTGGCGCAAGGACCAGCATCGCCAGAGCGCGGCGGTCGCGACCGAGGCGACGTCCGCCGACAACAACATGAACGACGGTGAACCGGCGGCGCTGAGCGCGTCAGCCATGGAAAGGATCCAGCTCTGCATGCAGCTGCAGAACCCACTGCTGGGCGCTCACCACAACCCCTTGATGTGGCCCGGCGCCTGCAGCAGCAGGGCCAGCACCCAGAGCAACAACAGCTTCAACAGCAACAGCAGCAGCGTGACAATAGCCGAACAAGGGCGCTCGTCCAGCTCGCTGAACGAGCAGCACCTGATGATGAATGTGCAGCTTGAGGGCGCTGCCGGCGCCATAGACAACGGCCTCGCCTCGCCGTCGAGCGCGGAGAACTCCACCATGATCAGCATGGAGGCCGAGCTTGAAGAACTGCTCTACGGTGCTGAGGACAACCGGCAGGGGAACGCCGCCGCAGGCATGGTCGACGGCGCCGGTGTGCAGCAGGTGGATATGGACTGGTGGAGCTATGACCAGGCAGGAAAACCGCCTGTGGGTCCCTGGGACTTCACCCCTGAAACCAACACGGTGTTCCTGGACTACGCGTCGGTTTATGACATCTAGTGATCTAATTTAACTGATGAGCTGTGAAGAACGAAGCTGTGAATTAAGTTAGAGAGGTGAGATATATAGGGATTTGTCTAGAGTTGGCTCTGGATTCGTGACATCTACGTACTGCATAAACTGCACTAAGTATCTTGTAAGAAATTCCTAGTAAGATGTAAGGGATAAATTAAATAAATAAATATACTTAAAAATGTCTGCCAGGCTCTAAAGAAATGCTATTAGCTTGGCATGTTTCAGATAAAGAACAGATAAGATCATATGTTGATAGTAGTGAAGTTAGCAAAGTTGTTTAGGTTGCTTTTATTGGGGAGAACAGAGAACAAGAACTGCTGGTTCCTACTGGAACCACAGTCAATTTCATAGCTTTTTGGTCTGTCCAAATTTGTACTGTTTACGCATTAACTTGCATATTTATACATTTTGTGTCCAAATCAAACTTTGACTGCGTGTATTATGCTCTATAGTACCGTACCATTGGCATGTAGTAGGAGTAAGGGGGTACGTTGAAAAACGGCTCCCAGGCCTGAAGCACGTACGTTGAAAAAAGAATGGAAACACCATTCTCGAATATACAGTAGAAAATGGCGACACCATCGACCTCAATGCATGAAGGGACGAACCGCGTGTATCAGACGGTTGTGCGGGCGTCACTGTGTCAGCATGCTGACCAGGAATCTTCATGTGTGAGTCCAGTCCATCTATGACCCACCCATGAGATGGGATCATACGGTTCTTACCCATCAGCCCAAAAAGGAAAGGGTCAACCTTATGTCATGTGTGCAGGTGACGGTGTGAATCATATTCACTCTCATGTGGTTGCACTAGTTTTGTCTAAACTCAGTGTTTCATCGGCACATTAGGCAATGTTTGAATCTTAATGGTTATTATAGAGTTCTAGATTGTAGTAGTCTGTTTTTCAAACAACTGGCAATTTTTTAGGTTGCAATAGCTTTAACACAAGATAACAGATGTACAATTCTGAGTTACCTTTTTTTCCTATTTCAGAAGGTTACAATTCAACAAAAAAGAAAGCTATTTTGTAAAGTTAATTAATTATATTATTTCTGTATCCCAAAAAGAATGTAATTTTAGAATCCCAGATAGAATATCATTTAGGTTTGTCCTAAGCTAAACCATCATTAATTAAACCAAATGATTAGAAAATACTAATATTTATAGTATCAAAATAGTGCCATTAAAATTTTCAAGAAATATATTTCCATAATATACTTGACTATATCATAAATATCGATATTTTCTTATGAATTTTTCTAACTCGCGATAGTCTAACTTTTGACAAAATTATAATGATATTCTTTAAGAAACAAATGGAAAATCAGTAACTTAGTAGAAGGTATTATGTAGTTCAGACATCCAATACAGCAACACAACACAACAATCTTAATGAAACAAAACAAAAACAGATTGCAAATCAGGTCGACAAAACAAAAGTCAGCCCCATAGACCCATCAGAAAACATAAGAACAAACGGGGAGGGGTGCCCTTGCCAAACAAGCTACTCATCTTTTTATTTGCAGGGCTGGCCTGGGCTCTGTGGAATGCACGCAATAGGATGACAATCTCCAAGATACTTCCAAGATCTCCCACTAATGTTGTCTACAATGCCTTATCATATATGCAGAATTGAAGTGTCGGGCTCAAGGAGAAGGACCAGGGGCGCTTTCATCACCTGAAGATGGCAACATTGGATCACCTGAAGAACTTCAAGCCAAGTGATGTCAACCTGTCGTTTGTAGTCAAATTTTGAGGGGGCGTGTGGTTTGTGTTTTGCCATATAACTCGTACTTTAAGCTGGTCTCCCCAGCTCTACTTTCCTGTACCGACTTTCAATAAAAGCTGAGACTCTGTCTCTTTCTAAAAACAATAAGAACAAACAGGGTAGAGCCAACGAGCACAAATCCTATATATATGATAGCAATAGTAAATTTATATACATACCCCACAGATTCTCCAAGAAAGACTACAGATGGCTATCGCTGGTGATAGAAAAATGGAAGCTAAGCAGGATTTATAGTGCCGATCAGTTCATGATTCAGTCAGATGTCTAGTGCTATCACAACTGAACATCATCGCTATTTGGTATCGCTGCCAGCTATGGCACACCCGCAGCATTAGTCAAGGTCCAAATTAGTAGTGTTTTTATGCGCAAGTAGGTAAGTAGAGTGAACTGAGCAGAGGTAGCTCAGCGATATTATCCTACCAAAGAATCATGCAGGTAAATTTTACTGCCAATACTAAATATGTATGTGCCACGCTTGATAAAAATGTAGCAGAGCATCATCACAACTGAATCGATCAAATGATTTTGTGCAAGCAAAATCAGTGATGTTCCTTGTTTTCACATCACATGAGAACAGCAAAACTCTATTTCGAACACGATTTGTACATGAACATTGCCCATGCAAAATACTGCTGCACTCTCACATGGATCCAGACTTTTATTACCTGCACAGCACAAGAACGTTGAATTTTGACAGGAGCTGCTGATTATTAGTACATTTTCTCATCACTTGACACACAGCACAAGCTCATCCACTAGCAGAAATGTCAGTGACCAACAAGCAGAAGTTTGAGCAATGCCATCCTTATGTAAAGGCCATTCTTAGCCTGCCTAAAATATGCAGCTCTTGGATCACTATCGACTTCTACTGTGATCTGCAAAAGAATTGATGTCATTTAGATTTCTTGGTTTGCATTGGACTGCACTGACAAATGTAGCAACAACCGTCAAAAAAAAAAATGAAACAAGTGTGTCAACTCCGTGCCAAAGAATTTAATATTTATAACCAAAATAGCTGAATACAGAGTAACTAACATAGTTATTTCACCAGTTATATAGTAAATATAAGTAGTTCTCCCCGATGTTAAATGGTTTTTGTATAGCACTTCTGTGAAAAAAAAACCAATATGCACAATAATGGTGTTAAGAAAGTGAAAAGGTTCCAACCATCAACTTCTCTAAATCTCAATGTGGTTTCCAGCCAACTTCCAGATAGACCCATACCAACTATTGACTATTCTAAAGATCCCATAACCAGAATCCATTAGAACCAGCTGTGAAGCAATCTTGTGGCTAAATAGCTCCCGAGTTTACAGGTGGCTTTAATACTGGAACAGCACATGCATACTTATGAAAAACTAGTGGTTTTACACCAAGCTATTCAGCTTGATACAGTAATTATATTTCCAACCTAGCCAAAAAAAAAAGGGCGTACCCAGTGCCGTAGGCTCCCGCACTGCGGGGTCTGGGGAAGGAAAAATAGCCAGCAGTCATCCCTGCACAAATGTGCAGAGGCTGGGGCTTGAACCCTGGACCTCTTAGTCACAGGCGGTAAAGCTCTACCACTTGCACCAAGGCCACCCTTACATCCACATGTCCACTAAAGAGTAAAGACCAATTTGTAGTAGTACTATAGTAGTAATTGCACTGTTATGTGCTATGCTGGATTTATTTATAAAGTTGCTGTCGACAGCATTTGTCAAAAATTTTAGCAACTTGTTCAGAAAATTAAAATTTTAACTAATTAGAGCAACTCCAGGAGATTTGTAAATGAAACTACCAATTTGAGTTTTTTGGCAACAAACAAACCTCCAACAACTTGGTAAAACAATTCCTCAAAAATAAGAAATTTCAATTCCCCTCCAACTCCGAACTTTCTGCGCCAGATAGGATCATAGGAAGCAGGTATCTCCCCTGGCACCTGTTTTCTTTTCCTTTCTTTATTTCCGTGCGAGTCTGTGGAGTTCCAAACTCTGCAGCCGTCGCCCCTTAAAGGTACTCAGCCCTAGCCAACTCTGGCCACTGCTTAGAATCACCTGGCCACACCTGGCCACTACCTGGGCAGCTGCAGCCACACCCGGACGACCACTAGCCACATCTGTCTGCCCACAGCCAGATGCCGGCCATGCCCAGCCACGCCAGGCAGTTGCTGGCCACACCCAGCCGGCTGAGGCCTTCCATGGCCTCGGCAGGGTCAGTCCTAACCTGGCTAAAGTAGGACAGGGCTGGCTGCAGCTTAGCTGGAGGGTGGCTGCTCCTGTCTGGGGGCAGGAATTTGCAGTATGATTTTTTTTGTTGACACAGTATTTTAATATTATAAAATATAAAAAATTAATGTATACGTGTGTCGGTCAATGAACAGTGCTTTCAGCTTTTTCTTGCAATTTGTTTTACATGTGAAATAGTGGAACAGTGCTTTCGTTTTTTCTTGCAATTTGTTTTACATGTGAAATAGTTTTGTTGGTCGACAAATAATAGATTCATATGTGGATGGCAAATTGTTCTTTGTTGTGCTCTTGTATTTTTGGTTGATGAACAGTACATTCATATGTGTAGTGAATTTAGTTTTATATTGCAACTTGATTTGCCATCCCATGAATAGATATTTTACATTTAGTTTATCAATTGTGTGGCCGGTCATGCCATAGCCAGCTCTGCATCAACAGCAACACTGGGCAATGGCCAGGGCTGACTATGGCCAAGCTACGGCTGAACAGAAGACCAGCGGCTGTGGCTGCTGGTGACCAGAGGACAGCTGCTACTATCTAGAGGCAGGGGTTCACCATTGATTTTTTTTATGAACATTCCACATGGCATGGCCAAGGCTGGCTACAGCCGGCCAGGCCTGGTGACGTAGGATCATAGCCAAATAATCCTGAAACATTCTCTCGTGCCCTCATTGTTTATCCTCAATATATGACAACACATTCTGGGATAGAACCACCATGTTTTCTTGTACGTTTCCTACAACTATGCAGGGGCAGACCAGGAGAAATGTTTAAATAGTATCATCATCGAACTATCGAAGACCAATCCAATTCTTTTTTCACAAGTGAATTATGAATGCTCATACTGCCAACAGCTGTACAGCAATGAAAACAGCCTTGGCCAAGCCTAGAATGCCCTAGCCAGCACTGGCCAAGCCCAGGCCACAGCTGGCCAGGGGCTGCCTGGCCGGCTAGGATGCGGTCAGCGGACGGCTGTGGCCCATTTTTGCCGCCTGTAGGTCGGCAGCAGGTGGCTGGGGTGGGGGGGAGGGGGGTTGCAACCACGGCTGGATGAGGGGCAGCAATACCTGGCTGCAGGAACATGCAACAGGAAGGTGGTAGCGAAAAGAAGTCACTGATTCAGTAAGTGAGCTTTACAAAGCTCCTAGAGTTGCAATTATGTCATCTATAGCTTCCCTAAAGTGAATATATAAATTAAAAAAAACATAACCCCCTTTGCAGCATGAACAAACATAAAAGGTCTACAAGTGTATGGTGATTCAATCAACAAGACTATCATTATCTAACATATCAACGAGGCCTACTACTCGCACTTAAATATTAGATTAAATTGTGAAAAGCTGGCATTTGAAATGCTAATTTAAACTGTGAAACGCTAAGGAAACACAGCCTAATACCAAATGGACAAAGCAAGCACCCATAGTTAATTCCTAGCGTAAACTACAACAAATTACATCTCACTGGGGACATGGACTATTATGATGGAAAAGAATGGATACTGTGAAAGTTACTGAATTCAAAATGACAATTGCTAACCTCATCAAGCCTTGGAAGGGGATGCATGATCACAGCATGCTTTGGCAGCACATCTAAGACCTTCTTATCCACGATATACTTACCACGAGCAGCTTCATAAAGATCAATCCTCTCACCAAATCTTTCTTTTTGAATACGTGTTTGATAAATAATATCACACTTGGAAGCCACCTCCAACAAATCTGAACTTTCTTCCCATTCAACACCTTTGGAATTTAAGTAGTGCTTGATGTCATCCTTTGGACAGAATGAAAATAAACACAATTCCATTTATTCTGTAACAATGGATAAAATAGAGGACAAATGAAACAAAGTCAAAGATATTTCTTTACAAGACTCGTACCTTCATTTTAACAACATCTGGAGATACAAAGTATATCTTAATATTCTGGTACTTAGCAATCAAGTAAGCCAGTGAACGAACTGTCCTCCCATTAGCAAGGTCACCAACCAAACCAAGTTTTATTCCATCTAGTGTGCCAATTTCTCTCTTTATTGTGTACACATCCAACAGAGCCTGAAGAAAGAATGAAATTGTGAATTAGAAATGATACCACAAAATTTTGAAACCAAAAGATAGATGCAACACAATAGGTATTTCGGCAGGTTGTTTAAGAAATATAGAAATGCACTCCACTAAGTATGACCTTAGTTATCATCAGCAGATACTTGGGTATTACAGATGAACCTTTGGGTAAATGACTACAAACAATTAGCTGTAGCCTGTAATGTGAATATATTTGCTGATTTGTGGTACAAGGAATCCTTGCATGTGTAGAATATACCATCAGGAAGTTGGCAACACAATGAAGGCCTAGTCAATTAAATAAATGGTACAAAGCATATGCCAGTACATGGCCTGTTCTAAGGAGATCTACGGATAGTTTATTTTGCTGTCCTCACTTTTATTCTTCCATTGGCTACAGTCATATAACAAAATACTTAATGTACCACCAGACAGGCCTAGAAACACAGACAGAAACAATGTGAAGAAAATGCTATAAGAATATCCAGGCTAAGCCCTTGCAGGAGTGTCCATCCTCAAGTCCAAGTGCAGCTTCCTATCCTTTTCAACCTCCCAAAGTTCCCAAACTTCAATATAGCCATCAAACAGGTCACTGTCGCTTGTTTATAACTTCGCAACATCCCAACCAATGACTAGACCATCATTCACTAAAATGCAGTTTTTAGCCCTTGTGCCAAGATTAGAAAACTCAAAAGTCTCTGTCTCATGAGCTAACCTCCAAGTATGACAATTGACACTACTCTTTTAAGTAAGACAGGTGGAAGAGAAAATGAACATTTACCTGGGTTGGATGTTGCCCTGGCCCATCACCTGCATTAATAACAGGAATATTTGCAGTATCTGCTGCTCTCCTTGCAGCTCCACTTTCAAAGTGTCTCAGAACAATAATATCAGAATAACCCTCAACGGTTCTTATGGTATCTGCATCATGGATACACATGGTTAGTAACCTCGAATTCACACTCAAGATACAGAAACTAATAAAAGTCTGTCTGAATTCTAGCTTAAAAGCAAATTTAATTCTACAATGGAAGAGGCAATCCACTACATCATTTCCCTTTGGTGTCAATTAAATTCAATTTTAATTATCTCAAATTTGACTAATTCAGAATTGGAAATTTGAGAGAAATGGAAAGTTGGCAATTGTTAACTGGTGGCAAGCAATGGTTCCCAAAACAGAAATAGAAAATCGATATGTTGGTAGAAGGCTTAGCATGCTCATTTCCTCGCCTGCACGCATGTGCTCAGGCACCACCCGCTCTCTACAGCACCGACAATATAGTGGAGACACCAACCTTTCCACGCCAACAACTCCCCCACCGTCACTAATACAAAATCTAAAAGTATTCAACAAGGCATTTGAAGCTCAGTAGCTAACCTTCGAGTGTCTCCCCCTTGGCGGTGGAAGAGAACTCGCGCGCGTTCTCGGTGGTGAGCACCTCCCCGCCGAGCCTCCGCATAGCGGCCTCGAAGGAGAGGCGCGTGCGCGTGGAGGGCTCGTAGAAGAGCGTGGCCATGAGGTAGCCCTCGAGGACGCGGCTGGGGGCGCCGTGGGAGCCCCGCTCCACGGCCTCCATCTCCCGCGCCACCTCGAAGATCTCGTTCAGCGCGTCCCGGTCGAACTGCTGCGCCTCGATCACGTCTCCCAGGCGCGCGGTGACCTGGTGCTGCTCCGGCGGCGCGGCGGAGGTACTGCCGGCGGCGACGGAGGTGGCGGCGCCACCCCCGCGCAGGCGAGGGGCGGCGGAGGAGGGCGTGAGGGAGAGGCGGGAGCTGCGGCGGGGGGAGGAATGGAGAGAGAGGTGGGGCCGCGGGAGGGCGGCGCGAGCGGCGGCGGCCATGGGCGGGGTGAAGCGACGCGGCGGGAGGTAGGGAGGGTTTAGGGTTCAGCCGTTTTTCCAGGGAGCAGGCAGCGGCGGGACCGCGGGAGCTCGCTGGATTTTAGATTTGTCTGCTTTTTGTTTGTCGGGCGTTGGGACTTGTGAGGACACGTAACCGCGGATTCTCAGTTTGGAGGAAAAGAGAATGCCCATAAACAAAATACGGTTATTACAATTGAATCGATTATGTTTTATACGCGAAAATAAAATGAGCTATAATCAAGATATTGTCTATGAATTCTTAGAAACTCCGCACATCGTATCTACCATGTATGTAGATAACTATCTGATCGGATAAAACAATCATTGTACATCATTTTGTGGTTTCTTGATTCTTGATAGAAAAGGAATCATGTCCCCTCAGTCACATAAACAATATAATTCTCGTTTATATAGATAATAGAGAGAAAATGAGATATAATCAAGATATTGTCTATGGATTCTTAGAACTCCGCACATAGTATCTACTTGTTTCATGTATGTAGATAACCATGATCAGATAAAAGCAATCTTTATACATCATTTTGTGGTTTCTTGATTCTTGATAGAAAAAAATCACGTCCCTCCATCACATAAAGAATGTCATTTTCGTTGGTATACATAATAAAGAATGTGATTCTCGTTTGTTTAGATAATAAAGAATGTAATTCTTGTTTGCTTGAAAATCAAAACATTTAAATTTATACCAAAATTGTATAAAAATACTATAAAATAAGTATAATTAGATTAAGTGCAAAATATATTTTTATGATAAATTCATTTTGAGACATATGATTAAATATAAATTTTGTTAAATTGAGAAAGTTTGATTAACAAAATCTTATAATTACTTTGGTGGGGGGATTGAAGGAGTTAAATATGATGAATGAAACTACAATATTTCTTTAGAAGCAACAATTAATTAAAAACAAAACATGATTAGTGCTCTTTAATTGAATATTCACGGTAGTGTGCGACCCCTTCACGGCACAATTTTCATAATAGTGCAGAAAGAAAGCCAAGAACAAAAGTGGTCTGACCTTGCCTTCTCACCCATTTGCCTTGGATTTGTCAATTCTCTTTCTCGATCGTATGGAGAAGGGATATAGCTCAACGGTAGAGCATCATCTTGACATGGTGAAAGTCATTACTTCGAGCCTGGTGAAAGCTCTTGTTTGGTTTTGGCTAATTAATGACACACCTAGTTGCTAATGGTTGCATAAGTGAATGTAGAAATATATTAGCAACACATGTGATGATGGGAGCTAGGTGGCATGGAAGATGACCACGTGATCATGGTGATAGACATGGTGAATATTGTGACATGATCGTGCTCCGAGGAATCGAGAAAAGCCCATGGAGATCAAGGCGAAGGTATATCTTGATAGGGATTTTCGGTTTTTGTGATCAAGACACTTAGCGAATCTAATCACATTTAGGATAGATGTCGTACTATCAAGAGGGGAAGTCACGGTTATCTCGACGCGCAAGTGCCTCCTAGTCCATACATTGAGCGTATGCATTAGGATCTAGAGCACTAACTTGTTTGCCGTGGAAAATGGTTTGGAAAATGCTAACACTCGTGCACTTGAGGCATATACATACGGTGTTGGCACACATGGCAAAGTGAATGAGATTTGGATCAACAAGAGCTGCACAAGGAGCTGCGGACGCAGGGTCCGAACGCGGCATGGAGGAGCTCCGGACGACGGCGCTGCTTCCGGCCTGTGGTGACCGTGCGCCGCGCGTTGGACCGGGGCGCCGGACGCGTCCATGGTGTAGCGCCGGACGCTTGTCCCCGGCGTCCTGCGCCTCTGCCACGAGGTGGCCAGAAGACAACGGCGCAGATGCAAGGCGACGGATGCGTGACATGACTCAAAGCCAGCTGGCATTGTAGGGTTATGAGGGTGCTACGCTAGCCAGAAAACAAAACTTTTCGACCTCATAAATCAGGATCTACTGCTAGTTACAGGTTACGGGATTACCACTAGACGCGCAAGTGTAGCGGAAGACGACTCGATGTAGTCGTACGCGTCACAGCAGGCAGTGCAATTGCGTGGTCGTCTGTCACCTCAATCCCCTCATGCGGTTCGTCCCAGTGCTCCAGATGCAGCACCTCCGAGGAATCCCACACGTGCAGGGAAGAAGCGATGCGCCTCCGGACTACTAGGTCCGCGAGGAGCAGAAGACGCGAGCGTGGGGAGGGCGATGGCGGCTGCCAAAGGCGTGTGTCACCCTGACCGAACCCCTACCCCTTGCTTATATAGGTGTCCCCAATGAGCTCACGAGTTGGAGGCCCATTAGTAACCCTAAGCCTTGTCTAATTTGGGTCCAACCCGAATTAAGCTTCCAGCCCCTTAAGCGTGGGACCCTATGGGTTCACGCAGACATTGACATGGGCCGAGTACTCCTACTCGCCCAATAGTTGACAGCGGCCTCTAGCAAGACGTGAAAACTCCTATATGCACGCAAAGATCATATCAGACGAACCATTATGACCACATACAAGTATTCCCTTTGCCACTCGATATATGGTTCAACTCGTGAGTTAACACTTAACCCAAGCACAGCCATGCATTTGTTGATCCAATCACTTGAGTGATCCAGTGATATCTCTCTCGCGTAGAGAGGGGCAAATTCCATCTTGATTGTCTATGTCTCATAGCATACTTTCCGACCACCCGAAGACCACCTTTATAACTACCCAGTTACGGAGCAGCGTTTGATAGTCCCTAAGTAGGCCGTTTCACAGCTTGAGTACATGCCATAATCTTAGGTCTAAGGACATAACGTACATGACGTGAATAGAGACTTTCTCATGTCGGGTTAGTCCAGCCTACATGTCTCACATGTGCCCACATTATTAGTTTGACATCTTCATGTCCATGACTTATGAAACATAGCCATCAACTAATACATGTGCTGGTTTAATATTCAAGTGTGTTCTCACAAGAACGCCGACCAGGGACAATTTTAGAATGACCATTCAAGTAATTGAGTTCCACAAATAATTCATATAATAGCCAATCAATACAAGTTGTCTATAATGGATATTCAATGAACACTTTATTAATCATGGATACAATCAGAATATCATCATCTACATGATTAGCTCTAGGGCATATTCCCAACAGTATCCCAATTGCACTAGAGTTAATCTCTTAGATGTCTAATCCCCATAGACCTCATGTGCGCCTCATGCTTAGGTTATGGAACAGCCTTTGTCAAAGGATCTCCTATATTTAAATCCGTATGTATTTTGCACAATTTGATCTCTTCTCGTTTCACAAACTCTCGAATGAGATGAAACTTTCGGAGTACATGTTTATTCTTCTGGTGATCCCTAGGCTGCTTAGCCTATGCAATCGCCCCATTGTTATCACAATGTAAATTCAATGGGTCCGACGCATTTGAAAACACACCAATCTCAATGAGGAACCTCCTCAACTAAACACCTTCCTTTGCAGCGCCAGAAGCTGCAATGTACTCGGCTTCTGCTGTAGAATCGAACACTTTCTCCTACTTGGAACTTTTCCAGCTAACTATACCACCATTTATTGTGAACACAAAACCTGATCGAGATAGTGAGTCATCCCCGTCGGTTTGGAAGCTAGCATCGGTGTAACCGTTTACAACGAGCTCCTCCTCACCTCCATAGATTAGGAACACATCCTTAGTCCTTCGTAAGTACTTTAGGATGTTCTTAACAAGCGTCTAGTGAGGTTCACCTGGATTAGCTTGGTACCTGCTTGCAACACTTAGAGCATATGAGACATCTGGGCGAGTACATATCATGGCATACATGATGGAACCAAGGGCCGAAGCATATGAAACCTTACTCATGCGGTTGCGCTCTTCATCTGATGAAGGACACTGCTTGTCACTAAAGCGCATACCATATGACATAGGCAAGAACCCTTTCTTGGACTGTTCCATGTTGTACCGTTTCAACACATTGTCAATGTACGTGTCTTGGCTTAATCCTATTAGCCTTCTCGACCTATCTCTATAGATCTTAATTCCCAAGATGTATGCTGCTTCACCTAAATCCTTCATAGAAAAACTATTATTCAGTGAAGTCTTTATAGATTACAACACGGGAATATCATTCCCAATCAATAGTATGTCATCCACATACAAGATCAGAAACACAATAGCGCTCCCACTTACCTTCTGGCAAACACAAGGTTCTTCTTCATTTTGACGGAAGCCAAACCCTTTGACTACCTCATCAAAATGAATATTCCAACTCCGAGATGCTTGCTTTAACCCATAAATAGATTTCTTAAGCTTGCATATCTTTCCAGCATTATTAGGATCAACAAAACCATCGGGCTGTATCATATACACGTCCTCTTCTAAATACCCATTTAGAAAGACTGTTTTAACATCCATCTTCCATATCTCATAATCGAAATATGCAGCAATTGCTAGAATGATCCGAATAGATTTAAGCATCGCTATCGGCGAAAATGTCTCGTCATAGTCAATTCCTTGAAGTTGCCAAAAACCTTTTGCGACAAGTCGAGCTTTATAGATGTGAACATTTCCGTCCATATCCTTCTTCTTCTTAAAGATCCATTTGCTCTCTATCGGTCTAACCCCATCAGGCGGGTCAACCAAGTTCCAAACTTGATTATCTCCCATGGAATCTATCTCGGATCTCATGGCACTTTACCATTTCTAAGAATCTAGATCCATCATAGTTTTCGCATAATCCGCAGGTTCGTCATCGTCTAACAATAACAAATCCCCATGTAATGCGCAAAGTCTTACTAATCTTCATGGTTGTGGTGGTGTCTCCACTGCCACGGGTGTCTCAACTTTCTCTGCTACATTAGCATCACTTATGGAGTCAGTCCCTACTGGCTCATCTTGAACTTCTTCAAGATACACCTTTTGTCCATTATTTTTCTCTTTTGAGAAACTCTTTCTCTAAGAAAACACCATTTCGAGTAACAAACACTTTGCCCTGTGACTGGTTATAGGCATAATACCCTAAAGTTTCCTTCGGATATCCCATAAAAAAGCACTTGTCCGATTTGGGTGTTAGTTTATTTGATATAAGTCTTTTGACATAAACTTCACAACCCCAAATTTTCAGAAAAGACAAACTGGGACTCTTACCAGTCCACATCTCATACGGTGTCTTAACTACAGACTTAGATGGTACCCTATTCAATGTGAAAGCGGCTGTTTCTAGAGCGTATCCCCAAAATAATAAAGGTAGGTCCGACTGGCTCATCATAGACCGAACCATGTCCAACAAGGTCCGATTACGTCGCTTAGACACGTCGTTTCCCTGATTCGTTCTGGGTGGTGTAAGCTGTGGAACAATTCCACAACTCTTAAGATGATTGCCAAACTTGTGATTAGATATTTGCCTCCACGATCAAATCACAAGGCCTTTATCTTCTTGCCACATTGATTCTCTACTTCATTCTGAAATTCTTTGAACTTTTTAAATGTTTTAGACTTATGCTTCATTAGGTAGACATATCCATATCTACTAAAGTCATCAGTAAAAGTTATGAAGTATTGAAATCCGCCTCTAGCTGTCATGCTCATTGGTCCATATACATCAGTATGTACAAGTTCCAACAAGTCAGATGCCCTCTCAGAAAATTCTTTGAATGGCGCCTTGGTCATCTGCCTAGCAAGCAAGCCTCATATGTCTTGTATGATTCAAAATCAAACGAAATTAGAAGACCATAATCATGGAGCCTCTTCATGCGATTCTCACTTATATGACCCAAACGACAATGCCACATATAGGTAGGACTTAACTCATTAAGCTGAGGCCGTTTAGCACTAACATTACAGACAGTTGCGTCATCAAGATTTAAAATGAATAACCCATTCACAATGGATGCAAAAGCCACAAACACATCATTCTTTGAGATCACACAACCATTGTCTTTACTCACAAATGAATAACCATCCTTCATCAAGCATGAAGGTGACACAATGTTTTGACTTAGACTAGGAACAAAATAACAATTATTCAATTCCAAAATAAATCCTGATGGCAAGGGAAGTTGCATCGTCTCGACGTTCAATGCAGCAACTCTTGCATTATTGCCCACGCAGAAATCAACTTCTCCTTTCTCCATGCTTCTACTTCTTATCATTCTCTGCGTCGTATTGCAAATATGAGCAACCAATCCGGTATCAAATACCCAAGAATTGATATAAGAGTTAGCGAGGAAAATGTCTGTAACATAAACAACAAGTGTATGAGCGGGAGTACCTTTACTACCGCCATCCTTCTTTAAGGATGCCAAGTACACCTTGCAGTTCCTCTTCTAGTGACCTTTCCCCTTACAATGAAAGCATTCATCATTCTTTGCAGGTGGTTCGTTCCTGGAAGACGATTGGTTTGGCTTAGAGATCTCATCTTTAGCCTTGCCCTTCTTCTTCCAATTTCCCTTCTTTCTCTTAAAGTTAGGCCTGTTTTGAACTACCAACACTTGGCCACCTCCTACTTTCTTGATGTCAGCCTCTGCTATTTTCAGCATGCCACATAGTTCATTCAAGCCCTTCTCCGCCCCATGCATATGGTAATTCGAGATGAAGTTTCCATAACTGGGCGGAAGAGATGAAAGAATGAAATCAGTTGCCAACTCTTGGCCAATTGGGAAGCCTAGCTTCTCCAACCTCTGAGTGTAACCAACCATCTTGATTACATGTGAACCAACAGCTGCTAGCTTGGTTTCTGCAAGCGCCTTGGAGACATTGAACCTTTCAGTCCGCGCTTGAGTTTGAAACATATCTTCAAGTGTCATGATCATATCGTTCATTGAATGATTGTTGTCGAACTGCATCTGTAGATCAGGTTCCATACAAGCAAGCATGAGGCAACTCACTTCGAGATCCGCATCACATGCTTTCTTGTAAGCGTTTTTCTTAGCAGCAGGAGCACTCTCCTCAGGCTCATCTAGTAATGGGGTGTCTAGAATATCTTCCTTTCTCTCAGCCCTGAGAACAATTCTTAGGTTGCGGATCCAACCCGCGTAATTTGTTCCATTCAACTTATCTTTCTCAAGAATTGTACGCAAAGAAAATGGTTGATTGCGAGCGGCCATCTACAACAAAAGTAACGCAAAATACTGAAAGAGTAAATTATATCAAAATAAAATCTACTCCCACTAAAATCAATATCCCTCAATTGATACTTAGTGATTCAAGACCGACAACTAACAAGTCAACTAGTGAGCTTTAGCATCACCGCTAGAAGACATGGTAGATCGGTAAGCAATACCTTGCTAATCATATCACATATGACTCTCGTTGTTGGGCAGCATCTCTATGCTACGCTCAACCTACCCATGCTCCAAGGTCCCTAACCGTTAGGTTGACCTTGTTTAAGTAACCAAACCTTTTTGCAGTAAGTATCCAATACGAACCTGCCTAGTCAAGGAAAACCAGTGGAACCCTAATTTCATAGACCCACCACCGATTGTACAAGACTTATAACAGTGCAAGGTTTGGGGAAGCATTCAACTTAAACATTGCTGAGGGATTGTTCTACTTCACTACCGCACTAATGTAGACAAAAACATAATAGCATATGACAGTAGAACATAGTAAGAACGGCATAACACAGACATGACTTGGTATAGCCCATTATTCCTTTGGGGATCTCCATCTCCATCAATCTGTGCATCACGTGATCTCCATCTCCATTATTCTGTGCATCACGGTGATCTCCATCTCCATGATTCAAGTATGCCATCCTTCAGTGATGATTTCGCCAAGACTAGCTACTACTAGCACAAGTAAAATGAAATTACATAGTCGCGGATAGATCATCATAGATTGGCACACAAGCCATTACATTAATTTTGACAATATGTATGTGGCTCCTGCCCATATTGTCCTCATGACATGCAAGCCATGAATTAAATACATACATGTATCACATACACATAAGGGCTATACCAGTCATCAATACCTGCAAAACAGAGTTATCCGAATCCGACGTCTAGTCTTGCAATGCAAAAAACTCTATTTTCCAAGCCTTATTTCGCAATTCTAATTTCGTCGAATGCAGCAAAGCAGTAGGAACCAGATGTCAAATTTCATTCTCTATGATTTTTGTTTAGAATTCGTCTCAATCCGAGTTACGGTTCAAAAGTTACGGTTGTTTTACCGAACAACACTTTTCTCGGCAAACCACCGCCGCGCATCATATGCGCTTGGCACTTGACCTAGGGTTCAATTCGATCAATCTGATTGATCTTTAACTTGCCATGACTGGATTTACATGAATCACTTAACTCGGATGGCGGAATTCCGACCGGTACGAGTAGATCAATTCAAGACCAACACCGCAAGATGACGAACCAAGGTTAGAGACTCATCTACAACCACGCATATCACCATATGCACAAAACCGAACCTATAACGAGGCAGTAACGGCTCCGATACCACTGTAGGGTTATGAGGGTGCTGCGCTAGCTAGAAAACAAAACTTTTCAACCTCATAAACCAGGATCTACTGCTAGTTATAGGTTACGGGATTACCACTAGATGTGCAAGTGTAGCGGAAGACAACTCGATGTAGTCATACGTGTCGCAGCAGGCAATGCAGTTGCGTGGTCGTCCATCACCTCAATCCCCTCGCGCGGTTCGTCCCAGTGCTCCAAATGCAACACCTCTGAGGAATCCCACACGTGCAGGGAAGAAGTGATGCGCCTCCGGACTGCTAGGTCCATGAGGAGCAGAAGGCGCGAGCGTGGGGAGGGCGACGGCGGCTGCCAAAGGCGTGTGTCACCCTGACCGCGCCCCTACCCCTTGCTTATATAGGTGTCCCCAATGAGCTCATGAGTTGGAGGCCCATTAGTAACCCTAAACCTTGTCTAATTCAGTCCAACCCGAGTTAAGCTTCGAGCCCCTTAAACGTGCGACCCTATGGGTTCACGCACACATTGACATGGGCTGAGTACTCCTACTCACCTAATAGTTGACAGCGGCCTCTAGCAAGGCGTGACAACTCCTATGTGCACGCAAAAATCATATCAGACGAATCACTATGACCACATACAAGTTATTCCCTTTGCCACTCGATATATGGTTCAACTCGTGGGTTAACACTTAACACAAGCACGACCATGCATTTGTTTGTCCAATCACTTGAGTGATCCAGTGATATCTCTCTCGCATAGAGAGGGGCAAATTCCATCTTGATTGTCTATGTCTCATAGCATGCTTTCCGACCACCCGAAGACCACCTTTATAACTACCCAGTTACAGAGCAGTGTTTGATAGTCCCTAAGTAGGTCATTTCACATCTTGAGTACATACCACAGTCTTAGGTCTAAGGACATAATGTACATGACGTGAATAGAGACTTTCTCATGTTGGGTCAGTCTAGCCTACATGTCTCACATGTGCCCACATTATTAGTTTGACAGCTCCATGTCCATGACTTGTGAAACATAGCCATCAACTAATACTTGTACTGGTTTAATATTCAAGTGTGTTCTCACAAGAACACCGACTAGGAACAACTTTAGAATAACCATTCAAGTAATTGAGTTTCACAAACAATTCACATAATCGCCAATCAATACAAGTTGTCTATAATGGATATTCAATGAATATTTTATTAATCATGGATACAATCGGAATATCATCATCTACATGATTAGCTCTAGGGCATATTCCCAACAGGCATCGCGCTTGTAATAGAACCTTCCAATTAATATAACCCAAGGTACTAAGTAAATCATCGGGGCAATTTAGTTAGCACATTGTGCTCATATTAACCCGGTAGTCCGTGAAATCTCGAAGGATTTCAAACTTTTTCAATGACACACCAGGGATCGCACAGTTCAGTAGTTACCGTTCACCTGTTCTTACATTTCGCACATAATCAGAGTTGCAAATAAATAGCAAAAGTAGATATATTTTCAACACATACTCACACCTATGATTTAAATACAGTGCCAGTTCAGGATCGGCATCCATCAACAGCAAGTAGACGAGATATAAGAGATGACCTTGCCCAAGGTCTAATCCTCTCGTAGTGGGGATACAAGTCCATCTTGTCACCACAGAAAAAGTCTTATGATCAGCAACAAGTGGAAATAAAATGCTGAGTACGAGAATGTACTCAACTAGACTTATCCGTCATAAACCAAAAATAAAGTGACTCCAAGGAGTATGCAAGGCCTTATAAGGAGGCTAGCTGACTTATTTATTTACACAAAAGCTTGAGCTTATTAGGAACAATTATTATAACCTTCTAGCTTTGCATTTTAAAGTTATTAACCTGATCATGCTAGATTAGCACCTGATCTAACAGTCATTGTGTAATTAACAAGCAAAAATAGTAACTATTTCCAGCTGAGCATCTTTCAGCATCAACATCATAACCATTTCATCTCTTTGTTCAAGTTTTTACTATAATGTCGGTGCTCAAGACAGTGTCCACTATCCAGGGACAATGGCGATTATAATCGATTGCAAACCAGCTGGCGACGTATTCCCCACACAAACCTAGACATGCCACGCGAAGGCACCTTTGGTCACCTAGGGTTGTTCGGGTAGAGTCGCGGGATCAATAGGAACCATCGTACCCAGGGGCCGCCCGGCTGCCAACAGGTCAGCGCTCCATCAAATGATACGCCCCATCTTAAGGTCTCACTCTCCGCGCCCCTGTGGTCACACACCACCTTATCCAATACGATGCATTCATGTCGAAACCGGCCCAAACAGAACTCGAGGCTTCGCGGTCGGGTGATCGTACCCTTCCAACTATCTGTGGGGCATGTGTTCAACATGCTGTGAGGGCCATGACATCGGACGGGGCCCTAGTTCAACACAGACAGGATAAAACCACACAGAACCTCCAGTTCTGTCCACAGCACCAATTCTGCCCAGTCTTGATTTATTACTCCTCATAGTTATTCCCAAAACAACAATATAGCTCACCAATATGAGTCACCACCTATATCTCGCGAATGATAGGAAATCACCCGACTTCTACCGATCTAATTAAGTAGGGCTAAGCATATAAGTGAACCAATACTTAATAGGGTGTTTGGGTAATTCAAGTGGGCAAGGGTAATCATAATGCATCAACGGTATCGATCAACTCCTATAAACTTAATGCATCATAAACAGTAAAAGATGCAAAATAAGTTAATTTGTAAATCAGTATGGAGGAATGCTTCGGGGCTTGCCTTCCACTGACGAGTGAGGTTGAACCTCCAGGCACTCTATCACTCCATGTCTGGCTCCTGGTTCTCGATCACCGCTTGTGCAGAGGCTTCCCTCTGGGATTCCTCTTCTGAGTTCCCGTTTCACGTCACATTCTGTTCTCCTAGCGATCCTGTATGATGCATATGCATGAATGAATGCGAAGAATGCACATGGTATGATGATGGAGTATGATGATGATGAATGCTTGCATATTCTTTCTACAAGATAGTCAACATCATCCAAGAACATGTACCATAAGCACATGTCATCTACTGCATTCTCTACTACAAACAATACAAGTCTATCTATGAAATCTTCATTTTACCTATCGCCAGTAAACAAGCCAGTAAAGCAACTAACCATCTTACTATCACTAGCAAACAAGCTAGTAAAGCCAAAGATCCTTATTCAGGCATAATCCTCTTAACACATTCATTAGGTTCTAACCGCTACCATAATTCTATTCAAACACAGTAAACTAATAACCCACTAGACAACCATAAAACCACATACATTCATGTCATACTATCAACTTCTAGACATACAACAACCTAGTCCATAATGAGGCAACATACATAGTTCAACCTCCTAAGACAAATACAAAGGTCAAACCATTCCTACTCCATACATAGCACACACAGCACATTTCTAATAAATTTACACGAGGCAATGTATCCTAAATGTCACTAAGGCTACATAGTAGCACTAATAGATTAGACATCTATACATGCCTAGAGAAACATTATTGATGGCATGACATGTGTAAGCAAGGTTTAATTAAGACAATCTTATAAATAGGGTATAACTGCAACACCTAGTTTAACCTCACATAAAACTTTACAAAAATTACAGGAGATAATACACATCAATTCTAGGCTACCATCCAATTTTTACCTCATTTGAACAAGTCTAATGCCCTACACAAAAATCACAAGGCAACATAATTAAATGGACCTAAAAATACTTTGTATTATGAAGTATGCCAACTTTATGATTCACCACATCCAGAGCTACTTTATAGTATATAAGAAGCCTACAATAATTATCAACCTCATACTAGTTCTATATAATGCATTTATGAATTATTCCAAGAATAGCCCCTTAATCTCACTTGAACTATAACTTTATATTTTACACAGTACATGTACATGATACATTTTTTATAGCTAGAGCATCACAAAAGAGGACTAACAAAACAAGAAACACATTTTTCTGAGCATCCTAAATTTAGTTATGCATTTTCCAATATTATTAATATATCAAAAATTAATTAAAGCTACATACAAAAGTACTGCAAACATGGCATATTATATTTTTTCTACATAGATCTCATCACAAGAAAAATAATGAAACTTGAACCACTAAAATCGGAGTTATATTCACTGATATTAATTTTAGAAGTTTAAAAATTATTTTCTGGAAATTATTTTCGAGATTAAAATGAAAATCCATATAGGACAAATACTTTACTTCGAGGCCCCTACACTTTTTATAAATTAAACAAGCCCGAATCTAAAAGACCTATGAGTCATGTCACTTTACACAAAAATCCAGCAAGAGTAATCTATATACGTTAGGACACCTGCTCTTCTTCTACCTCCGTTCACGGAGCATGGGACGGCGGTGCTCGGGCTTGTGGCCGACCGATGAGGGCTTGCCGGAAGCCACGAAGCGGCAGGGAGGATGATGGGCGGCGAGGCGCACCCACCAATGCTCGTAGCGCGGCCCGCGATGGCCGGTGGTGGCCTGGCCACGCACGCCGGCGGCCCACGACGGCGGCGGTGTGCGGCAGCGGTGCTGCAGCGGCGGTCAGAGCAGAGGAAGAGGTGTAGGAGGTGCGCCACGATGTGGAGAAGACGATGAAGTGCTTGGATTGGGTGGAGGAGGACGACGACGACTGCGAACTCGCCTGTTCGACGGTATGGCCGGCGGAGAGAAAAAGGCCGATTGGGCCACTGTCGGTGGTCGTCGGCGACGGAAGAGGGCAGGAGAAGGTGGAGCATGCGATGGCTAACTCGGTGATTCCCTAGCAGGAGCCGCCCGCGAGGGCAGCGACGTTGCTGCCATGGTCGGCCAGCGAGTGGCGCAGGCGCACGCGTGATGATGGCGGGTGGCCGCGTGCGCACTCAAGTGCGGAGGAGGACAGGCGAGCAGGGCGCAGCGATGGGCGAGGCGCACACGCGTGCGTGCTGCGGCGCGCTGCTGTGCTCTGGCGCCGGGAACAGAAAGGAAAGGGGAAAAGTGAGAGAGGGAGATGACGACGTGTGGGTCCGGGTGGGTCCCACCATTATTGTTTTGAATTGAAAAGTTTGACCAGCTGTAGTTTCAAGCGGTACCGAATTTTGAAAACTTTGAATACAAAAAATGTTCCTCTCATCGAGTAGAACATTACATATATAGAAAGTTTTGGCTAATTCGACCTAGATTTGGAAATGTGAATTTGGGTCAAATTTAAATTATAAAAATATTAATTTCCAATATTCCCCTTACTGTTTTTGACCTTTTTGAAGGCCTAAAAATCATTTCCATAAATTGGTGAAAATAGAAAGTTTGCTCTAAATATTTTCTCTATAAACCATATTAAAGGTCCAACTTGAGATAAGCAATGTACATAGCACTTTGAAAGAGGGATTGAAATCACACTTTAGGGAGAATTAATTTAGATTTTGAACTAAATCTTTTTGGGTCAAATGACCAACACATGAATTGACCCTAGGCACAATATAAACATATTTTAAATCAATCCAAGCATTAATTACATAGCAGACCACAACCTAGCATTCAAATATTCTATTTAAAAATATAAACAAGCAAGCATCAAACATCATGGCCTAATTATTTGATCACCATGCAAGTGATATGATTATGATCATGATATGCAGTGCAAAGATGTAGTTAACACCTGGGGTGTTACAGCGCCCGAGCCCAGGATCCGGAGCGCCAGACACGGCCCTAACGCGTCCGGCCCTCCAACGGTTGGATTTCGAAGGAGAGGAGATTCAAACGCGTCGGACGCTCTACAGTGGATGACCAGTGCCCAGAGGAGTGGCGCGGATGCATCCAGACGTCCCTTTTTGAACTGGCTGGTTTCCCGCGTGAAGATTTGCACGCCGCGGATGCCGGGGCTGGGCATCCGGCACCTGGGGCAGGACGCGTGTCCGGCGACCCCGAGCTAAGTTGGATTGTTGCATAACGGCTAGTCTCGTGTCTGGGGCTATAAATTTGGGGTTGGCTGGCCATGGGAGCTTGCTCTTGCCCATTCTAACACCCTAGTGCATTCTTTGAGCTGAAGAGACTCCCTCCACTCCTCTCCTTGCATTGTTGATTGATTCAAAAGAGAGTGAGTGAGATTGAAGTGCATTTGCTTAGTGTTTGCATCTAGAGGCACTTGTTCTTCGTGATCGCTGTGGATTTATTATTACTCTTGGTTGACTCCCGTCACCCTAGACGGCTTGGTGCAGCGGCGGTGGTTGAGCTTGAGTTGGTGATTGTTCGAGGCCACACCGGTGATATTGTGAGGGGTTCTTGAGACTTCCCCGCGAAAGTTCACGAATTGACTACTCTAGTGGATTACTCGTGGATTGGAGGATCCCTATCTTGTGTTGATAGTGTCGCACCCGAGGCCATGGGGTTGGCTAGGTGACGCCATTTAGCGCGCACATCTCCAAGTGGGTGTATCGCCACAACGAGGAGTAGCTTGCCAAAAAGCAAGTGAACCTCGGTAAAAAATCATTGTGTCAACTTGATTACCGAGGATTCTCTCTTGTGTTCATGATTGTTATTGATTAGTTCATCACCTCTACATCGGCGATATAACAATCCACTTCCCTCTCTTGCACTTACTTTCGTAGTATATCTTGTGTAGTCTTAGTTGCTCGCCTTGCTCTCTAGTTGTAGTTATCTTGTTCTTTAGAAGTAAGTTAGCAACCTAGGCTTGTTGGTGTGTTTAGAGATCATAGCCTTTCACTATAATTGTGTAGGTGGCTTGCATAGCTTATTTGTGCTAGTGCTAAAAAGAGTTTCATCACCTTAAGTACTAAGCAGTTGTTTTAGTGCTTTGCAAGAAATTTTATAAGCTATTCACCCCCTCTAGCCATTAGGACCTTACACCTCGTTATCCTAAACATAATGTGATTTTTCTATTTTGACTTACTCTCCACCATGATCGAACGGGAACAGATAAGAGGCTTGCAGGTTTGATGTGATATGATAGGGTTGGTTATACTGCCGGTGGCGAACTCCGGGCTAATAATCTGAAGCGCATGGATACAAGTTATCCTTGGAATGAAAAACAATTCTAAATCCACTTTATCTATGAATAAGGCACCTCAGCAGACTGTAGCACCTAGTTTTAAGGACAAAACTAGATATACACCTATGTGAGTCTTAAAGGACAAATCTCACATATAACTACAAATAGTATTAATTATAATGCTTTAATAACGTACGCAATATAAAAGATCACCTAATGAACAATCAGTGGAAAGACGACTCTGAACTCTGAGTGTAGACTTCACTACTCTAGATCCAAATTGACTGGTTGCTCACAAGTCTAAAATTCTCCTGAGGTGTGGGGGGAATAGCAAGAGTGAGTCCATGTCGAACTCCGCAAGTATAGCAATAAGTTGTAGATCCCATAAACTCATGATCAATGTAACATAAATGATGTAAAACATAAACGATAAATAAATGAGCATCTTAACATAACAAGAATCATTATCCTTAATGTAAATGTCTCCAAGGCCGCTCGTGACCTTGAGCAAGGCTAGTATACCGGTTTATTAAACTCTGCACAGAGGTGTACACTTTCACTGTGAGCCGTGATTTACCCTTTCGTTCGAGGCCCATCGACCTCATAGCCCACTACCAAGGAAGACTGGCAGGGTTCACTATGAAGCCTTTCAAAGGTTCTTCTAACAAGTTAGGGCCGCTAGGTTTCAATAGTCAGTCTGTGTGATACAACTAGTCCAGGGATCCATAGTCTACTTTTCCCCATTTGCGCCACAAGGGTAACCTCTTACAAGCTAGAAAAGGTCCTCATACTGAGCTAAAACCAAAGTCATGTAGCCCTCACAGTTGTACCGTAAATCCCGGAGGTTCTCTTACAGATAAATCATCAAGTTGCTAAAAAGTTATTTTTATTGTTTATTGCTTAAACATTAATTAAGTCACAAGATCATCACCACAGAAATAAAACCCAAGCTATATTTGCCTTAAACACTTGCTTTTCCACAAATAGTCAACTCCTCATAGAACCTTTGATCTTCTGATGTTTCTGTCTCCATCAATTACTGATAACTCTTCTACTATCAGATCGTAGCACGCCATCAAACATATAAGCAACAAATAGACACATCTAAGAACAATCATCAAACATAAAGAGACGCTAGAGAAAGAGCGGACTAAACAGTACAGCTTGGTACTAAGATCGTGAGAGCGTAAAGATGACAAACAATGAAGCCATTGCTGACAGGGCACAACTAAAGAGGTTGATCTAGGCTATTTGCATTTGAAAAGGCATCGATGTTGATGAAAACATATAAACCTCTATTTATGATAAAAGATTGAAGTTCCTTTTAGTTCAAAAAAGGTATTCATAGATCATTAATCAACTAACAATTAGTTTCATTTTTGAAAGCATAGAACTTGTTATCGTCACTGCAGACACGTAGCTTACGTCGATTCGATTCCAGAAAGTCCAAGATCACCTAAAACAGAGCTACAGTTAAAGAGATATGAGCTTTCGAAGTTTTAGGGGTATTGGTGTAAATAAAAGGATTTATTTATAAATCTATCACTAGACAAAAAAATTTAATGACATCAAAAATATAATTATTATATCATCATTAATAAATTTTATAAGAGAAAACTAGTTTATATTTATTTTTATGAACAAAAGAGAATAAATAATTATTAATAAATATATTGACAACATTAATTATTTTATTTTAGTAGAGAGTATATATATTCATTTTGTGAACCAAAATAGATTATTAATAGTATTAATAACATTATTTACCATTTCAAATCTGAGATAAATTAATTTAAATGGAAATTCTATTCTGTTTGGACCTCGGGTATAAATACCATAGAACTCTAGGGCTAAACCGCAAAATGACAAGGCTGATTTGAACTGCTATGGACAAAACTACAAATAATGAAAAGCACATGGTCTTTCTACAAGAGTGGTAGGGCTGACCGGGCGATTGACCGGTCATCGTCTGCGAGGCGCTGCCGTGGCGCTGACGTGGCTGCCATGTCGACCGACGAGCCTGCCATGTGGTGCCGCTCGATTGGCCGCGGTGCACAACCTGTGCTGTATACCCGGTGATGTGGCTAAGTGGATGTGGTCCACGGGTCCATGGTCCCGGTCCATACCGGTCGGACCCGTGATCTAATCATGGCCATTGTTCAAGGATCGGACGGCTTCAGGTGATTGGGGAGGGGATGGTGGTGGTGCCTGGCCGGAACAGTGGCCGGCGGCTATGGTCGATGGCGAGGTGCTCGCCGACGTGCGCGGGAAATGGTCCACGGGCCACTGGAGGAATCGGGGAAAGTCGTAAGAGGGAGAGGAGATTACCGCGCGTCGATGGCGGTGTTCTCGTCGTCGGAGGCAGACCGGAGAAGGGGAACCAGGCGGTGGAGGCGAGCTTCTCGGATTGGAGCTCCGACGAGGTCGGCGGACGGAGATTTGGCCTCCAATTCGAAAGAACAATGGGCGCCGTGGATGCGAATTGGCCACGCGAAGCCAATATAGGAATCGCTGGGGCGAGAGGCGGCCTAATGAGGAGAGACGGCGAGCTCTAGTGGAGCTCGACAATGGTGATGGCGGTGGCGGTTGCGGGCGCTGGAGCGAGGGCAAGTGAGTGGGGAGGAGCTAGGTCATTCCGGAGTGAGTTCGCGGAATCCTGTCGACTTAAATGGGTAGAGAGGGAGGAGTGGAGAGGATGGGTTCCGAGCTCGGCTTCATGCCGGCTATGGAGGGTGCGAGCTATGGCGACCCGTTCGCGCGGGGAACAAGGAAACAGGGCCGACGCAGCTTGGTCAGCGGGACGCGGGGCGATGGACGCGGAGGGGGCGTGGATGAGGCCTGGTCGCGCGCGGGCGGGCTTGGTCACTGGCGCGGCGATGGCGGATCGGGAGATGTCGGTGGCGCGGAGAGAGGGGAAGCTGGGCTCCTTCTGCTGCGGCGGCTGGGTCTTAGCCCAATATCGGCTGGGCAGGTTGGCCGAGAAGGGGAGGGCAGGCCGGGCTTGCTGGCCACCAGGCCGAGAATGAGGAGGGAGCGGGGGTGGCGGGGTTGTTGAATTTTTTTATTTTTAATTTTTTAAAAAAAATTTACAAAATTAATTCTTGTTTTAAAATATGACAGAACTAGTCGCCTACAGTGGGCGTTTTTTAAAAAACGCCCACTGTGTGGGCGTTATATGTGACGTGGCACAGGGCCAGCCGGCGCCGGTGCCGGATTTTGCGGGCGGCCACCTGGCGCCCAAAAAATGCCCACTGCGTGGGCGGTTTTTGGTGGCGAGGGGGCCGCCTGCAAAAGTGCGCGCTGTTTTGCGGGCTTGCCTCGGAGCAGTCAAAAAATGCCCACTGTATGGGCGTTTTTTGCGCTCCAGGGGCCGCCTGCAAAACAAGCGAGGCCGGCCGCGCACTTTTGCAGGCGGCCCCCTCGGCCCCAAAAAACGCCCACACAGTGGGTGTTTTTTGGGGCAACTCTATAAATAGGCAGCCCCCTCTTCAGATTTTCATTATATTCACTAAAATTTTCAAAAAAAAAGAAAGACGAGAGGAGGGAGGGGAAGGAAGTAACTGCGAAGCCCTGCCAGTTTGAGACCTTGGCTTTTAGGTAAGTTTCTCATACATTACAAGTCTGTTGCTATGCATTAGTAAAATATAATGTGCACTAGAATTGTTTAGTTTTTAGTTAACTCTGGGTAGATCTGAGTAGTATGTATATTAGATCTATAAATAATGATGTTAGAAATAATGATGTTTCTTCTATGCTTTAAACAATGGATTGCATGATTTGAAATACGACGAATATCGTATTTTCTCTGAATAGATATATTTAGGGTTTAGGAAAATATGACGAATATCGTATTTTCTCTGAATAGATATGTTTAGGGTTTAGCGTGTAGGGTTTAGGAATAATGATGTTTATGCTATGCTTTAAACAATGGATTGCATGATTTGAAATGTGAAAAATATCGTATTTTCTCTGAATAGATATGCAAAACTTGTGGCGGACGGAGTTTTGGAAAAACCGAGGTCGCCCTAGAGAATTGTATCCCGACGTGTCTAGCAAGGATGCTCCTGTTCCTCCTGCAGTCCCTGTCCCAAATTGTGACTGTGGAGAACCGGCTGATATTGGCCAATCTCGCCATGAGGACACAGCTGCCCGTTGCTACATGTGCGGTGGATTCAATGTAAGTAATTGCACCTTTGTCACTGCGTCTTTATTGAATGCTAGTAATTGCAGCTCTTGCATCTCTAACAATGTCGTTACCAATCATGTTTTGTAGGCCCATGAGCGGTGCTTTTTTCTTTCAGTGGATTGACGGTCCAGACAAATTCGACCCAAGGTATCTCCAGTTTGACGAATGGTGGAAAGGAAAGCATAATCCACCCGATCAATTCGAGCGGTGGGTGGCACCTCCCCCTGATCCCCCAATTACAGACGAGGAGAAGAAAATAGCCCAATTGAGACGGCTTCAATCTCCGCCTCGTTGCAAATGCGAAGATTATTCTGTAATAAGTTCAGATAGGCCTAACGAGTTCGAATGTCGTAACCCCGCCGGAGTAAGTGCAAATTGTATGCGGTCATGGCTTTCTTAGTATTTGTGCATGTACTAACATTTTATATTGTAGGGTGGGTATACCTTGTTGCGGAAGTGTAACTTCAGGGAGTGGCTGTGGGGTCCAAAGAACAAATGGCCCGAGCTGAAGGTGGACAAGAAGAGAAAAGTGGTTACCCCCAAGCCTCCTGTGTTGTGCAAATGTGGTGTCGAAGCGCAGTATGGCCTACTACCATCGGGGCTTGGAATAGGCTATTGGTGCGGCCATATGGTTGATTACGATGAGGTCCTTTTGTTCCACTTGTTGCTCACTTGATATCCAAACTTTTTGTATTTGCTGACTTTAAATTGTTCCGTTCAATCACAGAGCCTTAGGAAATGCAAGTGGGAGGTTTTTGCCCATGTTGAAGACCGTAGGGAATACATGGATACACTGAAGCAAAAGCAACTAATGGACCTGAAGTTCAGGTCTGGTACTCAGCTTGTGGACAACTACATTAAGATGCGGAAGCGAGCGCAGGTTGACTATGCCCGACGATTGTGTGTCCAAACCCCAAGTGCTGCTCGGTGGAAGAAAGACTGTGATGCATGGAAAAAGAAGAGAGAAGAGGAAGCATCCTTGCATGCGAGGGAGAAGATGGAGGAGGCCGAAAAGAGGAGTGCTGATGCGAAGATGAAGCAGAAGATGGCGGAGGCAGAGATGCCGATGAATGACGAGGACGAGGAGTATGATGAAGTGTTCACCCAAGCCCTCGATGACTTGGAGGCCGCTTACTACAAAAAAAAGGAAGAAGAGGAGTATGATGAAGCGTTCACCCAAGCCCTCGATGACTTGGAGGCCGCTTACTACAAAAAAAAGGAAGAAGAGGCCAACGCAGCTGAGCGTAGCCGTACCAATGAGTTTGTGGGAGAGGATAGTGGTTCTGAAGATGAAGACTTGCTTCCTGGTTATGTTTCGGATTATTAGGGCCGTTTTGTTAGATGAATTCGGATTAGTAGCTCATCGCCCTAGCGGACGTATAATTTTATTGTAATGAACTGTTGCCGTGACTTTTAACTGTGCTGTAATGGACTATTATTACGGATGTAATGCAAGCATGTAAGGGTTTAGGGTATAGGGTTTAGGGTATACGGTTTAGGGTTTAGGGTTTAGGGTTTAGGGTTTAGGGTTTAGGGCTTAGGGTTTTTAGGGTTTAGGGATTAGGGTTTAGGGTTTAGGGTTCATGGCCAAGGGCAAAGATGTTACAATCCGAGTTATTTTGGAATGTATTAGTTGTGTTCGAAAGGGTACGAATAAAGAACCGACGAGGATTTCTAGATATAGTACTCAAAAGAATCGTGACAATACGCCAGGGCCCCGACGGGAAACGAAGAATATAACAAAAGGTAAATTTTGACAAAAGGAAAGTGCATATCATACATCAAGACAGTAATTACATCATACAGGGTACTACTGTCCCCGAGCCTGATCCTGCCCCTGCCCCCTACCCCTCTTCGGCCTCCTCGGTCGCACGTGCCCCGACGAGTAGGTGTGGCGATCCGGTGGAACACCTCGAGTCGCACGGACGTGCTGCACTGGAGTCATCTGTGATAACTCCTGCGTGTAGGGCGGAGGTGCTCCTGCAAGCTATGAAGGGCGGATCTCGACCTCCTCGTCGCTCATCGGTGCGTCAGTGGGGGGTCATTAGGTAGTCGGTAGGTCCGTGATGAGGTGCCGGCTCCCTGGGTCGACGTCGAAGCTGCTCCCTGCGCGGAGGTACCCACTCCATGGGGCGAAGGGCAGACTCCCCAGGCTGCTCCCTGAGAGGAAGTACCCACTCCATGGGGCGAAGGCCAGGCTCCCTAGGCTGCTCCCTGAGCGGAGGAACCCTCACCATGGGCCGACGCGCTGGGTGGAGCATGAGTGAAGTGCCTGGATGCCTCTGCTCCATGCACCGAGGACCTCGCTCCAGAGGAACGAAGGTACGGTGTAGAGAACGCTGTGAAAGGTGTCGTCGTAAGTCACACAGTCATCCACATTGGAAAAACATAGGTAGACGAAGTGGGGTACACGGAGTTACCTCTGGTCTAGGGTGCAGGAGGACGTGCTGCGGGTGCCGGTGCAGGAATTTGAGGCACTGCGTCAGAGGTCCAACAAGTCAGAGCCCTCATCACGGATCTAAGCATTGTACGCATCCGCGTGTACGAGGTGCGCTACTCGTCCAATGTCAACGCCAAGCCACCCTGCAAGCGGCGGCACACGGAGTCAACCTCCGTGTAAAGTAGTTGCACACCGTTGACCTAATTTCAGTTTTAAGTTAGATGAAAGATATACGTAATGAACTACTGATATATATGATAGATTCAAGTACTCACGGCGCGGAAGTAATCCTGATCATGGTGCACAGGGTAAGCGTCACCCACGGCGGCGACGTGTGGCTGCTGCTCCGGAGGAACTAAGGTGACATGTGTGCGGGTACAAGGCTGGTACCACCGGAGGTAGTTCATGTACGAGTCCTCGATGTGGGGGCGGTACTCCTCAATGACGTCCTCTGTGGCAAGCAACCAGTCGTCCACGTATGGCTGCAGACATGGAACCCATAAGTTGCCACTGACTGTCCCCTCCGAGTCAGCCTAAACACAAATTTGAGTAAGACATGTCTATTGCGATCAATTTTTCAAAATCAGTTGTTAGTGGTACTTACCTGTGAGCATCTGCAGGGACGGTACGGATGATAGGGGCGGGGGACGGCTGCATGAGACCGAACTGGCGCAAAACATGCCCTGGGCAGTGCGGTTCGACGAATATGTCGAACACCATCGGTCGGAGCGTCAGCCAGAAGGCCTGGTCACGTGTGCACAACGTGGACAGCCCAAGAGGAGCTCGTGCATGGATAGCCTCCTGGCTGTAAGGCTCCCAGATCATGTCAGTCAGCTGTATCCTGTCGAACTCCAGCATAAACTGGTTGTACGACCGCGTCACCTGCACATGTGCCCATCGTCGCTGAAATATAACAATCAATAGGTTAGAAGGTACGATACGAAATAACTATATACGTCAGCTAGGAACATGAACCTGACGACGGCACCAGACTATACCCATGGTGGGGAAGTCCTCGGGCGGATGCTGCAAGTACAGGTCGTCCTCGTATGCGGTGTGATCCACCACAGGTCGACCAATCCCGAACTGTTCAGCTGCCCATAGCTATAGAAGGAGGGGGCAACCAGTGAGCAAAGAACCTATTTTTATCTTGGTACACACTTCGCAAAGCCCCCTGTACATCGCCGCCAGTACTGCAGATCCCCAGCTCCACTGTGGCACTGCTCCCTCATCAGCATCAGCGATCGCGCGCGCGTAGGGGATCATGACCTTGTCGACGGCATGTCCCGCGGTGCTGGTGAACATGACCCAGCCAAAAAGCCACAACAAGTAGGCCTCCAAACTCCATCATCGCATGGAGTACACATCAGCTTCTGGGTGTAGCTGATCGGACTGAAAAAGATACAGTTAATAAAGTTGAGTAGAACTGCAAATTGATAAAATTCTTTTCAAATAGGCCTTACGGTAAACTGCATGAGCCACTACTGCGATGGGCCCATGGTCGTGTATGGAGGGAGGCTGCTCATAGCTGGAACTACAGGGTGACGCTGCACATGGCCGAAGCGGGCCATAATGTCATCTCGCCAATCATGAAGTCCGTCGACTGGCCCGATGGCATCGCCAGCGAGGGGAAGGCCAAGCAAGAACGCAACGTCCTGAAGCATCGATGCGACCTCCCCGCATGACAGGTGGAACGTGTGTGTCTCCGGCCTCCATCGGTTGACCAGGGCTGCTAGAAGAGACCTATCAAAACTCCACCTCCTCGTCTCATCGGCCTCAGCAGCTCGAGCCTCCACAAGGCGACACAACGGGAGGAGGCCTGCCTCACGTAACCTGCACATAAAAATTATATGTTATTAACAAGCCATGTGTACTTAATTGGGAGACCTTGAAGAGTCAACGGATACCTGGAATAGAACTGAGGGTCCACTGAAAGTAGACGTCTGGACGGTCGCGGTTGAAGTACGGGCAGAGTGGCGTTCTGCACCGTAATACGGTACAAACGGTGGTACAGATCGATCCCTCGATCAAGCAGCTCTGGTGTGTCGTCCGCCATCCCTGCATGACATTATCACAGTTAACACATATGACATATGCAAACAAAATGCGAAAAAGTATACAACAATAAATTTAAGGTACAACAAGAAATGATCTAATTTAAAACATAAAGAATGCACGTACAACATGTAACTGAAATATATTCAAATACAAGACAGAGATTAAGAACATCATAGAACATTACATCTGTAAGATAGGTTTAAACAACAAGTTTGTTCACTTCAGTTACAACAAAACAAAAACCGTACATTACATAATCTTAACCAAGCTTACTACACATCACTACACGACCGAACCACAAGGCAAGCGTGCACGCCTTGGCCTGGTGGGCCTAGAAGTTGTCCCTTCCCCTGTTGGCGGGGTACCATCCAATCCAGATCCTGATGGCGGGGCTCCTGCTGTTGTGGGCATGTCTGAGTCCTTGGGCACTTCTTGTAAGTATGTCCCTCCTTGTCGCATTTGCTGCAACGTTTGTACCTTCCACCTGCTTCGGACTCATCCATGGCATTTTGAATACGTCTTGTCTTTCGACGCCCAGCCTTGTCTCTGATCTTACTTGGGTCTAGAATATAGCTAGGTTGTGGTACTGTACCTGTAAAATTCCCCACTATGCCAAAACCATAAATTTCATGTGACCATGTATGCAATATGGCTTCCTTCGTGAAATAGGGAGATACAAAAGTACGATCAAGTATTCCACACTCCGAGCTTGCTGCAATAACATGGGAACATGGTTTGTGGTAGAGTCTTGGCTTGTGGCATGTGCATGCGCAATACCCATCCTCCTTAAGTATGCATTCTTGCATAACTCTTCTTCTATATATTCCACGCTTGGCCCTATCAGCACACAAGATTTCAAATCGGTGCTCTCTAGTACCTTGAGTTATAACTCTATGCTCCTTTGCCTTCTTACATTTTTCCTCCAGATAATTTATCAACATATGTCCGAAGAAAACACCTCGCACTTGCATTGTTAGGGCAGCGACTTGGTACCGGTCTCTGAAATATCTGCATGTTCCATGCAGGATGAACTCAACAATGGCAACTAGGGGAAGGTCTCTAACACCACGCATCACCCAGTTGTAAACTTCGGCCAAATTAGTTGTCATAATGCCAAACCGCGCTCCGCCGACATCATGCAGCAAAGACCACTTCTCCTTAGGCTCATTCTCTATCTAGTGCAAAAATTTTCTCACAGCAGATGCCGATCTCCTTCTGATGTTTGGACCATCTGTGGGCAGCGGTCCTAAGGACTCTGGACCATCCTCACCAACAGGTGCTGATCGGCTTGAGTGCTCTTCCATTTTCTTCGTTGTGAGCTCGTCTAACCTCCTCCAAAGCTCGTTGAATTTTTTCTCTTGATTCTGTCCGCACAGCCTCTTGAATAGATCCATCATGCTCTTGCGCTTAAACTGCTTGTAAAAATTAGCACCCATGTGACGCATACACCACCAACTTTGAACATCTGGCCAATCTTTACCATACCCCATCTCTGCATCACCGCTTTTCAGATATTTAATTGCCCGAAGAAGGCCAGCGTGACGGTCATGAATTAGGCATACACCAGGCCTCATACCAACAATGCTAACCTTCACCTGCTTGAGAAACCAGTACCAACTATCGGTATTCTCGCTCTCCACAAAAGCGAATGCCAGTGGTAGAACTTGATTGTTCCCATCCATGGCAATTGCTGTTAGTATCTGACCTCTGTATTTACCTGTCAGAAATGTCCCATCAATACAGAGTACTGGACGACAATGCACAAATGCCCTGATGCAAGCACCTAGTGCAAAGAAAGCTCGTTGCAAGACCAATACTGCACGATCATTCTCCATGGTTGGGTATGTTATAAGATCTGTACATGTCCCTGGATTTCTGGCGGCTATGCATTGAAGAAGAGATGATAAATTATCATATGAGGCTTTGAATGTGCCAAATCTCATCTCGATAATCTTCTGTTTTGCCCTCCACGCCTTAGCATATGAAATGGTGTATTTGAATTTATCTTCGATATGCCTTATTATTGACCTTGGCTCGTATCCCAGATTATGCACAACATCTGAATACATCTCTGCAGCAATAAATGCAGATGTCATGTTTCTGTGGTACTTCTGTACACCTTCTAAGTGACAGTTGTGCTCAGTGACTATTGACACTTTCCAATAATCCTTCCACTTTCCCTTGAATGCATGCACCCTCCACGGACAACCATCGCTAGATCTCATGCACTTAACTTCATATACACACTTTGTGGACTTTGCTACCCAGAACTCCCTCTACAGTCTGCGTACATCGCTCCCTCGATGACCTCATTCTCCTTATACTCCCATGGAACATGGTATCCCTCTGAAATAGCAAGTCCAGAGAAGTCTTTATTAGACCATTGCCACGGATTCACATTGCATCCTTCCTCATCAGAAGATTCATCACCCTCCACTTCCTCATTGGCCGCATCTTCGTTTTCCATTGCTTGAACAATGGAGTTGATCCTCTCGCCCTCATCTGCCAAGCCTCTCGGCTCACTGGCTTCTCCTTCTCTTTCTTGTTCCTGCACATCATGTCCCTGTTCTTCTCCTTGCTGAGCACGGTCGTTTTCCTCTTCCATTTCAGCATCAGTCCTAACCATGCTTGTACCCTCCACACCTTGCAAGGTTGCATTGTCTTTATCGTGCACCTCCATGAAAATGCTGGGTTCCCAGCCCCGCTGCAATGCATTTTCTACATACCATTTCCATGTTTCGGTGTAATCTACCGACATCAATTCCCAGAAGCATTCTTCGTTGCCACGGTTGACTACTACATTTACTTTTATTGTGTTAACCTCTGGGTTGATGTGAAATGCCCTCATTAACCAGTTACACACTGACCGAAAATTTCTTTCCGCTGGCCTATCTATCCCCTTTAGTGTTGACCCAAAATTCAGACAGATCTATACCATACGGGCCATATCTGACAGTGCCACTACCATGGAACAACCGAAACATCACTTTGGTTGACATATCTATTCAGAGAAAATACGATATTCGTCATATTTCAAATCATGCAATCCATTGTTTAAAGCATAGAAGAAACATCATTATTTCTAACATGAACTGTAATGCTCTAACATCATCATTTATAGATCTAATATACATACTACTCACTGATCTACCCAGAGTCAACTAAAAACTAAACAACTCTAGTGCACATTATATTTTAGTAATGCACAGCAACAGACTTGTAATGTATGAGAAACTTACCTAAAAGCCGAGGTCTCAAACTGGCAGGGCTTCGCCGTTACTTCCTTCCCCTCCCTCCTCTCTTCTTTCTTTTTTTCTGAAAATTTTAGTGAATATAATGAAAATCTGAAGAGGGGGCTGCCTATTTATAGAGTTGCCTTAAAAAACGCCCACTGTGTGGGCGTTTTTTGGGGCCGAGGGGGCCGCCTACAAAAGTGCGCGGCCGGCCTCGCCTGTTTTGCAGGCGGCCCCTTGGAGCGCAAAAAACGCCCACGCAGTGGGCATTTTTTGACTGCTCCGAGGCCCGCCCGCAAAACAGCGCGCACTTTTGCAAGCGGCCCCCTCGCCACCAAAAACCGCCGACGCAGTGGGCGTTTTTTGGGCGCCAGGTGGCCGCCCGCAAAATCCGGCACCGGCGCCGGCCGGCCCTGTGCCACGTCACATATAACACCCACACAGTGGGCGTTTTTTAAAAACAAAAGAAGAAAGAGAAAAGGGAAAAACCAAAGCCCTCACCCCCCAACAACCCCGGAAAGAGAAAGAGAAAAGGTCATTCCGGAGTGAGTTCGCGGAATCCTGTTGACTTAAATGGGCAGAGAGGGAGGAGTGGAGAGGATGGGTTCCGAGCTCGGCTTCATGCCGGCTATGGAGGGTGCGAGCTATGGCGACCCGTTCGCGCGGGGAACAAGGAAACAGGGCCGACGCAGCTTGGTCAGTGGGACGCGGGGCGATGGACGCGGAACGCCCACTGTAGGCGACTAGTTCTGTCATATTTCGAAACAAAAAATTAATTTTATAAATTTTTTTAAAAAAATTAAAAATAAAAAAAATTCAACAACCCCGCCACCCCCGCCCCCCTCCTCATTCTCGGCCTGGTGGCCAGCAAGCCCGGCCTGCCCTTCCCTTCTCGGCCAACCTGCCCAGCCGATATTGGGCCAAGACCCAGCCGTCGCAGCAGAAGCAGCCCAGCTTCCCCTCTCTCCGCGCCACCGACATCTCCCGATCCGCCATCGCCGCGCCGGTGACCAAGACCGCCCACGCGCGACCAGGCCTCATCCACGCCCCCTCCGCGTCCATCGCCCCGCGTCCCGCTGACCAAGCTGCGTCGGCCCTGTTTCCTTGTTCCCCGCGCGAACGGGTCGCCATAGCTCGCACCCTCCATAGCCGGCATGAAGCTGAGCTCGGAACCCATCCTCTCCACTCCTCCCTCTCTGCCCATTTAAGTCGACAGGATTCCGCGAACTCACTCCGGAATGACCTTTTCTCTTTCTCTTTCCGGGGTTGTTGGGGGGTGAGGGCTTTTGTTTTTTCCATTTTCTCTTTCTTCTTTTGTTTTGTAAAATCATTTCAAGGCCAAATTAATTATAACATGAACCAAATAAAAAAGGTAAAAGTATTTGAAAATATTTGTAACATTTGGAAACTATAATTTGGCTTGTTCCACAATAAAGTTTTGTATACATTATTTATTTTATAAGTAGAGCAAAATAGATTCGCATCATTACCGAATTTTATGAATTCATTTTTCACTCAATAAAACAAATGCAAAGGCATGAATACAAAAAACAAATTAACTTAATTAAGAATCTTTTATTTTGTAAAATATTATTAAATTACTAAAATCCTATTTAAACGTTCAAAAATTTACAAAATTCATAAAAATCATTTATTTATTTATTGTTTATGCACAACCCAAAATCGGAAATTTTGGGGCGTGACACAGACCCTCCCTTGCGTCCCTTCTCCAGTGACTTTGCTGGGTGGGTGGTCCCCCACCCTGCGCGGTGGCCAATTCTTACCTTCTCCGCCTCCGATGATGACCGAGTTTTTCTATGACGAAGGAGAAGAAAGAGGATCTCATATGGTTCTTTTAGGAAGGAGTAGTAGTTTTAGATAATGCTCCTAGAGGAAACAACAACAAAAATTTACTATCACAAGACCCTGTTTAGGTAATAGTGATAGAGATGTTCTAATGGATTAACAACCATCAGGCTTCAATGAACCTCCACAGTACCAATCATACTTCATCACATGGATATTTTAAGTTGTAAAACATATAACTAACATATTTTTCCTAAATTATATGAACTTTTAAGTTTTTGGCAAATTGCATGCAACTACTTTTGTGTTGTTGCTCAACAATCTCCTCAAGCAAGAACCTCTTTAATGACATTTTTAGTCTAATATCTGTTGCTCAGAAGAATGTTTTTTGGCCAGAGGTCCAACTAAAACTTGCATCTATTTAACATGGCTATTTGGCAAATTTGGTTAATGCAAGTCCATGCTACTTCCGTCCATCCCAAATTTTAAGTCGTTTGCCTTTTTTGGCACAAAGTTTGGCATAAAATTTTCAATAAGATGGGTGGTCAAATTTGTGTCAAAAAAAGGTCAAATGACTTACAATTTGGGATGGAGTAAGTATTTGTGTTTGGTAATTTGGAACATAACTAACAAATTATTTGTATAGAGACGGGATGGATTTGATCATAAATATGCTGAGTTCTAAAGGATAAGTTGCTTAGTTGTGAACATCATGTCACTCAACATAAAAGAGAGGTGTTCTCAAGAATTCAATTGTTTTATTCGCATTTACTATAAGTATTGACCATTGTAGAAATCACATTAGTTTGAGAGGTAGAAATCACATACTCAATATCAAATGATTTGATCGCAGCCGATTCTAAAAGCATCTTATGCTTTTGATCCTAAGAAATGGTTTTAGTACATGGTAACGCCGATTCTAAAAGCATCTTATGCTTTTGATGGTTTTAGTATATGGTAACGCCAACTCCGGTCTTTTTTACCTGATTTTCACTTATTATTCATTAATAAAAAAATAGGACAATCTCCTATCATTCCTAATTGTTTGATAGTTGATTTTAGCTATTTCAATAGTGTTCTATGAGAGAGAGCAAGACACACTACGATTGCTAAGGTAAGTGAAACAAGAGTAGTAGAACATAAATTGGAAAAAAGTGCAAGTAGAGATAATAAAATCAATGAAAGAATATGTATAATCATTAGCACCTTCTCTATTTTTTTGTTTATTACCAGAGCACCATTTTTTTGATCCATAGCACCATATGTGCATCAATCTATAAACCCGTGATTCACATATAATCACCTAAACCCATAATTATTCCCTAACCCCCAAACAAAATAAAAAAATAAGTCAAAAGAAAAAAAAGGGGTAAAACCCCATCGCCGTTGTGGTTTTCTCACCAGCCCCACCAGCCCTCCTCCCCGGTCGCGGAGTCGTCGTTCTCGTCTTCGGTACTCGCGCGCGCCAGCTCACTGCCCTCCTCCCTTTCCCTTCCCCAGATCTTCCTCCACCCTCCCCTCAGAAATCCCAGATCTCCCCCGGCCCCGTGCCCAGCGCACCGAAACCCTCGCGCCGCCGCGGGTGCCAGGCCGCGGGCGTCGCCATGGGCATCGTGTTCACGCGGCTCTTCTCGTCGGTCTTCGGCAACCGCGAGGCTCGCATCCTCGTCCTCGGCCTGGACAATGCCGGCAAGACCACCATACTCTGTAAGTCGCACCCCGCCCGTCCCGTTCCCTCTCCCGCCTCGAATCTCCGCAGGCCGCCCACCGCGGATCTGCGGTTCTCTGTTCCGCGAGGGTTCCCCGATTCTGACTGATCCTTCTGTGTGGTTTGGTTCGTTTCACAGATAGGCTGCAGATGGGAGAGGTCGTCTCCACGATCCCAAGTGAGTTCTGATTTACCGACTCGTCATTCATTCCTGTTGCTGGTTGGAGTTGTTGGATTTGATGTGATGATGCCTTGTGTGTGTTGTTGCAGCAATCGGGTTCAACGTGGAGACGGTGCAGTACAACAACATCAAGTTCCAAGTATGGGATCTCGGTGAGTTGCTCGGGTCTCGCTGCTTTCTTTTGCATTCTGATTGACGATCGACTGTTTGGATACACAGAGCAATCATAATTGCAATCTCAAACCAAAGCTTAAGAGACTATTATGTGGGAAGGGCAGTTGAAACTAAGCAAGAGTGAGCTATCAAGTGCTGATTCTGTGAAAGATAATTGAAATGGCACTTCATTCTGTATGCTTTAATCAAAAGCCTGTGCCCGAGTAGTCATCTCCTTTCCTCGCAAATAAAAGAGTACTTATCTCGATCAAATAGTGTCTGTTTTGTTATCTTGGTGTAGAATCATCAACTCAAATGTCACTTTGTGTAGCATTTTTAATGGGCCATCAATGTGTCCTAGCATTCCCTGCTTGTTTGCTTCCTTCTGTTTTTGCCACCCAAGTTAGCATGATATCTTAAAAGTAAGATCGACTGCCTAGATACAAGTCCGGCACCATGTTTCTGGTGATATGGTGCTTAAATTTCGGAATGGTGCTTGATTACCTTAATTCAGTGAACTTTAGCACTTTTCTAGTGTCATTACCATAATAACCAGGGGTGGAGCTTCCTTAGGGCCTTCAGTAGCCTTGGCCTGTCATTTGAGCAACTCCATAAAAAAAGTTGCAGTATTTTGAGCTACATCAGTAATTTATGCTTGTAAATGCCCTATTGGAAGTGCTTAATTCATCTTCAAATCATTGCTGCACCTAACCCCCCTACTAACTCTGGCAGCAAGCTTTTCCACTGCTTGTAACACTATGGCCCTGTTTGACATGACTTATTTGCAGTTTTTTTAAGCTGCTTCACTTCCCAAACATTAAGCTTTTTTTTGGACTTCCCCTAGAAGTGCTCTTATGGATTGAACTAGAGGGCCATAAGCTGGAATTGGACCAAGGGGGTGCTTTTTTTCCACTGCAGCCAGCTTCTACCTCCCACTCATTTCTTTTGCTGCTCCAAAGTTGTTCCATATCCACCAGCGCTGCTCCCTCCCAGCTCCGCAGCCCCAAAGTGAACGGGTGCCCGGTGGCTTGCTGGTGGATACACCCAATATGCGCAATGCCTTGTGTCATCGGCTGGCTTCTTGGTGGGGCTGAACAGGGCTCTAGTCTTCCGGAAATATCCATGATGAGGGAGTTGGAGGTGAAGCTGTGGCCAAGTAGGTTCTCTGCCTTGGATTTGGCAGCCGCTGCTGGCCATTTACCACACATAGCGTTGCCCCTGGGTCTGTGATCTGGAAGGATGGCCTGTGCATAGTTGGCGTAGTCGATGAGCTTGGATGGATTAGTGCTACAGCTCAACAAGCCTTGATGAGCTTGGAGAGCTGGAAGGCCAGGGGGCTTTGAGCTTGGAGAGGGTGTGGATGCATGAAAGCTCAATGGAGGCGGGGATGAGCTGGACTACCATAGTTGGCTCCCGCCTGATCGAAGGTGAGATCAGAAGTAAATGGGATGTGGTCATGTGGAGAAGTGGCAGAAAGGCATCTAGATGAGCTGGTTAGGTGGCTTGAGTAGCACTCCCCTGGTCCTTGGTTCGACTCCCCAAGGGAGCTAATTTTTTGCATTGTACATCTGTAGTGTGTGTACTAGTTCAACTGCAAATTTGAAGTCACAGCTAACTTTTCAGCACCATCACTTTAATCTTGTTGCTTGTTGGTACTTGTATTATTTTTGGTCCTTCAGAACATCCATCTTTCAGTATTAACACCAACTTTCTTCTTGACAGGTGGTCAAACAAGCATCAGGTACTGGCTCTTTACCATCTTATTAAACTTGTTTGTCATTTCTGAAGCAAATAGTACTGTTCCATTTATTTAATTATTGATGAAAAACAGTTCCAACAGAGATATTGTACTGCTACTACCTTTTTGTTAATTATATTAAGTAATTGGTGGAGATAATACTGTCAGTACCCTGAAACTTCAGTTTCCACAAGCTAAATCATCAGGCTGCAAGAACAAATATGTTTAATAAAGATAAGGATTTTTCTTTTTCCCATTGTGAGACGAGTCTGAATTTCATCAATATGCAACAAATTAGAAAGGTTCCTCATTGCAGTGTTGAATGTCTCCCAAACCATATGAAGATCAAGCTTTTTCTAAGATAGAATTGTAAAGGTTGGATCATGCTGAAAATATCTTATGTTTTTTACTGGAAGCCTGGCCTAGGCCTGCACTACTGTATAATGTACATTGTGCCTGTCTTGGATGTGATCTTTTAGGTCAGTCCATGCCAACATGGACATGAAAAAGAACTCAACCATGGGGAGAGATGCCCCTGGCGTTCCCCTTATGTAAGATCTAGACACAGATAAGAAGAACTAGACAGCTTTATGTTAATAAGAAATAGGCACCCAATTTCACCAAAACGAGGACTCATTGGTGGTGTGGACCTAAGTCCATACCCTCAGCCAGTTCTGGCTGTCACGCTATGATCCCAAAAGTTGTTATGTTTTGGCCTTTGATCATCACTATGATCTCAAGAGTTGTTATATTTTGGCCTTGGATCATTTCATAATTTGGTGGCACAATATATATATGACATATTCATGCATAGCGGAGTGGATACACAATGAAAAATAGTCTTGATGTAGTGCATCCAGCTGATCCTCAGACTGTGGTGTAGTTGAATTGTAGTAACTCTAGTGAACTAGTTTATGGGGATGATTTAAAATGTGAGCAAGATATGACAGTTGCCGATTTGCACCAATTGAGGAAAAATTGATTCAACACCGGTTGAGATGGTTTGGCCATGTCCAACGGAGGCCTCCTGAGGCACCGGTGCGTAGTGGGGTTCTAAAGCGGGTCGATAATGTAAAGAGAGGTAGAGGTCGACCTAAACTGACTTGGGACGAGTCGGTTAAGAGAGACCTTAAGGAGTGGAATATCCCTAAGGATTTAGCTATGGATAGGAGCGCTTGGAGACTAGCAATTAACGTGCCTGAACCGTAATCTTTTTCTTGTACCATTTATGTGTTCTTTGTTTTCATGCCTCTTTTGGGTTTCATTTCTAGCCTACCCCAACTTGCTTGGGACAAAAGGCTATATTGTTGTTGTTGTATATGACAGTTGCCGATATTTTGTTACAATATTCCTTTCCATGTGACCTGTTTTAGAGGGGGGCATGAGGCCATTTCAAGTATTGTACTAGCGGTATAAGAAATTTTCTTTTTTATACTTGTACAAGTGGTGGAATGATCCTTTATGACATGTATCATGAATTTTCTTGAATCCTGGGACTTCCTGAATTTCTTAGATAAGACTATCATGTCAAATAGTTTGGATTTTCATTGCCCTTCCTGTGCTTTTAAATATCAGAACCAGAATCATTACTTTTGAAGGGCGGCCCTGGTACAAGCGGTAGAGCTTTACCGCATATGACCAAGAGGTCCCGGGTTCAAGCCCCAGCCTCTGCACATTTGTGCAGGGATGGCTGCTGGCTATTTTCCCTTCCCTAGACCCCGCAGTGCGGGAGCCTATGGCACTGGGTATGCCTTTTTTTTTTAATCATTACTTTTAGCATGACACATTTATTTTTTCCATGGACTAATCCATTTGTATTCCATCAATATCTTTGTCATGTGTGCATTTGCAGGCCATATTGGCGGTGCTACTTTCCAAACACCCAGGCTATCATATATGTTGTTGATTCAAGTGATACAGATAGGCTTGTAACAGCAAAAGAAGAATTCCATACCATCCTTGAGGTAAATGTTCCACCGTCATGAGATCCTCATTTACACCAAACATTCTGAGATACTTTTCCTGGCTTCATTTGACCTAGATTTAACATTTCTTGCCAATTTTCTGAGAAGAAATGAAAAGATTAAAACATTTCATTAATGGAAGCAATAGTTATTCATGCTGGTTGAATACTGTAGTATGTGATTTGCTGATTATTTTGCAATGCATAAGTTGATGAGGGCCACATGCAATTTCTGCATGATACTATGGAATGCATTTCAAGGCGGTCTTGCATGATATTATGGAATATTTGATTCTGGTAGCGGTATGGGATATTGGTAGAGCATGGGTGGTAACAAGATCTACTGTTTGATAGTATCATTGGGTAATGCTGCCTCCTTTCCAAATTGTGAGTCATTCTGGCTTTTCTATAAACCTAGAATGACTCACAATTTGGAATAGAGGGAGTATCGTATCTAGAAAATTCTACTTCTAGTTTTGAATGACATTGATATGTTTGTAAATATTTTGGCATAGAAATATTAACTAGGGCGCATATGTCTTTTAAGTCTCACTTGTTGCAGATCTACAATCTGAATTTCTTTTGATGAATGGCTATTCTTTTTCTCTGAATAATAAAGTCTAGTAAGTTTACATTTAGTGATTTGATGAATGCCTTTACGTGGCAGGAGGATGAGCTTAAAGGTGCAGTTGTCCTTGTATATGCAAATAAGCAGGTAAAAAGAAGAATTTGGAATTTCCTATACTGTTGTGCATTTGGCATTTTCCATGATTATCAGAATTGAACTGCATGTTTATATTTCTGTGCATGTAATCACATGAGTGTTGACGCAGGCATAAGTCAGCACTTCAATGCCTAAAATGCTGATATTTTTACTTGTCCTGTACTACTTTCAATATTAAGTGTACTCAAGTTTGGTAATAATATAGTTATATTTTCCCTACTACACAAACTCCCTGCTTTAAGATAGGTGTATATGAAGTGTAACTGTAATATTTGTTTCAAGTGTTTATCTACTTCATAAATCATCCACTGGAGCCATTGCACACGCTTGTCAAACCATGGTGTACTGTTGTCAAAGAAAACCATGGTGTACTCATTTCCATAAGACACTTGCTTTTTAACTTGTGCCTTATGTTACTTACCCTGTAGGCTGTAGCTCTACTGTATCTCGTAGTTTTTGCATTTTATCTGACATGCCGATTCTTTTCATGCAGGATCTTCCAGGCGCACTCGATGATGCTGCTATTACAGAGTCATTAGAACTGCACAAGATTAAGAGCCGCCAATGGGCGATTTTCAAAACGTCTGCTATAAAAGGAGAGGGGCTCTTTGAAGGTTTGGACTGGTAAGTGGGATCAAAATTTTATGTCATATGGATGTTTCTGCATTGCAAAATGGCAAGATATGACAAGTGAATGGATGTCTTCAATAAATCATTTCTATCATCAATTAAAATAGTTCCTGCGTTATCAAGTAGTGGCTGTGCATTTATTTTATGATTGAGACACGCGGAGACATTATTGGAGGAAGCAACTTATGGTTGGCTATTATTGCAGGCTCAGTAACACACTCAAATCTGGAAGCAGCTAATTAGGAGCCTCTATCTCCATATCATGAAATCACTTGCTGGATGGTAAAGGATAGAGCCGATGCTGCCCATTTCCTTGCAAGTCAGAGCGCAAATCCCATTCTCTTTGTTTTAACTCCAGAAGTTCTACACCACCATCAATTATATGTAAAGTGCTTGTTAAAGTTTTTTGGATGCTACATTAGATGTGCCCTCATATTGAGATCAAGAATAGGTCTGTAGAAAATGATGAGCAAACTGTGTCAGTGCCTTTACCCCGTAAATCTCATGGATTGTGACAAGTTTTTTCCCCGGTGATTAAGCGTACCGCATTTAATGACCAGTGCACTGCATTTGTACCTTTACTTTTCTTATAAGCACCTTTTGCAAACACTTTTACTTTTGCAAACACTTTTACATTTTTTTTTAAATTTCTGCTACAACTTTTACTTGAAGTCCGGCAGATAAATAATTTTTTTACAGCAAAAACAGTGGGGAGGTCCCTGAAGTGTCAACTTATTATAATTTAAAAGGAAGAGAGGGTTCTTACAAAACACATTATTAACTGAAACCATCTAGCCAACCACAAACTGAACTTCAGGTCATCTTTGAACCTGACTGACTGGAGTTGACCTTGGTGCTTGAAATTGGAAAGCTAAATAGCTGGACTTGGATCACGACGTTGAAAAACCTTGTCAACGGTAAAGATACATGGATTTGTATCCCGACCAAGAAAGAGACCCAAGTCCTAATAACCTGGCTAAGTAGCGATTCAACATGGATTCTATATCTTGGAACCAGGCTAGTTTGAGAGCGGCTTTGTGATAATGGAATCAATTGGCAAAAAGCATTAACGACGCAAAAATCAATGCACCAATTGCGGTACAATAGAGTTGTAAATTCACTAGTTATTCCGGATGCTCGCCAAATATGAAAAATAAGAGATGCCTCAATGAAGGATGGGATCATGTGAGATGCTGGCCTGAACCAATCTGTCCAAGAGCTAGAGAGAAGTGTCCCAAGTGATTCCTATTCTCATTCAACAGTCTTGGGCGAAGGGACATTCAAAGAAAGATGCTCCTCAACCTTTCTTCTCTTCTTGGAGAGGCCCTTCGTGGCGAGTGCCCTTAGTAGCGAGAGGTGTATGCTGTTTCCTCCCCTTTTGCCCCCTTTGTCCTCCTGATCCAATCCCGATCTGCATCCACAATCAAACTCGATCTGGTGATTTCTTTGTTCCCTCGCCTCTCCAATCTCAGATCGACTGGTGCTCCTTCGATTTTCAGCCTCAATCGACTTTTTCTTCGCTATTCATCACTTGCCTTGCACCCGCCTCCATCCCTAAATTCTGCTTTTATTCCACCACGATTCAGCTTCTATTCCTATTCCTGTGGCCTCCAATCGTCAATCCATCCTCTGTTCTACTAAATCCTCACTTCGATTTGGCCTCGCTGGTCCTCAACGATGGTGGAACAGCCACCGGCACAGGAGTGGCCTCACCTCGCGTTCCTGCGGACTCCGCTCAGCTCCGTGGCCTAGTCCTCGTAGCTGCCCCCGTCCTCCGCACCGCCATCTCGCTCCAGCTCCTCTACAGACCCAGCTCGGTCTGCTCCATCTTTCCTTGTCATGCTTTATCCTATCGACGAGGCAGCTGGTTTCGACTTTCTTGCTTCTGCTGTTCGCTTCATACTATCGATTTCTGTCACGGTCAGCGAAGGTCCTGACTCCCCGCTCCCATCTCCCATGGATGATGTGCCCCCAGATCCTCCACCACCCATCGCTCCTCCTGATCCGCCCCGTGATGTTTCCACCCTACCCACGCTTGCTTGTCCACCTTGTGCCACGCTACTCCACATCACTAAGACTACCATCACCCCCACTACATCAGTGCTGCCACGCGCCACAGCACCTTCCACAGGTCCTCCCGCTGAACTTGTGACGGTGAGATCACGAATTCAGAATCAAGTTCCAGATCAATCTTGCAGACCTTATCCAATAGCTCAGTCTGCTGCCGATAATCCTGTTCGGAGTCTTCCTCAGGCTACTACAGGGTGGACAATGAATCTCATGGCATGGAACTGCCAGGGATCAGGAGGGTCCCTGTGTAGTTCAAAGATGCGGCACCTTCAATGCCTCCTAACATCAACTAAAGCTGAGGTCTGTTAAACTAGGAATAGTTCTATTACTCGTACTTCTATTGTTAATCATTTTAGCATATCCGATGCCTTTGTAGTTCCAGCACAGGGTCAATCTGGAGGACTTTGGTTACTCTGGACCCAGGCTGTTGCCATTACCATAGTAGATCATAACCATCACTATATCTTTAGCTTTGTGTAATAGTACTACTACCTCAGAACATTTTGACTTAGTTTGTATCTATGGGGATCCTCATTACCGTAATAACTCTACTATCTGGAACATGGTGCTTAATTTTGTTGTAAATCATAGCACCCTTCCAATCTTAGCTATGGGTGACATGAATGAACTTATGCATGCTAGTGAAAAATTTGGTCAGGTACACCTGATATTAGATGTATTAATCTGTTTTGTGATTATGTTAAGTAGTGTGGCTTTATCGACTTGGGTTACAGTGACCCGGCTTACACTTGGATGAATAAGAGATTCAGTACCACCCCTACATTTCATCGCCTTGATCGTTCTTTGGCGAACGTTGAATGGTGTACAACTTATCTATGTACAACAGTGTATCATTTACCTATGTGTAAGGTCCTAATGGCTAGAGGGGGGTGAATAGCCTATAAATTTTTTTTGCAAAGCACTAAAACAACCAGTTAGTGTACTTAAGATGGCAAAGCTCTTTCTAGCACTAGCACAAATAAGCTATACAAGCCACCTATACAATTCTAGAGAAAGACTATGATCTCTAAACACATCAACAAGCCTAGGTTGCTAACTTACTTCTAATGAACAAGATAACTCCAACTAGAGAGCTAAGCTAGCAACTAGCACTACACAAGATAATCTATGAATGTAAGTGCAAGAGAGGGAATTGGATTGTTATACCGCCGATGTAGAGGAGATGAACCAATCACAATAATCACAATCACAAGATGAATCCTCGGAAGTCAAGATGACACAATGATTTTTACCGAGGTTCACTTGCTTCCCGGCAAGCTAGTCCTCGTTGTGGCGATGCACCCACTTGGAGATGTGCCGGCTAAATGGCGTCACCTAGGAAACCCCACGACCTCGGGTGCGGCACTATCAATACAAGATGGGGATCCTCCAAGCCACGAGCAAGCCACTAGAGTAACCAATTTGTGATCTCCCGTGGGGAAGGCTCAAGAACCCCTCACAAGACAATGATCGGAGGCCAGAAACAATCACCAGTTCCACTCACACGATCCTCCAAGCTCCGGGCCATCTAGGTGTTAGGAAACATTAAGAGTAGCAAGCCCTCAATCAGCCCAACACGCTCAACTAGTGCCACAAGATGCAAGAACGTGATGCAACGCACTAGATGCTCTCCAATCTCACTCAAATGATGAACTCAAGTGTGCAAGTGAGTATATGGAGTTGCTTTTGCTCAATATGCCTTTTCTCAGCACTTTGGGGGTTCA
>CM041635.1:23951289-24200553 GCA_023333625.1 Bothriochloa decipiens
ACTCACGACGTGGTCACCGCCGTGCCATGGCGGTGCACCGCGATGTCATGGCGGTGCCCCTCCAATGGTCAAATTGCATCATTCAGAAATATAGCGGAATTGGTGGCACTTGATGATCCTATTGTCTAATTAAGAACCCCTCTTAATAGTACGACCATTTATCCTAAATGTGATCACACTCTCTATAGTGTCACGATCACTTAACCGAAAATGTCCTACCAAGGTATACCTTCGCCTTGATCTCCTTGGGCCTTTTATGGATTTCTCGGAGCTCGATCAAGCCACCATGTTCACCATGTCCATCACCATGATCTTGTGATCATCACCATGCCACCATGCTCCTTCATCACATGTTGCTAATATATTCTACATACACTTAGTAAAATCATTAGCAACTTGGTGTGTCATCAATTAGCCAAAACCAAACAAGAGCTTTCAATCTCCCCCTTTTTGGTAATTGATGACAACCTTCACAAAGATATGGAAATAAATTCAATTGATGAAATTGAATTGTTTGTCCAATGCATTTTGTTCATGAAGCAAAGTTTGGACAATCATTTCAATTTCGGTTTTGGTAGAATAGCTCCCCCTACATATGTGCTTTCATGTGTTTGGTTCAATTCATCACATATTGTCGGGTACCTGGATAAGGGGTACCCTAAACCTCAATCCAGGAGAATTAGTCCCCAAACAATTAAACCCAAATCACCAAAAAAGCCCGCAACCAGCTTGAGGGACAAGGGTCCACTAGCGTACATCGAGCCATGCTGGGCCGGCCCGCGAGCAACATCCAAGTCAAGACTGTCTCCTATTCGACGGGGAGCCTCGAATGACGGAGGTTCGCCTAGGCGGCCAACAGCCCGTTGAAGTGACAGAGCTCACCACGGGCGGTCGACCACCCGTCGAGTGACGGATCTCTGCGCAGGCGGAGGGCCCGCCGTCGATTGCCACTCCCCCTTTGGCTCACCTACTTCCTATACGGGATCCGAGGCATTTAATGCCCCCACCAACTCCTGCCTAACCTTATGGCTACAACACGGTTACAGTGATCGGGTACAACAGTTAAATCCTCCTTTTACCGCCCATACCCGGGAGATCGGTGGTTCGTACTACGCTGCGACGCCATACTGTGCATTGTACGCTGACAAGCTCCCCCTCGAAGCGCATTTACCAATATCCATACCGCATTTCCCGGGGCTTGGCCTTATCCTTTTGGGCCTCGACCCCCTCGGCCACCCCTCGAGTCGGACCTCAACACCTCCGGTCAGCACTCCAACAACTCCCGACGTGACGTCTAAAGGGATTCGCACGCCCTCCACAGGAGCTCCGGTCTTTCACTGACCATCGCCGGCATCGCTGTGACGCACCCGGAGGACAACCATCATCTCCAAGCATGTCGCTACAGGGCAAGCCATGCCCGGTGCACGCCTCTATAGCAACCTTGACGCGATCGGCATCACCCCCTTGACGTCATCACCTACGACAGCCCTAGGATTCCTGTACGCCTGAGCCTCCCCTTAGCCTATAAAAGGGGACGCCGGGAGGCAAAAAGAGAAACGATCGAACAAGCATCGGACAACACTTAGAAAAAACCTGAACACTCTAGCGGCAGGGCTTAGGCACAGCGCTTCTAGACTTAGGCCTCACTCACCACCTCAAGTTCGTATACACTCGCTTGTGTCCTCCCTGTACACCGGTGAAAGATAATACAATCTCTCCCCCTGCTGACATAGGGCCTTCTTTGCCCGAACCAGGATAAAAATCGTGTGTTCTTCTTGCATCACCATCCTGATTAGAGAGCACGCAGCACGTAGTTACTCGTCGGTGCTAGGCCTCCGGGGTCAAGACATCGACACATATGTATGGATAAGAATTATGGGAGAGTTATTTCTATCAAATTGATGCTAAGGTTTATAGAATGGACCTTTGAAGTATGATACCAATTGGAGTGCGATAATGAACCATCCTTAGCACCATTGTAGCTAGACATAGATCAAAACTAAAGATACCTTGTGAGATCAACATTACAAGCATGATATCTTGATTTGAAAGATAAGGAACACTATGTCTAGTTACCACCTATGCATACTAGTACTTCATATCACCATTCAGTTCTATACTAGCATACACCATCCAAGCATGAATATTGAATTTAAATCTTGCAATGTAACATCTCATCATGTTAATGCACATACAAATGCAACAAATAGTCCATGAGCTTGCTCCCCCTATTTGTGCGCTCAAATTTTAATTGATCCCCTTCCATTGCCATATCTTACCTTTGTGACTTACTTATCCCCCTTTGTCAACAATCACCAAAAAGGGTAAATAGTAGAGAGAATTAAGTCAATCAAGCCATGGTGAGGATCAACATGTGGTCAAATCTAGATCACTTGCCTAGAATATGTAATTCAGTTTGAACCAAGGGCAAGCTTCTTCACACCTCATAAAAATAAGGGTTATCTTGACCATGTTGAATTACACATCTTAAGCTCATTTTCTAGAATCAACACTAGGATTGCAAGCTCACAAACATGTCATATTCTACCACTAGATCATATCAAGCATAGAAGCAATAGTAGAACCATACATCCATCAAATTAATTTGATTTTCATGAATGATCCTAAAGATGCACATATGTCTAGATGATCTAAAATAAGTCCTAGACAAGTATGAATGTCATGCCAAACGACTTTAGCTTACTTTAACCGAAGGAGAGGCATGTCATATAATGTGGGGAGTGCATCAACTCATGTTTGAGAAATCAAGTATGTTCAATTCATTCCTCAACTTGCAAAATCTCTTCTCATCAAGTGGCTTGGTGAATATGTCAGCTAGTTGATCTTCGGTGCCAATGCTCTTAATGCTAATATCACCCTTTTGTTAATGATCTCTTATGAAGTGATTCCTTACATCAATATGCTTTGTTCTTGAGTGTTGGACCAGATTGTTGGTCATCTTGATAGCACTCTCATTGTCACAAAACAAATGTACTTGCTTAAACTTGACCCCAAAGTCATTCAAGGTGGCTTTCATCCAAAGTAGTTGTGCACAACAATATCCTGCACTACTGTATTCAGCTTGGTGGAAAGTGCCACACTGTTTTGCTTCTTTGAAGACCATGAAACAAGAGACCTTCCCAACAATTGACATGTGCCACTTGTGCTTTTTTAATCAATCTTGCAACCGGCATAGTCGGAGTCTGAATATCCAATCATTCCAAAGCTAGACCCCTTGGGATACCATAGGCCAACATATTGAGTGCCCTTGAGATATTTAAATATTCTCTTGGTCGCCGTCAAGTGACTCTCTCTAGGAGATGCTTGATATCTTGCACACATGCACACACTAAACATCATATCCAGCCTAGAAGCGGTGACATAGAGAAAGCTTCCAATCATTGATCTATAAAGTTTTTGGTCAACCATGTTGCCACTATCATCAGATCCAAACCACCATTGGTGCCCATAGGTGTACTAATTGACTTAGCATCTTGCAAGCCGAACTTCTTGATCATGTCCTTGATGTACTTGCCTTGACTCACAAATGTGCCATTCTTCATTTGCTTGATTTATAGTCCAAGGAAGTAACTAAGCTCTCCAAGCATTGACATCTCAAACTCACTAGCCATCATCTCATCAAACTCTTTGCAAAAGTCTTCATTGGTAGAACCAAAGATGATATCATCCACATAGTTTTGCAATATGAACAAGTCCTTGCCAATCCTCTTGGTGAAAAGAGTAGTGTCAACCTTTCCCATCTTGAACCCTTTAGAGAGGAGAAAATCTCTCAACCTCTCGTACCATTCTCTTGGTGCTTGTTTCAAACCATATAATGCCTTCTTGAGCTTGTAAACATGGTTGGGCTTCTTGATATCTTCAAAACCGGGAGGTTGCTCAACATAGACCAACTTATTGATGTACCCATTGAGAAATGCACTCTTCACACCTATTTGATATAGCTTGATGTTATGGGCACACGCATAGGCTAATAAGATTTTAATTGCCTCCAATCTTGCCACCAGTGCATAGGTTTCTCCAAAGTCAAGACCCTCAACTTGAGTGTATCCTTGTGCAACCAATCTTGCTTTGTTTCTCACAACTAAGCCATCTTGATCTTGCTTATTCTTGAAGACCCATTTGATGCCAATCACATTGTGGTTCTTTGGTATCTCAACAAGCTCCCAAACCTTATTTCTTGTGAAGTTGTTTAGCTCTTCATGCATAGCATTTACCCAATCGATATCCTTCAAAGCATCTTGTATCTTGGTTGGCTCTTCAAATGATATAAATGAGTAATGCTCACAAATAGTTGCTAATCTTGTTCTAGTTTATACTCATCTTCTAATGTCACCAATGATTTGATCTAGAGGATGATCTCTTATAACACTTGTTGGTTAAAGCACTTAAAGTTGATTGCTTGAGCTAGCTTGTCCTTGATCTTGATCTTGAGCTTCAAGTTGAGTTCCACTAGTACTTTCTTGATTTGTATCGATTTGAACCTCTTGACTAGTCATTTGAATCTCATCTTCATCATCAACTTGCCATGGCCGAATATCATCAATGTCCATCTTTCTCATTGCATTGTTCAATTGATCTCCACCCACATCATCATGATTTTGAAATTCACTTTGAGATCCTTGGGTTTCATCAAATTCAACATCATAAACTTTTTCTAAGGTGTCATTTGCCAAGTTCCAAACTCTATATGCCTTGCTAGAGGTGGAATATCCAAGTAGGAACCCTTCATCACATTTCTTGTCAAACTTTCCAAGTCTTGTGCCTTTCTTGAGAATGTAGCATTTGCATCCAAACACTCTAAAGTATGCAATGTTGGACTTTCTTCCATTCAATAGCTCATATGGTGTCTTCTCATGCTTCCCATGGCAATTGAGTCGGTTGCTAGAGTAGCAAGCCATGTTGATAGCATCACTCCAAAACCTTTGGCTAACATTGTATTCAATAAGCATTATCCTTGCCATGTCAATCAAGGTTCTATTCTTCCTCTCAACTACACCATTGGATTGGGGAGTGTATGTTGGTGAGAATTGATTTTCAATTCCAAGCTCATCACACAACTCTTCAATTCTAGTGTTCTTAAACTCACTCCCATTGTCACTTCTAATTTTCTTGATGTTGGTCTCAAACTCATTTTGAACCCTCTTGACAAATGATTTGAATATATCAAAGACTTCACTCTTGTCATAGAGAAAGAACACCCAAGTGTATCTAGTGTAGTCATCAATAATCATAAAACCATACTTGTTGCCACCAATGCTTGTGTATGTTGTTGGTCCAAACAAATTCATATGTAATAGCTCAAATGCCTTTGATGTGCTCATTTCACTTTTACTAGGATGTGGCCTTCCATGTTGCTTGCTGGCTTGACATGCACTACATGGTCTATCCTTCTCAAATGTGACATCCTTCAATCCTCTAACCAAGTCATGCCTCACTAGCTTGTTCAATTTCATCATTCCAACATGACCAAGCCTTCTATGCCATAACCATCCCATGCTAGATTTGCTAAGCAAGAAAGATGTGAGTTGAGTTTCACTAGCATCAAAATCAACCAAGTACAAGCTACCATGTTGAAACCCCTTGAATATCAAACTTGAATCTTCTTCACTTATGACTTCAACATCATTCTTTCCAAAGATACACTTGTAACCAAGATCAAATAGTTGTGACACTGACATGAGGTTAAAATCCAAGCTCTCAACTAGCAATACATTAGAGATGCTCTTGTCATTGGATATAGCAATTTTACCAAGCCCCTTGACCTTGCCTTTCTTGTTGTTGTCAAATGTGATAGAATCAAATCCACCATTGTCACTTGTATCAATTGACTTGAACATACGAGAATCCCCGGTCATGTGTTGAGTGCACCCACTATCAAGCACCCAATGCCTCCCTCTGGCTTTATAATTGACCTACAAGACAAGATCAATCTCTTTTAGGTACCCAAACTTGATTGGGTCCTCCAAGGTTAGTAACCAAGCTCTTTGGTACCCAAATAGCTTTCTTCCTTGAGCCCATCTATGGTGCACCAATGAACTTAGCTTTTACACCATTAGCACCCATGGTAAGAACAGAAAATGAATCAAGCTTAATTGTGGATACATTTGATTGCTTGTTCATACACCTTTGCTCTACATGACCAACTTGCTTGCAACTTTTACAATAGCTACCATTGTTTTTCACAAAACTAGTCTTGTGAGGAGCAAAAGTGGCCTTGCCTTTCTTAGGGGTATAGCCCAATCCCTCTTTGTAGAGAGAAGCCCTTTGGCTACCCAAGAACATAAGCAAGCGATTCTCACCACCATAAGCCTTAGCTAAGGTGTGATTAAGCTCTCTTACCTCCTTCTTGAGAGTCTCATTCTCAATCACTAGTGTGGAATCACAAGTGAAACCATCACTACTAGATGAGATAGGAGTTGAAGTGCTACAAGAAGGGTTAGTTTGAGCAACAACAATAGGCTTATAGAAATATTCATCAAAGATATCACATGATATGCCTATGTTACAAGTTTTAGCTTTCTCAACTTTAGGTGGCATGCTATCAAGTTGTTCACTAAGAGAGGAATGATCTTTCTCAAGCTTGATGTGAGCCTTTTGAAGCTTCTTATGGTCTTCCTTTAGACTCTCATAAGATGCTCTAAGCTCCTTAAGTTCTTGCTCAAGGGTTTGGTTAGCCTTGGTCAAGTTCTTGCATTCCTTTCTAGTGTTTTTATATTTATTTTTACAATCTTCAAGCATGATGAACAATTCATCCTTAGTTGGACCACTATCATCATCACTATCACTATCATGATCACTCTCATCATTGGATTGTACCTAGAGGCCTTGGCCATGAAGTGTCGATGGAGTGTCAAAGAGAGAAATCTTCACTTGGATAGCAAGACTAGCATGCCCCTTCTTCTTGCTTCTCTTGTCATTCTCATCTTCACTTGAGGATGCATTACTCTCCCAAATAGCAACATGAGACTCATTCTTATTCTTTTAAGAAGCTTCTTTCTTCTTCGTTTGCTTCTTGGCCTCTTTCTCCATGGCATCTTCATCACCACTATCATAGGGACACTTGCCAACAAGATGATCCTTGCTATGACATCTAAAGCACTTCATGGTGTGCTCACTCTTCTTGGATGAAGATGAATATGATGACTTCTTTCTTCCTTTCATGTGAGTCTTCTTCCTAATAGCTTGCCAACCTTGACAAATAAAGCACTCAACTCATTATCATCATCCTCATTGCTAGAGCTAGCTTCTTCTTCACTTGATGAATCTTGCTTCTTCTTGCTCTTGCTCTTGGAGGATGAAGCCTTGAATGCCAAGTTCTTCTTGTTGTCATCATCCTTCTTATCACTTTCCTTCTTCTTTTTCTTCACCAACTCTTCCTTCTCATGATCTTCCCTAAACTCATCATCGGCCATGACTTCTTGAAGGACATGATTTGGAGTTGGCTTCTTAGTTTTCTTCACCATGACGGTCTTCAACATATCAAATCTCTTGGGGAGACACCTCATGAACTTGGTTGAGAATTGACTATACTTAACTTCTTCATCAAGTGTCTTGAGCTCATTCACAATCACTTGTAGCCGATGAAACATCTCCGGCACACTCTCATCTTCCTTCATTGGGAAGCTCGCAAACTTCTCTTGAAGCATGTATGCTCTTGCCGTCTTCACACTTTCGGTGCCCTCATATGCCTCCTCAAGCTTAGCCCAAATTTCATGGGCCACCTCTATGTTCTTGATGATCTCAAATGCCTTGTCATCAAGAGCCTCATGGAATGCACTCACTACAATGTCATTGCATTGAAGCTTCTTCTCTTCAACCGATGTGGGTGCATCCGGTCTTGCAACCTCAAACTTGGTCTCGGTCACATTCCACACCTCTCTATTGATTGACATGAGATGACTCTTCATTTTTAGCTTTCACTTTGCATAGTCATTGCCATCAAAAGGTGGTGCTCTCTTGGTGTTGTAGATGTGCAAGCTTAATGAAGCCATTCTTCACTATTGGTTGTTAAACTACTCACAAATGGTGCCTCGACTCTGATACCATGCGTAAGGTCCTAATGGCTAGAGGGGGGTGAATAGCCTACAAAAATTTCATGCAAAGCACTAAAACAACCGGTTAGTACTTAAGATGGCAAAGCTCTTTCTAGCACTAGCACAACTAAGCTATGCAAGCCACCTATACAATTCTAGAGAAAGGCTACAACTAAGCTATGTAAGCCACCTATACAATTCTAGAGAAAGGCTATGATATCTAAATACATCAACAAGCCTAGGTTGCTAACTTACTCCTAATGAACAAGATAACTACAACTAGAGAGCTAAGCTAGCAGCTAGCACTACACAAGATAATCTATGAATGTAAGTGCAAGAGATGGAATTGGATTATTATACCACCGATATAGAGGAGATGAATCAATCACAATAATCACAATCACACAAGATGAATCCTCAGAAATCAAGATGACACAATGATTTTTTATCGAGGTTCACTTGCTTCCCGGCAAGCTAGTCCTCGCTGTGGTAATGCACCCACTAGGAGATGTGCCAGCTAACTGGTGTCACCTAGGCAAAACCATGGCCTCAGGTGCGGCACTATCAACACAAGATGGGGATCCTCCAAGCCACGAGCAATCTACTAGAGTAACCAATTTGTGATCTCCCATGGGGAAGGCTCAAGAACCCCTCACAAGACAATGATTGGAGGCCAGAAACAATCACCTGCTCACACGATGCTCCAAGCTCTGGGCCATCTAGGTGTTGGGAAACACCAAGAGTAACAAGCCCTCAATCAGCCCAACAAGCTCAACTAGTGCCACAAGATGCAAGAACATGATGCAACAAACTAGAGGCTCTCCAATCTCACTCAAATGATGAACTCAAGTGTGTAAGTGAGTGGATGGAGTTGCTTTTGTTCAATATGTGTTTTCTCAGCACTTTGGGGGTTCAAGAGAAGGAGTATGGTCGGCCACACCCCATAATTATAGCCAAAACCCATGGAACTAGCCGTTACTCAAAAGCTACTCACGACGTGGTCATCGCCGTGCCATGGCGGTGCACCGCGATTTCATGGCAGTGCACCTCCAACGGTAAAATTGCAACGTTCGGAAATATAGCTGTTGGGGCGAAGTGGTCACTGTCGTGCCATGGCAGTGCACTGTCGTGCCATGACGGTGCACAACCATGTCAGGGAAAGAGGTCACTGGACATGGTTGTGACCACCTTGCTCACGCCGCAAAACTGCACCTCTCTGGAAAAATAGGGCGGTGCACCACCATGCCATGGCGGTGCCCACTTTAGCACATGTTGCGAAATGGCTGCTCTGGAAAAATAGGGCGGTGCACCGGACAACCATGGCAGTGACCACCTTTGCTCAAGCATAAAATTAGCATCCTCTGGAAAAACAGGGCGGTGACCATGGTGGTGCACAGCCATGCCAGGGCGGTGCACAGCCATGCCAGGAAAAGTGGTCACTGGACATGGCTGTGACCACCCCGAGGCAAAACCCTTTGTTAGCACCATTTTGGTTACTCGATTTAATCCATGGTGTCTTTAACTCCATTCCACAGGCGTTGCTAACCCTCAAATGATTTCCAAATCATGTCATGAGTCACGTTAGCGTTTTCCAAAGGATTTTTATAAAACCATTTTCTCTTGCACACCAAAATGTGTCACTAGGCCTAAATGCAACGCATGAGCTCCAACACCTAGTGGCACTTGATGATCCTATTGTCTAATTAAAAACCCCTCTTAATAGTATGACCATTTATCCTAAATATGATCACACTCTCTATAGTGCCACGATCACTTAACCAAAAATGCCCTACCAAGGTATACCTTCGCGTTGATCTCCATGGGCCTTTTATCGATCTCTCGGAGCTCGATCATGCCATCATATTCACCATGTCCATCACCATGATCTTGTGGTCATCACCATGCCACCATGCTCCTTCATCACATGTTGCTAATATATTCTACGTACACTTAGTGAAATCATTGGCAACTTGGTGTGTCATCAATTAGCCAAAACCAAACAAGAGCTTTCACTATGTTGCGTGGAGACCATGCTCCTATTCTTACTATGATGCATTCCAATCAACCTCGCACTAACAAAATTTTTCATTTTGAAAACTGGTGGATTAGGGAGCAGGATTATAAAGAGGTGGCTAAGCAAAGTTGGATAAGATCTACCAATCATCCTTTTCACAAAAAAGTTCCTAGCCACTGACCTCAAGAAATGGAGGAAATCTATGCCTAACCTATCTACCTAGCTTAGCTCCATCGAAAGCCTCATCCTTCAGCAACAATCCCTCCCTCCCCAACAACAAGACTTCAGCCTTCAAAAATAGTTAGCCAACCAGCACAATGATATCCTCAACAAGAATGAAGAGTTCCACCTTCAAAGGGCAAAGAAGAACTGGGCCATATTAGGAGATAGGAATACTGCCTATTTTCAACAGGCAATCATCAAGCATAATAGGAAAAATACCATTGCTTATCTTCATAACCCGGATGGCACTGAATCAGCTACTCCTGACCAACTGGCATCCACTCTTCTCACCTACTTCAAGGACATCTTTTCCAGCAATCAAAATACTAATAACTCTTCTCAGACTGTGTCTCTATAGGTAACCACAGATACATCTCCTCAACTGTAGCAACAACAAGACCATGATCAACAACACCATATGGTCACCCCCACTCAACCATCTCAAGACAGAGAACAAGGTACCCATCTTTTCACTAAGTCTAGTACGACTTTACAGGAGCTGCACATGATCATCAAAAGTATGCGCAATAATGCCTCTCTGGGTCCTGATAGGCTTAATGCTGGTTTCTACTAATCAGCATGGCCATGGATTTCCCAGGATGTCTATAAATTGGTAACTGGTTCTATACCACAGCTACTCTTCCTCAGGAACTTAACCAGATTTACGTCACCTTGATTCCCAAAAAATGTAGCCTGTTATCCCACAAGATTTTAGACCTATTAGCTTATGTAATGTAATCTACAAGCTACTAGCTAAAACTCTGGCTGACAGACTAAAACCTCACCTTCCTAATTACATTAACCAGGGTCAATCTGCGTTCATTAAGAACAGACATATCTCTTCTAATATTATTATTACGTAGTAAATTATTCACTCTTTTTGGCCTCAAAAGTTGGAAAGGCAATGCTTTTCTTCTTAAAATAGATTTGACAAAAGCTTTTGATAGATTGAGATGGGATTTCCTAACACAAGCCCTACAATGACTTGGTCTGCAACATCATTTCATTCAATTGCTATGGGCTTGCTTTACTACTCCATCCATGGTGATTCTTGTCAATGGTGATACCACAGCCTACTTCTCTCCACAAGAAGGTATTTGTCAAGGTTTTCCCCTCTCTCCTTTCCTCTCTACAGTAGCCATTAATGAACTCTCAATTGCTTTAAATGATGCCATGCGTTCTGCTAATCTTCAGGGCATCACTTTAGGCCCCCATTGTCCTCCCATCCATTCCTTGATGTTTGCTGATGACCTCACTCTTTGTGGAGAAGCCCATATCCATGAGGCCAACACTATCAATAATATCTTAAATGACTTCTACTATTCCTCTGGCCAGACTCCTAATCTTACCAAATCCTCTATCCTTTTTAGCTACAAGGTTGACAGCAATACAAGGAATCAAATTAGGAATATTTTCCTAGTTAATGACCTCCTTCCTAATACCATCCACCTCGGCCACCCTCTCTTTTCAGCCACAGAGACAAAAATAGAGCTTACAATTTCATCTATAATAAGTTCCTTGCTAAGCTCACTACTATCAGAGCTAACAAGTTGAATCATGCTAGCTATCTTACCTATATACAATTTGTTCTTTCTTCTATTCCTGTATACTATATGTCTACTATTTTGTTCTCCAAAAAATTTATTGAAAAAATTAACTCCATTTTGAGAAAGTTTTGGTGGGCAGGTGTACAGCAAGATGATCCAACTAATCCCGTGGCCTACAGATCCTGGGAGGATATATGTCAATCAAAAGAGAATGGGGGTCTAGGAATAAGAGACTTGCACATAGTGAATAAAAGGCTCCTTATCCATACTACTTATGATCTTGCCAACTCTAAGAACCCTTTCTTAACAGCTATTCTATAATTCAAATATCACCCTAACTCTTCTTTCTGGACAGCAACTAACCCTAGCTCAAAATTTGTCTTCTGGTCTTTTCTTTTGCAAGTCAAACAAGATCTAATTGACAATGTGACTTACCAAGTTCAAGTAGGAAACTCATCAATCTGGTCCACTCCATGGTGCCCATCAACACCTGTTGGATCCAGTCATCTCTAACCCCCCTGCCAGCCGCTATAGCTGATCTCTGAATTCCTACTACTCAGAATTGGAACATGCATCTTTTGAACAATACTTTTGATGAGTAGGCTGTGCAGCACATTATAGGAATTCCTACAGTCCTTCTCCATTAACTTGATATCCTTAGGTGGACACCATCAACATCAGGTATATGCTCCACAAAAAGCATCTACAAACATCTAGCATCTCAAAATCAAGTCCAACTCCCACCACAAGGTTCAAGAAGCATTCTGCCCCAGATCAACCAAATCATCCAAAAGGTATGGAAATCAAAATCTCTATCTCCCATCATTAAAACCTTTACTTGGAGGCTGATTAGAAGAGCCTTGGCAACAGCCCAAAGAGCTGCCAAATATTCTACTCATATAGATTCTTATTGTGCTAGTTGTGGTCAGGTCAAAACCGATTCCTATTTATTTTTTCATTGCAATCTTCCTACGGCGGTTTGGTTTTCTTTCAGTCCCTCTTTAAGAACTGAAACTATTCCACCAGAACATGATGGAATACAAGTTACTCTCCAATCTATCATTACTAATAACACTTCTGATGATATGATTTCTAAAATCCTCATTACCTTGTGGTTTTTATGGAAGGCTAGAAATGATGGGCTGGGCAGATGGTGAACAGATTATCACTGTGGCCCAATCGGCCGACCACCAAGCTGCTCATACTAATCAAGGGAGCTGTTGGTATTTCTTAGCGTAAGCACATAAATCTGCAAGCGCACGGAGTACCGTTGTAGCTTTCATCCAGAAGTATTCAGGGTATCGTATTTTTCACAGGAAACGAAGTGTACTAGAGAGAAGCAAGAACGTCCAAGAGAAGAAGGTAGATAGATATTTTTGTAGTCCAAGAGGGATTTCTAAGCTCAGCCCAAGGTCACCAGATAACTAAAGTCTCGGCTTACTATACTCACTCACTTCGGAGTAGTTGTTCCTTTCTGGTTCTCGAAGAGACTGGGAAGGGGTAACCAGGAGAAGGTAGCCAAAAACCCTACAAAAACACCAACCCGAACGTGGTGGAATATAAAGGCCTTGTCGGGTGTGTCACCCTCGGGGCTACCACAACTATCCGTGGGGTTGGGCACAAACTCAGGTAACTCGCTAGCCCAGACACCACGTCTACGCTAACGGCTACTACTCTAGTCTGAATTTTTAATTAGACTAAAGCACTCGGTCGAGCGGAGATCCTGAAAGTAAGCAAGTAAGCACTAAACTTTAGTTAAATAGATCACTAGGGAATTACAAAGAAAGAATGCGGATATTACTCACGAAGGAGTCGGCTCCGTAGAGGTACAAACTAGAGGAGAACCCGACAAGCTGGCTCCGCCTCCGCTCTTCCCTCCTCTCTCTTCCTCTTTTTTAACTTGTACAACTAGACACTAGCACCTAGAGGGACACTACCACTACTACTACTAAAATGATATGGAAGTGAAGCTCAAGTGTAGAATGTAGAGTGTAGTAGAGTGTGTATTGTAGAGTGGCTCCTCCCCTCCTCTTATAGTGTGTGGAGGTCAGTTCGGGGGTAGAATGGGAAAACCCACAGCGCACCGCCCTCCCTTGGCATTGAATGTATCGACACCGCAAAGCAGGGATCGAAACGCCTCAAGAGTGCGTTGGTCGGCCCACTGCACTGGCCGACCCACTTCTGGCTCAGTTCGCCACCGTCTTTGGCAGGTGGGTCATGGAGTGGACCTGGATCACAGCCACATTGTGGATTTGCTCCAGAAATGCTTCGGTTGGGCTGCTTGTCCCCCTTGGTATTTTACGCTTTCCTAGATGGCGTCTTTTGGTATAAATATTCCATGTACTTGGTTTATTTCATAATTGTGTCCTAAAAATGATTAACTCAACAAAACTTATGGAATATGTTAGTTCATAAGCCCTATTACTAAGTTGTTTGTTCATTTTATTATAAAGTTGGTGGTAAAAATTATGCAATAAGGAGCGCCAACAAGTTCCCCCACACTTAGTCCTTTGCTCGTCCTCGAGTAAAGGTTTAAAGGACTAAGCGGGTTTATCTCCTTGATTTGAAAATCTGCATACAAGTTATTCCAAGCTTCACCTGAACCTGTGAACTTCAAAAGAGTCTACCAAGAAATCACAGGTAATTGAAAAATGGAATAGACTAGATTCAAATCTTCTTACTCGTATCCTGCTCTGAAACTTGGGTTTTTGTAAGGTTTTGAAAACATAAAAAGATAGCTTTGTTCCTTGAATGATTCTCTCAAGTCGCTCATATATTTGTATGTGGTTCCTTACCAAGGCATATAGAGGGATTGCCTTGACTTGATCATCCTACCTCTAAAAAGGTTTATCTGGAGCTTTAGGTAAGAATTATATGGCACACTTACCTTGCATATATTGTCAAGTCAAACCCCAAACCACATCAGACAGAAGCGTCATACTCTTAGATCAGAATTGTGCAAGTGTGTGGATAAGATGGAGGATATATATATATGGTGTCTAACCTAATTCTACTATGCTCTTTAAAACACATCTCCCTCTTTATTAGGACATAGAAAAATCTTCTATGAGGGCATGGCTATCCTTATTCTTTCTCTTTAATTTTAATTTTTTCTTCTTTTTTCACCTTTCTTTTCTCTTTTTTCATGTATCTATTATTTCTTTCATCTCCCTTTTTTTTCTTTTCCTCCACTTTTTTTACTTCTCCACCTTTTTTTAATGATAGCCTTATGCCTCTAATTGCAACAAAAATTTTAAGAGAGATGTGAACAAGGATTCGGAGCATTTATTTTGATGGAACCTACAAACATATTTTTGGTTCACTCCGAGTGTGAGAGTAGAACATTTTTGGGTGGATCTAAGTGGAAGGCATATTTTGCGCCTACTCCCGGGGTAGGAGTAGTGCAATTTTTTATGGATGGATGAATGGATGTTGGGCGCAACTCTTGGTGTAAGAGTTGACAACTTTATTTGTGGGTGTACGTGAATTCCGATCTTGAGAGCATGAAACTCTCTCAACAGGGGTCATAGAACTTGACCAAACTCAACACAAAGTAAGAGGCATATGGGGAAGGTTTTGTCATGAAAGAGCATATATGGCCTTGGTAGGTATTTGCACATCATTCAAGGAACATGCTATTTGATTTTTTCTTCGTAAAAATAAATCCCAAGTTCTTTGCAAGAAATGAGCAAGCGTCATGTCATCCTACTATATCTCATCCATCAATTACTTAGAAAAATGGGGTCCCTATGATAAGTGTTCACATGTTGCAGGAATATTGTCAAGGAATAAAGAGTATGCAAATTTTAACCACATGATAAGATGGAGATAGAACATCAAGAGTTTTGTCTTTTTAAATTTTGTTCATCAATATTAAAATTCAAAACTTGGAGAGACTGAGGGTAGAGTTGCACAAACCACCGTTGAAGATGAAGGAGTTAATGGAAGTTATTTGTCTCGTCCTTTTGTATGATGGGTTACTCGATGTTTGTGCAATGTGTTGGGAAGATCTCGATTTTGTTTTAGTTATGCGTGAGAGATCTCCCCCACACTTATTTTTGTACATGCTTTATTTTAAAAAACAAACAAAAGGAACTAAAACAAGCAGGGGTCATGCTGACTATCAAGGAGTCAAAATTTTATTATTCAGATTATTATTACTTAATCATTTTTATTTTATTTTTACTAAAAACTTGTTCAACCAACTTTTATTAGATCTCAAGCAAGGCTAAGATAAAAGATGCAATGTAAACATAGCCAAGATTTATCTCCATATCAGATTACTTCCATTATTTATAACAACAACTCAAAGTTCATTAAGCAGAATTCAACACCATGTCAAATTATGATTAAAGCAAGCTATTTCAACCCAAGCACCATGCTTGATTTGAAAACTACTTATGGATGTACCCTAGGAGCACATCTAAACCAGAGCATTTGACATAAATAGGGAAGCATGAATTTGAATGATCATATAGAAATAAAATATGAGCAAAGGGGTTGGTGAACATTTATTACCTTTTGCATACCTGAGTGTTCTTTATCGGCAGCATATGTGGATTTCTTTGAAAATGTTGCACCGGTGGCATGGTCGTACAGACTCCATCTCAGGTGAACCATAAGGCCAAGTTATACACATGACTAGTGTATATGGACCATGGGCCTTATTGGTAGCAAAGGCGTACAGGAGGAGGATCCTCTTCTCTTTTTTTTCTTTTCCCTTACTTTCTTTTTTTCTCTCTTCTTTTTTCATCATTTTTTCTCAACTCTCTTTTCTCTCTCTTTTTCTTCAACACTCCTTCATTTTTTTTGTTCATATATTTTTTTATATCAAGGCAAAGCTAACTTCGAATTTTCATTTATTTTCATGAATGACCCTTGGTGTGAGTGGGACTCGGGGTTCTCACCATCCTCCCCGGCACTTGGACTTTTGTATAAAAGTTAAGTGTGTTGGGTCACGGTCTCCTTGTGAGTGTGTTCCACCCCTCAAGAGCGTAATGGTTTATCGGTGAAGTCGCTTCATGTTCTCAAGCATCACACCTGGAATGGATAGCGACAAGAATACCTGAAGGTGCATACTAACTTGACAACATGTCCTTACTTTTATTTGAAAAGGGAAAGTTTTTTTTCTTCTTTCACGATGAGAAAAATAATAATGAATATATATATTTATATATATATTTCAAGATAGTCCAAGGTATCTCCTGGCAGTGCTTGTTTTAGGACAAAAGCTCGTCCTTGGGAAACCTTTTTGAAATAAGTCCAATGTTGATGATGTGGTTTCCCCTCCAACATCAACCTTTGCGGGTCAATCTATAAAACTCATGCCAAAACATCTCAAGATCTGCAAAACTTATGATAGATAAAAGCATCTACAACAACCCTTTCAAAGTTTTTATGAACCAAAAGCGAAAAGGGGTTGTAGATCCTTTTGATGATGACAGAGTTATAGATTGATCCTAAAGATTTTTCATATGAGCATGCAATGAATGGGATAGCTACAAAATAGCTTCATGCTCATCGAAAAAATCTTCTGTCTTAGGAGGAGGTTCTTCCTTCTCATGGCAATTTGAATCCTCCACAACATAAGGATGGTTCATGGTTATTGCGGAGATTGACATAACCTCTCTCCTAAGATTAAGAACTGGTTTGGATGAGACATTGAGGTTTAGCATAGAAGGGGAAGGGGTATGAACGTCTTCCATGAGAATTGATCCTCCCTCTATGTCTTGAGAATGTTGTTGATGTCTCATGCAAGAATTCAAGGCATAAGATGATGTTGAATTAGGAAACTCTATGGTATTCCTAAAATCAACATCAAGAAAAATGTCATCCTTGAATTCAAAGGGGCATGCAAAAGGATGAGGATCATTATTCTCAAAGGTGCAATGCATCCCCTCAATGGGAGGTTCCTCAACAACCGGATTATGAGGAAGATTAGAAAGAAATTCAAATTCGCTTGTGGGTGCCTCCTCTTGTTGGTCGGGGCTTGAATCCATTGTTTCTTCAGGAGGCTCATCATAGATGCCAGTGTAAGGGGTGTTCTCAAGAATTTTCTCCAAAACAGCTTTCCCTTCACTAATGGACATATGCATAAATGAGCCTCCAAAAGATATGTCAAGGTGGAGAGCATCTTCTTTGCTAAGACCATGGTGGAAATGATGTAGGAGGACTTGGTTAGGCAAAGAAAGGTCTGGACTAGTATTGATGAGACTCAAGAACCTGGCCCAACCTGCTCCTAGAGTCTCCTTCTCTTTCTGTTGAAAGGTAAGAATTTCGATTCGAATGGTGACAACTCTAGAAACTGGGAAGAAAGCAAGACAAAATTTGTCTCGAAGTTCATCCCAATTTCCATGAACACCTCCTACGGTATGAGCATACCATTGTTTTGCACTTCCCAAAAGTGAGAATGAAAACAATTTCCATTTAAGGGTTTCTTGTGTCATGCCAGAAAAAATTAGGCAAGAACACAAGTGCTCAAATTCTCGAAGGTGGGTATACGGATTTTCGTCTTGTTTCCTGGAGAAGGGTTGCGCCTGAACCATGGCTATGAAACCAGGGTGAATCTCATAGCCATTTGAAAATATAGGATGTGATGATGATGGAGGTTCCAATGAATCGCCCTTTGGAACCGAATACTGAAAGATAGGAGTGGAATCCATGTGGTAGGGATGGTGGTGGTAGTGGTATGGTGCATATATTTTTTTTGTAAAAGAAAAATAAAAGGATATACGGACGAACTTGGTTCGAATCTCGATCAGCTACCGCTCCTCGACAACGGTGCCAGAAAGCTTGTTGGTATTTCTTAGCGTAAGCAGATAAATCCGCAAGCACACGGAGTACCGTTGTAGCTTTCACCCGGAAGTATTCAGGGTATCGTATTTTCCATAGGGAATGGAGTGTACTAGAGAGAAGCAAGAACGTCCAAGAGAAGAAGGTAGATAGATATTTTTTGTAGGGCGAGAGGGATTCCTAGGCTGAACCCAAGGTCACCATATAACTAAAGTCTCGGCTTACTATACTCACTTCGGAGCAGCTGTTCCTAGAGACTGGGAAGGGGTAACCGGGAGAAGGCAGCCAAAAGCTCTACGAAAACACCAACCTGAACGTGGTGGAATACAAAGTCCTTGTCGGGTCTGTCACCCCCGGGGCTACCACAACTATCCGTGGGGTTGGACGCAAACTCAGGTAACTTGCTAGCCTAGACACCACGTCTACGCTAACGGCTACTACTCTAGTCCGAATTCTTAATTAAACTAAAGCACTCGGTCGAGCGGAGATCCCTTAAGTAAGCAAGTAAGCACTAAACATTAGTTAAATACATCACTAGGGAATTGCAAAGAAAGAATGCAGATATTACTCATGAAGGAGTCGGCTCCGTAGAGGTACAAATTGGAGGAGAACCCAACAAGCCGGCTCCGCCTCCGCTCTTTCCTCCTCTCTCTTTCTCTTTTCTAACATGTACAACTAGGCACTAGTACCTAGAGGGACACTACCACTACTACTAAAATGATATGGAAGTGAAGCTCAAGTGTAGAATGTAGAGTGTAGTAGAGTGTGTATTGTAGAGTGCCTCCTCCCCTCCACTTATAGTGTGTGAGGTCGGTTCGTGGGTAGAATGGGAAAACCCACAGCGCACCGCCCTCTGTTGGCATTGAATGTACCAACACCGCAAAGCAGGGCTCAAACCGCCTCAAGAGTGCGCCGGCCGGCCCACTTCTAACTCAGTTTGCCACCGCCTTTGGCATGTGGGTCATGGAGTGGACCTGGATCACAGCCACGTTGTGGATTTGCTCCAGAAATGCTTCGGTTGGGCTTCTTATCCCCCTGGTATTTTATGCTTTCCTGGATGGCGCCTTTTGGTACAAATATTCTATGTACTTGGTTTATTTCATAATTGTGTCCTAAAAATGATTAACTCACCAAAACTTATGGAATATGTTAGTTCATAAGCCCTATTACTAAGTTGTTTGTTCATTTTATTATAAAGTTGGCGCTAGAAATTATGCAATAAGGAGCGCCAACAGGAGCCATGTATCATGACAGCGTCCACTTCCAATCACCACACATACAACAGCCGCATCAACCACAGCCCTTCAAATAAGCCAAGGTATGGTAAACACTAGTGCAGGTGCTACTCTTGAGATGGATAGTCTACACATTCGCCTGCCGGTGCTCATCCCAGGAGTTCGATGCTACACCGACGCCTCAATCACGCCGGACCAACCAGATCTACCCCCAAGGTTGCCTGGACTTGGAGTTTTCTTTGTCAATCCACAGGTCGACCTGGTGCAAACAATCTACCTCAAGGCACAGGTGCAAGGAATCCACTCGGTGTTCATGGCGGAGGCAGCAGCTTTGGCATTAGCTGCCACAGTCAATGACTTGCTTCACTTCAACAACACCGTCTTCCTTTTAGACTGTCTCCAACTGGTTCAGTTCCTAAATGAAGCTGATCCAAACAACCCACCAGACTAGAGAACCAAAACTTTTACAGGTCTACAAAAACGCCATGGATAGAACACAAGGAATCACACGCAAGATTGACAGGAGCCAAAACTCCACAGCACACATTCTTGCTAGGAAAGCTTTCTTAGCGATAGGCCATATGAATCAGTGTGAATTTGTGTGTTCCTCTATAAGTCATCAGCAATAGTGTCCACTTTTTCTAGCACTGAGTCATGTAAACTTTCAATCCATGCAACTGACAACAGCATTTTGCTGCTAATCTATATATATGCCTGTTACTTGTCAAAAAAAGAAAGAAAGATGCTCAATGGTTTCGAGTGCCCCGGTGTTACACATGACACAAGTTGGAGTGCCTTGGATGTTGGGATGTCTTCTCTGTAGCATGGCTTTGGTGTTTATTAGATGATCTACTAGAACTAGTATTAGTGCCCGTGCTAATGCTATGGCAATATTTCAGGGATGCACATGAAGAGAACGATATTTTTTCTTGTAGTTTAAGTTTCACTACAAGAGCAAGAAGATTCAAAAATCCCTCTTTCAGGTTCAGTCAGCTTCAACTTATATGTTCTATAATTATATCTTAACATCACAAGTAAGATCACAAAGTGCACTACTGCACTAAAAGCACCTATGCTCTAATAGAGTAAAAATGGAACCTAATTACATATCAGGAAAAGAAAACAAAATAATCTTTTTGGAGCAGCACCTTCCTCCTTGCAGCCTCCAAATGTATCATTGGAGTACAGACACACATTGTAGCTGAAATCTTGAAATACAATGCAACAACACACATATTTGAAACAATTAATAAATCTTTGCATCATTTGGCACAGCTAGCCTGAAATGGTAATCTACTTAAGTTGAACCATGTCCATCAAGAACATAATTTGTATAATCTGAACAGCGTACAAAACTGATTAGGTTCTGTAAAGCAATGAAACCAGAGATCAGAGCATGCAGGGCAAGCTATAGATCCTGGAGTTAGGACAAGTAACCACCATGAACTGCACACAATAACAGAAAACCAAAAGTAATCCCATCAGGCTCATAATGCCAATATACAAATGATTTGTTGTCAAAGGCATTATCATGTATCTTTGTGTTTGCTACTGAGCAAGACTTTGGTGTTTGCTACTGAGTGAGAACTCACATTCTGGCATGTCCTGACCTTCATCTCTACATTGGAGCGCCAGCTCTACACCTCCTGAAACAGAGGCCAGCCAGTTGCATATCATCAGCATCTGATCATCCAAGCAACCAAATTTCCCAAATTCAACTCTCTGAACTCGTTTGTTTTATCACCACAGCTAATTAGTTGCACAAGCCTTATTCTGCATTTTGCTGGACAATACATACACACCTGTTTCAGCTTCTGGATCATCTCCAACAACTCCGGTTGCGACAAGGTCAGCTGCTGCAACACAAGCAGAAGCATAAGGATCAACACGACTCGCCCAAAACTCTGCTGCTGCTGGGAAGAACCTGGTGGCGCCATGCCCTCTCAAGTATATTTATTTCTTTATTTGGTAACAACACTCCTCGAGTTGCTTATATAAAAATATTGCATTACATGTGTTCTTCCTAGTATCTCTGATTAACCAACTACTACAACAACCTCTTGGTACCTCTGATCAAGAAGCCTCAGACACTATTTACATGAAAATATATTTCAGATCAAAGATGATAAATCTTGCAGACACCATTCTATGTTTCCCAAACTCACCTTGGTCATGCCGGCAAGCAGAGAGCAGCAACACTAAGCGGCCCGTTGCCAATCTGTCCTCTCCCCATCCGTGTGTTTCAGATTTGCTTCTACGCCCTGTGACTGAACTGCCTGGAAAGAGAGTATCTGCACTCGAGTGAGATATTCATTATGTCCGATATTTTGATAATATGACTTGTTTGATAATCTCCAGGGTATCATATCACAAAAAATACTGAAACTTTTATACATATAGACAAAACTACTAACAACGCTATTAACCGGTCATATGTTGAATGGAGAAATACTTGTTCGGGAAAAAACAAGTATGGGGAAAATCGAGTATGGTGAAACACTAATAGTATGACCACGTACATGTACATAATTTTAAGAATCGAGTATATATATGTACATACTTTCAGAATTTACAATCAGCTTGTACTCTGACTATTGCTGCCATGTACTGTATCTCCAATCCTAATCATTCATTCATCTTGTCGAGTTGCTGTTGCTTGGCTTCAACTTGTCTCTGCCCAGTCACAAAATTCATGGTACTGAGACGCCAGCGATGAAATTATGGAAACCCTCTACTGCATGATGGTGATTTGTATTAAGATCAGCTAAATGGAATCAAGGTATGACAAAATAGAATCAAGATATAACTAATACTAATGCCATGCTTTCCTATGAAGTATTTGAGTACTAAACAAAGTAGTATTATTCATTATGCAAGAATGGTAGTAATAATTTCTTATTGCATTTGATACAGACAAAATTCATCCACTAAATCAGAAGGAAATCACATCGTACATCACCAATTTGAGGAACCAAAGAAATTGCATCAGAAATCTAGGTCTGAAGGGGCAAGCATCATACAGGGGTAAAACTCGCCTGGATCTTGAAGAACACAAGAGGGAGTCGGCTGGGGGAGGAAGCGTCACCACCGTGTGGACACCTCCTGCTGTCACCGCCGTCGCCACAGGAGGACGTTGGCCGCCGTCATCACAGGAGGAAGCTGTCCGCCGCCGCCGCTATGGCTACAAGAGACCGGCGCCGCTGCGGCGTGGATTCTCGGCGCGACGTCCTTGGCCTGAGGGATGTGCCCTCCTTTGCGTCCTCGACCGTAGGGCCCGTCCTCCGCCATGGCCAGTGCTGGAGCTCCTTGCTCAAGCTCAGGTGGAGACAATGGCGTCGGATGTGGCTACGGCGCGGGGATCGCGACTGCCGCGCTGTCCGTCCTGGCACCGAGCGCAAGCTAGGCGAGGCCCTAGATCTGATAGCCCCGCGCAACATCCCCACCATGGCTGGCACCCGGCTGGCGGCTGAGGCCTCCACTGGTGTAGTATCGCGGCGTCAATCTAGAAGAGAGAAGAGGAGGGAGATGGGAGAACAGGGCATCCGTATGGGGAGGGAAGAGGTTGTTCAGACCGCTTGTCTCATTCTTTTTATTATTTTTTTCCCGTGGAGGCAGGGTTCGATCGCGGGTGGATCGGCGTTGCCGCGGGTGAAAGTGAGCGTGAGGAGGGTGTAAGGACCTGCATCATACCTTAAATCTGACCGTTGCATTCGTAGGAGGTGTGTTGTGAGTCGTTGATTTTAAAGGAAGGATTTTTCTGGAGAAGTTTTTAATTATAGTAGATATAAGCCAGGCAAAGAATTTGATATGTGGGGTGCACCTTGATTTCCATAGCAGTTTGTACACCAGATGTGCCTCTATATTACTGAAAATATGTGTGTAAAAACGCTGTGAGGTATTATTTGGTACCCCCACATTGGTGTCCATCTGTCAGGGGCATTCTCATTGTATTCAATCTCCTGGAGTTGATCCTAGAGGGATTCAAGTTCTTCATGGGCTTTGGCTGACAGAGGCAACATAAACAGTGTGTCAAGGCTGCTTGCATTAGTTCATTCAGTGACCGAGATGCCATCCATTTTAACGAAAGAAAAAAGTCTTGGATATTTGACGGCTAAAATGCCATCAAGCCATAAATCGTCCCCAAAGCACAGTGGAGATCCATCTCTCAGATCACATTTAGCAATACCTCTAAAGAGTATGTTAAGTCGAAGCACGTCTTTCCACCAGAATAAGCCTATCTCTCTGGATATATGTGCCACTCCGATTATTGTAGTATTTACTCCGAATTAGCTAGACCCACGGCAGATAAATCATTACAGAAACTGTTGTAAAATGTCGCAATTGCAAGTTTAATTGCACACCTGCGGTTACTAATTTGTGAAGAACTTTGTACTGGAATTAATATACAATTATAAAAATAATCTTAAGTCGAAGATTTAAAAGTACTTTTGGGGAGTTTTAGATGCGAGTGCGAAATTCTGAAAAGAGATATGTATTCTCCTTTGGGAGGAGAATTATTGTATTTCAGGGGGACGGATTGAGTTGTTGTTTTCATGATTGATGGCTTCCGGTGGCAGAAAAAGATTTGCATGTAGGCCCGGGCGTCCAGGCTGGCCAGCACGATAGATCGCACAAACCAGCTCTTCCGCCTGATGAGACAAAGAGGCTTGCGAATTGACGTCAGCAGAGACGTCACCTGAAAGCAAAGGTTTGTTGCGCTGACGGCAAGTCTTACCTGTAGAGGTAGACTGTAGTTTTGCACCAAGGACGACTGTTCAACCGTCGTCTCACATCAGTTGCCGTACTTAACGACTTGGCCCTGGAATAAATCGCGTCCAAAAGGCTAAAGTTTCTTTCATGATAATGTCAACCACTGTAGGACGCGTGTTGTGCTGCAAAGTAGGACACGTGTTGTGCTGACAATTATCTTGCTTTTGCAGCGGAAATCCGAGTTTTGTTTCATCATTTATTGAATTACAACTGAACCATCTAAATTTCACCATTGGCTGTGCTGTAATTACTTTTTTCTTTCTAAACCATAGTGCATAGGAACGCACGTTTACTCCTATAAGCACATATATGTTAATATGTACACCTAATCTCTATAGGTATATGAATGCAGAATCTATGGGCACTTTCAAAATAAACGAGCCAACAATCCCGTCTTACGGTCGACGGACATCCAGATATATGGTTTTATGTCATCTGGAAACTTAATAATAGTGGAAATCAAATCTGTATATAGAGCCTTGACTAAAAATGAAGCCAGATCCTTACCATAAAAAGATTTGGAAAGAAAAATCCCCCCAAAAATTAAAATCTTTCTTTGGCTTCTATTGAACAATGCTCTGCTGATAAAAGATAATTTGATTCGTAGACAGTGGAATGGCTCCCCTATATGCTATTTTTGTGAAATAAATGAAAATATCAACCATTTTTTCTTCGAATGCAGTACGACAAAAGTTGTCTGGGTTATTGTTGCATTCCCCATGGTGCTAATAATGTACCTCGGAATATTACTCAAAGCTGGACCTAGTGTGAGCGATGGCTCCCAGCAGGCCCCAAATTTCATACATTAGGTACAACTGCCATATGTTAGGCAATATGGAAGACACGTAATGTTGTTTGTTTTGAAGGAAACTCTGTGACAGATCCTGGTAGTATTGTATGTTTTGCTTGCTCGCTCATGGGTTATTGGGTGTTGACAGTGGATATACCATCACACCCAAAACACCGTCAACATGCTTCGGTTCCAAGGAAGAATAGCATAACATGGGCATATTTTATCAATAACTAGTTCCACTTGTACTCTTAGCTTGTGATTTCAGGAAACACAAAATGCAGCTCAGTGGGACCCATATAGGGGGTCGGCCGACCCCCACTTGAGCTCACCTTGAGCTGAACTTCGAGCATGATCCATGTCAAGGTCCTTGGAGTCCAACTCAACCATCAGATCAACTTGTGTTTTCATCCAACGATAAAAGATCATTGCACATGGATTCATGGGCCCACAAGGAAGCAAGCAACATGACAAACACTCAGCAAATTATCGAGCCACTCCACATGACAGGTGGGGACACCTTCTAGAAGACCCAGCCAGGCCCACCTGTCAATGGGGGCGTCGGCCGACCCCCACTAGTGGGCCCCTAGGTCGGTTGGCTCCCCACCGACCTCCTGTATGCCTCCATGCATCAAGTTTGATCATGGATGTCCATCTGAGGCGATTTCAAGGCCGGTTTATCCAAGGGTGTAGAGAAAAGGAGCACACTGATCACTGACGTGGCACCCCCTCTTCTTCCCCTATAAAAGAAGGCTGTCACCACCCTTGAAAATCATCTCTCATTCATATTTCCACTTCCAATCCTCCAAGGGAGATCAAGCAAGAGGAGGAGTAGTAGTTAGTCTAGAGTGGGAGTTGGAGTCGAGTCGAGCGAAGCTCGAGGTCTCCGGAGTCATCTTCTGGAGAGTCTGGTATAGCTCTTGCATCTTTCTCTTTTTGTAAGACTTTTCTTTAATATTTTATTCTTACTTTACTTTACTGAGTATTTACTTAGTGCAAGTCTATATTTATAGTCTTGTTGTGTGCTTGTCTTAGTAGTATAGTTGTCTTAGTTAGATCGGTTTCTGGTAAACAACTGCTTGTGTGTGTATCATCGTCCTATCTTTGCATAGGAGCTTTAGTTATCTGCGTGTTAGCTAGAGTTGTAAGAGTAAGCGTGAGCGTGGTACTTTGACTTAGTCTTACCTTTGATTGCCGCTGGTCCGCACGGACAGTTCGTGAGCGCACTCCCAAGAGGTGACAGGTCGTGGGCAGCATTAGGGTTTCTCACCACGTTCGGACTAGTTCTTAAAAGGTAGGGCATCCATAAGCCAAACAGTCACTTTAGTAGAGGTTCTGTCTTCTATTGTCTCATCTATCCCCACCACACAAGTAGTAAGGCGCTAGTCTAGTTGAGTCATCTATCTATTAGGATTAAGTACATAGAAGTAAAGTTAGATACATAGGAGTCCTTTACTCACTCGTTGTCCTCCCACCTAACTAACACTCTACCAGTTATCTTTAGATTAGGATCTTTGCTATCTTTTACATATCCTTCCATTTTATTCGTTTACCCCCTCCCCCCCCCCTTCTACACTAGTTGATACTAGATTGTAGTAGACACAAGGATCTCTTTCTCCTTTTATTAAATATTCCTAGCTACGGCTTTCTCCCGGGATAAAACAAATAACAATATCTTGGAATACTCATCCTCGGTGAAGTGCTACATTGGTACATTCTGTGCACTTACGGAATAATCCAATAGACATAAGAAATACCCCCAATATTTTTAGTGCCATTGCCAATCTTTGGTAGCGACGTTAAGATTTGTCAACATTGGGCAGGGCTATATCTTGATGGCGACAAAGAGACCATTATGGAAGGTGTGAGTACAATGCTAGCCATTGCAACAAGACTGGTGACCAAGAAGAAGAAGGTGGAGCATCTCCAGCTGCCAGAAGTGCCGGATCAAGACCAACATGGAGAGTAAAGCGGGTTGCTTCTTGTTCTACAGATGATGCTTCCAACCACCCACTTCAAAAAACTTCTATGCAGTTCTGATAACTGCTGCTATCTCCACCTCTCTTTTGAGGCTTTTCTTTAGTTTCCCAGAACTTAACCAGCCTCCACGTGTTTGAGGTGTAGTCGTTTTGTAGTGGGGATTGTCCCAGTGTTTCCTTCTCTGATCTTGTGCTTTGCTTCTTCCATAAAACTTAATACAATGTATTTCCGTTAGCGATAATGAAAATGGGGAATCTCCCTCGGTTCGAAAAAGATATATGGTTTATCTCTATCACGGCCTCCACTGAAGACGGTGAATTGCATCAACAATGGCTAGAACATTTAAATTCTAAGTTTTGTCACAATTAAGAAACTTCATTGTAAGGCCTCCTTTGAAATGTGGTAATTTTTCCTATTTCCTACGGTTTCTCGTAAAAAATGAACTAATTTATGTGAACTTTTTTGAAAAAGGGTCCTAAATTTCTTTTGAAAATTTTTTTTAGAAAAATAAATATATTAATATCCTAGCCTCTGCATTGATCAATGCATATAGCTGTTCAATGTTACAACACCAAAAGAAAAGGTTCTAGTTTATCTCAAAAATAAAATTTTGAACCATGAAGATGACAATAGGCTAAAAACTAGTACTAAAGGGTAATTCTATTACTAAAGTTCAAGCCTTGTGTAGCAAACACTTCCATCGCGGCTGTCTCAATGGTCTTACAACCCATCTTCATCAAACGGCGGTCCTCCTCCTCCTTCTGTAGTAGAGACCAAAACCTATTCCAATAGGTCCCCCTGAAGATAGCCTGCAAGTAAGATCGTACTATAGCCTTGCTGAAAATCACATCATTTCTGGTAAGCCAGATCGCCCAATACAGAGCACTTGCACCCACAATGATCCGAGATTTTAGGTTCCTATTTATCCCTTTCAACCAGCCTGTAAATATATTATGTACACTAATTGGTGGTGATAAATTTAAGGAAATATGAACAATTCTTCAAATAAACTTAGCAAAATGACAGTTAAAAAATAGGTGTTGAATAGACTCATTGGAGGAACAAAAACAACATTTCTTATCTCCCTGCCAATGCCGTCGTGTTAAATTATCTTTGATTAAAATTACTCCCTTGTACAAGTACCACAAGAAAACTTTTATTTTGAGAGGTAATTTTAGTTTCCAAATGAAAGCATTATAAGGTATAGCTTGTGATACTAATAGAGCTCTATACATCGATTTGACAGAAAACTACATGTTCTGATGTAGCCCTCACACAAATGGTCTCTCTGATTTGTCAGCTGCATATTTGCTACCATAGCCACTACATTGTGCCTTGCTTGCAAGTTCACACCTGTCAGAGATCTCCTGAAGGATACATTTAATGGTATTGAAGACATCACTGATTTTACCGATGCATTTTTTCTTCTCACAATGTTATAGAGTGCAGGAAAGAGCGATTTTAGTAGGCGTAGTCTTATCCATGAATCCTCCCAAAATCGCACTTGGACCCGTCATCTAGATCAAACTTACCCAATGCGAGAAACTCCGTCTTGACCTTCATCAGGCTAGCCCAAAATTGAGTCTCCAGGCATGTATTGAACCTGTGTCAAGCTTTTATTCCTTAAGTATTTATTCCTAAGCAATTGCCGCCAAAATCCATCTCTATTTATTAGATTAAACAACCATTTGCTAAGAAGACACTTATTGTGAGTTTCTAGATTCAAAACTACCAGCCCTCCTTGGTCTCTCGGTGTGCAAACTACCTCCCATTTAGTCAATCTATATTTTTTGGCGAGATCTATAATAATCTAATTATTCAAAACCGAGATCTATATTTAGTCAATCTAATTATTTTTCGGTCTGCACCTTTTCACCATTACTCTGTCAAAAAAACCGAGATCTATAATAATCTAATTTCTTCAAAACCCCTTTTGGAACTTCGAAAAAAACTTGGGTCCAAGTTTCTAATCAAAAGCCATACAGCATCAAGAAATATTTTTGTTCTAGATCACACTATAATCGTTATGTCATTTTTATACACTATGATGGAATACTAGGTGGCCAAGAGCCACTAGACTCTACTGGCTGCTAAAATATCTATCTAGTCCTGCTGTGACAACCGACGGAATGAAAGCTCAAGACGACAAAAACTCGGTTGCGATTAATGCCGAAAGGTGCAGCGGATTGCACGTAATTGTGCTGGTTCTGTTTCTTTGGAGGCTTCAATGGGCAGGAATGAAGGAAGGCTGGAACGTTCTGGAATCGCAAGACCCAGAGGATAGGGCCAGCGCCACCAACCTTCCAATGGAGTGCTCCCACAAAAAGAAACTCTGAGGATAAGGCGAAGAGTGGGACGTGCCGGAAAAGGCAACCGTTGGGTTGATTGCTGCCAGTTTGATTACCATACACTCATCCACCCCCAATCAATCAATCATACAGAAAAAAAAAAGGTTAACGAGCTAGTTCGGTGAAATCCCAGCCAACCGTTATCAAATCAAGCTCTCAGTTGTGACATTTCCACCAGCACGTTTGGGTTGTCTCAAATCATACACTTTTAGCGGTAACTTAAGCAAGCTAATTTTACCCTTCTCTAATGATAAATAAGTGACCTGGTTTTGAGGTTGTTTCAAGCATGGAATTTTACATTTTGGTTACAAATATTTTCATATGTTGGATTCTACCATGATTTAGGCCCTGTTTGGATTCGTTAATAATAATAGTAGTTAGTTGGTTAATGACTATTATCTGATTTGGTCTAGCTAACGAGATACTTGTTATCTAGAGGTTCAACTAACAATTAGATAATATATTATGGTTATTTAGATCTATTTGAATCCCAAAGATATAATTATTAGCAGATAACTACCATCTACACGGAATGACACAAGCGCTTACAATTATTATACTCCATCTATTTTTAAATATTTGAGACAATTTATCTTTTCTCTATTGATTTGACTACATGTTATTTTTTCTATAAATACTTAGGAAAATAAATTAATTAGACCTACAAGGCATGCTCAGAATACATTCCATTTAGAAAAAAAGATTGCATAGTTTTAGGTTCAGAGTAAACATTGTATAACAATACAAACGCTTGGTACCGGTAATTCTAAAACAGCTCGAGCAATTGGCACCGAGTACGCCTGCCGTAGCTGGGTAGGGCTGGATTATGTGAGCTCTAGCTGATGATCATTTAGTTGGAAAGCAACTAATCTGTAGTATGTAGCCAATCACCTTCAAACAATCCAGCACTTACCCGGCCAGTGCTCCAAGCACACCAGTCCCTTTCGGTCAACCGATCGACTTTTTTCACCAAATTGGGGCAAAAGGATCTAAAAATCTAGGCGTGGGCGGTTTGTTTTGTCCAATCGACTTAAACCAAAACGAACAGTACGGGTCCTAATCCTAACAGCACGTAGTTCTAGTAACTCTGACCAGGTGCACCGCCCCCTGGCCCTGCAGAGACGAGAACGACGACTAATCCACCAATGCGCTTAGCCCACGTCATCGCAGTCCGACGTGGCACTAGGCCGGCGCTGCAGACGCAGCTATCCCGGGCCGGCGGCCGTGACGCACTGCGCGCCGCCCCTCAGCTCCAGCTGGTTTTCCACGACCCGGGTACAGTACAGTAGCTTCCATCCGAACGTTCCAGAAGGACACGTGTCGTGGGGACCTCTGCTCACATCCGCGTCTGCGTTACAGGCGCACAAGTCAACGCGGTAGACCCCGTTGACTTTCAGGTGGCCTTTCCCGCTTCGCCCGTCAAACACCATGGGGCCTCTGGCCGCACTAATGCGAATGCGCCACGGCTTGCACCTTTTCTTTTTTTTTCTTTTTCTTTTGTTATTTGCTTTGTGCAAATTATCACTCACGCAACACGGCTTTTTTCTTCTTCTTCTTCTTCTTCGGTGCCTTCTTTTTCACCTTTTTATCTTGCCGTTCAGTCATTCATGCATTCTGGGTGAAAAACAAAACAATAAAATTAAAAGCGGTAGCCGCTCCGCACCAAGGCGCTCGAGTGGCGGCGCCATTGTTTAGCTTATCCCGGGGGCAGGCGATGTGCCTCTTCGCTAATGATTCGTGTTTGTTTAATCTGAGAGCGAGATTATGTTAATCGATCTGATGTTAGCTACTGCTAATAGCAACTCAAGCTCTAGACCAAGTAGCACGCACAAAGCCAATTATTATTAAGTACTCCCTCCGTTCTAAATTGTAGTTCGTTTTGACTTTTTTTGTGCATACATTTTGCTATGTACCTAGATAAATAATATGTCTAGATACATAACAAAATGCATACACCGAAAAAGTCAAAGTGAACTACAATTTGGAACGGAGAGAGTATATAGTATATGTGTATGTTTTTTGGTGATAGTGGTTTCATATGTACATGCTTGATTGCCTTGGTGTGAAGACAAAGGTGTGTAACCAACTGATAACCACCACCAACGTCAGGCTGAATTCCGTCACAAGACTATTACAGATTGTTAGTTTGTCACGGTTCGTTCTTAAATGCTCCTCTATAGGAGCTAGAGCATTTGAAGAGAAAAGCTTTTTGCAGCTCTAGCTCCTAACCTAGAAACAACTTCATCTCCTCTACTATTTCCCGGAGAACAAGTTATTTCTTTCTAAGATGTTTAGTATGGCTCCTCTGATTCCTCCATGGAAACTGCTCTCGGGGCTAGAGTTAGAGGCACGCCAAATATGCCCTTACTTGCTACTTGCGATTTTGCTAATTTTTGTCAATTGAAGGACATATTTTTCTTGGAATTTTAATATGCATTCAAGAATATAGTATATACCTTAGATTAGGCTTCTAAATACTTGGTGTGACCAAAGTATGATAAGTTATTACCTGGTCTGTTCTAAACTGGAAGCCATTTTAGCTTTTCTATACACATAACTTTTGTTATGTATTTATGTATACATTATGTCTACCTACATATAAAAGCTATAAATCTAGACAAGTACCGGAATGGATGAGTACATGTGATATTTAAATGGCATACAATTACTGATACTTTTTTTTTGTAAAACTACAAACCTAGACAACTTTGTTGAGGATGAGAAATATATCATACACACAAAATAGTTAAAAACATGTGCTCCCTTTTTGAAGCCCTAGTTTGTGGCCGCGCATGTGTAAGCAAGGTTGATACTTTAAGAGAACAGGCTTTGACAGCCACAAACTAGGGAGCGTAGCTAGTTTTTCTCGGCAAGGAAAATTATACTACAGTTTTCTCTCCCTTGTACGGCAGGGTTGAGGAGGTCAGAGCAAGAATACCGAGTTTCGGGCACTAGCAACAGCGAGACGAGAAAACCAAGCCAAGCATCGTCGTGCATCTCGGGTCACCACTCAGCACTCAGCACCAATGCGCGTTGTTAATCTAGTGCACCGGGGACGGAAAAAGTCTACGGGACCCACCACAATAACATCCCGGACGATCGAGCACACCACGTCATCGTCAGGATCAATTTCTGCGATTTCTATAGGCCAGGCGGGTCCCACGTCGGCACAGACAAGGCCGAGTAGTGGACAGCTGGCCGCTACCGTCTGACCAGGAGCAGTCGTATTAGGCATTAGCTAAACACCCCCGGACTAAACTTACAAGCAAACCACTGTGTGCACTAGTACAACGCTAGCAAGCCGGCCTGTCGTCAAGAATTGTGAATCTTTCCTCTTTGTCCATTGTCCCATGAAGGAAATGTTTATCCATGCATTACTGTACGTATTGATGCTAATCATTGGCACAATTAACTTCGTCGACATGTTGTCATTTTGATATTCCGAACAACAAATCTCATAAGGTATATTCAAGTACAAAGCATCTCATAATAGTGTGATTAATACCTATAACGGCTTGCTCTATTCCAAATTATAAGTCATTTTGGCTTTTCTAGATACATTACATTTAAGTTACATCAAAACATGATGTATATCTAGATGCATAGCAAAATCAATGTACCTAGAAAAATCAGAATAATTTATGATTTGGAATCGAGGGAGTATAAAATTGATGACATTACATATTTATATTATATCTTATTCTTTTTTAGGTAGTATAGAACTAGTATCTTTACCGTGATAATTGGTCGTAGTCATTCAAGAGTATGAAAACTATCTTAATTGGAAAGTGAGTATACTGAGAAAAGCAGAGCAAGTAATGTATTCCAGACACCTATGATTAGTACCCATAATGCATGAGGGCCAATATAGACGATAGAGATAAGAAACTAGTAAGCAACCATTTTGATGAGCTATGGTGCGAAGCACTTATGGACAAATGGGGAGAGCATTTCAAACATTCATGGCTCATATGTTGCACATCTAGATACACATTGTAAATTGCTAAAATTTATCCAACTAATGGATCAATGGAAAACACCAAATTAATTCAGTTTCAAATATCCAATTGTTTTTATGTTGCTATACCAACCATCCAAACGCGTTCTCTATGAAACTGTTCTATCCAAGAAACATGATACACACGGTGATATCTAGAAGTGACTCTAATTATATACTCTACCTATTCCAAATTATAGTTCATCTTGACTTTGTCCTAAGTCAAGTCTTTCTACACTTGATCAACAAAACATACAGATATAAATTAGCTCCTTCAATTTCAATAAATGCACTTCTAAAAATATATTTATGGAGAAGTTAATGAAACAAATTTGAGATTGTAAATTTTGATGCAGATTTCTTTAAATTTATTAGTAGTAGAAATTAAGACAAAAACAAAGCAAACTATATTTTACTATAGAAGGGACGGAGTATGTCTTGTCAGAAAATATGTCAAAAGTTACACTGTAACAAGTGCTGACCTGTATGGTATGGGGGTGGGTTGGCAAGGGAACAAGGGTACCTACCATAGTACACCTACCAATTCCCCCCTAAATTACACGATCTTGTGCCTCAGCCAAAGTTTTCGCGGCCATTAGAGCGTCACGTGTCCACTTAAGCGATTCACCAACTCCACCTTCCCTCCCCCTATTAATACAGCTCTGCAGCTCACTGCCATTTCCCACTCACAAGCACAAGCACAAACGCAAGGTCAAGACAGCTGAGCAAAGCCCGAGAAGAGCAGGAAGAAGCAAGCATCGAAGGAGAGATGATGGGAAGCGAAGGCAGCACAAGCCCAGCGGCTGGGGGAGCCGCCGCCTGCGCGGTCTGTGGCGCCGCCGCGGCGGTGTACTGCGCGGCGGACGCCGCGGCGCTCTGCACCCCCTGCGACGCCGCCGTGCACGCCGCGAACCCACTGGCATCGCGCCACGAGCGCCTGCCTCTTTCCATGGCCGCCGCCGTGGCGGCTGCGTCCGGCGTGTACGACGACCTCTTCGCGCCCGACGACATCGACGCTGTGTCGTCGTGGCCGGCGGCGCCCGCGCACGCGCAGGCGCAGGGGCAGGGCAGCCCCCAGAACGGCAGCTCGTCGACCAGCTTCACCACCAGCGACAGCGGCGGCGCGGAGAGCGGCAGGAGCCTGTTCGACCTGCTGTCCGATGTCGACCTCGCGGCGGCCTGTGTCACGGGCGGCGGCGTTGGCGGTGGGTACCTGCCCGACGGCGTGGCGCCCGTCCACCACGGCGCTGCACCGCTGTGGGCGCAGCCCGGCCTGCAGGCCGCCGCATGGACGGCCACGTGGTCGCCGGCGGATGCCGCGGCCGCTGTCGTCGGCGTTCCGGACGCCGCCGCCGCCGGCGTGGTCGCGGCCGCGGCGGAGCGGGAGGCGAGGGTGCAGAGGTACCGCGAGAAGCGCAAGAACCGCAAGTTCCAGAAGACCATCCGGTACGCGTCCCGCAAGGCCTACGCCGAGGCGCGGCCCAGGATCAAGGGGCGCTTCGTCAAGCGCGCCGCTGGCACCTCCTCCTCGTCGTCCTCGGGCGGCGCCGGCGCATCCGACACCAACGACGCCACGAACGCCTTCTCCAAGTTCTGGCTCTCCTTCTCCGACGACGCCAGGGACGGCTTCTACGTGGACGCCGGGGCCTACGGGGTCGTGCCAAGCTTCTAGAAAGTTCGATCCAAACAAAGACTTGGAAATTAGGTCGTGCCAAGCTTCTCTGGCGGTAGCATTCGCCCAGCTTGAAACAAGCTAAGAAATGAGCGCTCGACAATGTCGCCATCGTTCTTGTTTGTGTCGTGTGTCATCATTCATGTGTGGGTGGGCAGCATTCGAGGTGAAATCCCGCCATCGCTATTTTTAAATGATGGCGCGGAATCATCAATTGGTGAAGGAACTAGGGGATTTATTGTGTGTTGTAAGATATAGCTTATGTAGACGACCCTTCAATGTTAGATTGTCATGAATCCATTTTAATTTCTATATATATGCTAAGATGATTAATCAATCATGTGGTGATTTCACTCATGGATCCATTTTCTATGCCAAGGCCCTGTTTATGAATTTCGATGGGTCATCGTCCTCGGTTTACTAAGGTTAACAACATAACTGTGGTGGAAATCTGCCATCGCCCATAGCAAGCTTTTAGATAGATGATCGTCGTCAAGAGGATTTTTAATGGGTCAATCAGGAAGTAGATTTGGTTAATCTATGGAGAATAGCTTACTGTATGTCCTTTTCTAAAAAAAAAAAGGCTTACTAACTGTGTTCATCCATGGTTTTAGTGTTTTGACTTTCTATTCCAAGATGATTAATCCATGCATGGCGATCCCAATCTGATGCCAATGCCACTATTGGGTCGAACAATTGTAGTACAAGTCTGCATCGCTGTTTTGTTTCTCCAATGACGATGATGATACTTCTGATGGATCGATGGGTGAACTACAATTTGCTTATGTCATCATTACAACAAACAATTCTGGATCCTCCGTCACTACTTTTTAAGTGATGATGCAGGTTTTATACTGGCCAATCATATCGGTTAGTACTAGCAGTTACTAACGGCATCTCTAAGACATCTAGCTTGCATTGTGTTTAGCTGTTTATTATTGGTATTTTCGTGGTCAGCTGTGAGTCTGTGGGAGTATTGTTCCATGTGAATTCAGGATTGTGCTAGTGGAAAACTCATACAATCGCTGTTTGTGTGCTGATAACGTGGATTTGCTGAAGTAAAAGCCATTTTCGACTATTGAAATAGGTGATCAATGCAGCTTTTTAAGATAGCACATCATGTAGCTGTCTGAATAAGGCCGTGTAGTTGTTCACATGTAGTTTTCGCAGTTCTGTCATCTGTGCTAAGATAATAAATCCTATGCGTGGCTTGTTATGAAGATACAGTCGCTTGCATGATTCATGGCTCCAATTTTTCTACTTGTTTGTTTTGAAGTGTGACATGATCACTAGTCCATTGTTAGTTGTTTTTTAGATGAGGAGGATGTCCGTCATGGTGAAAGGATGTCTGTTCTGGGTTTGTGGGATGTTTTCCAAATCAGGAACCAGTATTATGAATATTCTACGTCTACCTTTATTATAGCAAATTATTGTTGTGACGATCTTTGGATGGCAATGTGCATATATTGGTATATTGTCTTTGATCAATTTTACTGTCTTATTAGGTCCACCTATCACTGTGTTTATACTTTATACCCGCATGGCTCCACTTTTATCCTCTCTCTCTCTCTCTCTCTCTCTCTCTCTCTCTCATGAAGAGCAAGGTTGCAACTGCAGCCAGGGATGAAAATGATACGAAGTGGTCATTTTTTTTGTCAGTTTCCTACTTTTTGTTTCCTGAAAAACGATTCGAACACTGTCGAAAACGAATAGGGGCCTTGAACTTCGGAAACAAAACTACCCAATCTGAAACACATCAATATCAATCCGAAATTGATAACATAGCAAGCAATGAGCCGTAGTACAAGTACAACAAACGCATATAGTCAGAGTGACTCATTCATAAGAGATCGAGACAAACAAAATCGAAAGACGACCATAGAAAATTGGACTTTGGGGGACATGATTAACCGCTGGGGTTTGCCTGTTAGGCTTCAAATATTTATTTCTGGTTTAACCGTTGTATGTCATTGCCATCTTTGCGGAGGGAAAAGTCCATTTTATCTAATATTGATGCATAATAAAGTTCAGTACAGTATAGGTGCTTAGTAGCTCGTGCAGTCATATATTCGGCTTGCCCTGCACTCTGCAGAGGCGAGGATTTTCCCTTACGCGCCGCCCCGCCAAACCAACCGCCGACCGCCGCCGCCCACCGTTCGAGCTCCTCTATCATCACACATTCCATGGCGCAGCACACGCGTCCCTGGCCACCTCACTGGGCACCTGCTACTGCTCTGCTTCCCCGATCCGGAGACTGACGCGGCGCCGTCCGTGCGTGCCTCTCGTCGCCAGCCGGGGCCATAGCCACGCCGTGCGAGCGCCGTCAGCGACCGGTGCTTGGAGCTAGAGCGCGTCATCAGCGCCCGCGCCCGCTCGGGAAACCTCGGCCTCGACGACGCATTCAGGCTGTTCGACGAATTTCTCCACCACGCCAGGCCTGCCTCGATTATCGCCTTCAACCAGCTCCTGGCCGCCGTCTCCGGTGCCTCGTGCCGGGGATCATCCTCCGCCGCAGAGCTCGCCGTCTCCTGCTTCAACCAGATGGTCCATGGCTGCTGCTGCAGCAAGGTGGCTCCCGATGTTTTCACCTACAACATCCTAGCCGGCTGCTTCTGCTGCATGGGCCGCCTGGAGCATAGGCTTTGCTACCTTTGGGCTCATCCTTAAGACTGGCTGGAGGGTGAATGACGTCGTCGTCGTCAATCGACTGCTCAAGGGCCTCTATGACGCAAAGAGGGTGGGTGAGGCCATGGACATTTTCTCCGACGAATGCCTGAGCTTGGCTGCACGCCGAATGTACTGTCATACAATACACTTATCAAGGGTTTCTGCAGCGAAAAGAGAGCTGAGGAGACACTTGAGCTGCTCCATATGATAGCAGATGATCAAGTTGGAAGCTGCCCACCAGATGTGATGTCCTACAGCACCGTCATCGACGGTTTCTTTACCTAGGGTCAAGTGGACAAAGCTTACAACCTGTTTCTTGTCATGATGGATTGGGGGATTCCACCGAATGTTGTGACACCACAGTAATTGATGGCCTGTGCAAATCTCAACTGGTTGACAGGGCCGAGGGTGTATTTCAGCAGATGATTGGTAAAGATGTAAAGCCCAACATTGTGACGTACACATGTTTGATCCATGAATATCTCTCTATAGGACAGTTGAAAGAGGTGGTTGGAATGCTCAAAGAAATGTCTACACATGGTCTTGAGCCAGATTGTTTTATTTATGGTTTGTGCTGGACTATCTATGCAAGAATGGGAAATGCAGAGAAGCAAGATTTTTTCTAATTCTATGATTAGGAAGGGCATAAAACCTGATGTAAGTATCTATGGCATTATGCTTCATGGATACACTAACAAAGGTGCTCTTTCTGAGATGCATAGCTTCCTAGATTTAATGGTAGAAAATGGTATTTCACCTAATCATCACATCTTCAACATAGTGTTATGTGCATTCGAAAAAATGGCAACGATAGATGAGGCAATGGATATATTTAACAAAATGAGGCAGCAAGGATTGAGTCCTAATGTAGTCAATTATGCAACACTAATAGATACACTATGCAAGTTAGGCAGGGTGGATGACGCTGAGCTCAAATTCAATCAGATGTCAATGAAGGAGTGGCTCCTAACGTTGTTTTTTTTACTTCCGTAGTTTATGGACTCTGCACCATTGACAAGTGGGACAAAGCTGAGGAATTATATTTTCAAATGCTGAATCAAGGAATTCGTCCCAATGTCGTGTTCTTCAACACAATAATGTGTAACTTATGCATAGAAGGACAGGTAATGAAAGCTCAGAGGCTCATCGACTTGATGGAACGTGTAGGCACGAAGCCTAATATTATCTCATATAATGCATTAATACGTGGCCACTGCATAGTTGATAGAATTGATGAAGCAACAAAGTCACTTGATGTTATGCTTTCAGTTGGCTTGAAACCTAATGAATGCACATATAATACTTTGCTTCATGGCTACTCTAGAGATGGCAGGATAGATGATGCATATAGTGTTTTTTGAAAAATGTTGAGCAATGGCATTACACCTAGAGTTGTGACTTATAATACCATACTGCATGGGTTGTTTAAAACCAGGAGGTTTTCTGAAGCAAAGGAACTTTATCTCAATATGATCACAAGTGGAAAACAACAGCGCATTTACACATACAACATAATTCTAAATGGTCTCTCTAAAAATAATTGTGTTGATGAAGCATTTAAAATGTTTCAGAGCCTGTGTTCTAAGGATCTTCAAGTTGACATTATTACTTTCAACATCATGATTGGTGCTTTACTCAAAGGTGGCAAAAATGAAGATGTTATGGATTTGTTTGCTACTATGTCTGCTAATGGTTTGGTTCCGGATGTTATGACCTACCGCTTGATTGCACAAAATCTTATAGAAGAAGGATCGCTAGAGGAGTTTGACTTTATGTTTTCAGCAATGGAAAAGAGTGGCCGTGCTCCAAACTCACTCATGCTAAATGCTCTAGTTAGAAGACTGTTGCTTAGAGGTGACATAAGCAGGGCTGGGGTTTACCTCTCCAAAATTGATGAGAAGAACTTCCCACTTGAGGCTTCCACTACTTCCATGCTTATTTTACTTTTTTCGAGGGAGGAATACCAGCACCATGTAAAGTCCCTGCCTGAAAAGTATCATTTCTTCAATGAAGCTAAGAAATGAGTGTTATGTCAGAAAATGATTCAGTTTTCAATTGGGCTGATCATCCTTATGTGCCATGTGGATTTGTGGGAGTGACTATTGTAACTCTTTTTTTTTCTGCCATGCTTTGTGGTATGTTCTAAATTAGAGAAATGTCTCTTGTTAGAGCATCAAGTTTATCCAGGTAAAAATGATCCTGTGCCAATCCTAGTTTGCTTCAGCAGGAATCAGTTTACAAATTAATGAGTAATACTGTAGTCTACCTTTTATTATTGCATAAGTTCCGAAGAAACCATGCACTCCCAGCTATATAATCGATCATATGTACCTCTTAATCATTCATGTGATTCTTTAGTTTAAGCTTGGGTATCTTCCTCCACTGTTAGCTGTGGAAAATGCTTATTATATTTTTCCTCACACAAGCTATGTTTACAGGAACAGTCCTCTATTGCTTTATTGTCTTGATTCGTGAATGTTCCCCTTAAAATTGCTTATGAAAATCTTTTTAGAATGGCTAGAGACCAAAACAGCCCTCTCTGCTAGTGAAGTTGAAAAGTGGGTGAGTTTACATGGTCAGCTGATGCATATCACCTTGATTCCACACAAAGATTCTGTTACTTGGGCGCTTGACCGAAAGGAAATTTCACTACCAAATCGTTATACAGATTTCTGTATAATAGGGGTTTCCAAGCAGAGTGGCCGGGATTGTTTGGAAATGTAAAGTTCCACTTAAATTAAGTTCTTTTTTGTGGCAGATTCTCAATAACAAACGACAGGTGGGGTGTAGCCTAATTAAAAGGGGGTGGAAAGGAAGCGGCAAGTGTTGTGTTTGCAACATCTGGGAATTGGTTAATCATGTATTCTTTCATTGTGCTTTAGCTAGAATGTGGAGTTTTCTGGGGGAGATTTTTAACTGGGACCACTTGTCGAAAACGTTGAAAGCCTTTACTGAAAGATGGTTACTGGCAAGGGGCCCCCTGCTGAAGCGGTTGACTGTTTTTAGTTGGAGGTTTTGCATTGGCGCTGTGGATGACGAGGAACAAGATGTCGATTGAGCAAAAGTTTCCAAAAGCCCCAACTGACTTTGTCTACTTTGCATTATCGTATTGCAGAAGTGGTCTGTTCTACTGAAGGAGAAAGACCGAGAGAGCATGGAGGGGATCAATGGGGAGATCATGGGATGGATGAAGAAGTTTAAGCCCAACGACGCTTTAGTTTCAGACATTGTTGAGATCTAATATGCTCTATAATAGGAGTAGTTGTTTGCATTGTATCACTGTGAACTGGCAACCCCAGTGATGTATCTGAACAATCACTTTCTTAAAACAGAGGTTTATCCTCCTCTTAAAAAATCATTGTGATTCTGTTTTTGATACATGAATATACAAAGTTTTTAGTTTCCTAATCATATATTATATACCACCAGAAAATGTGTGTAAACCATCCATAAGCCTGCTTGGTTTAGTAGTGGCTTCCTGCAGTTACATTTTTCATTGTTCCGCCCATTACGGAATGCAATCTCTTATTCTCATCCTCATCCATACTCTAATTCAACTGACAAAGCTGAGCCGGCACTGAATACATCCCAAAAATCTCCATAATATATTACATGATTAAATAACAGTCATCTAAGACTACAAACCAGAAAACATAGCTCCATTCCCATGACAAGAAAGGCATGCCAACACAGCACATACAAAAGAAAATGGGAAAAAAGGAGGCTATAATTACAGGGAACAAGATTCAGAAAATAGTGAACAATCATCCATGTCGTCCACCTCGTCCTCGGGAATGTTCCATTTCTCGGGTTCCTTCAGACACTCATCAGTAGTAGACAGGAAATGCAGAACCTGAAAATGAGCAGTAGGGGACAATGACATACTGTCATCAGCAAACATTTCATAGTATGCAAATCAGAACAGCTCAGGTACAATACAGGTAGTAATAAGACTGATTAGTACCTCGGCCATTGAAGGCCGCCACATCGCCGGTCGCATAATACAGCGAGATGCGACTGCGACCATCCTATTCAGTTGATCTTTGTCATAGTCGTCTCCGAGGTTTGGGTCTGCAAGTTCAGTCACTTGCCCAGCTTCAAGCAGTGGCTTTGCCTAGACAACAAGAGTAAGTAATATATGTGAATATATTGTTGCTTGGTAAACATCATATTGGTGTCTTTTCTTTCTCTTGTACTTTTACTCTGCTCACCCATTGAAGAAGGCTTTCCTTGGAGCAGTCAATAGGTCTCCTTCCAGTGACAATCTCTAGCAGCAGAACGCCAAAAGCAAATATGTCGGTCTTTTCATCAACGATGCCATGCATGAAGTATTCTGGTGCCAAGTACCTGCATTCTCAAAGTGATTTTGAAAAATTTGAGTTGAAATGCAATGTGCTTACATTACATTACTATGGTTTCAAAATGAGCACACTGTTCTTACCCAAATGTGCCTTCTATGGGTATGACAGAATGATGAGTCCACTGCTTTGGGAGCCACTTTGCCAAACCGAAGTCTGAAATCTGTTACAGATATCTGTTTGTTATATCTATTTGCCAAACCATCTGTTATTATAGTCTTTGCATCAAAGGAAGACATCTATTTGGTCAGGAAACAATTTACCTGAGGTTCAAAGTCATCGCCAAGAAGCACATTGGATGCCTTGATATCGCGATGGATGATCCGATGCTTACAGAACATATGCAGATATTGCAAGCCCCTCGCAACACCCACTGCAATCTTGTACCTCAGAGGCCAGTCAAGAGTTTTCCCACTCTTCCCTGTAAAATTGGATCTCTGTTATCACATAATTACTCGAGAATTCTCCTTATCTCTGAAAAAATGATGAAATATACTGTACTACTGAATGAAATCCGGTACCATGCAGTGCCGATGCTAGGGTGCCGTTTGAGCAGAACTCAAATATCAGGTACAACCCATTCTCAACGCAGCATCCAAGAAGGTAAGATGTGTTTGGATGGCATACATGCCCCTGGATCCCTAGCTCTGCCAGGAACTCTTTCTCCTTCTGTTCACTGGGCGTGCCTTTTGCTAACCTCTTCACAGCTATATGCTGGCCATCAGACAGGGCGCCCTTGTATACTTCTGCATAGCCTCCTCTTCCGGCTATGTTATCTACAAGTAATGAACCGCAAAAAAGATTATAATTTTGCGCTCTGATCTTGATGTTTCATTTCTTATAAAGCAAATTGGGTACACTAAGAACAGCTGGACTTCTGAAAACTTAATGAACTTTTCTGAAAAGAGTCACCTGTATGGAAGTCATTAGTAGCCTCTGAAATCTCCTGAAAGCTGAAACACCTCCAGGCAGGCTTGTGGTCTTCAGCATAGGTGGAACCGACATCGCTGCCCCTGGCGCTATCATCGCTGATGTTCCTCAGGAATGGGAGCCAGAGCTTCATGTCTGAGAACCGCCTCCACAGGCCATTCTGCCCACGCCGGCTCACCTCATTGCTAGACGTGCTGTAGCATTCTTCAGTGACTTGGTTCTCACCTCCCTCTGGCTCTGGCCCATCCAGAACTGCTCTCGGCGAGCTCTTGTCCTCGGCGCCTTCATTAGAAGACTGAGCCAGCTTTCGTATCGAGTTTGATCTAAGTAGCTTCTGAAGGGGTGGGAATCTTCTGCTCCATGTGGAGCTTGAGGAGATGGTGCTGTCTGCTGCTTTCAGTTTCATAATAATTGGTTTCAGAAAGCAGGTTTATCGCGCATCTGAGAAAAATCTACTTTGACCATATGTGTGATCTTACCGTCAAATGACCGAGGTCTCAGCCGAGTACTACTTTGTGGTAGGCCTCCCCTTCCCACAGCAATCACTGAACAGTTTTTTGGAGCATGTATGAAGCAGTAGTTTGCAATCTCAAAATGGCTCCTGTTATGGTAATAGCTGTTATTTTCTAGGCTTCTAACTGACAATCAAAAGCAATCTCACTTATTTCTGAAACGTGATCACTTTGGGATACACACTGGCTATTGATATCACATAAAAAATTCAGGAGCATCTGAGTTCAATATTTTATTTTGAAAAAATTCAGTTGGGGACTATTTGGACATTATACTTGAATCAGCCTGCTGAGATTACCTATGGTATCCATTTCTTGATCTCCCAACAATAAGCTTGTTTCCATCAGTCAGCGCAGCTTCTTGGGTGAGGGCTCTACCAATGTTAGAGCTACAGATCACCTTAGCCTCCAAATTAATCTAATAAGGTAACAAAGTAATAAAATAGTTACAGGTCCGTCTCAAAAGTCAAAACCCAACTATTTAATTAACATGATTGTCACACTTAACCACAGTACATTGTTCCCAACACTGCTACTAGAGTACCAACCAGTGAGAATATGACAGCAAAAAAGGACGGACCCAGTCACCCAGAGCATGGCCCTATCATATCATGATCTAAAAGCCCTACCTCACATAACTGGGCTAGAAGCTAAAAAGACCTGACAGAAAGGAACACCAACTAGCAATTATGCAGAAACTTCGCTTCCAAGCCGCCTCTGCACTGTGATGTGATCACATTCACCGATGCGAGGGAAATTAAAGGGAACCACGCCCAAACAAATAAAATACACTCCAAAACAGAGAAAGATACTCCTACTGTACTTTGAACTATAGTCTGACATCACCTGAACTGAGTTCATCAAACTAACACATGAACAAGAAATCGACAAAGCCTGATAAAAACAAATGAATTTCACCTGCTTGGCCTCACAAGCTTCGACGAATTCTCCGAGCATGTAGATGACGAAAGCGTTGGCCTTCTGCAGCCTCCTCTTCCTTCCCCTCCCTCCTGCAGGGCAGGACACAGGCATCCATGAACACCTGATCGATGGGCACAAGCAAGCAGAGCAGCAGAAACATGGAACTGGTTCATTGATCGATTGAACTTACCGAGGACGTGCACGGCGACGACGGAGTCGTTGGCCTTGGCGACGGCGCCGATCGCCCACGACAGCAGCTCCGAGCAGCCGCGGGAGTTGTCCGGCACGCCGACGAGGATCCTGTTGCCGAGGCCGCCGCCCAGCAGGTGGCGGCCTGCATCATCGCCGCACTCCTCGATAGTGTCCATGTCCTAATTCCTAAATACCTACCCTCCCTCCAAGACTCACAGGTCACAGCTCTAGCTGGCCGTGGCCGACAGCCAGTTGTACACCGACACACCCTTCGCTGCTACGTGGGGCGATGACAACGACGACGAGCGACGGCGATGGCGAGGACAGCGACAGGGATTTGTAGGTGATGGATGGAAGCTCTCCATGCATGCTGATAGGTATGGCAGTAGTGTGGCAGTGGCCAGTGTAGTGCACTGAAAAGGTGGTTAGTTAGTTGGAGGCAGTGATGGCCATTCCATTAGCACGATCGCTGGCTGTGGCTGGTCTGTGGGCGACCACCATGGGATGGGAGAGAGCAGCAGACCAGCAGCAGCCATGGCGGTGGCGGCACTACAAAATTGGGGTTGCTTAGGACAGAAGATGCGTGCAGGGTACAAAAATGGGTAGAGAAGGAGGGATCGGATCAGCAGAGGATGCACTGTGCCAACTGCCAACCTAGGACTGGACTGCTGCTCGACTCTTATTGGATCTTGCACTACGAGCTGCAGATGTACTCCAAGCTGCTGGTACCCGACTTGATCTGCCTTCTGCCCTACAGAGTTTCAGTGACAGCTTCTCCAAACTGGTTCTGATCATTATGGAGAGAGAGGGTGACGTGGTACTTGCTTATTGTGTTCATATAATTGTAAAATGTAGGAGTAGGTAATTGGCGCTTTGGTCAGAACAGGGACCATTTTGCTTGAAAAGAAACAGAAAGGGTACAAAGTAGCGTACTCAGAGTTGCGTCAATTTTCACGGGACATTCGAATATGTGGAAGTGGAACTAGAGTTAGCTGACAATAATTGCTTATATACGTATAGGTCAGTACAGTATGTTAGTTAATTTAGTAGTTGAAGATGAACTTGTCCGGCAAGGGAGAGCCTTAATTGGAGCCATTGACTAGACTATTTCCATGATGTATTATCGTACAAAAACTTGGTAAAAAAAATATGTTTGAGACATTACATTAACAACAATAACTGTTACGATCAAACAACACCCAACAGGCAAGCTAGTTAATTTACCACCTAATGTCTAAGTCTTCAACTCTTAATACATGTATACGGCTACAATTTTTTGTTAGAAAAGGCTTAAGCCTTGTCCACAATTGTAATAAAATTGGGGGAGAGGAGAATATATCCAATCTGGTTGCCCATTCATGCAATCTAGCCATCTAGCATTTCCGTCGTGACAAACTCATATACAACAACCCCCTTCTTCGTACAAAAGTGCTCCTTTGAAATGTGTGGGTGTGTATAATCTCACACATAATAGTACCCCCTCTGTTTTAAATTATAGTTCGTTTGACTTTTTATCTCAGTTTTGACCACTCATCTTTTTTTAAAAAAAAGCAAAAATACGGTTAAATTTAAGTCATTTTTTAAAGATCTTTTTTGTTAGCAAAGCAAACCACAACAAAAGAAATTATATTTGACATAAATTTTTAAACAAGACGAGTGGTTAAACTTGTGGTCAAAAAAGTCAAATAAACTATAAATTAAAATAGAGTTAATATTTGGATGGGTGGATGCAAAAATATGCCCATTCTAATATGGTGGAAACATTCGTCACTACAGCCATTGCAAGTAGCCTTTGTTTTGATAAAGGAGGACGCTGAACTATATAGCTGGCATTCGCGCAAGATGTATCAATCTAATGGTTCAGTTTTCAGCGGTGGTCTTTGGTTGGGTTTTCCCTGGCCCTAGCTAGCCTGCGAGCCATGGAGTCGAGGAGCTTTCTTTCGATGGTCCGAGTAGTGATAGCAATAACTGAAATCAAGTCTTGTTTTCTGTTCTGTTTATTCCTGTTTTTGATCTTTTGTCTTCTTTTAATCTCCATCTAATAAATTAACTGGCACATCTCTTGCTTAGTTACTGAGAAAAATATATATATCTGAAGCTTTTCTACTTATCCAGGTCAGTTTGATGCATTATATATGCTACAGGCTCACTCATCAGCGTTAGGTGTAGGATCACTACAACTATATAATACGCATGCAACCAAACACCTTCAAAGATTTACTGCATGAGGCTGTATAGCAAAACCAAACCATTATTTTCTTCCCAAAAACAAACAAACAAAGTAACAAACAATGTTTTCTATTTACCGCATCCACTCAGCATTGTCTCGCCCATCCAGTTCCAGGATCTACAAAGGCTCTATACCAAACAAGTTTCTCGCCTAATGCTGTCAGCATGTGTTTGAACACCCCAACAGTCCTTCCCACATATATAATTGCCAAAAACAGCAGGATCACATATAATGTGTCACGTCCTTCCTGAAACTCTCACGGATCATCTTTGTGGTAATATAGGCCACCACGCACCCATTTCAGGTTACACTTGTTAATTGGTTATCCGTGACAGGATTTGATCCTCGAACCTATAAAATGTTGTGTTGTCCAAATTCGGTTCCATGAATTCTAGAATATATAGTTTAGAATTTTAATAATTTTTATTATACGTTACATAAGCCTTAAACTCATTCCGACATATCAAAACCCTCATTTAACTTCAGAAGTTAGTTCTCTTTGATAGAATAAAAAAATGAGGCATATAATTTCAAATAACAGTTAATTTAAAAATCATATACTTGAACTGTTGATTGCAAATTCTCAATCTTGGGCTTCATAATTGAAAATACCTAGACATCCAATAGTTTGAAAAGGTTGGATTTTTTTCCCAAGTTTTAACTTTTTTGAAAATTACATAATACAACGTAGACGTTCATAACACACACGCACACTCATCTCTATGGACACACGTAGGTAAATCCTACCCTATGAGAACCTCCGAAGGACTGAGCCAACAGATTTTGAAGTTCACAGAGTCACCATTGGCGTTTGTTGTCGACAGGGACGTCGCCTATCATTGAAACCTTAACACCATTAAATCCCAGAATAATTCTAGCAAAATACGAGCAAAGTGTGAAATTTTAAATTTTGTTTCAACCTCGTTATAGGTTCAAATTTCCAGTTCCACAACCTAGAGTACGTGGAACTGAAGTGTTTGGAATTCAATTTTCCTCGTCTAGGAACTGAAATACAAAGAATTCCCAAATCCCAATAAAAAATCGTATATTTGGATCTTGGGTCTCAAATGTGTACAAGTATACAGCCAACTTAATATCAGTTCTGAAATTATAGTATTCCCTCTGTACAAAAAAACAACTACGTACAGGGTTTGTGTTTGAAAATAGTTTAAGTTTGACCAAGTTTGTAACAAATAATATTAACATCTATGTCTTGAATAAAGTTTACTAATATATTCTTAATATAACTAAGAACTAATCAATAGTAGTTATTTTGCATCATGGTTATTAGTATTTCTTTGTATTCTTTAATTAAAGTTCAAATTAGTGCGAATCACATTCCTTTATTTGTGGACGGATGTAGTACTTAATGTAATACTATATTATGATTGATTTTTTAATTAAAATATATTAGTCTCCTAGCTTTTACATCGATTAATGCATATGACTGTTTCTTATTATAAACTAGAGTAAAACAAACCAGGGAGTCTAAAAACAAAGTTTTGAGCCATACATAAAACAAAGCGTTTCGAAAAAGATGACATATTTTTTTTACCCAAGAAAAGATGACACATTGAATTTTGCAATTCCGGAAGTAAACATGCATCCATATAAAATGCTGGTTGGCGGCAAGATAAATAGTGAGTTGGCATGGGGTGATGAAGACACACATCAGTGATTGACACCTGGTGACGCAGCAGTAATGCGGGTTGGTACAGGGAATGAAGCTTGTTTAGTGTGGAAGCCACGGCTCACTTTGCATCCATACAGTGGACCGGCAGGACAAAGGGCTCCCATGCATGCCCATTCGTGTGCTCTATGGTCGTCGTCTCTGCTTGGCGGCGAAGCCAGCCAGAGTGTGGAGTGGCCTAGCTCGGAAGTTCAGCTAGCCTGTGAATCATGGCCAGGATCCACCACCGTACTGCACTGCTGTAGCAATGGGACATTTGGTTCCCACTTCCCAGGGAGTTGCGCCAAATCTCTGCCATGCCGTGGAGGTAATCATGGGCAGCCGGCGATCGTGTGTTTGATCATGAGAGCTGGTTTCCTTGGCTTGTTTCTCAACCTGCACCGAGATGGGTGATCATTGAATAACCGATAACGATATATAGGTGGGGTACAACATTTGCCACATGACAGTTACTTCCCCGCATCTAAGGGCGATTAAGGGTAGTTACAAATTAATTCGCTAATGTGTGTACCTTGGAGTATAGTTAGTAATTTAGTAGTAGTACATTGTTGACAGCCATTTTAGGCTGATGATAAAATTAGGGGTTCCGAATGATGAGTAGACCGGCTTGCCTTGTTTTGTGACCAAAAGGATAAAAAGTTGAAAACTAGCTTGGCCAAGTTTGTTCCCTCCATTCCATAGTTTATTTGACTTTTTTGACTTTAAGTTTGACCACTCATTCTATCCAAAATTTTTTGCAAATATCAATTTTTGTTGTGGCTTACTTTATTGATAAAATTTTTTCAAAAATAACTTAAATTTAACTATGTTTGTATAGTTTTTTTGAATATGGTCAAACTTAAAGTAAAAATTTAAACAAATATAATTTAGAAGTGAGGGAATATAAAACATTTGGATTTCGATGTAGATCCATCCATTGTGTTGGCTATTTTATGCAATGTTATGAGCTTAAGGGAAATTCCATCCAAACCCTCAAAATTGCCCCTATTCCTTCAAATGAGAGTTCATCATCCAAATTTCATCCGGCGCTGCTAACGCTGGGACGTCCGCCTCCCATCGCGTGCATGGCCACGCCCCGCTCCGCCCGCCCGCATAGAGGTGGAACCAGCCCCCCACCCCCGCCCCAAAGCGCATGGATCCTCCACCCGTCCCCCACCTCGCTGGACCACATCACTTGCGCCTCCCGCTGCCAGCTCGCCCCCCACAACCCATACTACTACAACAAACACCTGAACAACTGCTGCAACGACACACAACAACTATTGTAACAACATGCAACAACTACTGCAACTTACAGATTGAAGCAAATGAAACATCGTCAAAACTAGTGTTGCAACAACACTTGAAACATTTTTCTACGGTAGTTGAAACATCGTCAAAACCAGTATTGCAACATGACTGAAACATTTTACTGTAGTTGCTGAAGCATAATAAATATACTACTACAACAACACTTGAACAACTGCTGCAACAACACTCAACACACTACTGCAACATAAAGATTGAAGCCAATGAAACAAACATACCAAAAACAATATTGCAACATGTTGGCGTTTCTTAACGTCGTCACAAAAGATAAACTAAAGTCCATCCCTGGCAACGGCGCTAGAAATGTTTGTTGGCATACCTAACCATCATTACTTCAGAAGAGTAACTCTCGACCCTTAACGACGCCGATCAAGGTATTACAGTTCTGGTAATAATAGTTAGAAGTGTGATTGGCCTTCCTAACCGTCATTACTTACGAGTGCAAACCTGTAGCACGGTGCCATGGGGTGCAACAAGAATTACATTCCTTAAAGTAATGGTACTTAGGTACACCAATCATGATAGCTCAGAAAGAAAATGCAATAAATCCACAAGCGCACAGAACTATCATTGTAGCATTTCACCCGTGAGTATTCAAAGGTATTTATAATTTCCCATAGGAGGGCAATATGCATCAAGCGTTGATATAAACATGATCACTTATTATGCATGGATAGTCATAGCTTAAACAGGGGTAAATCATGATTCAAAGATAATGGACACACATTTGAGTTGACCTCAAAGATAAAAGAGGAAATAATAAAAGAATATAACTATCCAGAGCAGGCATTGATCATATATATAACTATGCAAAGAACTGTTAGCAAACATCTAACTAGTATATCTAGTATCAGGACTAAGTCTGGGATGATATAGAGATCCCCGCAGCTGGTTTGCCCGCCGATAGAGACTTTACAAACTCCTACTCGATACCCGAACGTGGGGGAATGCAAAGGATGGATAGGGCTGTCACTACTTGCCCACCTACCCCTCTATCCGTGGAGTACCAACATATCCGTCGATCTCCGCAAACCCAAGCATCATGCCCGTGTAATTGAAAATAACTCCTAACCCCCGCAGACCCCAACCCTTCGGATTGATAGGCTAGGTTAAGAGCAACCAAGAAGGCACGACGAACCATCACCTCATTCTTAGTTCTTCCTCTATTCATACTAATCTGATGAACGATGAAGAACGAAGATGAACAAGTCAAGAACATAATATATAAACTATGTGCTAGTTCATATATTATGATCATAACATGAACATAACTATACTCTAGTTCATATGCATGATTATATAAGTAAGATAAGAACTTGCAAATGGAGGAAAACTGAATTGTATTCATACCGAGATGTTCTTCTTCCTCCAAGGAGACAAGCTCTCCTTGATAGCTTTTTCCTTGCTCACAAACTACTAAATCTACTCTAAAGAATACAAGTGAGAGGTGTGAGGTAAGTGACTTCAAATGAATGTGTGTGTGTAGAATGGAGGAGCACCCTCTATTTATAGTCCAACTAGGATGATTTCGGCGTAGGCAGGTATGAAAGGAGGTGAAACCGCATTGAGGGAACCGTCTATGAACTGCTTGAACAAGCTGGGCTCGAAAGGGGCCACCTAGGGGGGCGGCTGGTCCTGGGGCGGCCGGTCCTGTGGTGGGGCCTAATGGCCACCGCCTTTGCGTGGTCGGTTTCCCTTTGGGCCTGGACCTCTGTTGTGGTTATGATCGGGCCCAAATTTGGAACGAAGGTGGGCTTCTCTTCTTCTTTTGGTTGCGCCTTCTCTGAAATATGAATTCCAGAATGCGCCTTCTTATTTGAGTTGTGCACTTCCACTATGTGAACACTAGAGGTACAAGTGGAATTCTGTTAATAGCATATGCCTATGTGTTGAAGTATGATTGTTTCTCTCTTTTAGGCATAAGTTGGCGGTTAAAATTGATCCGTAAGTGCCGCCAACACAACAACGACTAAATCCTACTCAAACATTCATTGCAACAACGGCGAGATTTGGACCCCCGGGAGCTCGCTGAAAATCCTAACCACCACCACATCCCTTAGATCCAGATCCAGATGAGTAGGAGGGAAATAGGGACGAGGAGGAGCAGCAGGAGGAGGAAGTGCTGGAGGAGGAGATGGAGCATAGCTTGGATCCATGGACCCACCTACCTCATCGCTGCGTCATAGCCTCAATCCCTGGTGGAATTGAGGTTGCCGATGGGGAAGAGTAAGGCAGGGAGGGAGAATTTCACAGCTTGTCGAAAGCCGCCGCCGTCGCCCTCAAATCCGGCCCCATGGAGGCCGCGAAAAAAGAGAGAAATGGGAGTGAGGGAGGGAGGGAGGAGAGATAAGGGGGAGGAAGGAGAGACGTCTTGCTCTCTGGGAGCCGGCCGCTGTCACTGCGTGGAGGCGCATGAGAGGCAGGGAGGGCCAGAGCAGAGCGAAACAGTGAGAATGCACGTGAAGAAATAGAGAGGGAGTGGCACGGAGCGTGGGCTGATAAGGACGAGCGGGCGGTGGACGGTCGAGTGACGCTTTGATGCGCGTCTGATCTCGAATTAAAAAAATTGACGACCGGCGCCCAGCATTATCGTATTTCATCCCCTACTCAGTGCACTCCAATCGATCTCCTAATTTTTCTCCAATTTTACACTGTATTAGTATCATGGACCCTGCATGGCGGGCCTACTTGTTAGCTTTATTATGAGAAGATAAAAAGGAGGGACAGGGGAAGGGTGAGGGGCTCCTGGATCTAAGGTTGGAAGAGAGAAATGAGAGTTCCTCGTCCATCAGGCTTGAATAGGGTGTTTGGTTGGAGAGCTTTTTCACGAGTTTAATATCTCAAAAGAGGATGAGGGTTCAGGTAGGAGTTCGAGCTCTCCAAGAAAGGTGGGAGTTAAGGCACACCCACACCTACGCCAATAATTATTTTTTAGCTTCAAACTCAATGTAGAAAGAATAAGAGGACTAACAAATCATGGAGGAATAAGGAGATGGGCCGATGGGACACAGAGAGTGAGAGACATAAGGAACCAAAATTTAGTACTCATATTAAAAAAGAGTAATTATATAATCGTTCACCCACGTGGATAATGAAAAATGATCAGAGATGAGAAACATATTGGCGCGGCAAATTTCAGGTGAACCGATTCGTTGGAGCGAGCTAGCACTGCACATTGCTTTGCATGGCCCAAATGTGTTGCTTCGCGTCCAGCCCTCCTGGAGTAGCTGCAGCGCAGCGGCCCAGTACTGTGAAAGAACAGTTTTGGTCACTGCCAGTGCCAGGAAACACCAGCAAATTTTTTATCCCAAAGGTAAGGGAAATGGTAGGTAGTCTTGATTTGAAGACGTCATGCAATGTTGTTGTAGTTCTTCTGATGGTTTTGTTTTATTTGTTTATACCACTGCTTCACAAGTTCTAGCTGTCATCGCTGTATATGAAAGCTGTATATATGTAGCTTCCAGGATCATCTGCTTGCATTTATTTGATATAAGCAAACTAAAGATACTAAACTCTGACGACGCCGTGCTAGAATTGAATTTTATCAGGATGGAGGGAGTATATAAGAGGGACGTGAACAATATTTAACAGGTGGAGTCACAAGCCACGTCTTTTGCTTGGTCGGACACGAAGATTGGCCTTTGATCATCAGACCATATGCACCTTCTCTACGTGACATAGCCACAAATGCATCCTTATGTAAACCATATAACCAAGCAACCTCCAACCAAAAACCTGGCTAAAGCTTCATGTCTCCTGCTTTCCCGGGGGGTTTGCCAGGCTGCAACGAGAGAGTAATGCATCAAAAAGGCCGGTCTTTCCAGTATATGAAAACCCAAAGCATTTCACACACCATTTTAATCAAGTATTCTGAGTGCAAAGCCAAAACTAGAAACACATCTAAGTGTAACCGAGTACTTAACTGCGATCCGAACCCTGCATGCATTGGTTTGATTAACACATCACGGCAACGGTACTTCAGTAGCTAGGGTGTTGCTCGCTCTGATCAGGCCTAGCTATCTAGGAAAATATCGTACATTGCCATGAAGTGGATCAAATTAAATGGGAGAAATTATGTGCAAGACAAACATAATATAAATTGTCCAATGATATTTTATCCAAATCTCAAATTGCGCTGTGTGCGGGTTTCTGCGAGGTCTCGATAGGTATCTACACGTCTTAATTAGTTATAACTGAAAGCGTGCTCTTATCATGAAATTAAACCATGCGGAAAAGTACGAGTAGCCCTTTTCTCAACCAAAGCAAACCATCCACCCTGATCCTTCTCTTGCCAACCCAAATAATTAAGCAACCTTTTTCGACCAAAAGCGATTAACAATGCATGTCCCTCGCTTTAATATTCCCTGGAACTGCGAAGGTGCAACGTCTAGGATGTATATGGATCACAAACAGATTTGATTCGGTGTGAATCTGCAGCCAGTTTTTCCTGGGTTTTGTCAAAAAAAAAGATAACTATCACACTTACATGGTAAATAACAAATATATTTACAAACAATCTAAAAAAAGATGTCTGTCGCACTTTATGCGACGATGACAGTTATAGTTTCTTGACAAACTAATAAAGTAAATGAACCATTGATCTCTCACTCGGGAGGGACTCTTCAGGACGGGCATATCAGTGAGTTGTTGTAGGTCGGGACAAACCTAGAGTACCAACTATGCTCATTTGATCATACAATGAATAGAAATATATGGGTTAGAAAAGTATTGCAAAGGATTAAAATAAAACATGATAAAGTACATGCGCAGATTGGTTTTGTCCGGTTGAACTCTTCTCAATCGGTCGTGGACCTTTATATTTGTAGGGTCGATATGTCTTAACCAGGTTCGATTTGAAAATATACAAATTAAATTTCTTGTTAAAATACACATATATTTGGTCTGCATGGTCTGTTTCCTCAGGCTAGATGTTCAAATAGCCATAACTCCTTCGTCCAAATTTTAAATTAGAAATTCTAGAGAGTTACGGGTGGTTCTATTCTACAATTTGATGAAGTCATCAAAACCGAATCTAGCCAAACCAGTTTTCGTAGATCACTTGGTGGTAGACAATTTCAGTTGTCAATACTTGTTTTTTATACTAAAACATGCATGTTTATGAGTACTGTGGAGAACATGACATTGTACATATGTCCTAATCCAGATACAACGTTATTGTATAATGATTTTTTAAATTCAGACCAATCGTGCCGTATACGAAAGGGTTTAATTTTGAAGGGAACTGAAGAATAATGTGGTATTTTGCTTTTTTCCATATTTTCGGCAGAAGGTTTATTTTAATTCCCCCATTTCACGTTACGTTACCTGAAACGTACATGAAGCAGTGCTGCTATCAGAAACAGCTCCCGGGAAATAAACGATCAGAAAAGTAGAACAAATACAGTCTAGCAGATGTGCCAAAAGATTTTCATTTCACGTCAAAAATCATGTAATTTCATCCTGTCACAATTTTTTTTACAGATCCTGATCTGACACGAGCTGCGAAATTATTAATAACCAAACAAAATTTGAAGGAAGAGATGGAGTAGAAAGTGGCTGCCCCTGAACCAGCTTTCACTTTTCTCCATTCCATGTTTCACTTCACACCTGATCTAGCTGTCGTTCACGTTCGGCGTCGTCGGCGACCACACCGCTCTCCCCTTCCCCTGCCTTGCCGCGGTTCTCCTGCTCCTCCTCTGTCGTCTCCGGCGACCCATCCCCGGTGGCTGTGGCGGCGCTGTTACCGTGCGCTCGGCGGACGATCGGAGCGGCCAAGAACGTGGGCACCTTCTCCCCGGCCATGACGACGGCGACGAGGTCGGCGAACACTGCTGGAGAGGCCGCCGGCGACTTGGAGCCGTCGCCATCCGTGGCTCCGGGTCCGGAGTTGGAGGAGGTGGCAGCTGCATCTCCGGTGCCGAGGTAGTTGTTGAGCTTCAAGTAGGAGCAGGCAAGGATGAGGAGCGCCAGCGTGATGAGGCCCAGCATGGCGGCGAGCCCGCCGAACAGGTACGGCACCGGCGAGTGCCACGGCGAGGCAGGCGGTGCCGCGGCTGCCGGCTGTGGCGCTCCCCGCGAAGTCGTCGTCGACGTCGATGTGGGCATGGAAACAGTTGGTGCCGGCCTCATGGCTTCGATAAGCTCAGATCGTCGGAGGTACGATGCTGAGGCTGTGTGTGGCAACTGGCAGTTCTTGGCAAGCAGCGAAAGAGAGGGATCATAGGTGGCTTGGCGTAGGGGAAATGACAAAGTGGAGGGTGAGGCAGATCAGAGGTATTTATAGAATGTTAGGACTTAGGAGTCCGGATTTTTATTGTCCTCCAAAAAGATGAAGATATTTGTTTGGGACTTGAGGACCTTCATGATTTCCTTGTTGAGCCCAAGTTACTGCTCCAAAGAAGATACATCAGGCTGTTTAGCTGATGGTTTCTATGCCTGACAAGCCTGCTTATGCTGTTTTGTTACGAGAGAGAAACATTGTACCATAAGCGATAAGTCTGGTTCTCTCATATTATACCACCCTGTTTTGAATATTGGATATTTTGGTTTGTTCTAAATGAGCTTATCTAGCTTTAACAAATTTAAAAACATATAAAAATCAACAAACCCTAAAAATGTAAATTATATGAAGAAACATTTTGCAGTGGATTTGACATATCAAAGCAATTTAATATATCGTAGATCTTGGTATAACAAGTCCAGAACAGGGGGCACATGGCAGCCCTGGGCGTGACTCGGGGCGGCGGTGGTGGCGGCGGTGGCGAGCGGCGCGCGGGAGAGAGGGGGGCGGCGGCGGCTGGAGAGGGAGGGAGGTAGATGGAATTACCCCTTCTATTCTTGAGTTGACCTAATTACAATTGGGGAGTATTATAGCCCTGTGGGCCTTGTTTAGACTCTAAGCTATCCTATAGAATTCCTACGGATATTCTCTTTCTTTATTTTACATCCCCTAATTATAGAAAGTACTTTATTGGTGGAAGACTGACGTGGCGAAGCGACGACGCCGACGGCGGCGCCCAGCGCATGCGCGCATGGGGAAGGCGGCAGCCAAGCCCCTTCTTCTGTTGCGAGTTTCCCTAATCGCGGCCCATGTTGCTGTCATCCTCCTCTTGGCCCAAGATCGTCCTAATTTCTTGGCAAAGTAGTTGGGCCGTAGTTATACTTGTTATAGAGCTCCCCCTTTTCCGTTCGGCGCGTCCTCGTGCCGAAATGCTAGCCAGGGGCGGTTGTCCTCTTCAGTCGTCATAGGGCGAGGGGGCCTGTCCATGCTGACCATTGGCGAGAGTGCTGGTAGGGCAAGAACTGATGGAGCGAGTAGACATCTGTTGGAGGCTGGTAAGATGGAGTGTTGACCATTACTGAAGAAGGATAGTGACATATCTGTAAAATCCCAGGTGACACTGTCAAGGGTCTTTAGCCAAGGTAACCCAAGTATGATGTCGATGTCATTGCCAATGTCCATGAGTTTGGCGTTGATGGAGAAGTTGTGACCATGAGTGATGAAGGGGGCGTTGTAAATTGCGGCGCGGCACTATACCTCTTGACCGTTGCCAATGAGCATCTTGGTAGAGATTCGTCGTTCTGCCATGTCAATTTCTCGTGCAAGATTGATATCAACAATGTTGTGGGTTGCAACTGTGTCGACGAGGGCATGGACTATAACACCTTTGAGTATGCCATCAAGGTAGAATGGAGTTGTTCCCTGTACCGCTGAATTTGTTTTGCCAATGAACATCATTATGGTGTTGTTGTCGCTTATGTTGCCATCGTCAGCATAGTCCTTGACAATTGTGATCTCAAATAGCTGCTTGCATTTGTGACCACGGGCAAACTGCTCATCACAATTGAAGCAGAGGCCCATGCGGCTCCTCTCTGCCATCTCTTCGGGTGTTAAGCATTTGAAGGGACGGGGGGGCAGGAGGTAGTTGTGTCATCGCTGTTGGAGCAGGAATTGTAGTTGTGAATGCAGGAGGTGATGTTGTTACCTTTGAGGGCAAGGAGCGTGTTGCCCTTGTTGTTACTGCTTTGCCTGATTCAGCAATGATTTCTAGGCGTCGCTCATATGCCCTTGCTAGTGACATAGCTGCTTTCATATCTTGTGGGTTGAGGAGTTCAACATCTGTTTTGAGTGGTTCGATCAAACCTGCAGTGTAGATGTTGACTTGTCGTTGTTCTCCCAGGTTGCCTGCATGAGCTACCAAGGCCAAGAAGCGTTCTATGTATTCATCAATTGTGCCTGTGTTTACAAAGTGCAGCCGATTCTCCCAATGGATTGCGTCGAGTCGGTGGTCCAAACCACTCTTTGATGCATTGGGCAAAGTAGTCCCAATCTGTTACTTCATGATCCTAGGATAGACGCATGTACCATTGTTGTGCTGTACCGATGAGATGATAGGATGCATACCATATTTTTTCATGATCTGATGTTTTCTGTCCTCTGAAAAATTGCTCACACCTATTGAGCCATGGTAGAGGATCTTCCTTGCCATCATATGTTGAAAAGGAGAGTTTGTGCGTCTTGATTTCTAGACCAGAGGAATTACCCGAGATTTCTAATTTCATATCATCATTGCAGAACAATTTTGCCTTCACTTTTGCTGCAATATTAGATATGTTTTGAGATTGAGATGACTCCACCTGCTTTTTGATGTAGGCGCGTCCTGCATCAAACACTGTTTGTCTGGCGGCGATCTCTAACTTTGTAGCCAGTTGTTCTTTATCCTTTTTGATCTCCCTGGCTTTCTCGTCGAGGGCTGTACCTTTCTCCAAGTTGCTCATCCTGTCGTTCATAGACGTCATCTCCTTCTAGATGTTGTCCACTTTGGCGGTGACTTCCTCGGTGAATTTCTCCATGAGTTGAATAAGAGCTGCGTTGTCAGCCATGGCGATGCGCCGATTGATCTCGTCGTGACGGCGGTGGATCGTGGCTGGTCTTCCGATACCAGCTATAACAAGTCCAGCACAGGGGGCCATGTGGCAGCCCTGGGCGTGACTCGGGGCGGCGACGTGGCGGCGGTGGCGAGCGGTGGTGGCGCGGCCAGGGCTACTGCGGCGCGCGGGAGAGAGGGAGGCGGCGGCGGCTGGAGAGGGAGGGAGGTAGATGAGAATTACCTCTTCTATTCTTGAGTTGACCTAATTACAATTGGGGAGTATTTATAGCCCTATGGGCCTTGCTTAGACTCTAAGCTATCCTATAGAATTCCTACGGATATTCTCTTTCTTTATTTTATATCTCCTAATTATAGAAAGTATTTTATTGGTGGAAGGCTGACGTGGTGAAGTGACGGCGGCGGCGGCGGCGCCCAGCGCATGCGCGCATGGGGAAGGCGGCAGCCAAGCCCCTTCTCCTGTTGCGAGTTGCCCTAATCGTGGCCCATGTCGCTGTCGTCCTCCTCTTGGCCCAAGATCGGCCCAATTTCTTGGCAAAGTAGTTGGGCTGTAGTTACACTTGTTGCACTTGGTGTTTTTATGTTTTTAAAAAAGAGGTCAAGATTATATTATGCAACGGATGGTTGGCCCTATATATTAACAATTTGTTCTATAGCTATTTGCTTGATTGTTGTCACAATTTGTAGCTTGCAAAACACTAGCAATTCAAATGTACTACGCCTACATACTTACCTGCAGCTTTTCTCGCTTTCACTTGAGATGGCGTTGGCAACAACGGCGGGCGCGAGTAATGATGGAGGACGGGTTGCTAGCTAGCTGCCGAGCTGCGACGACAAGGATGGGTAGGCATGCGGCATCGGCATTCAACGGCCCGTGACCGGAGTTACGACGGCGAGCTCATGCACGTTCACCTGCATCTTTCAGGAAGTCAAGCACAAGCAGGCCGTGCTGCATCTCATCTATCCTGGCTGCTGGCCGAAGCAGCCAGCCGGTCACATCGCTCGCGTAGCAGTTATTATGTTAGGCAGTCACGAAGAAAGGCAGCTGCCGGAGTTTCCGGTTTGCCGATGCATTCAATCTGCAGGTGGACCGGCCGGCCGGCGGCCGGAGGGCAGCTCAGCTCCACCCCGGCCCTAGACACTCGGCTAGCCCAAGCACACGTTCATATGGATGTGGTTTGGGTCAGGGACAAGTTTGCTTTCTGGTGGTGAAGCGAGGCTAGGGCGAAACATGGCCGGCCACAAGTATTGATGGCTTCAACCGATCGATGATGATGATCTCTGATTCTCTGAACATGTGAAGTCTGGTATTTAGCAATTATTATTATGTTGTTGTTTCATACAACAGATTGTGTATGTTGATTGTTTTTTCGTACTATTTCAGAGAAAAGGTTGATCATATCTTCGTTCACTACTATAAAAATTGTGATTCATATAGATACCTCAAATTAAAAAATGAATTGCAAAGACGATTTTAGAATGAAACTAGAAGAAAAGGCCATTTAAAATTTTGGACACGTGTGTTCTTGATAATTATTTTCAACATGTGACCTCAAACCTCACTAAGATGTGATTTGACTTTGACTTGGTGTACTTTAAAATACACGTTGCTATGTAAATGATTTTTCTGTGCTATATTTTACTGCATGTTTGAAATAGAATCCATGGTGAAAATGACTTTCACCATTGATTCATGATTTGAACTGTGAAGTAACATGTCAGAAATTCTCAATTCACTCTTTCGCTCACTCTAGCACCACCACACATAGCTCTCTCACACCTAGAGAAACACACCCAGTCCGGCTCCTCTTCCTCACCTTGACCTAACCCCTCCTCGAAGTGGATTGTGCAGCTTATGGTACCACGCCCTGCATCTCCTTGCAAGGTGGTGGCGGCCCACCCTCCTTCTCTTGATCTAGCGCCGATGGCCCCCTCCCCCTTCTAGCGAGGACAACGCAATAGGGTAGGCAGCCCTAATCTCTCCTCCGGCATGGGATGGCATAGCGATAGCGGCACCCAGCCTCCCTATCTTCTCACGGCAGCAATGACACTTCCCCCCTTCTCCCGGCATGACACCGCCGTCATAGTCTTGGTGGAGGGGAATCGATAAAGTTCTTGGTGAGGATGCTCTAGGGCGATATGAAGCTTATGGTGGGAGCTAGCACCAACTTTCTAGAACGCACATTGTAGTGCAGAGAGGGAGGAAGAGGAGAGAAAGAAAGAAAGAAAGAGATGAAGATCTTTTATTTTCTTTATTACTTATAAAATAAATAAACTGGTCTAAAATCCACCTACCAGTGCATACGCCTCTATAAAGACTACTTTTTCCTCATTATATGTATTTTGTGAGAGATATACGGAGTATATAATTTCACACGGTTCATACTCTAGCATGCACGGTTGGCACGTAACATCTAACGCAGTGGCGGATCCAAAGGGGGCTGCCGAGGCTACAACCCTCCTAATCAGCGTATGTCTTCATTAAATTAGGGTTAATTGGCATTAAATCACCACTAATTTTAAGCTTTAGCTCTAAATCTTTACAGTTTAGCCCCCCTAAGTATGAATGCTGGATCCGCCATTGGTCTAACATGAGGCCAGCTTGTGCGGGCTCCCTGAAACGACCATGGAATTGAAAGCAAAGGCTACGGACGGATTGACGTGCCTTCCTCGGATTCAGGTCTTTGATGTGTCGTACACTCGTACACGTATATAGGTACGTTAGCTGCTGATGACGACGTGTCTGGGCTAGCTAGCTTGTTTCGTTTTGGCAGCTCCGCCTGACCACCGCAGCCTGCCCCTTTCGGGATGGATGAAGATGGCTTGCGTGCTCCGGCCGCCGCCGCGCCGCTCCCGCGGGTATTCCGCGCGTCGGACGGATGGGACGCTCTCCGCTGCATTCGAATGCCGCGCTTTTTCTCGCTTAAATTAGGACACGCATCGCCAAACATGTCACACGTCCCTCGTCACTATATAGCTGGGATGATTCACTTCTATAAAAAATTGTGTAAATGGTAACGATATTATTGTTCTTTGTTTTATTTGGATGTGCTCGTATTCACAATATCCATTTGTGTCGGAGTTGATTGGTGTAAATTTAGCTCTTGTTTAGATTGCATTTTTTTAATTCTGACACTGTAGCACTTTCTTTTGTATTTGGTAATTATTGTCCAATTATTGAGTAAATAGATTTAAAAGATTCATCTCATGATTTACAACAAAACTATACAATTAGTTATTTTTTTACGTACATTTAATGCTCTATTTTTTCTTTTTCAAAATCTTGCATAACACATACTGTTTTAAGAGAAGTGGGACTGGCTAATAGGCCTATACATAGATAATACAAAAGGATTCATACGTAATGCTAGGATTACCGACGAAGTCCTCAACACAAACAAAAACAAAAACATGAGGGGTGGGGAACCCTCCACCTAACATCCCCAGCAACCGAGCCTAATACAAAATAGCTCGACACAATGGTAGCCATCAGTGGTAGGAGCCGTAGAAGATACACAGCGGCAAAGCATCCGCTAGAACACCTCGGCAGCAAAGCATCTGCCGGAGAAGACCACACCTCGTGGCAAAGCATCCACCGGAAATTCGAGCTTCGATAGCTCCTCTGAGTCACTAAGGGCCATCACCCTCAGAACCACGGGCGAGGAGGACTATCTGTAGAAAGACAACGACCTCGGTGGCAAAACATCGATCGAAAAAGACCTCCTGGCGACAAAGCATCCGCCCAAGCACATACCATCACCGGCGGCAAGCATCCGCCAAAGAGACCATTAACATTCCTCCGAGTCACTGAGGGCCATAGGACCACGAGAGAGGAGGATCTCCAAGAAGACCATTCCTCCGAGTCACTGAGGCAACTGCCCACAGGACCACGGCGAGGAGGACTTCCAAGATAGATGTCAATGGCAACTGAACATCTACAACATCGGTGGCAAAGCATCCGCCAGAACAAGACTACGGCTACACAAACACTATATGGACAATCAAAGTGAGGAGAAACATGAAGCACCATTAGGCACAGCACAACGACCATGATAACCTGAGTAGCGACGGCGGCGGGAAGTACGAGATTCTTCAGCAGAGCCTTCAGGAAGGAAGTGACGCCCAAGACGCCATCACTGCTGGCCTTAGAGAGATCCAAGGCAGGACATTTGCCTAGAATCCGGTGACGCATGCGAGGAGGTACAGGGTTCAGACAACGACGCCTCCAAGGAGGGATGTGGCGCCCCAAGGCGTCACTGTCGTCCGCCGGGCAAACCGATCTGGGCTTTCGCCCGAAACCCAAGCAACCAAGCCGCTACACCAGTACACGAGCACCGCCGGGGTGGCAGGCGCGCCGACAGCCTAGATCCAGACCATAGCCCAGACAGGGAAAGCCCTGCCGCCTCCATGGTGACCCATCTGTCGAGTCCGGCAGGGAACCGCTGGAGGCCTCCCGCCATGGCCGCCAGGCACCATGGCCACCGGACAAGACAGAGGGGGCGTGCGTCGGACCAGCCCACCGTCGGCCGAAAGAGGCCGGCCGTCAACCCTCCCGCCCGCCGGAGAGGGCGCCTCCCGCCATGGCCGCCGGCCACCATGGTCGCCGGACCAGACAGGGAGGGGAAGGAGGGTGGGGGTCCACGGACGCCGGATCTGCACGCTACTGACTAGATCCGGCCGGCCACCACCCCTCGGTCGCCGGAGAGGGCGCCTCCCTCCATGGCCGCCGGCCACCACGGCCGCCGGACCAGATAGGGAAGGAGGAGGGCGGGGGGGGTCGCGAGGTGCCGGATCAGCGCACAGGCAACCGGATCCGCCAGCCAGTGGTGCTCGGCCACCGCCCAGGTCGCCGGAGGACGGACGTCGGGGAAGCAGAGGAGGGGGCAGGGGAAGGTGGGGGTGGAGGGAGCCGGAGGAGCTGATGGAGCATCTTCGAGGGGGCAGCCGCCGCTGGCCGCCGCCGCCGCCACGGGAGGGCGGCGACGGCGGCCGGAAGGGGCCGGCGAGGGGGGCTTGGCGGCAACGGGGGGGGGGCCCCCCCCCCCCCCCCCGAGTCGTCCTTGGAGAGGGCAGTCAGGGGTCGGGAGAATAGCTTGTTGTTTCTCATTTAATGCTCCATGCAAGTGGTTAAAGATTGATGTGATAGAGAAAAAGTGAAAAAATTAAAATTTTAGGGCAATCTAAACAAGGTTATAGTTAGTTTACTATCCTATCATCCAATCCTATACACGTGGATTTAGATATATATGAATGGGCCTTAGGTTGATTTACACGTCTATCGCCGACAAACCATCCATCGGCACACACATAGATTTTATTTTCTTTTAGACCCATGTCAAAGAGAATTCACAATTAAATCATATTATCCCTTATGGAGTTAGTAAGCTTTGTAGATCACAATGTAGAGGGTACTACACGATCCATTTTCCACTGACGGTCAAAACTGATTTTTGTCCACGGTTATGACAACTGTTACTACTAAAAAAATCACGTGCGTGCGCTCCCATGGACGTCCGGCCGTCCGGGCGGGTCAATCTAGGCAAGATCACTCCGTCATGCATCGTCTCCGTCATGCATCGTCCTCCAAGCAAGCCATCATGCATCGTCGCTGGTTTGCTGCGGCTGCTGCCTGTTCGTCTCGTATCTCGGCCGGGCCGGTTTGCATTACTTGTGAAGGTGAGCAAACGGGACAAGCTACTGCGGACCGAGCTGAGGCTCGGTTGGTCAGCGTCTATCACTGGTAAGGCGTTGCCTGCCTGGATCGGGGGTTCGATCCCCGGCAGCCCGGGGCTGTTGCCTTGCGAATAAATTTGGGTGGCACACGTACGCGTGCGTGTTTGGTGGTACTGCGTCGGCTTTTAATCTTTTTTTAGCGTGTGTTTGGACACGCACGCATGTATGTGCGTATGGTATGAACCCCCGGCAGCCGCACCCGGGGCTGTTGCCTTGCGAATAAATTTGGGTGGCACACGCACGCGTGCGTGTTTGGTGGTACTGCGTCGGCTCTCAATCTTTTCTTAGCGTGTGTTCGGACACGCACGCATGTATGTGCGTATGGTATGAGTTCGCCTGCGTTTGGTGATACTGTACGTTTTTCGCGCAATGAAGACGGCGACGGCTCCCAATCTCTTCTTAGCGTGTGTTCGGACACGTACGCGTGTGTGTACGTGTGTATGAATATGAAGTGTGTGGGTTGTACGCGTTCAAATTGTATCCTATAAAAGAAACAGGACAAGCTACTAGTACAACACACACGCGGGTTACTCCTTCCTGCCACACATACACCTTCTATTATTATTGGTAGTAGTTGCCGATTTCAGCGTGACCAGATTTACCTGCCACCGTGCCACGTTACAAATGCTGATGGAGTCACAAGTCTTTCCGCCTTTGGCACCGGTGGTGTAGCGGTACACGGTACCTTCTATTAATTGCCTATGTACATATTCTGAATACACCCTCAATTTTAAATTGTATATATAATACATTTATAATTTTTTTAAAAGATGTACGCTATATATAGTGCAATTAGTGTATTTAGAAAAAACCAAAAACGTTTTATAATTTAGAAGGAAGTATGTATTGCTATTGCTAGCTCTTCCATCTCGTCTTACTGTTTCGTGCAATGATAACTATTATTGCTAGCTCCTCTGTATTGTTTGCTGCAGTGATAAAGGTAAGGTAACCATGTGCAATGTGGCAGCAGGGTGTTGTTTTGCGCGACAGTTAGGCATCATTGTTACCGCCAACAGGTACCGTTGTTGTCATGCATGCCAATAATGATGAAGGTGTTTATTTATTTTCTTGTATTCAATTTATTAGTTCATTATAACATATACGGAATATATATCATTCGCTCCGGTCATTTGGTGAACAAGTGTTTCTTATCATCTATCTTCTATATCTAAAAATAGGATTTTTCTGCCTTCTCATGCACAACCATGTTATCAAGTTTTTTCTCTATAGACAAGTAGTGTATCCGATTACGTTGTCTATCTTGGTGGCGCTGATGAGCGAGTGGCATAAATACAACTATTATCCTATCGGCGCGTCCATACTATCTCTGCAAACGTAAACTCTGAGAGCTTCAAATTAAATGACATTTCTTTCTCCCAAACCGGGTCGGGATCGACGTGTTGAAGCATTGTTCATTTAACCTCTATAAACTAAGGAGATTAGGACTGATTGGAGGAGATTAAAATGGCTTTTGACTTGTGTAGGAGATTTACTCCTCAGTTCTTCAATTATCTTGGCTTAAACCAACAAGACCGACCGATCTGTTTCAGACATGCATGAGGGAATAAGTCTAAAGCTCTGTCGATAAGATCGAGTAAAAGCAGGTCATTAAAGATGTTTGACTACGATCCTGTGGGATCTTGGATGACGATGTTGAGAAATGAGAAAAGACAGGTCCAAACTTCAGCGACCATATGCGTCATCATCAATCAGTGTGCCGTCGTTGCTTTTCAGATTTCAAGCATATACAACCAAAAATGCTTTGACCTTTGATTCATCGACATCATCATTATATAGCGACGCAACCACTTTATCTCATGTTTCATGTTATATATATAGCTCATACTCCCTCCGGAATTCTCTCTTTTCGAAGACTAAATAAATTAAACTTTAACCAGTTTAATATAAAAAAATGCTAATATATGGCAGAACCTCCTAAATTCTATGGCCCACACACATGATTATTGTCTAAACAGACTCCAAATAACTATGAATATGTTCCATAAAACTTAAAAGGTCTGTCGGATAAATCCCGAATTATCCACGATTCTCTGAGCAGGATCAATTATTACAAAAAGACATTGCAGTATAACAACAGTTTTATACAAATAATATACATCAGAGTAAAATGACGGAAGGATTACAATAACATAAATTTACAAAGCATTTACAAACCATAAGTTAGATTATTACAAACCATATAGCAGCGGAATACAATATAACTTATTACATCAACCTTGATTATATGCTCTGCCCAAGAGCGAGATACCCTATTCGTCGTCACTTTCCTCGACGACTGTCATGCAGCAGGATGCGAAGCATTCCTGCCCATGAGGCTCACCTGCAACAAGGGTTCAACAAACCCTGAGTATGAAAGTACTCAACAAGACTGACCCGACGAAAAAAGGGGTGAAGACTCAGGAAATGCAGGCTAGAGGGACAAAGTAAGGCTTGCAGGAGATAAGAATTTTGCAGAAAAGCTTGAAAGAAAGAAAAGTTATCTTGCTTAAAATCAAAATTACCAACCAACTTTCCTCTTAAACCTTAATTATCATTCAAGTTGTTACTACGATGATGAACACCGATCAAGTCTTCTTCTCCGAGAAGCAACGGCGATTCGAATCCATTTTCATACCCAGCTAGGACCTAGGTTACTGATATGCAGGAGACTCTAACTCCTAAGCATAGCAGGTGAACCGATATACCGGGATAACAACCGCAGCCATATATCACCACATGATACACATGAGCACTTCGACCCAGTGTACCGATATACATGGGAACTTAAACCCACAGTATAACACACTATGATATATGTGGGGACTCTGGCCCACTATAAGTCACTCCATGATATACCAGGCTCCAACCATCAGTATACCACTTTATGCATGTGGATTTTCTATTTTCTCGATATCACCAGTTCACCATCGACACGGGACCTAGGGCATCAACAGACAGAAACACTATAGAGGGACTTCATTCCCAATGCAAGTTAGCCGTCCGGACTCGATTTATTAACTATCATCATGATTTCAACATATAAAACCAAACTCATATTTTTCATTCTTTTACTTTAGAACACTTAATTAACTAAGCAGGGCTAAGCATTACTACGCATCTTTTAGAACAGGTAGCAAGGAATACGAAAGTAAGACAGGTAATGCAGTTGGTGGGTTTTCACTCAACTCCTATTACTTAATGCAACATAGCATAACTGAAACGTTAAAACTTTTATAGAATAGAATAGGGTTTGAATGCATCCGGGGCTTGCCTTGGTATTCGGGGTAGACAGTCTCGAGCTCTGGATTAACTCCTAACTCCTGAGTTTGCTCTTCCTTCGGATCTGGGGCGACAACGTTAAACTCTCCATTATCGAAAACTATACGATACAATAATATGCTTCAACATGATTGAATAGTAAACATGATGCTCGATGGATGCATGATCAGATTAATGGCTTGAGTACAACTTTCCTTCATGGTAAAGTTGTAAGCCAACCAAAACATACTTACTAAGTTCATTAGGGTTAACTACATTATTTACGATAGTTATTAAACACATGAAATAACATTAATTAAGCCCTAATGACATGATCCAGGTAAGCGCAAACAATTAATTAAAGTGCCGAAGGTCATTAGGGTTAATGACCCAAGGTCATCAATCAACCCAAAAGTCAAGCAATTCCTATAATGATTAACCTTAACTAAAGGGGTTAATTAATTATTTAAAAGCATAAAATAAAGGCATAAAAATTAAAGTTGTCTAATTAAGCTCAAAATTTTATTTTAAAAAGCTCTTGGTCTAATTAGATGGCAAAATAAATTTCAGAATTGAAAGCCAATTATTTTATTTATTAAAAATCATTGAAGGTCTATTTTTAATTAAAATAGCTAATTTTAACATATGCAAAACTTACTCAAATTTGATATTTCATATTTTTCCTAGGTAGATGACATCATAAGGAACACACACAAAAATTTTCAAAATTTTTGGAGCTATATATGAATTACTATGATTTTCTAAAGAAAATAGCATTTAAAATATTTTCTGCAAAAAGAAAAAGGAAAATCAGCACAGTGTCACCGCGCTGACCGACGGCGGCGACGATTTTGACCGGCGATTTCTTGCCAACGGCGAGGTCTCCAGCGACAAGGTTTGGTCCTACAGGCTCATCTTGGCACGGCGAGCAACCTGGGCTAGATAACGTCGCGACGGCGGCACCCACGCTGGCGGCCATGGCGGCGCGGCGGAGCTCGGGTGCGGCGGCAGGGCTCACCGGAGCGATTTCTGGCAATAGCGAGCACATGGGCAGTTGCAGGACATCAACGCAAACATGCTGGGACAGAAAATGAAACCGGTTCTGGCCTCTAGCTCAAACGGCTACGCGCGCGGCGGAGCGGCATGGTCACGTCGGCGGCGATGCACGGCGGCCGGACCCTACGGTGCAAGAGAGATGGAATTGAGAGCATGGATAGGTGCAGGAGTTCACCACGGGTCTAGTGCGCACGCTAATGAAGGCCCGGAGTGGTTGAGCCGAGCTGTGGACGGCAGCGCTGATGGCGGCGGCGGCGCTCCGGTGGCAAGGACGGCGTTCTGGCGCTTCCTGTGCATCATCAGGCCGACCAAGATGCGTATAAGGGGCAGTGAAGCACAGAGAACATGATGAGAGGGTTAAAGGTAAAATATTTTCCACCTTGGCGGCAGTGGACGGCGAGGAAGCTCGCGGCGGCTCGGCGACCGGTCACGAGGAAGACGACGTCGTGCGGGCGGCTCGGGCGGGGAGAGCGAGCACGAGCTAGCTCAATCGAAGCACAAGATCAAGACGGAGCTTCAGGTAAGATGAAGTGGGTAGAGAAGTGATGTTGGCGAATTTGGGTGGCGGAGCAAGGTCGTCGGCGGCGGCAGCAGGGAGAAAGAAGAAGGGAAATGGCGGCGGCCGACCTATTTATAGGGTAGGGGCGAGGCATGGACGAGCGACACGGCGATGGCGAAGCTTCGCGCGTCCAGGAGCACGTTGGCGGCCGTGCATGTGCAGCGGTGGACGGCGGCGCGGCTTGAGAAGCTGGCGATGGCGACCGACGATAGGTCTCGGTGCTGTTCAAGAAAATTACAGAATTGCCACTCGTTTGAAATTACAAATTACTCCAAAATTTATATAAGAACTTGAAAATCTCCAAAAATAGAATTTGCATAAATTTTCAAGAGCTACAGTTTTCATTTAACTAGCATCCTCAAATTCTATCTGGATTTTGAAATATGAATTTAAATTCAAAAGGGGAATAAAACCCTAGAAAAAACATTTGAAATTACTTTTGATTTTTCAATAAAACTTGAAAATCTTCAAAACTATGAAATATTCAACTTGTCAAACCAAACATTTTTTATATACAAATTTTTCTCAAATTATGCATAATTTTTATATTATGGTTTTAAAATCAAAAGGGGACAAATGCTAGAAAACTATATTTTCAAATTTATTTGAAATTATTTTTGGAAACTTGAAAAACTTTGAGTACCAACTTTGTAGCTCTTGTCAAGATCTACAAACTATATTTTTAGAGTATCCCCAAATTCCCTATAGATTTTGAATTACAGAAAAGGGAATAAAACTAGGTTTTGAAATAAAGGGTTTTTGAAACCGAATTCAAACTCGATTTAGTTTCTAATTTAATTGGTTGGTTATTAGTGATCACATACATCATCCAAGGACATTTTTAGGTCAATGACCCAATGACACCCTTGGTTGACCAAGTTGACTTTTGAAAAATATTTTATAGCTTTCTAATTTGAATTTAAATTTGAATTGCAAGGCTTGGGAATAAGCTTTGAAATCCAAATTCAACTTCAAATATGGAAATCATTTTTAGGGTTGGACTTAGATTTATACACTATGCTTGACACTAGTGTAAACACGGTTTACACCTCAAGTACATAGAATATAAACTAAGTATTTGAGATGACATTCGAAAGTAGGGTTTTATTATTTCGTGTGACAACACATTTCAGAAGCACAATCAACCTATGAAATATAAACTTGTTTTAGTTAATACATATCAAAGTTGACCTAATCATGAATGCTTTGCAGTGCATATGATGATATGGCAAGTTTTAGTTAATATAACACCAGAGGTGTTACATAATATCCATGATACAAAACTAATTAAAGATGTAAGTTCAAATACTATTTACTATAAACTTGGTCAAAATTAAACTAGTTCGACTAGTACAGATCCCACAATTGCATTCTTTATGGGTCAAGAGAGTATTACAAGAATTTGTGCACACAACACATACATCTTATGTACCATATTCATCACTTCTCCACTGTCTATTCTTTGCGCGCTTGCCCTGCTTCCTGAGTAACTAATTAAGTAGTTTAGCCGTAGCCGATTCTTTTCTCAAAAAAGGAACAGACATCCGGTTTCATCAGCTGTGATTGTGACCAAGGAAATCTACCATTTATATTACATAAATTTAAATCTAATCCAAATATGCTCTACTCAAAACTCAATTCTAATTTCTAGCATTTGTTACTTCTGCTGTTTTATGGAGCTTATGAGACTCAGGAATGAGATTCTTTTTCATAATATTGGCCGGAGAAGTATGGACATACTCTCTACATATAGTTGGGCTCTTGCAAAACTAGGATCTCCTCCTCTTGCTCAACCACTCATGAAGGTGTTGTTGCGCCCGCTGCTGCCATGTGATGCAGCTCGCCGATGCCTCTAGGGTGGGGCACCTGCGAGCTTCCTCAGGCATCATTGTCGATCACCTCCATCCAGCTAGGGCATGTCCCCTTCAAGCTCGTTGACTTCCTCTTCCTCTTGCACGCCAGCTCATGGTAGCGCGACAAGTACCTGGGCATGCCTGATTGCCGGTGTTCCAATGGCTACTTGGGAAGCAGGCGGAGGAGGTGTTCGCACACACACAAGTTGCGTTCGCTCCGCATGCGGGCGCAAAGGACATGATTTGCCTGTATGACTACAACATTTGTTCCTGAATTCTATTGCAAAGGTTATTTCCTAGCATTAGACGACTCCATGGAAAGTTCACTTCCTCATAAGATGTGTATGTGGATATGAAAGAGCTTATTTTTTTATAAATTTTGTTAACATTTTGTTGCAAATTATCTCTAAAATAATAAAATATAGCATACAACATCTGAGGGCATAATTGGTCATTTCGACAAAACCTCTCACCTCTCTAAGCAGACATAGTTATATGCTTCATCTACTCGAGTAACTCAAGAGCAGAGCTGCTCCGCTGTGAAGTTGGTGGAGCGCAGAACTAATAAAAAAAACTAGAGCAGAGCAGTCTCAAAACAGGCCCTGAAGAGGTGCTCCACAAAAACTCTATGTGTGTTGTGTAGCTGTTTCGAGATGAAGTTTGTGATGCAGTTCCAAAGATCCCTTAATGCCACACGACATAGCTCTCCCTCTTGCATAAAAAGAAAAAGAAAAGGAAAAAAGGTGAGGGATCAAGATCCGCCAATGTATATATAAAAGTGATAATCAAAGAATGTCATTTGCTCCTGGACAGTACCAGTACAGCTTAATTATATATTAAGTAGGAGTAATTGACAAGCAAGATATGTTTATGTTTAGTGTTGGATTGATATTAGATGAGGACAAGAGGACTAGTAGAGAATGAGACGGAGAAGTGTCACTCGATCTCCTTTACCAGAAAAAGGGCACATAAGTTGACACGGGTGCGTGGTTCGGTTGGCTACCACCACCATCATCGTCACTACTGAAAACTTTGCTGACCTAGGTGACGTGTTAGTGTTAGGAGAGAGGAAAAAGAAGAGAGACTAGCTATATAGCATGAAGAGGTGTGATGATGCATGTTTCTGTTGGGATCAGAGTTGTTGCCTGCCAAAAGATTGAGTGTGACGCGTGATTAGTTAGGGAACAATATAGTTACTTCTGGCAATGGCATGTGAGCTATATATGTAATCCTTATCTTTACTTACTACAAGTATCACCATCAAGAAATGACATCCTCGTCTAAATCGATTGTTCAGTTGATGGTTTCTACGGCTGGTAAGCCAATTAATATTGTTTTGCTGTGAGAGAAAGCTGATATACTTTGGTTAAGAATTTCAAATAAACTGGCAAATAATATAATAATTACGGTTGTTGACGCTAAAATATGATGTACAACCTGCATAAGTATTCCTCGTAGTGCTTCCCATAAAACCAGACAACCTGGTTTCATCGGTATATCTGAGTGCAGACTAAGGATTGCTCGCTCAGAACGAAATAGAGCAAGTGCATTTTAGATTTGCCTGGCACCATAAATTAGCTAACGTTTGATCTTCCAACGGTATTGGGATGGTATAAGAAGAACACACTTTTACAGTTCAACTAGCAAAGATGCCCGTGCGTTACAACGGGAGAAAAAACGTTATCTAGGCCAATAGGCAATAGATTTGATTCAACTCAAATGATAACCTCATCTTCCACCATTATTCACTGCAACTTAAATCTAAAGTAGGTGTTTCTCTCCATTATTATATAAAAACTACTTGAACCAAAATACAATCATAAATTAACGATTTTAATATAAAAGGCTATAAATCTCATCAAGATCAACGGTGGATCCATGAAAAAAAATTTATAGGCTAGATTAATTAAGGCTAAAGTATTATTATAACTATAACTATTACTATTCAGTTAATGCATTATTAGGCAACTATATATACAACATATGCAATAATGATTTAGCACACTAACAGACAAAAGCAGAATCAAATAAAATCATAATATCAGTGGATAGATCATATTTTTATGAAGCTAACAAAAATAGTTTGGTATTTTTTCTATTTTTTCATGATTTTAGTAAATTTTGCAACTTGTTTTATAGAAAATAGAAAAGCAAAGGAAAAATAAAAAATACTTGCATTTTGCATCGGGAACCTGATCCTTTTCAGAAATGATTAAGGTCTTCCGCCTTTTATTTGCTCCTGCCATATTTATATCAGGAACTCCGTATTTTTATCTATTCTCTTTCCACTCTTAATCTCCTTTATTAGTTACCTAAGTTTCACCGTGAACGACTCAGACGAAGATCGATGGCGAGACGGAGACCGTGGGCAGACAGAAAAAAGACAAGGAAATTTTGCTGTTTTATTATTAAGGATAGATAAGGGAGCTCCCAATAGTGTTTACAAAACGACATTTGGCATGAAAGCAAAATATAATATAAAACTAAAAGGTTATGTCATAGACTTGAAAAACTTCGGCAAACATGCGAGCTAGACTATTGTGCACGCGCTAGCACGGTAAACTTCATCCCTCTCTCTTTTAGTGATTGGCTAGTCGCTGCTCCTAGCTAGCAAAATGGATGTCGTTGGGACGCCCTATGATAATGGAGCAAAAAAATAGTAAATAAAGGTAGAAAAGTATTAGGTTATTTCTTATATAGACTAGATATCCAAATCATCATCTGATGTGACTTAAACTTTATCTATATGGTAAAAATCAGACCCTCTAGTATTACAGCGCCTCAACCCTTTTATAAGCATGCTGTAATTTATTTAAATTGTGAAACATAGCAGCAAATTGGTTTCAAACTTTTTAAAATTCCTATACATCAACATATATATTGGATATTTCATGTAAAAAACTGGAGTACAAAAAAATATTTTTTTGAAGTTCCTTCGTAATGTGCCTTTTCAATTTATGTGATAATGAAAAAACTAGAATTGGCCAAGGATCAAAATATGCTGGAAGTTGGCCCAAAACGGATGGGAATAGACCCAACAATTTAGCCCAATAATTAAAAATTAAAATTTCGGAATATGAGGAATTCAAACAAAAGTTTAGAATTATAAATGATTCCAAATAAGAAAATCATCAACTACAAAGTTGCAGATTAGTTTTAGTTATTTTTCCATCCGAATTCGTTCGGACAACTAAAACTTTTAAGTTTCAAAATATGAGACTTCCAAACATAATTTTGGAACCATAAATGATTTCAAATTAAAATGTCATGAACTACAAAGTTGCAGGCCTCGAGATCTTCAACTTTAGTTTTGGTCATTTCTCTAACCGAGATGTTTGGAATAATTTAAAATTTTATGAAATTATGAGAACTTCAGACATAACTCTAAGATAATAAATGATTTCAAGTTAAAATGTAGTCAATTGTAAACTGTATACCCTCATGAGATCTAACTTTGTTTTGGTCAGTTTTTCTATCTGAGATTGTTTGAACAATTCAAAAATTGAAAATTCAAAATATGACAACTTAAAATAGAATTTTAAGATGGTAAATGATTGGAAATGGAAAAGTCGTCAACTAAAAAGTTGGAGACCTCATCAAGATCAACAACTATGGTTTTGATCATTTCTCTATATCTAACTCCGTTTGAACAATTTAAAAATTTATAGATTTCAAAGTATGAGTGCATAAACATAATTTTAGAACTATATATGGTTTTAATGAAAAAGTTGCAGACCTTGTCGAGACCTATAATTTTGATTTTGGTCATTTATCCACCCATGTTCCTTTCTATAATTCAAGTAATTTAAATTTCAAAATATGAGCATTCAAATAGGATTTTAGGAGCATAAATGATTTGACATCAACGAAAACATGTAGGTATCATAAAGATTTATAGTTTTGGTTTGAATTATTTCTCCATCAAAGTTTATTTGAACAATTAGAAAGATTTTTTTTAATATGAGAACTCAAACAAGACTTTAGGGCAGTATAAATATATCAAATGAAAAGATCGTTACAAAGTTGTAGGTATCATCTAAATCTACAAACTTTGATTTTGGTCACTTCTCCATCAAAACTATATTTATTATTATTGTTAAACTAAATTTTATAATTATTTTAGTAGTTGCTTTAAAATTTTACTAAACGATGAATGATGATATGAAAAATATTATACGTTGACTTTTTTAGCATTGTTGGCTGATAATCGCTGAGTCCTATTCATCCTCTCAAAAAATTTAAAAGATTGTTCAAAAAAATATTTAAAATGCATAATCGGGAGCTGCAGGTGGGGGTGCCAGCCTGGCTGGCCTAGCACCGTGTCCCCGTCCCAATCCGATCTCGAGATCCGTTGTCTCATCATCATCTCCAACCCCAAATCCGCAATTCATCCTTCCCCTCTCTCTCTCCTCGTTCCGAACCCTCGAGGCGTCGCCCAAACCCCAATCTCTCTCTCTTCCGCTAGGGTTAGCGCAAATCCCATGGCCGGCGCCGGCATCCACCCGTTCCACCAGCAGTGGCCACCCGGGGCGGCCGCGCCGCCGCCGCCGGGGGCCGCGGCCTCGGTCGCCGTCCCGCCTCCTCCTCCCGTGCCCGGCGCGCCGGGCACCGTCGCCGCCGACGAGGTCCGCACCATCTTCATCACGGGGCTCCCTTCCGACGTCAAGGAGAGGGAGCTGCACAACCTGCTGCGCTGGCTCCCGGGATTCGAGGCCTCCCAGATCAACTTCAAGGGAGACCAGCCCATGGGCTTCGCGCTCTTCTCCACGGCGCACCAGGCCGTCGCCGCCAAGGCCGCGCTCCAGGTTTGTTTTGTTTCGGTTCTCGATGCTGGGCGAGGGTTTGGACTTTTGGAAGGATGAGATGTGATGTGTCCCCGGGCGCTCGCCATCTGCAGGATATGGTGTTCGATGCTGAGACCAAGGTCGCGCTGCACACCGAGATGGCCAAGAAGAACCTCTTCGTCAAGAGAGGTGAGGTTTTGTCCACTTGTCATTATTATGCACATGTTCTTCCTGCTGTTGCTCTAATAGCATACAGGATTAATGAAATCTTCAACCCCATAGATAGAGTTTGTTGTTGCATTAGAACAATGTTGTTGGAGTGATATTCGTTGGTGGGTCCCTGTGTTGTCATGGATCTTTTGTTTGGTTCAAATTCAAAGAGAAAAACTTGTGATGGTGCGTTGCGTACATTGAGTAATGTTTGCCACATCTACTGAACATTGTTTCTGATTCTTGAGACAAGGACTATGTTACTTGTCTTTTTTTTTCTTGAGATTTAATAGATTTCCATTAATTACAACAAATTTAAAGCAATAAACCTTATAGGTAGCAGTAACTGGAAGGCAGGCTATGTGGTGGTTTTGCTGTTGGAAGAAGGCATCCACATCATTTGTAACCTGGAGTTTGTTTTCATCAATTGCAAAAAATGTGAGCTTTATTAAGTACAAAACCGTGGAATATGATATGCTTATTTTCTTTAGCATAATTGAATAAAGCTTCATATAATATTAAAGATTAGTTAAAAAACTCGACACTATATGCGAAGAAACCCCTGAACCCCTGGCTTCACCCTATAGGTTTGCCTTCCTAGTACTCCATTCCAAATAGGAATAGTGTATATCTATGTACATAGCACAAGCTATGTGTCAAAAAAAAAATACTAGAACGACTTAAAATTTGGAATGAAGGGAGTATTAATTAACCTATGAAAATTCATCTTTTTATTCAGTTTGTATTCTCATTTTCATATTTGGTACAACCTAATAAGTAGGCAGATAGGATCAGCCAGTCCTTGACCTCATTGTAATTTGCTATTGAATTTAATTAATTGGAAAAATCAGGTGTATGTTGCAATACAAGTGTATGCAACATGAAACAAGTATAGTTGGAGTTCCCAGAACAGTTTTACTGCTTCTCACGAAACAGTCCAGCTTGATCTTAGCTTGCCCCTTTTAATGACTGTTTGCTTCCCGTATAATGTATGATTTGGTTGCTGCGATGTTTTGAACGTTTATTATGTATTGAATGAAAAACCATTTTAGGTGTTGGAATTGATGCAAATGCTGTGGATCAAAGCAAACGGTTGCGAACAGGTGGAGATTATACTCATTCTCCTTATGCTCCTCCATTTCATCCACCTCCACCAGCTGTTTCCATGTGGGGAACTGGGTAAGTGTTTATTCTTTTTTCTCATGCAGTAATTAATCGTTCATCAAGGGCTTATCATTTCTCTTTTTGGATATGATTCAGTTATATCGCAGCGCCACCTCCTTACAATCCCTATGCTGCCTATCCAGTGCCCCCTGTAGCTATGAATTCACCTTCTCCTGTTACAGGTCCAACTGCCTATGCTCCTGTGCAGGTAATTTTAGAGTTGATGTTGCATGAATCATAAATAAAATATTGTGTTATTTAGTTTTTCATGGTCATGATTTTGTATTGAACCAGTCTTGACAGGTCTAGCAGGGGTAAAGTGTGAGACAAGCACTTTTTTCTGTATTAACTTTCTTCTCTGCATGACAAGAATTTGCATGATTCATGTTTCATCTATAGATTATTTGAGCCAGGGCTCGTGCAATAACAATATCAAATTGTGACCTCTTCGCCCTGTCTCTTGCTATGTCCGCTTGGATATTATTGGTTATGTGAGCTTCTGATAAATGCTGATAGTTTTACTTTTTCTGAATTCTACGGCACTGTAATTTTCATGATACATCTCCTTTCCAACTTACTCGACTCGCCGTCAACACTGTTTTATTCCTTTATTGAACTGACTCATGACATATCTCATGCTTTGTGTATACGCAAGCATATGAGGCTTGATTGTCACAAAAGCTTTACATTTGGATGAAATTCGATGATTAGTTTAATTGCTAAAATATTTTTTTATCCTTTGAGTAGTTTCATTGTTACATGAAATACTATATAAAAGGGTTGATATTTGCAGCATTATTTATTTAATGTAATGTAGTTGAAGTTTGTCTTGGGTCTACGGTGGCAGCTGATTCAAAGTTTGTTCATATCCAAGAATCTAAAGGTTATAATTTCTTATGAAAAATTAAAATATTCTTTTGTAGAACACAAAGGATAATCCTCCCTGCAATACCCTTTTCATTGGTAATCTCGGTGATACTGTAGTGGAAGAGGAATTGCGAAGCCTTTTCAGTGTGTAAGGACCTGCACTTCCCCTGTGGATTCGATTTTGCCTACTGGGTTTATGGCTGCTGTATATTTTGGTTCTGGTCAGTGCAATCATCTGTTTTTTCTTTCATCTTTTTCTCAACTTCTTGCAGGCAACCTGGATTCAAACAAATGAAGGTGTTACGTCAAGATAGGAACACTGTTTGCTTTATTGAATTTGAGGTAAGTAGTTATGGTTTTCGTAATTGATTAATATAGTGAGACACTACCTTTGTTTCCCAATCACATGTCTAAGGCCTTCCCTTTTTTTCCAGGATGTGAATGCTGCTACATCTGTACACCAAACTCTGCAGGGTGCTGTTATTCCTAGTTCTGGTCGTGGTGGAATGCGAATTCAATATCCTTTATTAATTGAAAAAATGTTGGATTTCTTCAATTGAATCGGACCTATATCTCGATTTTCAATTTAATAATCTCTTCATAATAACAATCCACCCTTATATTGATACGTACCTACTTCATGTTTTTATATCTTAGATATACACACTTCCATTTCCTTCTAATTTGGTCTCTACCACAGTTTGGCACTCCTTAACATCTTGCACATTTTCAAAGAATCCCTTTGGGCGAAGGAAGGATTCAGCTGGTGGCCTTGCGCTGAATGGAGCTCCTGCAAACTGATTGCGGCCTGAGGGGGATGTATCTTGAACTTTAGCATGCCATCATGGATTTCATACTACCACATCTTATTCTTGATCTGCATACTTCTGCTGAATGTGCTCTCTCATGTGACATCATCATATTTTGGTGGAGTATCTGGGACATCATCTATCATCATCTTTATTCGGTGGAAGTTCTGGTGCATGATCATCATCTGGTAGACATGGCATTGTCACCGTTCACCAAAACATGCTGGTGTTTTTTTTTAATCTGATTATCTTTGTAGCTTGTGAAAGCCATCCTGCCTTGTAGTTTGCATGTGGCATTTGTCATGGACATTACTCATTGTAGTATTATTATTATGTATTTCTATGTGCAGTTGCAACATTTTGTGTGTTCATTGTAAGAGTTAAAGTGGTTTCTCTGGTTCACTAACAGTTCGAGAATCTATGATGTTTCATTACATCATGTCATGGCATTGTTCTGAGGAAAGTTTGTAGACATGGCATGACAACATGGCATACTTCATTCCATGCATGCTGGAGCATTGCTTTCATCCCCGCAAAGCATGCAATCATCAATTGCTGGAGCATTGCTTTCATCCCCTCAAAGCATGCAATCATCGATTAACAACGTTAATTTGCTCTTTAATGTTTTTTGTCCAGACTGAGAGGCTAGCAGTGATTGTAAAATTGCAAAAATGGCGCAAGCCATTCGTTCTTTTACTGCAGCTGTGGAACACCAAAGTGTCGTTGCGGTCCTTTTGTCAAGCCTTTTCGTTCTTTTCCTGCAGCAGATGGTGCCGGTGGAATGCCAAGGTGTGGCTGTGGCCCTTTTGGTTAGAGAAGCTTAGTGATGCTGATGTAAGCAGGATCTGCTGAGGTGGTTTCTAGCTTGACAGTGCATTGAGATGATAGAGCTGGGAACCTGGGAAGTTTTATGACTGAAAGTTCTGCATCTCTCTGCTCTCTGAACTCCAAAGTTTGCGCCAGCTGATTGTTTTGTTTTCTTCATCTGTTAATGTGGAATAAAGTTTTTTGTTTAGATCAATAGATTTCTGTCCATATGTTAGACTTCTGAGAAAATTTGGACAAACTTTCAACAACTCAAAAGTACTGCAGTTGTTTTGTTGTTATTTCAACTGAAACGAAATTGACTTCACAGTCCGCAGAAACGGTTGATTCACAGTCCCGCATAAACGGGACTTTTCTGTGCATGGGCAATTGTGCGGACTTTGCATAGGCAATTGGTGGACGGACTTCTCTTTCTGTGCATAGGTAATTGTGCGGACTTTTCATAGGCAATTGATGGATGGAACGAAGGGAAATGGACTTGTCTAAGTGGAATCGGACTTGTCTGAGTACAAAGGGAAACGGATTTGTGTAGTGTGAAACTGTGAGAATGAATTTTGGTGTTGTGTTGTACTGTATGAAACTCAGTGAATTTTGGTGTCTTTCAGCTTATTGTTGATATATATATGATATAAATGACGGACAGTATCAACCGGCGTAACACTCTGACCAGCAAGGAACTACTCTGGGGGCCTGGCCAACAGGCCATGGGGCAGCTAGCGACTGGCATCAGCTAGAGGACCGGGGGTCTGCTCAGAAAAAAAAAAGCTAGAGGACCGGGGGGAGGTTGGGGCGGCAGGGATGGTGGTCGGGCAGTAGTAGTCTATAGGAAGCATAACACAATTATCAGCTGAAGCGAAGCGGCGCTGGCAATGTAGACGCGCCGTCGGCGGGCCGGTGGCAGGAGGCGACGCAGGCACTGGTACGTGCGGCGCACTATCTGGGAGGGCTCTTAGTCCTTCACGAAGCTGTTGGAAACTATTTTTTTTAAACAACTCTTTTTAAAACAGTTTCATTCACGAAGATGTTTTTCTTCTCCTCTTATAAAGTAACAGAATATGAGAGAGCTAAAGATAGTAGTTTTTTTTTGCTCTCTTTTATTTCTCTCGTATGCATGTATGAAACTATTGGTGAAGTTATTTTGCTAAACAACATTTTTAAAACAACTCAGCTTCTTCTAGAGAGTTACTCATGAAGCCATTTTAAAAAAAAATTCACTAGTAAAGCTAAGCTGTGCCAAACAGGGCCTATATATCGTGCTCCTCTGGCTCTTCACGTTATATAAGCGCGGCGGAGAGGCGTTTCAACTTTAATGGTAGTCGATAATTGAAGATTGGAAGGGGGAAAGCAGAGAAGATAAATGGTCAGATAGGATTATAGGAACGTCTTGCGTAGTGACCTATAAAATGAATAGACGCATGTGCTCATGGGACCTTGGATGACATGCCTTCATGATATCATAGACAAATAGGCTATTGAGTTCCTCCTATTTAGATATAGTTTATTTGTTTTAAACGTCTCTCATCTAGGTACAGCTGTAGCATCTGTTCGTACACGCACGCCCACTCAACACACCCACACTACTCACACCACCCCGTATACAAATAAACTTACAACTACACTCAAATCTTAAAGTCCGCGTTCTTTTTGAGATCACCGAAATTCTTGAATTCCGCGTTCTTTTTGAGATCACCGAAATTCTTGAATTCCGTAGACGACGAGCACGTCGCGATCCCATTATAGGATCACGCGTGAGAGGCATATGACGGGGACGGTCCAAACGTAATCAACTTTATTTAGGGAAAAAACCCCGGCGGAATCCTGAGCTGAGCAAAGCTCGAACTCAGGACCGGACGCTCCACACCTGGGAGACGTACTGCTCGAGCCACGAGCTCGATCAGATGTAGTTTATTTAGGTATAGTAGATACATGTCGATATGGATGTAACTATTGGGATGTAAGATGCCTTGCCCGTCCATAAAGGAAGGGTCACAGCATGATTATCATCTCTTGCGTCTGATAGCAATCACTAGATCCTCAAATTAGCGAGTATGCATCAGACGGTCGTTTCATGGAACTTCAATCAGAACTGCGATCAAAGGACGGCGGAACGCCATTGCATTCAGTTGTTCCACGTACAAGCTCAACTCAATATACAGTTAGGCCTTCATGCAACCGCGATAAAAAGGTTGTGCTGTGCCTGAAGTTCATTGGGCCCATGCTGGAAGCTCAATATATTTTCTTGGCAGATCCGCCTAGGGCATGCCACAAAAATGGTTTCCAGCTAACGGTCTCCACCATTGATAATTAGTGAAGGGTAAGGCACCTTCTTTATATCCACAAATGTTGAATACTCGGGGCTAAGTGGCTGCTTCCATGGCTCACCATCCATTTGCATGAACGCATCCCGCCAATACCCACCTTTGATCTCTATCCGTATTGCCGCTGCCTGAACATGGAATAGTAGGAACAAATTATGCGGTGTTTATAGAAGACTCCTCTTTTTTTTTCCTTTCATTTTTGCAATCGGGGCACTAGGCATCTACGCCACAAAAGAAAATAAAAGTTTAACTCCAGTGTTATCTAATTTCGGTTTTGGTGAAACCATTAGCAGGTTATCTCTTGCCCTACAAAATAGTATTGTACTATATATGATGGGAAACTACTCATAATAATGAGATTCGCATAATGTCATTGCATACTTTTGCCAAATAGACAATAGTCTAGAGTAACCATTCGAACAACTGTGGAGGGAGCAAGTTACCTGAGCTATGTGCTTGGCAGATATAAGTTCAACCATCACGAGAGATGCATGCCACCCTTGCTTCAACCCAAATATTTCAAGAAGACCATCATCTGACTGGGCTTCAACAAATCCTCTCTATTGGCATAAATGAGTTTATCAGAAGACACATTAATGGAATTGAGGTGATGAATGGTCATAGAAATTTACTCAACACACTTTCTCCAAATATTCAGGCTTCAAATTTCCCCATGGGTTTCTTCCGCTTGCATAATTGTGAAGGTTTAATGCAACAATAGCCCTCACACTGCATCATAGATTGTCAGATGAAATTAATTTCACATTCTATATGTGGAAGCGTGATCCCTAGCTATCCAAAAACAGAGAAATTGTGAGCTTGCCTCGATGGTACAGGAATGTTCTCCCACTCAGAGCTGTCCATCCTCTTGATTGATAAACAGAGAACGTTCCTCAATCCCCTAATATATTATAGAAAGAACAAAATGAGATATCCCATACAGGCTCTGCTACATTGGGTTCCACAAATCAGTACAACCCTGGTGATAAAAGAAATGTTTTTTCACTAGCAAGCAGTCTACCATAGTGAACATTTTGGTGGATGAGTCGGATTCATATTATATTGAATAGAACAAAATAAAAAAGGATGCAGAAAGTCTTAAGAACTAACAAATTTATAACTAAAATTCAGAAGGAAACTGGAAGCCTATGTTATTGGACATCTAAACTAAAAAAAAAAAGGCGTACCCAGTGCCGTAGGCTCCCGCGCTATGCGGGGTCTGGGCAAGGGATTTCTGCGCCAAACCATACCCGCACATAATGTGCGGAGGCCGGGGCTCGAACCCTGGACCTTCCGGTAACAGACGGTAAGACACTACCGCTGCACCAGGGCCGCCCTTCAGGACATCTAAACTAAAGACTCAACTAAATCTGTTATTGCCAAGAACTGAGATATTATCTGATTAATAGATTTTTGGTGCAATAAATTAATACAATCATGTTTTTAGAGAATTTTGTCCAAATTACATCACATGCTACTATTTGCAAGAAAATCCATTTGCATATTTCAAATGGAAAATTCTAATCTTCAACTATACCCAGAGTTCAAATACAAACCTGCAACTCAGAAACAACCTAAAACATTAATCACTAACTATCAAACTTAAAATTGACCTTATGGATGTTTGGACTTAGGCCATGGTTGAAGGATAAAAGTCGGCACATTATTATTTTTAGTGATTTTTTATTAAAAAAGTAAAAAACTGACAATATTAAAGTTATCACTTGACCAGGGGAGGTATCACTCATGTAGGCCTCTGTAACATGTACGATTCACTACCCCAAAATAAAGCAGCTACCATACCTTAATTCAGGGTCACTAATACATTGCGTAAAGAACCATCCTTGCTTGCAGGTATATCCTGCGTAAATTAACTGTCACAAAATCAGCCAATCAGTAATTTAGTTAGAAATGCTCACTCTAAAAGTTTTTCAAAATATACATCATATAGTAAGCATCACATTAGTCACAGAATAGAGCGTAGTTTTGTTTGTTCATAGTGCAAATATGTATTATTTCAATACAACTGCACCATGCTGTCTTCTATCGATTGTAATTCCTGTTATCAAGTTGGTGTCATTCTTTTAGTTTTGTGTTTCTACCTTGACCGACAGAGAACTAAAAGCATTATCCATCGACAAGGCATGCTTAAATTCACACAGTGAAACCAGAAATTGTAAAATCACCAAAGCTTTATTAGAAAAATTTGTAGTAGTGCTTAAGGTGCAAGTTCAGGTTTATTTTAAGCTACAGGAGAAAGGTGATATTCTCTTTTTTTTTCTCGAACCACGCAGGAGAACTGCGCGTCATTTCATTAAGGTAAAAAATGACAAGTACACGAGTCTAGAAGACCCCAACCCGAGCAGCAAAACACACACACCCACACACACGCACACATACACGCACAAAACACACACTAAGGATACCAGAGCATCAACGCGCCACAAGCTAAAAGACGACCAACGACCTCCAGGACTCAAACACCAGAGGGGCGCGACCTGGATAAAAGCTGTGTGAGCTTGGAGGCCCCGGCCATACACCAAAGACTACCCTCTGTACACACAGCACTGATAACCTCCTGAACATTTGGACTTACGTTCTCGAAGACACAATCATTACGATGCTTCCAGGTCTCCTAAGCGACCAATATTATTAGAGTGTTCAGACCCTTCCTCATTTCCTTAGGAGCTGCTGCAATAGTTTTCCTCCACCATCCCGAAAATCGTGTCACACTTGGGTCCGGAGCAAAAGACAGTAGGTCCAGCTTCTGGAATATCAAGGCCCACACTTGGCGAGTGAATACACATCCGACCAGCAGGCCATGTTAGTCACTATTTCTAGGAATTATTTATATAAGGGAGAGGTAAGAGACATAGCCTTGATGAGCGAAATTATCAACTATTTGGGCCTATACTCCCTCCGTCCCATTGCTTGTGTCGTTCTAGCGTACAGATAGATTCTTCATTGACTGACTGAACGTGGACAGCACGGTGGTCCAGGTGCAGTACCAGCGCAATGAACATGGCCGTTTGAATTCTCTCCCCTCGCGACAGTTTATGCGGGACAGAGGGAGTACATATTAATGAGTATACTACAATTAAAAATTCATATCATTACCTTTGTTTTGCAGATATAACTGCCTGTTAACAGCTTGCAAAACACAGCCGAAGAAAATGGTGATTCTACCCTTTTGGATTACCCAATGAAAAACTACAACTTAAGACAAGTAGTGCATATGTTATTGAAATTGATTTTCCCTTTCTTAAAAAGGGTAGCATCATTTTTTTTTTCTCAAATACGGTAGCATCATTGTTAGTTGACTAATGAAACCTCCACTACACTGACCACAGATATCCTTTACATTTTTTTCCTCGAACAAGCTGCATATCATTATATTAAGAGAAAAATGGGTTAGAACCCTGAGTAGACACACAACAAACTACACCCATCATTCTCAGATTACAATCGCGCCTGTGACAAAATAACTACATGACTACCTAAGCCTAAACGGGATGTAAGATCATCAACAAAGACACAGCCCCCGGGGCTCCAGCCATACCCCACATATATCATGTACATACTAACCCATTCTTAAATTAACATTAGAAGCATATATTGAACAGTTTTCATTTGTCATAAATGATTTGTAATAAACAATGACCAATATTAGGGTTTAAGGTGATGAACTGCTGGGTTATCATAAATGTAGCCTTGTAGGGAAGAGCACCCATAAGTTACTTACCTTATTGGATAAAGGTCCATTTGCAAGAAATGGCTTCTCATCACGTAATTGGTGAAAACCATAAGCCACTTGAGCATCCATTCCTGCAATACAAGAGAAGAGTATTTCAAGACCAGTCCTTACGGCACTTATTATGTAATGTAAAGATTAGAAATAACAACAGGTGGTAACAATTAATATAACACCCTAAAATTTGCATAATTTGGAAATAGTCAAATTGATTTAATTTTGCATTTTTGGTGGGCATTCAACCTAGGGGAAATAATAAATTTTATAAAAGTAAAATCAATCTAGGTCAAGAAGCCTGCTTGTGCATTCAAGCTGGTGCATAATTTATTTTGTGATGTTTGGTTTTGGTTGGGTTTGATTTGGATTTCAAATTTCCTTTTGAAAATAGGTTTGAAAAATAGTTCAAATAAAAGGAAAAGGATTTCTTTCCCTCCTTTCCTCCCTCCTTCATTTCGGCCCAATCGGTCGCCCGGCCTGCCCGGCCAGCCTGCCGCCTTTTCCCGCGCTCGGCCGCTGCTCCTTTCCCGCGTTTCCCGGCCCGATGGCCTGCTCGGCATCGCGGCTTGCTGCTGCCTCGCCTGCCAGGCCGAAGCCCATCCAACCGCGCGCACTCGCCTTCTACCTCTTGGGCCGAACAGGCCGGCCCAGCAACAAGCTAGCCGCTCACCAGCGCACGCCCGCGTCCGCCTCCCGCGCTGTGTCGCTGACAAGCGGGGCCCGCACCTATTTCTCCTTTCTCTGTTTCGACCCCGAGCCGGAAGCAGAGCTCCGACCCACGCGCCTGCTGCTTCGCGTCCACGCCCGAGTCCCGGTTGAGTCCGCATGCCCAGGCGCCTATAAAGCCAACGCCAGCCCTACGCCCTTCCCTTCCCATCTATTTGAGCCGCCGCCCCGGTACGAGCAAGTAGCGCCGCTGCAACCCTAACCCGCTGCCGCCGCCCGAGCTTCAAATTTGCCGTCATCATCGCGTCTCCGCCGTCGTAAGAAGGCGTCCGAGTTCCCACTCGACCACGTGAACACGTTGGCGCTGCCAATTTTGGTTTATCGAACTCACCCGGTGCTATTTGCTACCCGCAGATCACCGCCGTCCGCCGCCGTCCATCTTTAGCTCGCTGCCGACCACCTCAAGCTTCATCTTCACCGCGGGTAAGATCGCCTTGAGCCCCTGCGTCGGTTGGAACCTAACCCGAGTAGTGTAATGGTCTGTAGCCTCTGGCTTGTGAACGCCGGCGAGCTCATCTCCGCCGCCGCCGGTCACCGGTCATCTTTAGCCTTCTCGAGTCGTCATCTTCTTGCTACAAATAACCACGATGAGCTCCTGAGTCGTTTGGTCTAGGTTTTAGGTCGAACCGTGGACCGTAGGGCTTGTTCCATGAACTCCGGCGAGCTCCTCTGCCGCGCCACCGTTCCGGCCGCTGTCCCCGGCAACCCGACCCCGCCGACCAACCCCAGCCGTCTGATCCGATCTGATCCGGACGGCCCAGATTAGATCGGGCGTACCGGTCAACCGGGAGTCAACCTGTCCCGTCAGCTGCCGACGTGGCAGCCACGCAAGCGTGGTGTGTACGCCACGTAAGCAACGACCAGGTCAATCTGGTCAACAAGCCGGTCAGTTCTGGCTATTTTTATAAAAGCCCCTGAGTTTTTCGATATTTGCGATTTAGTCCACCGCAGTTCAAAACAGGCGGTTGATTTTACAGTTTGAACCCTGAAGTCGTCGGTATTTATGCTTTAGGTCCAAAATGAGTTTTATTTTAGTTTTTAAATTATTTTTGAATACAAAAAAATAGTTCTGTTTATTTACGGTTATGCCCTTGACCTTGTTTTAACCATAACTTTCACGTTTTAACTCCGTTTTTAGCAAACTTATACTTTTTGGAATCGTATCGACGTAAGCTACGCGATCGTAGCGATGTTTACCATATTCTAGGCTTTTCAAAATACGCCTTATTTGCGGGTTAGAATAATGATCTATCAACACCTTTCCAACATGCGAATAGCCTAGATCAACCTTGTTAGTTGTGCCACCACAACGGCAGCTCCTCTGTTGGTCACTCTTACGCTCTCGTGATCGTAGTAACGAGTTCTACCGTGTAGACCGTTTTTTCTTCAGTGTTTCATTTGATTGATGTTTGTTCTTAGCTTTGTCTGTTTGTGTTGCTTGTTTGCTACTAATAGACGAAGAGCAGTTCATGAGCGTTAAAGATCGGGAGCTGAGGACCGACAAGTGCAATTGGAATTGGAGACCAAGAGTTCTTCGGCAACTAGAATCAGCAGGTTCATCAGGAAAGATTTGAACGAGGCAAGTATAGCTTGGGTTATATTTCTATTACCATGATCTTGTGACTTAATTAATGTTTAAGCAATAAACGATAAAAATGACTTTTTAGCAACTTGATGATTTATCTGTAAGAGAACCTCCGGGATTTACAGTACAGTTGTGAGGGCTACATGGCTCTGGTTTTAGCTCAGTATGAGGACCTTTTCCAGCATGTTAGTGGTTACCACTTAGCGCAAGAGGAGTGTGTACAGGTTGGGTGTAGTTGGACCCCTATCTATATGTGTATAGGCTGCGGTTGTGCGCCATCTAGAAGGGGGGATACTACATTCGTAGGCGCAGAAACCTTAGCGGTCCTAACATGTTAGACGAACCTTTGAAAGGTTTCATAGTGAACCCTGCCGGTCTTCCTTGGTAGTGGGCTAAGAGGCTGATCACCTCGGGCGAAAGGGTAAATCACGGCTCACAGTGAAAGTGTACACCTCTGCGTAGAGTTTGATAAACTGGTATACTAGCCTTGCTCAAGGACACGAGCGGCCTTGGAATCTTTACATTAAGATAATGAGTTTTGATTGCTCACATGTTCATGGTTTACCGTTTTATGCTTTATATTATTTATGTTACATTGATCATGTGTTATGTGTACTGCCTTTTTGCTATACTTGTTGAGTTCGACATGGATTCACTCTTGCTATTTCCCCCCACACCTCAGGAGAAGTTTTAGGCTTGTGATCAACCAGTCAGTTGGATCCAGTGGAGTGAAGTCTACACCCGGAGTTTGAAGTCGTCTTTCCGCTGATTGTTCATTAGGTGATCTTTTATATATTGTGTACGTTATATTTAAAGTATTGAAATTGATACTATTTATAGCTATATGTGAGATTTGTCCTTTAAGACTCACATATAGTGTATATCTGGTTTTGTCCTTAGAACCGGGTATGACAAGTAACAACAAAGACAATTGAGCATGTATATGTTAAGTCCTAATGTCCTATATATATATATATATATATATATATATATATATATCATTTTGTATGATGGTGAATACGAATTAACAGGTCAAAAGGAAAGTGAACTCCTGAAAGAATATTCATCTCTTTGTCTCCAGGGTAGTATTGAAAATGAATTATTACCTTCCTCTACTACAGAAACCTAAAATTAAGAAAGTACAACAAAGGCTCACCTTCAGATATACAATTATACACTTATTTTTCTGGAATAGAAAAGAAAAGTAGGAAGTTACCCAAGGTTTATTTATTTAATTATTTATGTATGTATTGAGAACACACCCAAGAAGATTATACATGTTTGGAACAGTTTGTAACCAAGTTGTCTGCTGAACTAATGAATGAAAGGATTTTGAAACCCTTCCACTTAAGATATCACCTAGTTTGTTTGGGCTTCTGCCAGGAACTGGAAACAATTTGTCTCACATCATAAAAGCTATAAACAAATAGTTCATTTTTGATGAATCCATTTTTGAAACTACTTGCTTTTAAAGTAAATTTCGACCTTTTGAAACCTTATTCTCCAAAAAATCATCTTGTATTGATTTCTATTGGTTTGAAATTCGTGCAGAAGCCATCTCTGGAAAAGCCACAGCCGAAACAATGTGGGCCTAAGGAGGTGCTAACAAACATGTTGAATTATGTATAGGTTGAAATAGGAAATTACCTATGCTGAAGTAGTTATAGAAGACACCATCAAAGCAGGAAACAGTTTCAGGCGACTCTCCCTTAGCAGTGCCATCCTGCAGGAAAGAAAGACTTCCATTACTATCAGTTCCACCATGAGGCATAACAATGACAACCCAAGATGATAGTCTAGAGGCATTGACACATTACATCATAAAATGTACACTCTCCAAGACGCCTAAGTGAGTGAGGGAGGTCCAAATCTTCCTTTTCCTCTTCTCCATGTTCAGGCATAGAAACAACAACATGCCAACTGCACAATGAAACATAATATGAGGCATTGGAAGTGGTGAAATAGGTGTACAAATATTACCTATAGAAGGAACTCGATCATAAAGAATTATGTCGCTACAGTTGGTACAAAAATAAAAATAAATTTATAATATGGTACAAAAATAAAAATAAATTTATAATAACAGTGAGAACAACATTAGTTAACAAGTTAAATGAAAAGCTACACAAACTGCAAGAGGGATAGTGGGCCATCTTTATATACAAATGATCATCTAAAGGCTTAAACATGGGTGTGAAAACTTCTAGGATAGCAATCATGTCTGCTGATTTAATCACAAAACGACACCAAAGTAATACACCTATATTAAACAGATTCTTCATTAAATAGGATATCACTAGCTTCTAGGTCTGGATATGAGCATAGAAACCTAATAGGTCAACAGGATCTACATGCGTTCTAGTTTAGCTAAACATATATGGGTAGCACCTAGTGAAGTTAGCACCCTTCAATTCCTCCATTCATATATAATAAAGTTGATATAGCTGTATAATTAGAGCTGTAAGCATATCAAATTATATCTGTAGGTATTATCTATGTTTCCAAATAAATATAGTTTTAGACATAGAGTTTTCAGAATGAAATTAAATGAGACTTTTTTCTATCATCATATAATTAAAAATGATAATGCACAAAAAAGTGTATTGGATAAGATCATGCTGACGTCTGAAAAAATCTATTTGGAAAAAAGGGGAGCAAATTGTAAGGGCAATGATACTCCATTTATCAAACACAATTGATGCAAAGAGAACATGTTAATACTAAAAACGGTACAGGGACATTGTGCACATGAAATTGCAACAGAATGCATTGCAGATTAACGAATTCTTATATTAGAAACAAAGAGTTACCTGTCTAAACAAGAAACTGAGCCAAAAATAGCCTTGTAAAGAGATCGCTTAGCAGCTGCTTTCCATGAGAAAGAAAATGAAGCACCCTGAAAATAACTATCATGTGACGAAAAACCTATAGTAACTTCATAAGACTGTAAAGTGAAGAAAAGGATATCCTTTTACCCAACCAAAACTTCTGGAGAGATCATTTCCTGTTCCAAGTGGTATAACAGCAACTGGAGGGACAGGCTCCCTGTTCTGAACGTATAGCTCTCCTAAACATCCCAACACCCAACCTACTGTACCATCCCCTCCTGCAACCTAGGAAATATGAATTATAATAAGTATTTGTAAGGAACAACTTTCCTAAGGTAGAAATTCAGACTCCATGTTCAAAATATCTCAAAAGTAGAGTTCTCATTGATAACAAGGAATATTGACTAACAATAAGATTGGGGATCTCATCTCAGCCTAACCTATAGAAAATGAAATAAACTGGAGCACAGCCAAAAGGGGCTTTGACTTTGGATCATTGCTGGGGATCTCAACATCATTTGCACAACAACACAAAGAAAACAACTATCTAAATAAATCAAGGTTAGTTTTCGTGAACCTCTAAGTTGGACATGGAGGAAATCATAGTATTTTAGAATGTGAAGAGATATCACAAACCACTCTAGGTCTTTTGTGTTATATGAAACATAAAACAATGTACTTCTTGTCGAGGATCTTTTTAGATGCTTCACACTACTTGTGATCAAAGTGTCAAACTAGTATCAGAAAATGCAACTCATGAATCTACTATCAGTCTCTGGATCCTTGCTCTAGGTGTGAGCAGGATCCTTACTCTCATCGAGAGGATCACACTTGGAGAACTCGGAGTTGGGGCAATTTTCTGGGTTTATTTCTCACACAATGCGATGCCAACCTGAGGGGTTGGGGATACATATTTATAGGGCTGCTAGGCAGCCAGGCATATGCCAAGATGCTAGTCTAAGATGCTAGTCTAAGCTGACACTAAGATGCTGTCCTAGATGTCCTAGATGCTGTCCTAGATGCTGTCCTAAAAGCAGATGCTAACTGCTGTCCTACAGTCAAAGATGCTGTCCTTGACACACAGAGAAACATGTGCTGCGTCTTGCAGCAGCCCCACAGCCAACACAATACTTATCCATCACTCTCCCCCTAAGTCTTGTGTGGCTCCTTGTGAGGTATCTGAGCCATTCCGATCCTGGCGCGAAGTTCCTGGAACTTGACTCGCCCAAGGGACTTGGTCAGGAAGTCGGCGAGCTGGTCTTGGGTGTTGATGTAGTTGGCCCGGACACTCCCTTCCTCCAGGCAGCTCCTGATGAAATGGTACCTCACCCGGATGTGCTTGCTGCGCCCATGGAAAACTAGATTCTTTGCCAAGGCCAAGGCGGACTTGCTGTCCACCCTGAGCTCCACTGCCTCTGCGTCTCTACCAAGGAGATCGCCAAGCAGCCGAGCCAGCCACAGAGCCTGAGTAGAAGCGGTAGTGGCTGCGATGTACTCTGCCTCGCAGCTGGACAGAGCCACCACCTGCTGCTTGGCCGACTGCCAGCTGATCGGACACTTGCCGAGGAAGAACAACGTCCCACTGGTGCTCTTGCTCGTGTCGATGTCGCCGGCGTGGTCGCTGTCGCTGTACCCGATGAAATGTGCCGCGCCGGGGCACCTCGGGTAGTGCAAGCCGTAGTCGGAGGTGCCCGCGATGTAGCGGAGGATCCTCTTCACGGCCTGCTGGTGCTCCGTCATCGGTCGCTGCATGAACCGGCTGACATAGCCGACGGCGAACGCCAAGTCCGGTCGCGTGTGGACAAGGTAGCGAAGGCTGCCCACAATGCGCCGATACTGCGTCGCGTCCACCTCCTCCTCCGTACTTTCCCGGCTCAGCCTCAGCCTCTCCTCCATAGGAGTGTGGGCTGGGTTGCAACCGGTGAGACCGCCAAGCTCCACAATGCGCTTGGCGTAGGCAGTCTGGCGAAGAGAGATGCCAGAGCTGTCTTGCTGGACCTCGATCCCCAGGTAGAAGGAGAGAGGGCCCAAGTCGCTCATCTGGAAAGTCGCCCTCATCTTCTCCTTGAACGCCTCGATCTCCACCTCCTTGGTACCGGTGATCACAAGATCGTCGACGTAGACTCCTACCTGCAAGGCCTTTCCTCCACTGCCCCGCCGGTAGATGGCCGCCTCGTGCGGGCTTTGCTTGAAGCCCATCCCCTTCAGCATGGAATCCAGCTTGGCATTCCACGTCCTCAGTGCCTGCCGCAAGCCGTAGAGGGCCTTGCGCAGGCGAAGCACCTTGCCCTCCTTGCCGGGAATTACGAATCCCAGCGGCTGATGTACGTAAACCTCCTCCTTCAAGTCGCCGTTAAGGAACGCCGACTTGACATCCATGTGATGGACACGCCAGCCTTCCTGGGTAGCTAGCGCAATGAGGAGTCGCACGGACTCCATCCGTGCCACGGGGGCGAAAGCGTCGTCGAAGTCGACCCCCTCCTGCTGCACGAAGCCTCGTGCCACCAAGCGAGCCTTGTGCTTGACGATGGCACCGGCTTCATCCCTCTTCAGCTTGAACACCCACTTAAGGGTGATCGCGCGGTGACCATGAGGGAGGTCAGCGAGCTCCCAAGTGCGGTTTTGCTCGACCGCGTCCATCTCCTGCTGCATCGCGGCACGCCATGCCGCGTCTCCCTCCGCCTCAGCGAAGGAGCAAGGCTCACCGTCCTCATGTGCCAGGTGCAGCTCCGCCTCGAAGTCGTGTACCGCCAACCCAGGGACAGGCTGGTCGCCGAGGATGTTGTCCATGGTGCGGTAGCGTAGAGGCTCGTCGTCGTGGTAGGCGTCGACGCGGTCCTCGTCGCCGGACAGTGGAGTGGTGAACTCCACCGAACGCTGACGGGCCAAAGCTGCTGGTGCCGATCTTGGAGATGCCGGCGCCGGTGCAGGAGAGTGGGGAGCCGGTGCAGGAGTGCGTGGCGTAGCCGGTGGTGGTGGTGCACTCGCTGGTGGCGGAGGCGGTGGAGGGCTCGCCGACGCTGATGGCGAGCCGGTTGCCGAGGACGAGCTCGGTGAAGATGAGCTGCTAACTCCCCCGGCTCCCTCCAGGTGGACGTAGTCGACGACGAAGTCCCTGAGGGTCGAAGTCGAGCCGTCGTCCACCGCCTTGTCCCAGGTCCAGCCTCGCCCTTCGTTGAACACGACGTCCCGGGAGATGCGGACGCGCTGTGTCGCAGGGTCGAGGATGCGGTAGGCCTTGGCGCCCTCCGCGTAACCGATGAACACTCCTGGAGTGCTCCGGTCGTCGAGCTTGCCGACGTGAGTGAGCTCCTTGGCGAACGCCAGACAGCCGAAGACGCGGAGGTGGCTCACCACCGGCTTTCGCCCGTGCCAGGCCTCGTACGGCGTCTTGCCGTCAAGTGCCTTGGTGGGCGAGCGGTTGAGGAAATGGACGGCAGTCATCACCGCCTCCCCCCAGTAGATCGCCGGCATCCCTCTCTGCTTGAGGAGGGCGTGGGCGGTGGCGACCACTGTCTGGTTGCGGCGCTCGACGACGCCGTTCTGCTGCGGGGTGTACGGCGCGGTGAAGTGGCGCTTGATCCCTTCATCGGCGCAGTACGTCGCGAACTCAGCCGCCGTGAACTCGCCGCCGTTATCCGTGCGCAGCACCCGAAGCTTGCGGCCGCACTCCTTCTCCGCAACAGCTTGGTGGTGCTTGATGGCGTCCGCGGCTGCCCCCTTGGTGTCGAGGAGGACAACCCACATGTAGCGGGACACGTCGTCGATGAGGAGGAGGAAGTAGCGTCGTCCTCAGGTGTAGCCGGTGTCACGGGGCCACAAAGATCGCCGTGCACGAGCTCCAGCTTCTCCTTGGCGTGGAAGCTTGCTTGGCGGGGAAAAGACAGCCGTCGCTGCTTGGTGAGGACGCAGGTGTCGCAGAACTGCTCCACGTGGTCGACGCATGGCATGCCCTGCACCATCTCCTTGTTGCCGAGCTGCTTCAGGGCCTCGAAATTGAGGTGCCCAAAGCGCTCGTGCCACCGCCAGGCCTCATCGTCTCGCCGAGCTGCAAGACAAAAGGGTTGCGCCACCTGTACATGAAGAACATAGAGGCGGTTGCTCCCCCTATTCACCTTGGCGAAAAAGCCAGTGACGGGGATCCCAAATGCGAAGCACGCCGTCCTGGATCTCCACGCGCGAGCCGTTCTCATCCAGCTGTCCCAAGCTGATGATGGAGTTCCTCAGCGCGAGGATGTAGTAGACGCCGGTGAGCAGCCGGTGCTCGCCGTTCTTGGCGACGAAGATGACGGAGCCAGCGCCCTTGATCTCCACGGCGGAGGCGTCCCCGAACTTGACAGAGCCTCGAACGTCGGAGTCGAGCTCGGAGAAGAACTCCCGCCGGCCTGTCATGTGGTGGGTGGCTTCGGTGTCGAGGCACCACCCATCGATCTTGCTGCCGCTGCCGGACCCGCTGCTGAGGAGGGCATGTGCCTTGGGCTCGTCGAGGTGGAGAAGAGCCGCTGCAGCCGGTGCTGCTGGAGGTAGCTCGGTGCTCGCATGTGCCATGAACAGAGCTTGTTGCTCCTCCTCTGCCTGCGCGACGTGGGCCTGGGCGCGTCGTGGCTGTCTGCAGTCCCTGGCCCAATGGCCAGCACGGCCACAGTTATGGCAGGCGTCATCTTGTGCCGGCTTGGGCTTCTCAGCGATGCCGCCCTGGGCACCTCCGCGGGCGCCGCCCTCGGCACGACCTTTCGCTCCGGCCTAGGCGCCTTTGCGTGGCTTGCCGCGCTTGCCACGCTTGCGGCCGGCTGTTGCGGAAGAAGGCTCCTCCTTCTTCTTGTCACCTTGGCCGGCAGCCCACTGCTCCCGGGTGAGAAGGAGCTTCCCACCAACGGTGGCAGGCCCCGAGAAGGGTTGTGGCTCATCACCGTCGACGACCTTGAGGCGACCTATCGCCTCTTCGATCGACATCGTGGAGAGGTCCAGCAGGGACTCGATTGAGCGAGCCATCTGCCTGTACTTCTCGGGGATGTAGCGGAAGAGCTTCTCGACAGCTCTCTCCTCGCTGTAGGTGTCGTCGCCAAACTACACCAACTTCTGCAACAGAGTGTTGAGACGGAGAGCAAAATCATCGATGTCCTCACCTGGCTTGAAGGCCAGGTTCTCCCACTCCTTGCGAAGTGCCTGCAATGTGGACTTGCGGGCACGGTCGCTGCCGATGCGTGCTGCAGCAATAGCGTCCCAAGCCTCCTTGGCAGTCCGCTTGCTGGTAAGCGAGAACTGCATCTCGGACGGGACTGCAGCGATGAGGGCATTCAGTGCCCCTCGATCCTGGTCGTAGTCGACGTCGCCGTACCGGACTGCCTCCCACATGTGCAGCACCTGAAGTCTCACCTTCATCACCGCAGCCCACTCAACATAGTTGGTCTTGGTGAGGGTAGGCCACCCACCACCGGGGCCAACGTCCCTGGCAACAGCCTGGTACCCGTGGTAGCCATGGTACCGATCCGGGGAGAGAGAGCCACGCTGACTACGATGGCCGTGCTCTTCCTCGACCCGTCCACCGCCGTGCCGGTTGCCCTCGTGTCCGACACGGCCGTGTGCGCGCTGCTCCTGGCGCTCGAGCCAAGCGTTGGCTCGGCGTGCAGCACGCTCGTCCCGCTCGGGGAAGTCCTGCTCGCGGTCCAATTCGGCGTCCAGCCGCGCAGCAGCCTCCTGCAGACGTATGGCCTCCAGTGCCCGCTCTTCGCGGGCCGCGTGGTTGGGGTCGCGGTTCCTTGCACTCGGAGCGCCGCTGTCACTGTGTGCGCCTCCTCCAGGAGCGTTGCCAGGCTCGTGGGCGTGCGCAGCTGCCCACTGCGCCGCTCGCCCTCGCCCTGCCTGCCTCTCCAGCTGCTCAAGGTCCGGGTCGGCGCTGTCATCAGCAGAGATGGAGCTACTGTGACTGCCGCGCAGGTCCTCAACCTCCTCTGCGGCTGCACGCGTTGCATCCGCAGCTGCTGCTGCCTCCACCTCCGCTCTGGCTGCTGCCAGCTCCGCTTGGGCCAGCCTCGAAGCCCTCGCTGCTGCTGCAGCGGTTGCTGCCGCTGCTCGCCTGCGCTCCTCTGCCGCGGCGAGGTCGGCCTCCTGCCGACGCCGCGCGCTAGAAGCGGCCGAGTGCTGAGACTGCCCTCCTGTGGTCATGGCACGCTGCTGCACGAGGGGCAAAGGCTGCCAAAACAGCTGCTGCTGGCTGCTGGGGCTGCTGCGAGGCAGGGAGCTCGACTGGAGAAGGGATTGCGTAGGAAATGCTCAGGCTACAGGATAGTACGGCTCTGATACCACTTGTCAGTCTCTGGATCCTTGCTCTAGGTGTGAGCAGGATCCTTACTCTCATCGAGCGGATCACACTTGGAGAACTCGGAGTTGGGGCAATTTTCTGGGTTTATTTTTCACACAATGCGATGCCAACCTGAGGGGTTGGGGATACATATTTATAGGGCTGCTAGGCAGCCAGGCATATGCCAAGATGCTAGTCTAAGATGCTAGTCTAAGCTGACACTAAGATGCTGTCCTAGATGTCCTAGATGCTGTCCTAGATGCTGTCCTAAAAGCAGATGCTAACTGCTGTCCTACAGTCAAAGATGCTGTCCATGACACACAGAGAAATATGTGCTGCGTACTGCAGCAGCCCCACAGCCAACACAATACTTATCCATCATCTACAAGTACCTTGAAATGCATAAACAACTGGGAGGAATGCAACTAATATTGTAGTTTTTGAAATGATTGCAGCCACCAAAGTTTTGTACATACCATGACTCGTAGATGATGGCGAACAAACCTCGCACTGTGATCACCAGAATCAGCAAGTTGTTCCAAACAAGCCAGAGCATATTCCACAAAGTCAGAAGGCTTCACAACAGTAAGATCAAAAACCTGGATTTAGAAAAGCTGCTGTCAATAAGAATGCATTTAGTGCAAAGTCATCTCAAAGTTTCACTGACAGACTGAACAGAGCAACCCCAGATATTAAAGAGCATGACGATAAATGTTCCCACCTTCATCTAAGCACAGGAAAAATCTGTGTTTCTGCAACTTCCTGTAACAAAGATAGGAACTAAAAAGATATGGTTTGCAAATTTAAGTGATTCCTAACTTCAGTAATGTTCTCTACCAAGGATAACAGCTTCATAAAGGGCTGTATGAAATGAAGTTCCTCATATTAATATGAAATGAACCAACTCCAACAAACTTGACACAGCTATGATAAAATTTTGCATGAAACATGAGGAAATCGCATGTATGTGGCAAAGTCCAGCTGTGAGAACAAACAATTTAAATTTCCTCGGTACAAAAACCCTAGGACTTATTAGATGCAATGCACAGGTGCCCCCCATATATATAAACAGAGTGTGCTGATTATATAATATAAATAATAAGTTTCATATGCCAACATAAGAAAATCTACCCAATTTTTGGTAGATGGTATATATTACAGAAAATTCACTATCTCCATTTTCCCTAATCTCCCTAAACAAAGATTCGATCCCTATTTATGTTGGATGGTTCATCTCTTGCTTGAAGTGTCATAGTCAGGTAAGAAGGTGACAACGGATCAGTAGCATTACCCAGTTAACCACTGACATGGTTCACATACCCTGGTAGGTACTTGTTGCAATTATAGGTTATAATAAAAAAGATAATATCTTTACTTCTCTCAACTGAATATAGCATGACGCCAATTCAGATTAAATACTGTATCATAAAGATTATCAGAATAGCACAACTGTATCCATGGATTTTGAATTGGCAGCAGCATATCTATAGGTACAGATGTGTAGATGTAGAAGTGAGGAACTTGTCCTTTTAAACAACTTGATTCCCTCTTCTTGGGAATCCCTGATGTATTCATCAAGACGATACTCATGAATCATGTACCAATTTGAGCACAGAAAGTGTTAATTGCTACCAATAGTCCTTGCAAGAACAGCTGCCATCTTTGAACAAATGGAAGCGTGTTCTATCTCTAACAATAATTTCTCTCCCATATACTTTGGATATTAGTTTGGTGACATGATGGCAATCATGGCAAACTCTGAGGTTCTTGAATATCCGAATAGGCATATTGTCACTCATACTAATCAAAGCAAATGCAATTGCCAGCTTCTCACTATGCCGGCTAAGAGCACCCTCCTTCTCTTCTTCTTCAATGTCAAGCAAAACTTCCTTCTTGTCTGGGATGTAACCCTCCTCCAATCTAATCCTAGTATCAATCTCATGCCATTTTGACAAAATATCTTTTATGCGAGGATGAGAGAGATCTCCAACAATGAATTGATGAATAACTCCTTTAACCTCAACAGTGCTACAACCAGGTGTCTTGTCAACTCCCTTTTCACGCATTAGATGCCTAATTTCCCTAGCAGAAGCATGCCTACCTGATGCAGCATAAATGTTAGCTAGAAGTACATAAGCACCACTTTTGTCAGGTTCCAACAAGATCCAATGCCTGACAACATACTCAGCCAACTCCACATTCTTGTGAAATCTACAACCAGCCATCAGAGCTCCCCAGATCAAGGCATCAGGTTTCATGGGCATTTTCTGAATCATGTCTTTGGCCTCATCAAGAAAGCCATTTCGTGCCAGGAGGTCTACCATGCATCCATAGTGCTCAATGTTTGGTTTAATGCCATACTTTCTCACCATGGAATCAAAAAGCTCTCGGCCCTTGTCAACCAACCCTGCATGTGTGCACGCACACAACACACCAATGAAGGCAATGTCGTCCGGCCTGATACCTGAGTTCTCCATCTGAGTGAAGAGCGTTAATGCCTCTGATCCTCGTCCATGCATTGCCAGGCCTTTTATCATAGTAGTCCAAGCCAGCACATTCTTGTCCTCCATTCTTTCAAATACCTCCATTGCAAGCTGCACCTCACCACACTTGGAATACATATCAACCAGAGCAGTGCCAAAAAATACAGTGATCCTAATGCCACGAGCCTTCAGGTAACCATGCACCCACTTCCCCTGCTCCAGTGCCCCGTGCTGTGCACAAGCTGCGAGCACCCCCACGAGCACTGTGTCATCCGGGCAGACATCCTCAGCCTGCATCTGCGCGAATATCCGCAGTGCTTCCCTCCCATCACCGGCCTGGACATACCCATTCACCATGGCGCTCCAAGACACAGCATTCCTCGCAGGCATTTCGTCGAACAGTGCCCGGGCGTCGGCGATCCGGCCCGCTCTCGCGTAGGCGGTGATGAGGGTGTTGAACGTGGAGGCGCCCACGGAAGCGGCCGTCCGCAGGAGCAGAAGCCCGTCGGCGAGGCGGCCGAGGAAGCCCGCGTGGACGCGGATAAGCGCGTTACTGACGAGGACGAACCGCTCCAGGCCGAGCTTGACGGCGTGGGCGTGCACGGTGAGCGCCAGCACCCCCGCGCCCGAGGCTGCCGGGGACAGAGCCACCGACTTGAGGAGGGAAGGGAGGGTGTGCTGGGCGGGAAGGAGCCCGGCGCGGAGGAGGTGGGCGTAGAGCGGGAGCGCGAGGTGCGGGCGCGCAGAGCGGGAGAAGGCCCGGATGAGCGCGTCGTGGAGCTCCACACTCCGCCGGAGCTGGCCGGAGGTGACCAGCGCTGCCTGGATCCGCGCAATCGCCCGCGCTTCGCCGCATCGCGACAGCAGGTCCACGTAGCCCGCGACGCCGACCATCTAATGACGTCACGGGCAACCGCACAGGTAGGTCCACGTAGCCCGCACAACCACAGATATGGAGAGACAGAGAAGAGTGGCGTTATTTTAATTTGACCTGGTCTTCGCCGATGAGCTCCTGGAGGCGGGCCTTAACGACAGGCCCGAGGCGGCCGCCACTGCGCGGGTTGACGAACGCAACGAGCGGCGACTCGGGCGCGTCCGCCGCGTCGTCGTACACCGCGGCGTCGAACCACCGGTTGCCCGCGCCACGGCCCTCGCCGTCACCGTCACCGTCGCGGTCGACGAGCGCGAAAGACGCCGCGGCGGGGTCCCTGGCGCGCATCGCGGCGTGCACGGCGGCGCGGAGGCGCTGCGGGAAAGCGGCCCGCTCCCTGAGATCCTCCTTCTCGAACGCGGACGCGGCGGCGCGGCCGAAGCCGCACCCGCGGAATGAGAGCGATTCGATGAACGCCCCTACCAGCGGTGCAGCCGGCGGGGGTGGGGAGCGCGGCGGCTCCCGCTCCACGGGCGTCGGCGACGACGCTGCGGACGAGAACGACGACGACATGGACAGCGCGACGTCGGACCACGACCGCGACCGCGACCGCGGCCGCGGCCGCGATCGCTCGGTGGTGGAGGCCTCGGAAGACGCCGTGGCAGGCGGGGAGGGGAGCGCGCGGTGAGGCGGTTGGAGCGGAGGGGAGAGAGGAGGAATGGGACGGACAGTTTTGTATGGCTGGTTTTTCCCGCGAGGAAGCAAGGGAGAGGAGGCCACGACCACGAGGTAGGGCCCCGGTCGTCGTCACGTCAGCTTGCACACGCAGGCAACCTTAATCAACTTATGCACCGGCAAAACAAGTATAATGCACGTACTAACGGTAAGGCTTTATTTTTTTAATGTAATTTTATAAAACAAGTGGCACCACTTAGTTCATGCGTAAATCATTCTTGCTTATCTGGGATGAGGTTGCGATAATAAAACAATGCTTTCACTGAATCCTTTAATAATGCTTATTGACGTTCATTCTATGATGACTACCCACACACTGGTCAAAGAATACAACAATACGGTCGAAAACGGTTGACGCATTCTGTTGTGCACTAAGGAGGTGGCTCCAGAGTTCCTTCATGAACTTCACTTTGTTCTTCGCCAAGTCTTCTTTCCATCCGCTTCCTGCCATTAAAAAACAAAGACATATACACATGTCATTGCCATAAGCTACCATCTTTGATACAAGCAAACTAATGTTAAAAATAGAAGCAACAATCCAACTGTCTGTACTTGACTTCTTCAGATAACATTAACAAAAATCCAATTCTACAGTTGAGCAACATTAGACTCCTGAAGTAAAACACAATACCAAGCTGTATTTCAGTTATAATTCCTAAGCTAGAACAGAAATGGCTGCTCTGTAGTTTAGTCAATCTAATTAGACTAAAATACAATCTTTGACATGACATTGATAAAACATGCACATTCACAAAATTATTTCGCTCCACACTCCAAACTTCTCAATTGTTGAGCTTCGCAGCTACCAGCCTTCTTGCTAAGCTCATGGGCGATCGATGCCACCAAAGAGCGATCAGGTTGCACATGCACATGTCAACAAAAGAAAAAAAAAAAGAACTTACGATCTATTAGACTGGAGCATGCAACACCTTCTGTTTCTGCTTCAAACGAATCCCCTGCAAGCATGCTATAGCTTCTGCTTACTCAATATCCCTGAAATGTTACACATGTCACACCACCCCATTAATTTTCGTTGCCCATCTCTTATCTCCAGACTATATGACACACATACACTAAATACCAGCCAGATAAGCATAAAGAAATTAGAGATTACTTCATGAAAAAACCACGTAGAAGATAAGTTAGTGCAAAGACACTATTGATGCATCTCATCCGTCTCCAGCGACAACCACAGCAGCTAAAGAGGCACAAAGTTTGAAGCTCAAAAGGCCACCACACTGTCCAAACACAGATTGCAGATACAAATAGCGAAGAGAAGCGATTTATTTTATTTTTCTAAAAAAATCTAAAATAGAAAATGTGCACGTGCTAACGCTGTGGCTAAACACAAAACTGACGAAACTGTCCCGGGCGAGGCGAGCGCACCTGGAGCTGCAGGTGCTGAGGAGGCCAACAGAGGAGCAAGACCAGAGCCGGATGTTGTCGATCACCAGAGCAGCTACAACGACCCACAGCCAAGACGGTCCACGAAGCCGCCACAGTGACTTCTGAGCCCTGAGGCCTCTGCTCATGCCTTCACGACTGAAATAACTCCAAAACAACAAGTCATAAGATGAAGCAAGTTCAGTAAAACTAATTTCAACCAACTTTATTTAGTTTCAACTATGTTGTTTTAACCGACCTGATTATAAATATTTCATGGAGTTTGATCCAAGTGTTGGATAAACCAGGATCTGTGATGATACCACTATTCATATAAAATTATCGTGCGTTACAAAATGTGAGCAGCTTGTTTCTTAATAAAAATAGTTTTATTTTTCAAAAACAATACTATGGATTCCGAGCGGTTACTCCATTCAGTACTACATTCAATTAGAGGTTATACAACACAACCTTTAATCTGAACAAGGCAATGCAATTTAAAGTTGTTCGGCATCCATAGCGCCCGGACGCCTGGCTTTAGTGCTCGTCTGAATGCGTCTCGAGGCCATTCTATTGGAACAAGAGCAGACATCTAATCCAGCACGTCTAAGTGTGTTGGCCAGAAATAGAACCATTGTCTTTTCCTCCTTATCACTTCCTTCTTAGCAGTGTCCCGTCCTTATCCCTCCTTCTCTCCTCTTTGCATGGCAAAGAGGATGAGAGTCCCACCCCGGTGGCGCAGATTCCTCGCTTATCCCCTTCTTAGCTGGAGCTCAAGCATGCAGTAGGGGAATTCATGGAGGCAGGCCCATCTACCCATTATGAGCTCGATGTGTCTACTCCACACCATCACGCCCCTACCCCACCTCAACGATGGTCATGTTGGCTTTCCCGTGGTAGATCCATGAAGCACTAGCCTTCCTGTGGTGAATCTATGGAGCACGACACATATCCAACGGTGTGGTGGTTTCTACCACTAGCAGGCGGTGGCAGCCCGTCACCCCATTCCCATCCATGGAAGCAGTTTGATCTGCACCCTTGATGATGCCTGCATCACATAAAGCTAGATTGACATCCCCAGCATAATGTCAGAAATGCTCTGTTGGTATTTATGCATATGCCATCTTGGAATGAATATATGAAATGGAGTACCTGCAAGTGCACAGATAAAATACCATTGTGGCATTTTTTTAGGAGTAATCCAGCTATCATTATTTATATTTTCACCACTACAAAGGAATGGCTAAGGAAAATGATTATCATTTGCATGGGTAATGGCGATGCAAAAAATGTCTTATCTTTCTTATACAAGGATAATACACAAGATAAATATATCATAAATGATAGACATCAAGTCATAAGGGATAGATAGCTCATCAAAGTAGTCCAACTATAGCACTAGCATGGATTAGGCAGAACAGAGAGATAAATCCAGCTCATCAGAGTACTCCAACTATAGCACTAGCATGGATTAAATCCTAAGTCATTCTAACTATATATAAGTCAAAGCATATTATGATTAGTGCAATTACACCTTGAAATCATGGCAAAGACTCCATTACATAGCTCGGTGCAACCACAGGTGTTCGTCGCCAAGCATGGCAATAGGACGTTTGCCATGCCCGTCTTCGTAACAATAGATGGTACATGGAACAATCAATATCATTACAATAGAGACTAGTTGCCACATAATTCATATAAACTTCCGTGGCTACTAAGCACAAAACAAATTATAGTATAGTGGTTAGTAGCTTTCCTTTGGAATTAAAGGTCTGAGGTTCAAAACTTAGTTTGAATAGTTCTTTTAAAAGTTTTTTCTAGAAATGTCGTGCTCCTAGACCATAGTGATTGCAAAGATCAATTTTTTCATTGCAATAGGATTAGCTCTTTTGCAACTATGCAATTTTTAGTTGCTATATGTACAATCTTTTTGCAACATAAATGACTATTACGTATAATGAAACATATTCGTTGCAACATAGACAAGGTATCGCAATCACATCAGTATTGCCATGCTAATAAAATTATAAGCAACACAAATCAAATCGTGGCAACAACTATAACTTATTGCAACTGTTTTACATTTGGTTGCGATAACACTTACTTTTTGCAACGATCTACGTATTTAGGGCCATGAAACAATTTGTGTGGCCAAAATCTCATCTATCGCAACCGATAGTGCAAGTGGTTGCAAGAACACCCCCTATTGCAACCAAATCTTGGCGTTGATACAAAAAGGCACAATATAAGGGTCAAAAGTTAGTAGTGAGGTGGTAGAGAACCGATGCTTGAACAGGAGGCTGACTGGTGGCCTCATTAGTCCGGCCGACCTATAAGTGGGGCTGGCCGGCCTGTCTTAGTGATAGGTGGGGCCTACCTTTAGTGGTCTACTCTCTCGTATCTTTGTTGGTCTCCTCTCTTGTATCCTCTAGAATCTTCTTCTCCATGCGTAGGTGTGATATCATCTCTTCTTTAACCTCACATGTGGGGTCTTCATTTGGATCTTTTCCTGAGTAACCCCTACAGAAATACAAATTCACCAAAACCTGTTGATTCTGTTCGTATAACCCCGAAGTCTATATCGGTGATTGATTTATATGACCTTCCTCATGTTTTGTTGACAATTAAAAATCACCATGTTTTTCTAGATGTTGCAATTGTCGATTTGAGATGTTGTGACATGTTTTTCAATGTTGCAACAATCAATTTAAGATGTCACAACATGTTTTTTCGATATGGAACTATCGATTTAGGATGTTGCAACATGTTTTTTCAATGTTGCAATTGTCAATTTGAGATGTTGCCAACGATGGAGTTGAAGTAACTGAAGACATTTGTTCTAGTACATTGTCACTTTTTATGAAAAATTGTCTCCCACATATGCAACTAAACTAAAAATTGTCCATTATGAAATGAATTCATGAACCTTAGTTCTTCAATAAATTATGTGCTTAAAAGTTATTAATGTGTGTTTTAACAATAAGCGTTTGTGATGAGTCTAATCATTGATGCATATTAATTAAACACACATGTGTTTAAATCTATTACAAAAGCATCTAATGGTAAAAACTATGATGAGAAACATCACACTTATGACTACAAGTATGTCATTTTACATGTTTGTTATATATTTAGATCACAAATGCAATCTAGAAAAAAAATTTGGCCTCTATATTTAGCCTTTAACAACCTTACTAACCATTATAGTACTAATAAAGATCGATGATGTGTTACTACCATAGACTTTCTATTAGCATAACTTGCTCATGTTTCCATAACAAGATTACATGGAGCATGAAACTAAAGAAAACATATTGAGCATGACGTTGTTCCATTGTTCCCTACCATGTTTGGCAAAAAAAGGTATGTTGAGATGAACTAATGTAACATCCTAGATGTTAATAAACAATTAAAATATTAATCATATATATTATCAAGCATAATCATTAAGTATCATGGCATAAATGCATTCATGTTTCTTTAATGTCTTTTTATGGTGTTTGTTTAATACAGAAATAATGATGCTTAGGGTGTTTGTTTAATTTTAAAATCCTTTAAATTAAAATATCCCTTTTATCCCCTTTATATATTTCAAAATCTACAAAGAATTTGGGGTTGGTTCAAAAAACATTATTGTAGATTTTTTTGAGACCTACAATAATGGTATTCAAAGTTTTTAAGTTTCAATAAAGAATTTCAAATGAATTTGAAAATACAGATTTCCAACACTTGTTTCCTTTTGATTTTAAATCCATATTTCAAAATTTATGTATAATTTGGGAAAACTTTGTACAAGGAAAATGTTTTATTTCAAAAGTTGAGCATTCCATACATTGGAATATTTTCATGTTATTTAGAAAAATCAAAAGATTTTTAAAATATTTGTTCTAGGGGTTTATTTCTTTTTCTCTCTTTTTAAAATTTGATTTAAAAATCTAATTTCTGGTATAATTTGAAGTTCTTCATTTCGAGAAAAGCGTAGAGCATAAAATTCTGATCATTTCATAGATTGGGATTTTTTCAAGTTCTATTCAAAATTTGGGAGTAATTTGTAATTTTCGACAAGTGACAGTTATGTAATTTCCATGAACATTACCGCGAGCAGCAATATCGGTCACGCATCTGTTCACCGACGTTCGTCGTGGCGTTTCCGTGCCTTCTCACGCTAGGACGCGTCGTTGGTCACCTGGCTGAGCTCGTGAAGTCGCCAGGCCCCTCTCCATCATGTCCCTGCTCTATAAAGGCAACCGCAGGTCGACATCGTCTTCTTTTTCTCCATCTCATCGCCGCCGTCCAACTTCTGCTCGCCGGCAAAATTAGCCACGACCGCTCCATCATCGTCTTTCAGCTCACATGCACAGCGGCGTCACACCCTTGCGCACCTCCCAGCACCGTTCGCTTCGTCTCTCTTCGACCATCGCGGCCGCGCGTGTCATTCCCGTCGCGACAGCTCGCCATGGCCGCCAGGGTGGGCTGCTGGGTCGGTCACGCTGCAGCAGCCGGCTAAGCTACTGTTTGGTCAGGCCGCAGGCCACAGCCGGCCACGAGCGGGACACCGGTCGTCCTCTCTGCTCCCTCACCGCCACACCAGCAGCTGCTCCGCCATGGCCAGTGAGGAACGGCTCACATGGCCAGGGTGCCACGGGCCACTGCGTGGCAGGCCGAGGCAATCAAAGGGTGCGCACGAGCCTCCTGGTGCTCCCAAGCCGCTCCGCTGCCGGCGTCGAGCACCCCACCGCCGTACCCGCGAGCCACGACGAGCTCTCTATTATTGAAATCGCGACCAGGGACCTCGTACAAGAATTCGGTTAATTCCAGGGCGTTTTCTACGAAGACTGCGACTCATGTGAATAGTGTAGTAAGGACCTGTTTGTAGATGTTTCTCTAAATCTTTGGAAATTCATATTTGGAGTTTGGTAACTCTGTTTTTGGTGAACCAATTTTTTTGTGCTTCTTGTGATGTCTAATTTTTATTAAAAATATTAAACATGTTATGTTTTGCAGTAAAATAATTAGTTATGTTTTATGCCTTTTATTTAATGTTTAAAAAGAGGGATATTCATATCTCATGCTATGTAACTCCTTTTCATTTGAAATTTTTACTAAATGTTTCTGATGCCATTTTTGTGTTATGGTAAAAATATTGTGGTCATTGGATGTCGTATGCTTTATCTTTTGATTTATCTTGTTTGTAGCTAATTAAATAGTTTATAATTGTAATAAAAATGTATAAATGAAAAAAAAATGTGGTTCCCTTACCTTTATATGATGTTGCTATGTCATGTTAACACCTAATATGGCTATGTGATTTTAGAATATGTGGAGTTTTATATTTATCTTGTGTAATATTTTTAAAATGGTTTATAATTAGCTAGTTAATTAATCTTGTTATGCTTTCACCCATGCATTATAGTGCATCATGCCATGAGCTCATCATACTAAAACATGCATTATTAATACATGTAGTCGTATCGAGAGAGGGGAGTGGATCGTGATACACAATCTTTGAAAAGTACCATTCACCTCTAGAGACGGAGACGTGGATCCATGATGTTGGTGTCATCCATCCCTGGAGCCAGTGTCCAGAGTAACACCTGTGATCTCGACGAGAACTAACCACCGCTGCAACACAGGCAAGCCCCGGATGTATTTAAACCCTATCCTTGTTTTTATAAAGTTTTTATCACTTCAGTTATGAAATGCTGCATTAGGAAATAGGAGTTGAGTGAAAACCTACCAGTTGCATTACCTATCTTACTTCCATATTACCTTATTACCTGTTTATTTAGAAAATGCATAGTAATGCTTAGCCCTGCTTAATTAGCTAGATTTTTAAAAAGTAAAAGAATGAAAAAGATGATATTGGCTTCACCTGATGGAATCATGATGAAAGTTAATAAATTGAGTCCGGACGGCTAACTTGCATTGAGAAAGGAGTCCCTATGTAGTGTTTCTGTCTGTTGATGCCCTAGGTCCCGTCCGTCGGTGAATTGGTGATATCAAGACTAGAAAATCCATATACAATGATGTGGTATACCGTGGGTTTGAGTCCCATGTATACACTGTGGGTCAGAGGTTCCATGTGTACCATGTGGTTGATATATGGCTGCGGTTGAGATCCCGGTATATCATATGATCTGATATGCTTAGGAGTTAAAGTCTCCTGTATATCAGTGATCTAGGTCCCAGCTGGGTAAAAATTGATTCGAATCGCCGTTGCTTCTCAGAGAAGAAGACTCGATCGGTGTTCATCATCGTAGTAAAAACTTGAATGATGATAAGGTATCAAAATGGAGTTGATTGATAAGCTTGAGCTAGAGCAAGATATCTTTATTTTCTGTTATTACTCATGAGGAGTTAAAACTTCATCCCCAAGAGCTTTTCTGCAAAAGTACTTCTCTTGCGAGCCTTACCTTGTCCCTCTGGCCTGCATTCCTGAGTCTCCACCCCTCTTTTTCGTTGGGTCTGTCTTGTTGAGTAATTTTGTACTAAGGGTTTGTTGAAACCCTGTTGCAGGTACTGACTGGTGTCGTAAATCAGTTCATGTCGGTGGGCTCGATGTGACCTGGTTGACCTCTCCTGACTTAGGTGCTCTACCTAAGTTATCTTCTGTAGTTCTACTCTGCTTCCGCAATTGAAGTTAAGTTATAAAAGTTAACTTATTCATGTTTTGTAAACTTAATGTTATTATTCTTCCGCACTCTGATGTATATGTTGTAACAAATGTTGTAATGTTGGAGCTACTCCTTTGTTGATCCTGGTATGAGTCAAATGTGGTTTAATCGGGGTCCTTTGAGGGCACCCGACAGGGCTTTCTAAGTTATCTGGAACATATGCATGGCTGTCAGAGGTTTTCGGGACAATGTTAGGTGCGTGTGGGCCATATAATTTAGAAGGTTCTGCCACAACTAAGATCTTAATTGTGTCGAAAGAAAAGGAACGACATGGATCTTATCAACAAAATACCACACGGTGCAAGAAAGTCATAGTGATTACAAATGGCTCAAAATAATGGATGATAAAATTAAAAGACCATAGTGGGTCATACATAAGCATGAATATTAGTAGAGAACTATAACTGAAAGACTATTTAGTCTTGCATTCCCTTTTTATTTATGGCCTCCTTTTAGCACATCACATGTAGCTAAGAATACAAGGCACATCAGAAACCTTGAGAGGTTTTATCATATATTCCTCTGCCCCTCCTTCAATGCACCTAAACAAGGAAAATATAAATAATTTAGTTACTTAGATATATGTTTAACTCATGCAATATTTCATTGTTTTTCCTTTACTCACTCAATTATTTTTTTCGGGATGGCATCAGTGCATGTAACCACCACTGGAATGTGCTTTAGTTCTGATGATTCCTAGATTGGAAAAAAAAGTTTGTTATAGGTTATTTTGTGTTTAGAATACATAGAGATGTTAACCGATATTTAACTAAAATACAACTTATGACATTAAGTGTTGATTAAGATTACAAATGGACAAAACCAAGATTTACCTTCACTTCCCTAAGCAAATCATAGCCAGTCATATGTGGCATTCAATATTCAGTCAAAATAAGATCCACACGGTCATTGTCCTCCTATATGTTCCAAGTTCATGATGTAAACATATCAAATATATTAAACTACTGTAATAACTTAAAGAAGTACATAGATATACAAAACAATATTGATGTACCGCATCTAAGAATTCCAAGGCTTCCATGGCATCTCCCGCAATAGTTACTAAAGAAAAATAAAAATATAGAATTATACACAAAGAACAATAGATTATAGTAAATTAACATTGCATTCTTCTGATGTTGTCTCTATTATATAGATGTTGCAACATATTCTGAATTTCTATTTAAGATCTAGCTTAAGGTGCAAGTAATTGCAAACAAATAAGTGCATCTATCATATTTGAGATAATATTGTACCAACACTCTCTTCTCAAAAAAAAATGTAAAATCACATTACTATAATAGTAAGTCAAAACTACTCGATAATTATTTAGAAAACATAATAACAATGATACCTCGAATGTTGAAATGGTTTAGCATAAACGATGCAACAACACAATCAACACGAGAGTCATCCACAAGGAGAACATGGGGAGTTTGAGTGGCCATGGAACTAGTTACACAATTTCTGTACGTAATAACCTTTGGTATAGGTAGTTTGTGTTACAATGTTTTGTGCACTTGAAGTTAGAATAGACTTGTTTATATAGTAAACCATGAAGAACTAACAATATCCCGAAGAAACTAACGATATCATTAAGGTAGAGAATTAATAATATCCTTAAGATAAGGAGATAGCAAATAGTCACTGGATTTGGCTGTCATGTCTCTATGACACGGCAAGATGATTATCGGTGCCAATATTTCTTAAATATTGGTGCTATTACATCTTGGTGTCTATCCCTAAAGATCCACTCAATATTGTCCAGCAACATAAAAATAATAAAAAATGTCCCATGGGAAGGAAAATTGATCAAGATGGAAAAACAAAAAATCACATGAAAATATTATAGAAACAATAAAGGATAGAATAAATTATAAAGAAAAAATAAAAATCCAATCTTCCAAAATATGATAGCACAGTCCAAAAATCTTATTTTGGGATGTTGTTGATATTGGTTACGCACACGAAAGAATCAAAGAGAAATAATCCGCAAGCACATGGATATCGGTGAGCACTTCACCTGGGAGATAAATCTAGAGTATCATATTCATCTATCCGCTAGGAGAAAACGTGCAAAATACCAACCCGGTCTTAAGTACTACCCCTGGGCTGCAAGGCAAGATAGCGAGAATTAAGCGATATAGAGAGGATTACTCCTTCAGTCTTCCTCTAACCTATGGCAAGCTTTGTGATTATTGTTCTAAGAGGGCATCTAGGGAAAAGAGACACCTCAGAGAATGCTTAACCCTGGCACACTAATTCCTACCAAACCTCCTGACAGGATATGGATTACGGAGACACCATGGGTACTATCACTTCCCCCGCTCCTATCACAAATCCAGCCAGATAGGGAGTATCTACGAGTATTCCAAGCCCAAGCACCATGCTTACGCTACGAACGATTACTCTATTCCCTACGTGAAGTGAATAAAGTAAACTCATAAATCAAAGAATAATAAGAACAATGAACTTACTAGTATTAGAAGTCGAATTGCCGAATGATCCTAGAACCAAGCCTCGGGTTAGGAGACTTGATCCCGTAGGTACAACTGGAGAGGAGACACTGACAAGCTGGGTTCCTCCAATTCTACCTCCATCCTATACTCTCTCAATCTCTCTTGTTGCTAAAACCCTAAAGAGATAGATCCATTCAAGGGACCCCTCTCTGGCTAATTCTCGCTGGAAAATATGAATTAGGGTTTCTGAATTGGCATTGATCCAAGGGTTAGGGGCCCTGTTTATATAGCCCTCTAGAATGCACCACAGCCCTCGGATCAAACCGACCTAAATAGACGGCTAATATTCATCCTCAAAGTCGGTGGAGGCAGGATCCGCGAGCCTCCACCTGATTGGCGGAGAGCTCTGGGCGGCCAACCCTGCCCCTGGGCACCCGCCCATCCATGCTAGCAGGTGGGGCCCAGCTTGCAGGGTGGCTTCCCGAGTCTTCTAGATTGTTTCTGTGTACACGTTCGTCCTTTATCTCTATGTAATCCCGACATGTGGACCTTCTTTGGTAGTTTTTAGCTAACACCCTGTAGAAATAGATATTCACCAAAACTCGTGGAATTCTGTTAGTGATAACCCTATATCTACCAGGTGTTTGCATATAGATCCATTTTCATGTTTGGTTGATGGTTAAAATTATGAGTTATCTACCGTCAACAAACTCCCACACACTTAGTCTTTTACTCGTCCTCGAGGAAAAGGATGAATTACCTTAAGCATAACCTCAAACCAAGACATCAATAGTAGATTACCCCTAGTCATACCTGTACCGCGGGATTCAAAGTGTCTACCATAAGACTTTGGGAAGTTGAGGACGAAACAGCACAAAGTAGATCTCCTTTTTCCTTCAGTCCTGTCACTTGGAGTTTTATAAAATTTTTGCAATGAAAAACTTAGCTTACTATTCTCCATCATGTAGCACACTCGAATCACTCATTATATGTGGTATTTGTGGAACTCACCGAGGCATGCATGATGTATGCCTTATGTTGTATCCTATTCTATAAAAGCTTATGTGGAGTTGAAGGTATTTCAAGGAATAACATACCTACCCATGCGTATTGCCTAGTCAAAATGGGATCCTCGGAGGGGAATGCCATGCTCTAGATCAAGTGTGCATGTGTGTAGAATATTGGTGGCTAAGAATATGATGACAATGCTCCTTGATGACCTTTCTCCTAAAAACTTCTTCAAACTTGAAGATCATGGGCTATCATCATTTTTCTTCTTCTTTTTCTTTTCTCTTCTTTTTTTTGAACTTACTCTATTTTTGCAAAGCTCCATGTCTCTTTCTTAGAATAATAACTTGATGGCAATTGATAATAATGATCTTTGAAGTCCTAATAAATGTTTGGATTTTCTCCCAGTGTAGGAGATAGATAAAAGGCGGAAAGCATGTTTGTGCGTACCCCCGGTGTAGGAGCAGCAAACATATGTGGGTGAAAGTGGACTTGGTCTTATGAACATGACACCCTCTCGACAAGGGCTAACATAGTTTGACTACTCGCAACATAGGTAAAAGCTTATATGTTGGTCTTATAATTCATGGACGAGACTCTATAGGCATTTATCATCACAGAGGAGAAGTGTAGCTAATAATTTAAATTTTTGAAAAGAAATTCTCCAAATGACCAGACATCAGAAATCAGGTTCTCATGGTTCATACTATTTCACTTTCCACAACAACCTAAGTAATATGGGGTCTCTATAATTAAAGTTCCCAACAGCAACAGGAATTTTTAGGAATTATCATGGTGTGAGTCTATCTTGGGGTCTTGATTAAAATAATTTACCTTCTCAATATAATTATCAAGTGTTTTAATTCAAGATATTTCAATGCGAAACAAAACAGCATGATTAGGATAAAATTTTGTAACACAGGGAGACCATACCTTACCGTGGTCGAGGCTGGAGCCAGGTGGGCCCACCCCTTAGGCTGGCACCCAAGGGTGTTGGGCAGCCGCCCGCTGCTGGTGGCCCTTCGGGGTCCACTTCGTCGAGCGCGGTCTTCGTGTCATAACTTTTCAAAAATTTTAGTTGTTACGCAGAAATTTATTCGTTACGCGTCGGGTGTCTCCCCCACACTTATTTTCTGTTATCCTTCATTCACAACATGCTGGAGACAAAAGAGGCAAAACATATCTAATAATAATATTATAGTATTTATTGCATCATCACATAGGGCATCTTGATTACAAAGACTGACTTGAATTGACATGAACTAAACCTTTTAACTAAGCAAACTTGAACTAAACTTTAATCTAAGCAAACTTTAATCTAACTCTCACTCACGCCCTATCAGATGCTAGGATAGATCACCTCAAATTATTGGGGTGCTCTAAAGCATTCACGATCTGAACTATGTTGGTGGAGCTTTTCTCCAGATCTAGCACCCTTTTGTCGGTGCGGATGATGCATCTACCATGGAGCTGCTGGCAAGACTCTAGAGAGGTGATGATAGCGCGTTAAGCCTCAAGCTCCTTCTCTAGATCTGTCATGGTCTTGCGCCGCTTGTGCATAGTCTCAGATGCAACAAGGGCGCTCTTGGGAGCTTCCTTCAGCAGGATGAACTTGACCTTGCCAGGATGAGCGTGAACTCCCTCGAAGTAGGTGCGCTCCCTGGTGTTGTACTTGGCACAGACGATCTCCCTGCTCCTGTTGGTCTTCACCCCCATGAGCACCTCGTTGTGCTTAGGAGGCAGGAGCTTGGTCCCTTCGGGTAGCTTGACAATGGGGCCCTTCGGCGGAGCTCCTTCCAAGAGAAGAGGCTTAGGTGGCACAGTGAGGACAGGTTGGGCAAAGTAGGAGCTGCCATAGCTGCGAGGTTTTGGTGGAATGGTGGTGAGGGGAGTAGGCTCATTAACTAGGATGATGGCCTTGCACTCAGGCTCCTCCTTGGGGATGGTGTTGAGGTCGATCCCGTAGCGGATCATCCTCCTATCTAGGTTCTCGGGCTCTTGCTTCACCATGGCTGTGTGGAGAGGCATAGCAAGCTTCTAAGTAGGAAGGGAGGAGAGCTTTGACAGAATGAGATTGACCAGAGGCATGGGTTGTTTATATAGGGGTGTGAAAAGGTATAGAATGGGCATCTTCAGGGTATAACGTGACGAGAAATGCATGAATAAACCGAGTATCTACTTTTTACAGACGAAGGATGTAGAAGGATCGCGAGGGAGAAAGGTGGCGGCGAACCGCCACCGGAGCTGGGTGGGCGCCCCTAGGGTTGGGCGGCCGCCTAGGACACGAGCCCTCCCCGTCTCAACTTTTTTTAAAATTATTTATATATTTTAATATTTGGAAAAAATTACTGGACCCCAAAAAATTAAAAATAAGAAGTCGGGCCCAAATACCCCCTAATTAAGAAAGAAAGTAATTACGTCTACTTCCTCTAATTCATTATTGGGCTCTAAAAATAATTTAAGGCGTTGACCTTTTACCTTGAATAACGTACCTTCGTTGTTGCGAAGCGTGACGGCTCCATTTGATGATGAGCTCACCATGTCGAATGGTCCTTCCCATTTACTTTGAAGTTTTCCATGTCCGAAGAGCTTCACCCTGGAATTAAAAAGTAATACCTTATCTCCTTGGGCAAACTCCTTCTTGATTCTCTTGTCATGCCATCTTTTTACTCTCTCTTTATAAATCTTGGCATTATGGTAAGCTTTTTCTCTCCACTCTTCTAGCTCAGAGAGTTGCATCTTCCTCTTATCTCCTGCTGCTTCTAGGTTCATGTTTCATCTCTTGATGGCCCAGTGAGCTTTGAATTCTAGCTCTAGTTGACATGGTGACATTCCAATGGGTGTCTTATATGTTGTTCGATATGCCCAGAATGCATCATGAAGCTTGTCCTTCCATGTTGTCCCTATCTCATTCATTGTCTTCTGTAGAATATTCTTGATTTGTTTGTTTGATGCCTCTACTTGGCCACTTGTCTGAGGATGATATGGAGTAGCGACGCTATGACATATTACATGCTTCGACAAGTATTGCTTGAAGCGCTTGTCGATGAAGTGTGTTCCTCCATCACTTATCACTATCCTTGGAACCCTGAATCTTGAAAATATTATTTCTTCAAACATTTTTTGGAATGCATGTTGTCAGCTTTCCTGCATGGCATGGCTTCGACCCATTTGGAGACATAATCCACTGCCATAAGGATGTACTCATATTTCTTTGATGGTGGGAATGGCCCCAAGTAGTCAATCCCCCAGACATCAAAGAGCTCAATCTGGAGATTGTTGATGAGTGGCATGACATCTCTGGAATTAATATTGTCATGCTTTTGGCATGGGCCACACCTTTGGATGAATTCTCTTGTGTCTTCATACATCGTTGGCTAGAAGAATCCACATTGCTAGATCTTTGCATGTGTACAGAATGCCCCATAATACCCTCCATATGGTGATGAATGGCATCTCTCAATGATTTTAATTCCTTCTTCAGCTAGCACATATCTTCTGAGTAAGCCATCAGAGCGTACTTGGAAGAGGTATAGTTCATCCCATATGTGAGCACGGCTCTCCTGGAAGAGTTTCCTTTTGTTGCCTCCTGGTGGTACATAACCTGTAATCATAAAATTAATAATATCTGCATATCAGGGGTCAGATCTATTGATTCCGTAGAGCATGTCATCCCGGAGTGAGTCATCGATGGGTAGTTCCTGTGGATTCTCAAACTACATTCTAGATAAGTGATCGGCAACAGAATTTTCTACTCCTTTTTATCTTTTATTTTTAAGTCAAATTCTTGGAGTAATAAGATCCATCTAATCAAACGAGGTTTAGCATCTTTCTTAGTGAGCAAATATTTTAAAGCAGCATGATCAGAATAAACAATTACTTTAGCCCCCACTAAGTAAGATCTAAACTTATCAATAGCAAAAATAACAGCAAGGAACTCTTTTTTAGTAGTAGCATAATTAAGTTGAGGTCCTGGCAGAGTTTTGCTAGCATACGCTATTGCATGATGATTCTTATCCTTACTCTGTCCTAACACTGCCCCCACATCATAGTCACTTGCATCACACATATTTCAAAAGGTAAAGACCAATCAGAGGGTTGAATGATTGGTGTAGAGATGAGCGCTTTATTAAGAATTTCAAAATCTTGTAAACATGCATCATCAAATTCAAAAGAAACATCCTTGGCCACCAAACAAGTAAGAGGTCTAGAAATAAATAAGAAATCTTTTATGAACCTACGATAAAAACCAGCATGGCCAAGCAAACTTCTAATTCCTTTAACATTAACAGGCGAAGGTAACTGTTTAATTACTTCTATTTTAGCTCTATCTACCTCAATGCCTCTTTCAGACACTAAGTGTCCTAGCACTATTCCTTCTCTAACCATAAAATGACACTTTCCCAATTAAGGACTAAGTGCTTTTCTTCACATCTTTGCAAAACCTTATCTAAGTTTTCTAAACAATCATCGAAAGTTTTTCCATAAATAGAAAAATCATCCATGAAAACTTTCATTATCTTTTCAATCATATCAGAGAATATAGACATCATACATCTTTGAAAAGAAGCCGGCGCATTACATAACCCAAAAGACATTCTACGATAGGCATAGGTTCCATAGGGGCATGTAAAGGTCGTTTTGCTTTGATCATCAGGATGGATAGGGATTTGGTGGTATCCTGAATATCCATCTAAGAAACAGAAAAAAGAATGGTTGGCTAATCGCTGTAGCATCTCATCAATAAAAGGCAAGGGAAAGTGATCTTTCCTAGTTGCCTTATTAAGCTTTCTATAGTCTATGCACATTCGCCATCCTGTGATGGTTCGTTGAGGGATCAACTCATTCTTCTCATTTTGGACAACAATCATGCCTCCCTTCTTTGGCACAACTTGGACGGGGCTTACCCACTCACTGTGTGGCATAGGATATATAATCCCAGCGTGCAGCAGCTTCAAAACTTCCTTCTTAACAACCTCCCTCATCGCATTATTGAGTCTATGTTGGGGTTCTCTAGATGGTGGAATGTTAGGATCTATAGGAATGCAATGGGTGCAAAGAGTAGGACTAATTCCTTTAAGGTCCTGGCATGAGTAGCCAAAGGCTGAATGATGTTTTTCTAAGATAGCCATTAGGCGGAGAGTCTGCTCCTGAGTGAGATTATCACTTATAATAACAGGAGACTCTGGATCATCGCCTAGAAAAGCATATCTAAGATCGGATGGTAAAAGTTTAAGCTCAATAGGAGGTTTAGGTGGTACTGGAAACTCATCTAAAGGTTCATTTTCAGAAGGGATAGCTTCTTCTTCTATGAAGAATCTAGCTTCATCTTCTAATTCTGGCTTAGCTAAAAAGTCTAAAGAAGCAACTCTAAATTCCTCCAACGGATCATATTGTGGACAGGGTTTGGTCCTAGAGTTTAAAGAGTGTGAAATGGACACCGAGAACTGAAGTTTCTTGCCTAAGAAGATGATTAGTTTTCCGGTTTGCCCTTCATAGAGAAGTCTTCTAAATGGTTGTCCTATCAACAGGTCAAAGTCCCATGTGTCAAAGATATAAAAGCTCAAATGCACTGGGGTTCCTTCTACCTAGATTGGTAGGACATGTAAGATTCCCAGACTGGGGATGATATGTCCTGAGAGACTTCTCATGAATTTCACTATTGGGGTTAATGTCATGTCTTTCAATAAATATTATGCAAGTGACACAAACATGATATTTATACCCACAACTGGATTGTAGAGAGCATCTATTTGATCTGTATTGATTATGCAATGAATCGAAAGAGAAGATGAATCCAAATGGATTATTTTAAAGGAAAGCTCTGATTCTTCTAACCATTCATTTCTCATAACAGATACTAATTCTCCTGAGGTTCTTACTAAGGGAATGTCCTCAAAGGCATTAAAAGACTCTCTAAGATGATGCTTACTCTGTGGCTTTTTCACAGAATGATAATTCGAAACGTTTCTAAAATCGAAAAAGAAATTAGGTTCTATGTCTAGCATAAAATCTGGAAACGGAATTTCTTCCTTTTCTTGCTCAAGACATGGGCTAGCTGAAGTAGGTGGTAAATCTGGCAAAGAGTTGGCTTCAGCTACTTGAGGTTCTGGCTCTATTTCTAGAAGGTAATCTAATTCAGTGGATAGGACTTGATCTAGGATTCATCTTGCTTTCTCAGAGGAGACATGCAAGAAAGATCCTCCAAAAGTTGTGTCGAGCAACTTTTTACTATCTCTACACAGACCTTTATAAAAATGCTATAAAAGAATAGGGTCTGGTAGACTAAGGTCCGGGCTTGATGCTAAAAGTGTAGTGAAATGATTCTAGGATGAGGCCAGAGATTCTTCAGGTTCTTGCTTGATAGTTAGAACGTTGACTCTAAGGTCGACGATTTGGGAGATGGGATAGAAATCTAGGCAAAAGTTGGAACGTAAGGATCCCTAATCCCCTTGTTGCTTATGTACAGCTCTATCATACCATTGTCTAGCTTTTCCCTTTAATGAGAATGGAAATAGCTTCCAATGAAGAGTTTTGTCGGGCATGCCTTCAATGCGAAGATAGTCACATGTTTTCTCAAAGTCTCTGATGTGAAGGTAAGGGTTTTTGTCTCCTTCTCCTGAAAAGGATAGGCTTTGGACCAATGCATTCAACCACGGACTCAGCCTGTAGCTAGGTGTTTGGATAGGTTGTGGTGACTCATATGGCACTAGGTTGGTTTTCGTGGGTGCAGAAAGTTGAATGATAGGAATGGAATTTAAATTATCCATAAGGATAGAAAAAGGTAAGATGAAAGAAAAGGTGAGATAACAGAAAAAGATAAAAGTATAAGTACAAGGTAGAGCAAGACTTAGGTTATCTAAGCAGACCGTCTTTCTCCCCGGCAACAGCGCCAGAAATGCTTGTTGATATTGGTTACGCACATGAAAGAATCAAAGAGAAATAATCTGCAAGCGCACGGATATTAGTGAGCACTTCACCCGGGAGATAAATACAGAGTATTGTATTTGTTTATCCGCTAGGAGAAAACGTGCAAAAGACTAACCCAGTCTTAACTACTACCCCTGGGCTGCAAGGCAAGATAGCGAGAATTAAGCGATATAGAGAGGATTACTCCGTTAGTCTTCCTCTAACCAATGGCAAGCTTTGTGATTATTATTCTAAGGGGGGCACCTAGAGAAAAGAGACACCTCAGAGAACGCTTAACCCCGACACACTAATTCCTACCAAACCTCCTGATGGGACATGGATTACGGAGACACCAAGGGGACTGTCACTTCCCCTGCTGCTACCACAAATCCGGCCAGATAGGAAGTATCTACGAGTATTCTTAGCCCAAGCACCACGATTACGCTATGAACGGTTACTCTATTTCCTACGCGAAGCGAATAAAGTAAACTCGTAAACCAAAGAACAATAAGAACAATGAACTTACTAGTATTAGAATTCGAATTGCCGAATGATCCTAGAACCAAGCCTCGGGTTAGGAGACTTGATCCCACAGGTACAACTGGAGAGGAGACACCGACAGGCTGGCTTCCTCCAATTCTACCTCCACCCTATACTCTCTCAATCTCTCTTGTTGCTAAAACCCTAAAGAGATAGATCCATTCAAAGAACCCATCTCTGGCTAATTCTCTCTAAAAAATATGAATTAGAGTTTTTGAATTGGCATTGATCAAGGGGCTATAGGCCCTATTTATATAGCCCTCTAGGATGCACGACAGCCCTCGGATCACAACGACCTAAATAGACAGCTAATATTCATCCTCAAAGTCCGTGGAGGCAGGATTCGCGCCCCTGCCGTTGGACGCCCGCCCAGGCATGCGGGCAGGTGGGCCTCAACTTACAGGGGTGGCTTCACGAGTCTTCTAAATTGTTTATGCGTACACGTTCGTCCTTTATCTATATGTAATCCCGACAAGTGGACCTTCTTTAGTAGTTTTCAGCTGACACCCTGCAGAAACAGATATTCACCAAAACTCGTAGAATTCTGTTAGTGATAACCCTATATCTATCAGGTGTTTGCATGTAGATCTATTTTTATATTTAGTTGACGGTTAAAATTATGTCATTAGAAAACACTTAGTAAAATATAGGATTTATCTTTTTTTCTAAAATTTGCCAAGATTTATTTAATTATTGTAATATAAATGATAAAAATGACTTTATAATTTTTTTTGTGAAGTTAACGATGGTTTTCTGTTACTTGTGTGCTTTTGCTTTGCTTTGGGTTGTGAGCCAAAAATGAATTTACGCATTGCCGCGCAGAGAGCCAAACCGATGTGACGTGGTCTCCAACTCTCCATGCAAGACGCTGCAATGAATCTCCAACTCTCCTCCTTCTGTCCTGTGCGCGGGCAAACCTTCGTTTCCGACAAGTTGGAGAGCAGCAACTCTCCAACCACCCCACTCCCCCGCGCATGATTGATTTTCTATCAGTCCAAACGCGCGTGCACCGGTACAAAAATTTATTATAGAGACAGTTAAATCACGTCTTCAGCAATGGTCAGACTGGCCGTCACTATGCCATCAACTGTAAAGATGAGACAACTCTAGCAACGGCCAAAGATAGGTTTTCAAAGGTGGTTAAATTAAGATAGCCGCCTCTGAAGATAGATCTTCAGAGGCGGTTCCATTAAGACAACCGCCTCCGAAGTTCGATCTTCAGAGACGGTTGACTTAAGACAGCCGCCTCTAAAAATGAATTTGACATTAAAAAAAGCTCGCCAGTGTGATATCACTGCCGTACATGTCCGCCTGCTATGCTCGCTGGTGGTCCATAACAGGAGCTCGCTAGTGTCATACCGCCGCCGTACGTCAATGGGCACGTGCGGTGGTGGCGTGACGCCGGCGAGCTCCTACTGCGGACTAATGGCGAGCATGGTGGGCGGGCATGTGCGGCGACAGCGTCACACCGGAGAGCTCGTGTTTGACCACCAGCCAGCATGGCAGGTAGGCAGTAGTGGCGGCGGTGTACCAAAGGCGAGCATGAGGCACGTGCGGTGGTGGCACAACACCGGCGAGCACCTAGTGGTGGTGCTGAGTAGGAAAGATTGAGCAGCACTGCAAGTAAAAAAGTAGCAAATCAAGACCAAGAACAAGACATTGAGATGTCGAAGAAAAGCATAAACTCACCTTTGGTCGTAGCCCCCAAGTCGGCCATGTCGTACCAAGGCTGCTCAGCCACGGCGTGCGCTCCTGTTCCTAGAGAAGAAAGAGAGATCAGACATGAGAACTGCGTGCAACTGGAGAAGAAAGAGAGATGGGGGATGGGAGAATGAGGATGAGTGTGCAGACGATAAATGAGCTGAGAGTGCGCAGCTCGAAGATAAGGTCATGCATGTGTCCCAAAGCAAAGAGAGAGAGTGAGATTGAGCAGGGACCAGGAATCCAAAGTCTGAAAATTTGTAACACATGCATACATACCTTTAGGAGTGAGAGACGGACAAGAATCCAAAGCCAAAATTTTGGACTACATGCACGCGTTGTTATTTTTAGAGTCGGTGGTCTTAAAATGTGTCTCTAAAGATTGATTTTCAGGGGACGGCTCTCCTAATGCAAACGTCTCTAAAATCATTTATTTTCAGAGGTGGAAGTCTTTGGAGAGCCGCCTCTGAAAATCAATTTTTAGTGACAGTTTTCTTAAAAGAACCGCCTCTAAAAATCGCACATTTTAAAGGTGGGTTTTTTAATGGAACCACCTCTGAAAAGTGATTTCTAGCGACGGTTGTATATCTACAGTGTCTCCCGTAAAAGTTAGTGTTGGTGTGCTATGTCAGCGGCCTCTATTAGAAATGAAGGGTGTTACTGATGTAATTTTTTGTACTGGTGGTCTGACCCAGTCATGACCCACACATAGCGAGCTAGCCTCACCATGTTCCCCTAGTCCGATAGTTGTCGTTCATGACATGATTGCATAGCTCTTTGGTAGGTGGGTTTCTCCTTTTTCTTCATTTATTTTTGCTTTTGCTTTTTTGTTTTGCTATGTTGTTTTATTGTTCTTTTATTTTTTATTTTACTTCCTATTTATTTTTTGTATTTTTGCTTTTATTTTCTTCTCCTATATTTTTTCTTTTCTTTTTTCATTTTTGGTATTTTATTATTTTTATTTCCTTTTTATATTTATTATTTTATTTTAGTTTTCTCTTTCTTTTCTTTTAGTTATAATTTTATGTTTTACATTTTTTCTATTTCACAAACACATGTGATGTTCTATAATGTTTTTTTAGTCTAGTAGAATGTGGAGTTCTATTCATTATTTAGTGATGTTCAGGTAGTTTTAGTGTGATGTTCCACGATGTGTTTTCTTTGGTGCTCGTGTAGTGCTAAACATGATGTTTATAAAATGTTAATGTGATATTCTACGATGTGTTTGTGATGCTCGGTAGTATTTTTTTTCTTTTTATTTGACTACAAGTAATTACTTCACTAATTTTATTTTAATTTTATATTATATATATAGTATGCATGATATTAGCTTAGTATACATATATTATTCTATGCTTCTTTCTGGAATGTTCGTGTAGTGTTCGTGCGATGTTCAATGATTATCTTTAAATAAAGTTTATCATGGGATTAATGCTTATTAAATAATTTTGGCAAAATATGTCCATATGGGATCTTGCTTCAAATAATTTATTGTAAGGAACACTATGGTGTAATTAGATTTTAATTTGGATACTAGGTTTAGTAGCTGTGACTTTTTTACTTTAAAAATTATGGAATACGTGGTGACGCAATTGCATGGCCCTTTTGTGGAATACCTGGTGTGCGGAAACAGTTGCATGGCCCAAGAAGACAAAATCGGCCAAATCGTATGAAATGAATCAATTTTTCTAGGGGCACAGGGGTGCCCCAATCATATTTGCTTAGTTTTTGCAGTTTTAATTTTACTCTAGCAATTTTGGTTTCCTTTTTATTTTCATTTATTTTTTGTTTATTTAGTTATAAAATTTTTTATTTTTTGTTTTCTTATATTTTTATGTTTAAACATTTAAACATATTTTAATTTTTTTAGTTTAGGGTTTAATATACATATAGTTTTCTATGCTATTTTACTTTGTTATATTATGTCTTATTTCAACTATTACATGATTTCCTTTTTTTCTTCTCTTTTTTTATTGTTTTTCCCTATTATGCAGTTTTACTATTTTAATTCCTACATTTCTATGATCATGCAGGGTGCATGTGATGTATAGTGCATTTTGTGATGCCTAGCAGTATACCTGTGATGTTCTAGGATGCATTTTTTTGATGTTCGCGTATATACATGTGATGTTAAATGATGTATTTTGTGATGTTCATGTAGTAGCCATGTGGTGTTTTAAGATATATTTGTATGATACTAGATAAATACCCGTGCGTTGCAACGAAAAAAACTTAATGCCATGATAATATAAGCATGGCCATAAGCATTGTACTCCTTCAACTCCGACATGCAACGACCAAACCAATATCTCCGCTCGTTTTCAAAGGCAAAGCAAAAGTAATATGCAAAAACTACAAAAACAGTCTCACATAGAACACCCTGTACATCCATGTCTGCTATGTTTTTAGCAACAACTCATCCACAAAGAAAAAAAAAAGCACAAAAATATTCAGCTTCTAGAAATGTGCAATCACTTGTAAATATGAGGTGATGACTAAAATTTAAACTTTGATAGGATGGGACTACAAAGACATGAAGACATGAGTGGGACTTCCAGTAAAAAATTCTGCTAGCTCCTTCCGCAGATAAGAAATTGACTGCAAAGAGACGAAAATCATGTTATTCTGCAAACATAGGAAGCATACACCAAATCCAACCATTGAAATAACTATCAATATTTCAGAACCATCGCTGCAAACTATAAATCATAAGAGGGAGGAATGTTCATATAATCTATAATCCAATCGAATATCAGCAAGGACAAAAAATGGACCCAATCCTGAGGTCGTGAACAGGGTCATTGCAAACAAACTGGTGAGTATAACAATGATAGTAGGACATAGATGACATTACTAACCTTACCACTTGGCATACAATCTAGCATTTACTGCAATCACAACCCAGCAGAGACACATATTGCAGTGTCCAGAATTCAAAATGGTTGTATCTAGCAGCTAGCCAATTACTACTAAGTGGAAGCCAAACTTCTGCTGCTTGTTGTGCTAGTGCAGCTTGCCTGTCTGAGCAAATGGTTGGTCCCTCCCAACTCCCTTGCTTCATGGTTGTGCCCAGAACATACTTGAAGGCAACCGCCAAAAAAAAATGTAAAATAGCAAAGGGGTCAATACCTTATCTACTTGAATGAAAAAGGAAACCATGATTACAACACAATATAAGCCCAACTTAAACATACCAAAACGTGATACTTTATCATAATGATTACTGAAAATGTCAAACAAGGGCAAATGTTTCATGAAGAACATATCATCATTTCATCTTAACATGTCGTCGGCAGTTTCTGTTGTGCAGCAACCCTGTGAGAAATTAATAAATCATGCTTCCATGAGACAGTGTATTCGTTCATACCCAAATAACTCTTGGTCAGAAAAACGATCAAGAGATGATGGAGATTACCAGGCCTGTCCTTAGCAAATATGAAATGATAGACAAACTAATAATTGGGCGAATTGTATTCAAAACCGTGGTTCGGTGAAATCAGATTAAACTGGTGCTTGCATATACACCTCATAATTTCATTATTAATAATTTACAACAAGAATGAACTGCATTGGCTTAGTTCAGTAGGTTACCTTCAGAATTTCCACATGGTGGTTGTTCCAATGAAAGCAACAGCTAGATCAAATAAGACCCTAGAAGAAATGTCAGAGCACATTGCATCCTCACCTCTCAGCACTGGCGCTAGGAGATACAGGTGCCAGACGATTTGAATGCTGAAGAAACTCTGCATGCTCCTGCGGAATTGAGGACCAGTAGACTCTCAGATACTTAAGGTGGAAATCACTACATAATGGTACACACAGGACTATGTTTTTTTTCTTTGTGATTTGTGAATTCAAGTATGCAAAGAATTGATTAAAATAACAAATTGAGGAACATTTTCTGAATTTTAAAATATATAAAACTTCTGAGTCCAACATTTGTACTCCTGAATCTTTGAATGGAGGTACAAAACCTTTGCACCAAACATAGATTAATCTGACCAAACTAAATAAGCATCAACCACGCAGAATTCTTTGATCAGTTCCCATATTTTAGCTTGTTGGCTTATGGCTGAAAAGCTAAAATAAAGAGAGAATTAATAGGCTTCAGGAGGGGAGGGGTCAGCTCTAATTAGATACTTGCAGCTGCGTCGATTGCTCAATGACAATACATTCAGAAAAGGTTGAACATAATCGCTGTTCAAGAGCACTCAATTCACAGATTCAGGCCCTAGTTTGCATTCAGCCTCTTGGAATGTAGGAATTTCACATAATGTAACAGGAAAAAACACATGAATCAGTGCACCACACAACACTCTAATAGACAACTAACTGAATGGGTGGAAGAAACATATGAATTAGATTGACAACCGAATTGAATCTTAGAATAAGGAAACCATTCTTCTCCTTTGTTGATGTGCTGCTGCTGGCTGCTGCCACATGGTAAGGTAACTTCAATTTCAACATCAACATGCCCCTAATGCCAAGTTCTCAAATCAGTACGTAAGCAAATTTTCTTGATTGGAAAATTTTCAGTGCATAGAACATTCAGTGCAAAGCACACAGACTGCAGGCGCAGATCCAGTAAAGAAGGGGTGCACACATGTACGCATGATAATATTTGAAAGGAATCGAAGCTAACAGGCATAATACATGTACACGCACATGCAATTAGACCAGATCTGAATACAAATAGCCAATTAGTTTAGTTCAAACGATGAACAACCGCATACCAATCCAGTTGAGCACGTAGACATTGATCAGGAGGTTGTTTCCGGTCCAGCTTATCCGGGACGTAGCACACGGTCGCTGCCGGCGGCGCATGGCCTCTCCAGTCTCCACCATCTCCGAGCGCAGTGCCACGGCAGCCACAGCCGAGTGGGGCACCTCCCCAGACCTGCAGGTGCCACCTGCGACCGCGCCGCCGTAGTGCGGGGTGTGCCTGCCATGATCGTCCACGACGTCGCGGCGAGCCGCTGCCTCCGGCCGTGCGCTCCTCCCGCTCGATCCCAGCAGTGTAGGCGCTGGTGTCTGGACTGCCCGAGCCACCTCGCCAGATTCAGGTTGACGAGATCTTGGGTGACGGCTAGGTCACGGGCGATGGTGGCGTGGGCGAGCGCTGGGCAAGGACGAAGGTGCGCGGCAAGCGCTGGGCGAGGCCGGGAGCGGGGGTGTCGAGGTGCTCTCCGCGGCGGCGGCGGCGACTGGGCGAGAGGCGCACGGTCACGGCAGTTACCAATTGCCATAGTCTTCTCCAATCTCCGGCGTTGGCGCAGGCGCGAGCTGTGGCGGCGAGCGGCGAACTGTCAGGCGGTTTTCTTTAGCGAGTGGACGAAAGGCAGCGCCGGCCCACCTATCGCGCGGGGAGGGGAGGCGGGGTGAAGCCGGGCCGATATTTTTACGGAGAGGTGAAGTGAAAGCCGGGTTTGACGATTTACTTTCATCCTTTTTAGGAGTATAAGATTCACGTATTATGCATGTGATTTTCATGTAGTATCCATGTTGTGTTCTATAACGTATTTTAGGTTGCTCAAGAAATGTCCATGCGACCTTGCTTCTATCTATTTTTCCTTTTTAGACTTTCATACTTTATTTATTATAAAATATCTTTTGTGATATTCAAATAATATATGTATGATGTTATAGTGTATTTTCTAATATTTACATAGTGTACATGTAATGTTATATGATGTATTTTCTATATTCATGTATTACACATGTGATATTATATTATATATTTTTTGCCATATTCATGTTGTTTAAATAAGATGTTCCATTATCCTTTGATTACCCATATGTTATTCTATGTCATATGTCATACCCGGTTCTCAAAAGAAGGCCAAATATCATCATATGTGTACCAAAAAATCTATACATACAACATAACATAGATAAACATCAGAAATAATATATATAATATATAGCAGAAACAAACATATAAAAAATAAAACAAAAAAGAAACAAAACAAAAACTAAATAGAAGCAAGGTTAGGAAACAAAAAATAAAAATAAAAAGAAAAAGGAAATTAAAATTAATAGAGTAAAATTAAAATAGTAAATAATAAAACAAAAAATAATGGATAAAATCCAAAAAAATAAAACTAATAAAAGGAAATAAGTGAATGAAAGGAAATAAAAACAATAAAAGTAAAAATAATTATAATAAAATAAATAAAATAAAAATAGAAAAACAGAAAGGAAAGAAAAGAAACAAATCTTTCCCTATACTTAATTCTCTAAATAGATTTTTGATATATTTTGAAAATAGTATGGGGTTTTACATGTAAAGATGCAAGAGTGAAAGAAAAAATAAAAAATTTTATCTGAATGCAAAAATCTTTCTATTGCAAAATAAAATATTTTTATAGTTCCTAATGCAAAACATTTAGATAAAAAATAAAAAAATTGCAAAATATATCAAAAATCATAGAAAATTAGAAAAACACCATTGATAGATGTTATGAATCTTGTTAGGTTGTGTTTTTTATATAGGTGTGTTAAGTCGTCCTTACATGCATACTAGGACTTACTTTTATTGAAATATAGATTAGTTAATTATGCAAACAATTATTTCTTGAAGTAGAGTATTGATAGATTATTGTGTAATAAAATCTAAACAAATATATTTATATAATTCCAGACGAAAGCTGCCATGTAAAAAGGGCGTACCCAGTGCCGTAGGCTCTCGCACTACGGGGTCTAGGGAAGGAAAAATAGCCAGCAGCCATCCCTACACAAATGTGCAGAGGCTAGGGCTTGAACCCTGGACCTCTTGGTCACAGGCGGTAAAGCTGCCATGTAAAAAAAAAGAGAAATCTCTTGTCATGATCATTGGTAGACAGACCGCCGTTTGCACGTCGACAAAAATAGTTAACAAGGTTGGTATGATATATTAAAAAGTTACAAAGGTCGATATTGAATTATAGAAACACATGAATAGTATAAAACTAAAGTTACGATATATTTATATCTAAATAATTATGTACTTTGTAATGAAAAAAAAATATACCAAGAGTATTTTAACTCGACTTAGGTTTAACTGGACATTATTATTTATTTTCAGCATTAACTTATATTATAGATGTCACGGTCATCATAAAAGAAATTATGTAACTATAAATCATAAGTAGACATGTACCATCCATGTTAAGTGTTTACTAGATTTTTTTTTCCTTTACAATGCACGGACATATTTAGCATGAGTGTTTAATAGATTTTTTTCTATGGCAACTTATGGGCATATTCGCTAGTAAAGGCGAAAAGAGAGGAGACTTCGGTAAAAGACAGGAGTCACGGCATCTCGCTCGGGCGCGTGGGCCAAATGGAGTTGCTTGCTCCCTCGAAACCGGGCGCCCTCACTCACGCACGTGGGCTGAATCGTTCATGGGCCGCGCTCGTGAGATCGGTGAATATAGAAACCGCAGGCCTTAGCAATGGGCCCCACGTTTCCCTCAAAAAAAAAAGCGATGGGCCCCTCGTCCAGGCCAACTAACCGCTTCCGCCCTCCGCCCTTCCCCGCCCCTTTCCACTCTCCGGCCTCCGCTTCCCATCCCGATCTCACCCTGCCGCTGGCGCCCCTCTTCTCCTTCCCTCCCTCTCACCGTCGCCGCCGCCGCTGCCATGGAGGAAGTCGTCAGCCAGGTAGCCACCCGCCTGCCTCTCCTTAACTCGCCCCCCTCTCTGTCCTTGCTCCCTCTGAGCGCGGGAGGCGCGCTGCTTTTGGTGGCTGCGCAGATTCTGGAGAAGCAGGTGCTGTCGGCCGCCAAGGCGGTGGAGGACAAGCTCGATGAGGAGATCGCCGCGCTCGACCGCCTCGACCCGGACGACATCGAGGCGCTCCGCGAGCGCCGGATCCAGCAGATGCGCCGCGCCGCCGAGCGCCGCGCCAAGTGGCGCGCGCTGGGGCACGGGGAGTACACCGAGGTCCCCGAGAAGGAGTTCTTCTCCGCCGCCAAGGCCAGCGAGCGCCTCGTCTGCCACTTCTACCGCGAAAACTGGCCCTGCAAGGTGGGCTGCTGCTCCTCTCCCATTCTCACTGTCGTGGTATGATTGGCGCAGCTAGATGCGGATCTCGTGGCAAATTGACTTTTGCTAGGAATGGTGTGTTATTTTGCCGTTCGTACTCGTTTTGATCAAGATCAGATCTTTTCACACCGGTCCTAGTATCGTTCCCTTTGGCTCGGCATGCATTGGACTTGTGAAATTTCTGTTAGCATATATCTGCAAGGTTGAGGACCAGCGCTCCATTTATTTAGCTCTATATAGACCAGTCTTGTCGTTTAACTTTATCCTCAATATGTTAACACTCCACTTTGATTGCTCTGCCCCTAGAGTGAAATGGAACTTAGGCACATTCCTTTCCAGTTAATATACATTTCGCCATTATGTTTCCAATCAGTTCAGTGGCAGAGCCAGAGACTCAGCTTTTTCTTTGGTTTTGCTTAGGTGAGGAGGGGGATGGGGGTTGCCAACTTAAGAATAATTAAATAGTTACTTTATTTTAGCATGATCATATATGAGATACCCTAGAGCACCACACAATACTTGTTAGGGAGTATTTCCTATTTCCACGTTTACTTACACGAATGACCCTGATCATGTCTGGGAGAGGTTCGTACATCCAATTGTTTTGATCAACTTCATTTATTATTGATGGTTTGGAGGCTTTCTTGTACATAGATGTTGGATTATTTGTAAAAAAAAACCCATTATGTCACTTGGATGCACACCTTCAGTGAAATACCAGAAAACTGAGCTGTGAAGATTTAACAATATGCGTCATATTGTTGTTCTAGATGAATTTTATTTGATCTCCTCCCTCACTCTGCACCATGTCAGTATGGCATCACTTAACTAACATTCCCAAAACACTAGGGTACCACAGCAGTGCAGTTTGTGGCTGATGTTCCACCAGCATATGGAGTGCTGATTTCCCTGACATTGACACGCTATTCATGCTTTCTTGTTCCCCTCACTAACTCATTTGAGTGAATATGTGGACCTTGCCTATGTTCTTATTGGTTGCTGCTGGCACCTCTCAGGCTCACTTTTTCAACATTTCTTATTTGGTTGATAACTTTTTTTCTCGAACAGCGCAGGAGAACTGCGCATCATTTCATTAAGGTAGAAAAAAGGTACACAGGTCCCAGAGACCCAACACACACACCCCACAGCTCACACACCCCACCCATTGGACCTTGGTTGATACTTACAAGGTAGCATAATCGAAAGGTTTGCCCACATTTTATTTGTGTATGTTTTGGGGGGCAAATTGGCCAAAAACAAACATAGATGAGCATACTAGACATATATTTTCAGATTTTCAGGTGGTTAACTCTTACAAGAGGGGGGTTACCTAGCAGTAGAGTATGAGGCCATAAGTCAATCCCAAATTCTCCTTGGAAAAAATGATAACCCAATTCTGCTTGCGTATTTGAATTTTTTTTTAAGGAAAAAGTTTATTTTACATCCCTTTATTTAGACCTGAACTGTCAAAGTCTAATTGACAAGCCTCAACTATCAAAAGAAAGCTTTACTCCGTAGACCTGAAACCACGAGGACACACATGTAGGCCTTGTTTGGATGCACTCATGTCTATCTCAATCCACATTTTTTGGGTTGGAAAATTAACTAATTTCCACCATAACACATGTGTTGATGTGGATACAAGTGCATCCAAACAAGCCCTTAGTGTTGCTCCTACCTGTAGTATCATGTTTTTGTGGTTTTATCTGTTGACAAAGTATTGCTCTGTTTGCACGTTAAAATCCGCCATCAAATCAGCACAAAATGTAGTGGTTAAATGTTAAAATTCCAGGATGTGACTTGGACCTTGTTTGGACTCAAAGCTCAAGTGGTGGATGGTGACATAATCAACTTAGCCAAGTTTGGGAGCAAATTTCTATTTCTGCGTTAGTTGTTGAAGCAGTTAGTGAACTGTGAGGCAGCAGAAGACATTCAAGGGCTAAACCAAAAAAATCTGGAAATATCTTTTTCGAAATAGTACTGTGTCTATTATCATTAGTATCTTGTACTATAGAATTACAGATCATGCTCTTGAATACGCTACACCATGCTCAGAGTTTGGTTTCCGCCATAGATTGACCTCCTGAGTTTGCAACCTTCATAATTATTCCTTTACTTCCATATCTGTATGGGATATCAAGAAAAATCTCTCCCCATTGATGACCATGGAAGTTTTTTTTTCCATCCAAGTGATGAAGAATTCAAAGATGAGATACAAGAAATTATTGTCCTCAACTCCTTGTCGTGCCCATCTTTGGTACTGATTATATTAAAACCTTTTGCAGCCAACCTTTTTTTTAGTTAGGTTCAAATTAAGCACCCAATTTCTGTCTTTCATGTTTGATATGCAGCCAACCCTGTCTTCTTGTTGAGTTAGATTCACAGTAAGCACCCATTTGCACCATATTACTAAGCACAAGGAGACTATTTAAGACTATATAAAGCATGAAAAAGACAACAGACATATCCCAAGGTAGCATGAACACCTGTGGCACATATAAACCTCTTTATTCAAATCACCATATAAAGCAATGACATATATATCCCAAGATGAAGTAGCAGCCTTTGCAATCAGAGTACGGACGGTAGTCATATGAGCAAACCAGTGCAAATGTCCTTTTACAATCACGTCCATGAGTCTGTTGAAAACCTACTGCAACAAGCCTAGCTTTATATGGCTCAATAGAACCATCAGAACTGGTCTTTTGAATACCCATTTAGATGTTATAGGCATGGCTTGTGATGGTAACCAGAACAAGATCCCAAGTGCATGTATGATTAAGGGCAGCAAGCACCTCATACATCGCAAGCTGCCACTCAGGTATGATAGAAGTTTCGTGATACATGGATGGCTCAGCAACAATATTGACGCATGGAAAGCCATGCTTGTCAGCAGGCTCAGTAGTAGTGTGATTCCGAGGTTTAGAAGGCAGAGGTGGAGGTGCAGAAGCAGGAACAGGAGGCTTATGTGGAGATAACACAGTAGGTGTGATGGACACATGTTGATCTGGAATGAGCGTAATGGATGAGGATGGTGTAGGGACATCATCGCTGGAAGAATGAGTAGGTAGACAGTAATGAGGTGGATTCTGTGGGAGAGTATGGGGTTGATTGGGGTGCTTCCACTCCCTATATTTCAGCCTCCCGTTACATGAAGCTTGTCCTACAACCACTCCTTGCCCGTACAAACTTCAATTATGTTCATTCGCCTCCTCAATTTTCACTCTTGGTGACATGACTACAAACTCCATTCTTAAATGCTCAAACTCAAATCCATGCTCACATTTTCATATGTAACTCTTTTGATCTGCCAATAATATTACACCTCAGTTACTAAGAGTGGCACAGGGTTCAATTTGCCAACTGATAGTCGGTGACCCTGAGCACCCAAACACTTAAGGACTTAAGGTGGCACCTTGAATTCCCTTTGGTCTATGAGTAGTTCATCTAGGGACTGCAAGCCAAATATCTTTGATGGGATACAATTGATGACCTACATGGACATCATCACTGCTTAGCTGAAGAAAAACTTAGGAATTCATGTAGAAAATGAGCAAATACGAGTGAGTTCATGACAAGCATCATAGACTTCCTGAACATTTTCCTTCAGTGTTGAGGTTATCACATTTGTTTCTATTTGTGTAGCAGCTCTTGTAGAGGTAATTGGTAACTTTAACAGACACTCTCGGTTGGAGATAGATTCAAATAATGACAAATGAATGGTAACATGATATCTATTCGCGGTCAGGTAGTGCTTTGTGCCCTGTGTCCTTGCTTTGCTCTACTGAAGGATAATGCATGTTTTTTCCTGAGAATGCTGTTTGGTACTTTGGTTACCATATCTTTGAATGACAACAATACTCAGGAAGATGAACAAACCTGAGTTATTTTGAAATCAATAAATTGGCAATCATCTTTCAGAAGTCAAAACATGAATCAAAACCTAAGGGCACCCTATCAATAAAAAAAGAGCTAGCTTCTAGTCTATGGGATAGAAAGTTAATTCTGTGTTTTCTTTGGTTTACCAGGCCATATTTTGTCAACACCGATTCTTCTGGCCTCCTCTAGTTCATAGTTCATCCCTTTTTGCTAGAGACACAGCTCTAGACAATTCCAATTGTTGGCACAGGAAATGTTCAATGTTAGCTCCATAAAAACACCAATAGTTCAGACAAATGAACCTGCAACGTCTTAGTTAAGGTTATAAGGTTCTGAGGTTTATGGTAATGAGTTGCAGTGCATGTTGGAATGTGTTAGCTGTAGCTATCTAAGCTTTGCTGGTAGCAATCAGTAGATGTGTTCATTAGTTCATTGCACGGACATAGAACCTTTCAGTGATCGAAGGAGGTGATGTAGCCTCTGTTGGACTTGTAAGGTAAGTATAAGTATTGGTTGCACTTGTGACCCCTGATTTCAGAATGAGGGAAAAACTGTTTGATTTGCATGAATTAAAACATTTTGGAGTTCCTACCAGTCATTAATCTTTGTATTTCCTTGCATATAGCCTGTATATAATCCAGGCATGTGCTCGTAGCGCATCCAATCTTCGATGACCACTTCCAATTGACCTTGCAGTATTCACTCATTGTGTAACCAGTTGCTTGTGCTTGTTTGCAACAGTGCATTGCAAGTTGTGGGTGCAACCAAATGATCTCAGGTGGTTCTTCCACATCATTCCTTTCTAGGACAATATCTAGAAAGGTTTGCTAGTGTTGTGGTCTATTAATGTTACACTTCCCATTCTGTTCATCCACCATAGTTTCGATCTGTCTTATGGAGTGGTGTTACGTGGTGCCAAGCCTACAACGGACGCAAGAAGGCCAGCACAGCATGATAAGAGGATTAGTGCTTCCTATTAGGTTTGTTAGGTGTTGGTTCAGGGCTTGTTTGTATTGGTTTATTAGGAACTTAGGATCAAGATTAAGTTGTTCCATGTCCTGTGTATATGGGAGTGGATATTCATTAATAAGAAAGCAAAAGTTGATGTCTTAACCCCTCTCTCAGTTCCATAATCCTAGACCAGGGAGGCGAGGTTTATTGAGCATAGCAGCTGCTCTACAATACCATAAGCCCATAACCTCACAACAATTGGGCCAGACTGCAATGTTTGGGACGTCTCACAAAAAATGGTGCAGACTGCAATGGTTTGGATGTCTTGCAAGATTCAAATAGATTTGTATTTGAAAAAAAATCAAAAAAAATATTAATCTCAAAACTTATGTTCCTTTGTGCTATATTTGCTATCTTTTTCCTATAATCCTGTTGATACAGTAACGATCCATTCATTGTGTTGGTCACTAGAAGTAATGGTATCAATTGAATTGTGTTCAGTCTTGCCATCTTGTGTTGTACAATACCAATTTATCATGTTGCTCTCTTGACCTGCAGGTTGTGGATAAACACTTGTCGATTCTTGCAAAACAGCATGTAGAAACACGATTTGTGAAAGTCCATGCTGAGAAGGCTCCCTTCCTGACAGAAAAGCTTAGGATAGTTGTCCTTCCAACTCTTGCTATAGTTAAGAATGCCAAGGTCGAGGATTATGTGGTAAGTGAACACTCTTGTTAGTGATCCCTTAGCTTTGTATTTAATATAAATATAACAATAGTCATTTTATTTGCTTCTGGTATTGCAAGGTTGGCTTTGATGAGCTTGGCGGCAAAGATGACTTCAGCACCGAGGATCTGGAAGAACGGCTCGCAAAATGGCAGGTTATCTTCCTCGATGGAGAAGGGTCTGCATACGCAGCAAAGCAGGCTGCTGCCACCAAACGAAGCGTTCGACAATCAGACACCGGCAACTCATCTGACTCTGAATAGCTCCTCTGTTATATCTAAATGGGTACACCTTGGCATATGTTGGCTGTTTCGCCAACAGGCAACTTGTTGTGTTATTATCCTTAGCAGTACAAGGAGGTGAGTCCAGTTTTGAAATTTGAGCTGGGATTGACATTATGTATCTTATAAGATCTTGAAGCATGATATAGGTTGTGGTTTGAGCTGCTGGGTTGTACAGTGCTGCCTTGTGGATCACATCTGATTGGTTTGCTCTAGTGATTTGTTTGCTCTGAACCGCGAGGACAACCCTGATGAGAGAAGAAAGTGATCTACTGTCTCAGTGCTGCGCATGATGATGCGCCATGAATGAGCGGTCTCAATCTAGGACCATGTGCTCCGGCAGATTGCCTCGTCGTCGTCATCCTCTGCTGCGTCCTCTGTACAACATGGCTGCAGCTGCTTCTGTTGCTCATCCATGAATAGATTCTGTGCCGTGTCCTGCAGTGTCACCTTTTCAGCTGCTGGTGCTGCTCATCACTCGTTTCCCCATGTGCTCATCATTGAGCGTCCTGGGGGACCTGAGATGAGATGAAAAGGAGAACGGTAAAGGTGGCGGATCCGCTGTCTGTTTTTGCGCAGATTGTGCCTGCTGGTACTAGTACACCCCTGACGGCAACTTAAATGCCGGCAAATTTAGGGCTGCCATTGTGGATTGGGGCCTTGTTTAGTTTCACTCTAAAATTCAGAATTGGCACTACGTAGAATTCTTATTCGTCATCACATTAAAATGTCGATACATACATAGAGTACTAAATATAGATGAAATCAAAAACTAATTATACAGTTTTGTTGTACTTTATGAGACGAATATTTTAAACCTAATTAGTCAAAGTTTAGATAATTTTTATCAAATATAAACAAAATACTACAGAAATTTCGCTACAGAAATTTCAGCGCCAATTTTAGGATCTAAACAGGGCCTGGATTGAAATCCCAATTGAATTGTAACTTTAGATCGGTCGGTTGGTATGCCAGGTATCAATGCCTTTATGGAACTATTGTGTGCTACAACTGTTTGTATTGGCATGTTTGGTGGAGGCGACGCTGTTTTTTTTTTTTTGTACCACTGCGGTAGTACTATGTTTCAATTATTTTCAGTGACCGGTACCAGCAGTGGACAGTGGAGAGTTAAAATTTTGACCTTGTTTTGTTTAAGGCCTTGTTTAGATGCACTCCAAAAATTAAATTCTTTTACTCGCTTTCCATCACATTAATATTTAACCACTTATATGGAGCATTAAATATAAATAAAAATAATTAATTACACAGTTTGGTTGTAAATCATGAGACGAATTTTTTAAACCTAGCTAGTACACGATTAGGCAATATTTATCAAATACAGACGAAAGTGCTATAGTTAGAAAAATTCTAACTTTCTAACATGTAAACAAGGCCTAAATTAGGCAAAAATTTGGACACCGGAAGATGTGGATACTTACAAAACTACTACAGGTAAAATACCACTGCCTTGGCCCCACTAAAGCTCTTGCCTTAATAATGTACAAAATGTGTAGACAAATTCAGGATTAGGTGGGTGGTTACATCAGATGCACGATCGAGAGTAGAGAATTATTCTTAGCGTTTGAGGTGTATATAGTGTTTATTCTATTCTATAGAAACGGCTCCGGCTTCCTAGCCTTTTCCTCCCAAGAATCAGCAGGGAGAACATTCAGAACTTTTCGATGAATTATTGAGTCCAATTAGGACGAGCTTCACAGGCCTCTTATATACTTTTTTAGCACGACTCTGGTGTCTGGTCTTGTCATGACATCTGAAAAAAACAAACACGATATGTAACGTCGTCACTCGTGCTGTTTCTGTGAAGACATCTTGACTCGGTCCAACAAGAGACGTCTAGTGCAATATATGCTACTAGCAGTACTTAAGAGGGGTCAATTAGTTAGATCCAATGAAATGACACAACACGACACGACGGCACTTTTGTCAAGTAAATCTACTTGGCCGGCCAATAAACTAGGGTTTATGTCCCTTGTTTAGGACACCTAATGGCTGATGTAACCACAAAAAGATACGCGTCAGCCAGACTAACAAAAAACAGGTTATGAATCAGACGACGACGACGACGACCTTGACATGATCTCCGGAAGATTACACTCAGGAAGATACAAAGGAATTGGACTGGGAGTTCAGGAGTTGTTGGAAAGCATCAGCGGAAAGAATAGTTATAATATATATGGTTGTAAGTTGGAACGCAACAACAATTTTTAGGTCCTGCATCATTGACTAGTTCAAGGTGCAACCTCATATATATGAGTACTTTGTAAAATATATATGAGTACTTAGTATGTATATTATAACTTGCTATATGGTTGAACTTGGAAAACTTCAATGAGACTAGTGAAATTTGTTTGGAGAAGATTGTTAGAACACGCATAGAGTTGACATTTTTTCCCAAAAGTTCTCAAAGAAAAAAGTCACATTTCACGTCGAAGGTAGAGATGAAAAATTAAAGTAGACCTAAAAGTAAATTCTCAAAAAAAGCAATGGGATTATATTCGTCCTCATTACAAAGGAGGACCAGACACCTACCCGGTTGGATCACCAATAGGTAGCTGGCAAGGGATTTTATTCTTGTACAGATGATTGAGAAATATGAGAAGTCCAAAATATGCGGGCACCACCACACTTTTACACGTGCGGATCCATCTATGGATGTCCCACTCTCCTAGTGAAGGGAATAAGTCCTCGGTGTTAATAGGAGGTGCATGTAGTCATTTAAGATTGTTTTTGACAAGTGCAGTTCCAAATATTTTTCATACTCCCTCCGTTTCGAATTCTAAGTCATTCTAAAAATTTTGAAGAGTCAAAGCATCTTAAGTTTGATCAGATTTGTACGATAAAATAATAACATTTAAGATATCAACTATGTATCATTGGATTCTTTATTATTTATATTTTCATACTATACCTATTTGATGTCACAAATCTAGTATTTTTATCTATAATTTTAGTCAAACTCAATATGCTTTGATTCTTTAAGATTATTGAAATGACTTACAATTTAGAACGGAAGGAGTAGGTACTATTGAAAGGAACATATTGGTTATGTCAGCGAGCGCAGTTAATTACAGTAATATAAGACAAGAAGGAACACATCTTTCAAATTTATTGAGAGGCACATTTTTTGTCTTCTTTGGTGGCCACATTAATTTGAGCTTTGAGATGGACACATTTTATTTTTTATTGTTTTTTATATAATTGGTTTGATTCTCTTGGTCTCAAGAGATGAAGTCGCATTTGTTTCCTTTATCTAAAAAAATGGGCAAAATCTAAAGAAATAGAATTTGAGTCCTTGAAGGTGGGTTGTGCATCTAAGAGTGAAAAGATTAGGTATACTTTTATGTGAGATATAGCGATTGTGTAGTGGACGCAGCAAAAGCAACAGCATATACAACACAATGTGTTAAAAGATTTGCATATTATTGAAAATGATGAAAAGCTCAACTAGGAAAGAGTGCAAATGTATTTCTTTATCCATTTTGTTTAGGGGTTTGTCTTTTCATGTGGTTGTTTGCTTGCTCTTGTTGTTAGTAGATTTGCATTATTATCTGTTGTAGTTGTTGATACTGCTCGTGTTTTGTGTTGCTTGAAAGTCATTGTACCTTTTTGTCAATATAATTGGCAGCCATATTGATTGATTCACTTAAGAAAAGAAACTTTATGTAAACTTAACTATTAGTTACTCAATTTCCTTCCAATGTTTGTTCGGGATTAGACAGACAAACTTATTAGAAAGTAACCTAAGGGTCTATCTGGATCCTTTCATTAGGGGCGAATTCAAATCTACTTTATGAGCAAGGCTATTTGACCTAGAATTTGATATTCCACTGCTTTCAAAATTTGAAGCATAGACTTATGACAAATTCAAATTTTAGGAAATGAAACTTAGTATAGATAGTAAGAAGCAGAAAGCGAGATTCACCAACCCCACAACCAGATGTCCCTCGCTTCTCTTCGTGATCGGCTGACACAAAAAAATCCTTACGTTATGGGGGATCCTCATGCAGCTGTCGATCTTTCACCAGGGTAACACTTTAATTACTCCCTCCGTTCCAAATTATAGTTCACTTTGACTTTTTTTGTGCATGTATTTTGTTATGTATCTAGACATATTATTTATTTAGGTACATAGCAAAATGCATGCACCAAAAAAGTTAAAACGAACTATAATTTGGAACGGAGGGAGTATTAGGATAATATGAAACAAAACGTAATTCTGGATTCTTGAAACAAAATTCAATTCCGCAGAAAGCACATAGACCATAAGAATTTTCTCGAAAGAAACAGGATCAACAATTGTAGATGGCAAAGGCAGCAGACAGCTCATCATCTGGAGTGCTACTAGTTAGGCAACAAAGGATTTTTATTCTCAGTGGAGAGACGATAGATCCAGGTTGTGGAAACACGAAAGATGTGAAATATGATGGCAAGGTCTCTTTTGTGCGCAAAGATGCATGAAACATCAATTACAGTTATGTTACAAACTAAACTATGCATGAACAAACTTTTTTGACTTATTAGGTGCTACCAGACTTGTCAAGTTTAGGTATCCAAAATAAATGTTACTCTACAGTTTGCAGATGTAATCGGAGTTGCAGTAGTAGAGCCAATAATGATGTTGACACCTCACAAGTGACAAAATATATATCATTCTTATATGTGATAAAAAATATTAGAAGTGACAAATTCTCACGTCAAAGGTAGAGATGAAAATTGAAGTAGACCTAAAGGCAAATTCTCAGAAAAGCAATATGATTATATTCTTCCTCATTGCAAAGGCAGAGTAGATACCTAACCGGTTGCATCGCCAATAGCTAGCCAGCAAGGGATTTCATTCTGATGATTGAAAAAGATGAGAAATTCAAAATATACTGGCCACCACACTTTCACACTTGCCGATGCACATCCATCCATGGATGTCACACTCTCCTAGTACAGGGAAAAAGTCCTCAGTGTTAATAGGAAGTACATGCAATCATTTGTCATAATATTAATTAGTTGCAAGAAATAAGATTGTTTTTTACAACTGTGTTAATCTAAATATTTTCCGTAGGTAATATTCAAATGAACATATTGGTTATGTCAACGAGCGCATTTACTTATAGTAATGTGAAGACAACAAGAAACACATCTTTCAAATTTATTGAGCACTAGAGACATGCTCTTTGTCTTCTTGGGATGGACATAATATTAATTTGAGCTTTGAGATGGACACATTTTACTTTTTATTATTTTTGATATAGTTGGTCCAATTCTCTTGGTCTTAAGAGATGAAGTTGGGCTTATCTCCTTTATCTAAAAAAAATAGGCAAAATCTAAAGATGATAGAATTTGAGTCATTGAAGGTGGGTTGTGCACTCAAGAGCAACAAATTTAGGTTTGTTAACAAAGACATAGGGAATGGATACCTCAAAAGCAACAACATTTATAACCCAATGCATTAAAAGATTTGCACATTATTTGAAATGAAAAGTTCAACCAGGATAGAGTGTAAGGCTACCGTGCAGAAGCCTAAAACCAAGTGTTCTTGCATGGCCTCCCTCAAGCCACCGATGGGTTTAAAAGATAGTCGTGCCTTGTAGGATATTTGGAATATATTTCTTCATACTTTGTTTATGAGTTTGTCTTGTTGGGGTTGTTTGCTTTCTCATATTGTTAGTAGCTTTGGCTTAGTCACTCTACTGCTCTTGTTTTGTGTTGCTCTGAAGTCATTGTTTGTTCGGCCTAGACCTTTTTGTCACTATAATTGACAGCCCTATTGATTGGTTTAGTTAAGAAAAGTAACCTTATGTAAACTTAACTATTAGTTGATCATTTTCCTTCCAAATGTCTGTATGGGATTAGATAGACAAACTTATTAGAAAGTAACACCCAAGAGCCCATCTGGATCCTTTCACTATGGCCGAATTTGAATCTACTTTCATGAGCAAGGCTATTTGACCTAATTTGTTACTCAGCTACTTTCCAAATTTTAAGTACAGACTTGTGTCAAATTCAAAATGTAAGAAATGAATCTTAGTATAGATAGTAAGAAAAAGTGAGTTTGACCACCCCGCAACTAGATCTCCTTCACGTGTCTCTCTCAAGCCCGGACACAAATTGTAGCTCCTTGTAGGGGATCCTCATGTTGCCGTCGAGTTTTCACCAAGGCAACCCTTCAATTATTAGTATATGAAACGGAACATGATTTTGGATTCTTAAAACAAAATTCAATTCCACAGAAAGCAAATAGGAGATAAGAATTTTCTCGAAAGAAAGTAAGAAACGGGATCGACAATTCTACATGGCGAAGGAAAAAAAAAAGCAGAGCAGACAGCTCGCCATTTGGAGTGCCACTAGTTAGGCAGCAAAAGATTTTTATTCTTGGCGGAGAGACCATAGATCTGGGAAACACGAAAGATTTGAAATACTCCGACAAGGCCTCTTTCGCGCGCAAAGATGCATGGAACCCCAGGTCAGGCCCCCGGCGGCCAACAAAACGTACAGACGCTCATCTCGTACGATCAACATATATACTCCATGCATTTGGGAACCCGATCCCATTCCACTCCCACCAGGGGCGAAAAAAAAGGGCCTTTGCATTGCTATTGCTTCAAGCATCTGCATCACTTTCACTCGGCCAACCGTGGCATGAAGATTGCAGAGCACAGCACACCGGCAGCATGGCACAGCACCAGCAGCTAGCACACGAGACCGAGAGGGACCTGACCTGACCTTTTTCTTTGCTCGCTGCCTTTCTGCTCTCCGCCTTTTGGCGAATCCATGGCGACTTTTTGGAAGAGGAGGGTGGGTGATGGATCTACGAGGCCGAAAAGTGATGAGTCGCGGTCGAGCATCAATCATGGCATCTCATCTCTGACCCCATCCAAACGGCTTTTTCAGCCCTCCCCATAATTGCGTGCTGGAACAAGGCGGAGGCCAGAAAGAAGCCCAGAAATTGATCGATCGATGGGAATGGGAGAAGGAGACTCCATGCCCCATGGTACGAACGTCCGTCCGTCCGTGGGTCACTCTGATCTTAATTAAGATCTCATCATGCTTGGGTTACTGTTACTCCTACTAACAAAGTGGTAGGTCTTTTCATGCACCTAGTCAAAAATAAAATCAGGATTGGATTGCAGCAGGATCAGGCACCTTTTTGCCTTGATGAAACGGGTCTGACTGAAGCACCATGTTATTGCTAGCTGCTCTCCTCCTCACTGATGGGATAGCTGCATGATATGCTCCGTGACTGAAATGCTATATGGAGTATGGAGTCTCAAGCTCCTTGTTCTTTCGTTCCCACTGTATGTGCTCATAAATAACATTGATCTCTTCTCCAAGAAACGAAAATTCCAGATTCAACTAAAAGACGCAAAAGGAATGGGAAATTCACTATATATATGGAGGCAAAACGACACTAGTACTATTCTTTAGCTTAGCAAAAGATGAATGAAATGATAAAAAGGGGAAAAAGGAAAAAAAAGTTGTGGTATGCTTGGGAGGAACCGAGCATGCTTCCAAGTTCCAGCAAGAGACAACGAGTGTGTACAAATATTGAGATGACAGATTTGTAGTGACATGTATGGTCGTCACTAGTTTTCTTTGCTTGTTTGGCGAAGTCTAATAAAGCTGGCCGGCTGGTTCTTCACCTGTGCCCGCACGGACACGGAGACGGAGAGATGGAATCCACGGCCACAAGCAAGCAAACCTTGGTCAACGTTCTCCTGATTACACACTCACTCGATCACCTTTTTGGCTCCGTTTCAATTTTCTTCCCGAAAAAGATGACCATCTCGGTTTCGTATCGTCTCGCGCAACTTTCAAGTTAATTGCGCGTGACAGAAAGTGATCCTGTTTCTTCAACGGTATGGGCTTTTTTCTTGGCTGATTTTTTTCTTTTTTTTATGAATGATCCGTTACCGGCTTTCATCGATAAGATAAGATGGCTGATTTTTTCCTCCATGGCATCTCGTCATGTTGGAGTTTTTTATGTTTTTTTATATTCATTCAGGTCAGCAGAAAACTGTACACCTTTCCATCGGTTCAACAGCGTGTTGAGCCATGTTATATATATCAATTACAGTGACTATGTTACAAACTAAACTACGCATGAACAAACCCGTTGAACCGTGTCCTTTCTTGTTTGATTCTATGAACCTACAGTACCTGTAGTCTGTAAAGGCGTGCGTCTTTCTCTTTCTTTCTTTTAGCCATCCATCTTTTCGGACTCCACTTTTTTTCTTCTTGTGATCCCATTTGGCTCTGCCGTTGGATGATCCGTCCATCGATATTTTTGCCTTCCAAGAAACGGCTGGCTCTTCTCGAGCTGTGTCATCATCATCGGTCGATCCGCTGTGGCCGACCCTCCCAAGTGGCCTCCCGTGCGCCGCGCTCACTCTCTTCTCTGCAGCTATTAGTTGCTGACTGAACGAGTCTTTTTTTTTTTTTTGACAAGGACTGAACGAGTCATGCATCTCTTAAATAAACATTAGGAAACAGAAAAAAAGAGAAACAACCATATTTCAACGCTGGTGTGCATATATGGTTATTTCTCTAATACAGTAGGTGATTTGATTCCAACTCTGGATCAACCGCACATGTTGCAGATTTGCAGCCATAGTTGGCCGCCTGGGTGGGCTAGGGCTCCATTGAATTGAACTGAAATGGAATTGAAAAAAAGGTGTGGTCCAAGTGGAACCACCTTGTCTGTTACTGACGCGCGCTGAAATGAGCATACAAGGAAAAACTAGAAACACGGCTGCCAATTATGCAAGCAATTTTTTTCTTTGTTTGTGGCCGAGAAGGCATTGCAAGAGTAGTGATGGAGAATATGCATATGCATGGCATCCCATCCGTTTATTATTATATGTACGTTGAGGATCGACGGGGCGGGTGTAGTTAAATAATGCTAAATGAAATCATATCGTACAATGTGATTTTGTATCATGATGATATATGGCACACAAACATGTGAGGAAATGATCTCGCACCTGTTGCTTGAAACAGGATACCATGCATGGTTGTTTACTATAGTAAGTATATATATATATATACACATATATGCTTTGTTTTGGTGCTTGATATAAGCATGCTATTGGACTAATGGTTTATGCGACTGATAAATCGGCTGATGATGTTTTATTGCGAGAGAAAAAACACTATACTATGACCAATAAGTTATGCGTTAAGTGGACTCCATGTAAAATTCTTGGAGCAACTCCAGTTGTAGCTGTGAAAACAGGACTCCTACTTTCTATAAGACATGCTCTGTTTTCTGCAGAGCACTCCAACAGGCGCCCTCAAATTATGAAAGTAAGGCCTCTCAAATCCATTCTAACAGAGAATGATACATATGATCAGGCGCCCTCAAATTATGAAAGTAGGACCTCTCAAATCCATTCTAACAGAGAATGATACATATGATCCACTACATCCTGTTCCTTTCTACTTCCTCTATCTTCTACATGTTGATAAACACAACCATGATGTCTCTCTGCCATGTGGCACAAGGACAAGGAGGGGGAGCCGTCGAGAAGGAGGGAGCTGGGGCGCTACCTCTTCAGCAAATTCAGTGGTGCCGGTGTTTTCTAGCTCAGGTGGCGCGTGCACGGGATGCACATAGCCAGGAAAAATGGGTGACACGTGGACGAGGAAATGGACTATGTGTGGGCAAGGGAAGTGGGCGGCGAGCACATATTTTGTCAGGAATGAGGGGTGGGATGGGGCTTTGAAGGCCCTCTTAAATTTGAGGGGTCTACGGGGTGGGATGGGGCTTTGAAGGCCCTCTCAAATTTGAGGGGTCTACTATACTGGCCTCTGAGTATATATTTTCTCTCTCAACCCTTGAAAAATACAACAAAGACTCAAGTATGAGCTCTACTAGAATTGTTCTAGGTTATAGAAAAAGCAAGACACAATCTTTTCACTCCATCCTCTCCACTTGATATCTAGAGTCGAAATAAAAGGTGAAGTCACAGACAAGTGACGGCGAGATCCCCCAATAATAAGCAAATAAATAAAAAAGCAAATAAAAAGACAAGGAGACGCATGAACCCATTAGCAACTAAAAAGCCGGGGCAAAAGGCAAGTGACAGACAGTGCCCACCTTGTCACACACACACACACACACGGCTTGGTGACTGACTAAAACGTATTACCTACGACACGGACACCTGCCGCCCAATCGTTCAGCGACACGTGGACTTCCTGAAAGCCAAGTTTATCTGCCGCCGTCTGCGAAGGATGCTGATGCTGATCCAACGGCCCAACGACGAAGGCTTCTCCCATGTCAACATCAATATAAGACAAAAATGGTGCGAGACCTTCTTATCTTTTTGTCACATGGAAAGGAGCTTTATTAAACAATCGCCATGCCTTTTTGAAAAGCTTTTAGTGACCCAGCATGATCAGATAAACAAACCGAGGTAGGGCTGCAAAGTACATATCAAAGTGAATAACAGACCCAACTTGATGGATTAAACAAGAGTGGCCATGGCTACACGCACCCCGCGATAGACTTTTGATGTGTCGCTGACAAACGAGCCCCGCATCTAGCGACACCAGAGATCCTTGTGTTGAGCTGGTGATTGGCAGTCTAATTTGCTGGCTGAGAATTCCAGGGGTATACAAATTTCCCAGGGTGACTCACGCAGGCCCGGGCCTCTAATCAGCACTTAACATTATTATTATACGAATAATATAAATAAACAAGCATGGAATGTTTCCAAGTTGATTCGAGTTGGTGATCTGCCACATCAGTGTGGGCCCGCAATTAGGCCAAAAAGTGGCCATTTGGTTTTTGGACAAGGAGGAGAGGATTTTTCCATGGAGAAAACAACAAGATGCCTCAGTTCCAAATAAGTGTGGTGCTGGTGGATCAAGCCATACCACATGGTATGGTAGTAGTAACTAACACACATTAAATAGCTAGACCAGGTGTGGGTGGCACAAATCACCTAATTGGCCACATGACACACCACACCAGAGGTAAAACAAAATCTCTGGTGATTTTATTTTGCTTTATTTTTCTTTGGAAATAAACTCAAGTGGCAAGAGGAAGCAACAGGTGTAAAAAAGACGAACCACAGCATAAAGCGGTAGTAGTGATCTGTGTGGTCAACCTTTAACCTCTCAAAAAGGGATATAAAAAGGAGAAATGCTGCCACATTTAAAGTAGTGGGAAACCAGAGACACCTTTATGTACTTACTTTAAAAACATTTTTTTGGGGGAATTATTGGAAATTAAGTTTCGACATGGACCGCAGCATGGCTGAGATTCATCACACAGCTTAACCTTGAAAACGATATATGCGAAAATGAGAACTAGGCGAAATCTGATTAAAAAAAAGAAGTCGGCAAAAGAAATAAAACTTTTTTGAACAAAAAGAGAGGACCACACGTGTTTCTTTATTCAATCTATTTGGACATAACTGGTACTCTGCAGCCGAAAGACAATTATGAATGTGTCCCATTTTCCAACAGTAGCCTTCCACAGAAATGCCAAAACATACAGGAAGCTGCTGAGGAGGATGTATTGATACATTTACATTTACATCAAACAAAGCAAGCAGCTAGAGAGCTCCCAGAGAATAAAATCATATATACACATGTCAAATCTTTGCCACTTGATGCAAGCTCAACAGTTTATGCATCACAACTGCTCTGATAGGAGTCGAGTTTGATTGAAGGCTACATCATTATTTACTTCCTCTACAGTCTACACCATCAACCCTTGCAACATTAGCAAGTGCAAAAGAGAAACCTTTTTTTGTTTCAAGGAACATAGCTACATATATATTATCAAAACTATAGATCACATTTTTTTTGCTATATAAAATCTATAATCTCCATGCCTATTTGGTAGTCAAAGGGATTTTTTCCCTTCCTCCACTATGTGCTTCATATAGTAACCTCCCCTGAGTTTCTCCCCAATATTTACATACCTACCATACAAAAGAATGTACTTCCCCCAATTCCTTCTCTACATGCCATCAATGGCGATAGGTACCATTGCTGGTAGCCCTTCTCGCCCTCCTCCCCACCTCGGCAATGCCTTGTCTGTGACTGCTGCAAGACGGACAACAGCACGGCCATTGCAGTGCTTCACGTTGTGCCACAAGCGTTCGATGCTGGGCATAAGCACTTTCTCGGCCCAGTCTTCAAGCTTCTCGTCAGTGAGCCAGATGCTCCCAGCCATACGATCAACAGCGTCTTCATCAATTCTGAATGAGTTGCTGCTCCTGATGACTGAGTCGAATTTCGCTGATATGCAATCTGTAACCGTCTTCCTAAATGGTTCAAAGTCAACTGGCCGAAACACAATGGCATCATCAACCAGATTCAACAGATCACAGTCAAGGGCTGGTGTTGAACACTTGACTGAAAGGTGCCCTTTCTCCTGCTCTTGTTCCACAGAGAGATCACTGGAATTCCGTGAGCCCTCGGTGTCATCCAATGCCCCAACAGCTAAATTGAGATCAAGAGATAGACCATGCCCACTGGACAATTCTTTGGCTACCTTTGCTGGACGAGCATCATCACATAGCCAATCCGCTCGGTGCTTAACCTGCTTGTCCCCAATAGAAAGCTCTAGCTGCCAATTAGAGCTTGCTACCTCAAACATCCTCCCTTCATCTTGGAGCAAAGTTTCAAACTTTGGTCTCCTGAGTTCCTCAGGTAACCAATTTGTGGTGAGAACAAAGATGACATTACCAACGCTGACCTCACGGCCCCGGGAGTCTGGCAAGCGACCAGTCTCCATTGCCCGCTTGATCTTTCCCCGCACAACAGCGTCCACTTGATCAATGCCCTCAAGAACAATAACTGAACATGGATTTTGCCGCACTGCCTCAGTGACCCGGTCAAGTGAGGTTTTTCCCCAGAAACCCGCATTACCATCCTTGCCCAAACGAGAGTCGCCACCAAAGTTTATAACCACTGGTTGAGCATTTACCATCTTCTCAGACAATGCATTCACCATCTTCCTCTTGCCTGCCTGGTCAGGACCAACAAACAGGAGCCATATGTCACCCCTTGTCCCAATGTTTCGCCGCTTCCCACTGCCAGTTCTGGATTGTATTACAACAGCAGCAATTGCTGAGGCAGCATCAGATTGCCAGCTGACCTTCTCTGTGAGCATCTTGAGGAGGCTTTTGAAAGACTCGATATCAGAGATTCCAGCTATCTTAGCCTTTTGCATAGCAGTTAGCCCTTCTATGTAATTTTCCTTCTGGTCTTTCTCCACAGTAGCACCAGGATCCAAGGGACCAAGCGCAAGGTCCGTCTTCACTGGGCTGCCTGGCGGACTCTTACGAAGCTCAGACGTAGGGGTACCCTCAGGCTTGTCCCAGTTGGTGTTCATCTTAAGGGTGGGAACACCACACCTGGCAAGTTGTAGCTTGGGCTCAACGGGCGGGCGTGGAGCCAAGGCACCCAATGGCAAGGAGAGAGCTGGTGCCCCAGCACGGTAACCGTGGGTACGGGCACAAGTTTCACGCCATTTCTTCTCAAGCTCTTCGGCAGCCTCCTTCCGTTTCAACTCTTGCTCCTTGGTCTGTGAAAGCATAAATGACTATATCAGTCACCTTTCCATTAAAACCAACACTGATTTTACGAGCTCACAAATAGAAAAGACACGAACCTGTGGTTGATCACTGCTGGGCCGCATCCAGTGCGGCAAACCAGGCCTAGCAGCCTCAGGGCGTGAGGCTGACTTTTCCTTCTGCTCCGCTGCGAGCTTGGCAAGCTCACGGTCACAGCTACCCTTGCAAACCAAGCACATGACTGGCTTAGCCATCAGAGGATGGTCACTTCCTGCCCCTGGTGGCCATCGGAGTGCCGTTGGTGTCACCGGCATAGGCTGGAGCGTAGGCGATAACATTCCCACTGAGTTGCCCAGAATTCCAGTGCCTCCAGGCCTATAAATTTCCATAAATTGATAAGATCATTTGTTTTGGTTCAGAGAGTACAAAATTAGAAACCTGTTGCATTATTAGAAAAGGCACTAAACTTTTCAGAGTAGTACTAGCAATCATGATGAACTATTTTTTTCGCGACCGGGACTTCACCCGTTAATCGTGATGAACTATTCAACTGTAGTAGATTTTGGTTATCAAGTATAAACTATTTTTATTGTTTTACTCTGATCCAAGACAACGGAAAAACTGATACAAGTTTGAGTTACCAAAACCAAAAATAACAAGAACAGCAGCAGACATGGTAGATGCAACAAAAGGCGAAATAGCAAAGAAAAAAGGACACACCTGAGAGCTGCGCCGGCGAGCGGCGCGCTGCGGGCGATAGGCACCGCCTGGAGGTCCCAATCGGCCTCCATGGTTGGGTGGTAGACCTTGCATCGGAGGTATGTGGCGCACGCGGCTGTACCGACGGCCCAGACCTTGCCGCTTCCGAACTGCCCCAGCAGCCGCGCCATCTCCGACACCACCGCCTTCCCCCCATCTGACACTGCTGCCGCCGGCCCGTCCACCAGCCACTTGAGATCTCCAAGATTAAGAACGACGGCGCCGTGGTCAGCGAGGAGCCTCTGGACCAAAGCGCCCAGGTCCGCGATCCTCGCCGCCATGGCGGCCTTGTCGCCGGCGAGCTTGGCGAGCTCCGCCTCGAGCGGCAAGACCTTCGCTCCGGCGAGGGCAGTAGAGCCAGCCATCGGGATCCTGCGTACCGCCTCCTTCAGCACCGCGTCCAGCCCGGCGTCGCCCACGAGCACCGGGTTGCGGCGCGCCACCTTGAGCATGACGTCGAGCACCTTGCGCGCGTCGTCCCCGCCGCCGCCTGCGGCTGCCGCGAGGCGAGGGTTGATGTAGGCTTTGTCCCCGCCGCCGCCTGCGGCTGCCGCGAGGCGAGGATTGATGTAGGCGTTGTCCCCGCCGCCGCCAGCGATGGCCGCGAGGCGAGGGTTGAGGTAGGCGTTGTCCCCGCCGCAGCCTGCGGCAGCCGCGAGGCGAGGGTTGATGTAGGCGTTGCCTGGGCCGGCACGCGGGAGCGGAGAGGGAGACGGGGCCAGGGGCGTAGTCGCGGCGACCGCCGTGGTGGAGACAGCGGCGGAAGGAGGCGGCGATGGCGACGCGAGCGACTGCTCGATGGTGGTCTTGACGGCTGCGGATGAGAAGGAGGCCTCGCGCATGACGCGGCTGACGGACGGGTCGTCGAGGATGGAGAGGACGAGCTGCTCGAGCTCGACCTTGACGGCGAGCAGCGGCTGCTGCGCGGCCTCGGGGCACCCCCGTCGCTGCTGCGCCTGGGCGCGCTTGAGCGCCGCGACGAGCGCGTTGGACACCGGCGGCCCCGCCGCATGCGCCGCCGCCGCCGCCGAGGCCGCGGCCGGCAGCCTGTCGAGGGCGACGGAGAAGCAGAGCTCGAGGGCGCGGCACTGCAGCGGGTGTGCACCGCCGGCGCCGGCGCCAGGCCCGGCACCGGCGGCGGCCGCGCGAGCGCACGCCTGGCGCAGGAGCCCGGCCGGCGCGGCGAGCAGCGCGGCGGCGACGTGGAGCGGCGTGGTCTGGCCATGCCTCCTCCGCGCGGCCTCGTCGATGGCCCGCGCCAGCGCCGCCGCCGCCTCCGGCGTGAGCGTTTGCTGGATGGTGCTGAGATCCGCCCTCATCGCCGCCGCCCGCCGCTCATCAATCGATCACGGAGCACCGAAGAAAAGAAAATCCCCCTTTTGGCTCGGTGAGCCGGTGGTAGGAGTTGTTGTGTTGCCCGGCGCCGCCCTGGAAGCCGGAGGACGGAAGTCGGAGCCTCGGAGGGTGGAAAAAGGGGAGCCTTGGAGGGGAGCGGAGGGCGGTGGTATCGAGAGGGCAGGAAGGAGGAAGTCAGGTGAGGGCAGAGAGAGAAGGCTGAGAACTGAACTAGTAGTAGTATAAGAGCAGAGGAGAGAAGGGGGAGGCCGGAGGCGAATAGAATCTTCGTCTCCTACAACATCTCCCCGACGACGTCGCATTTCATCACCACACCATCTCCTTGTTACCCACGCGGTCCAGGGAAGGAGGTGAACAAGATTTTTTTTCCTTTTTCTTTTTCTTTTATGTTTTTTACTGTGAGGTCTCCTATTTATTCGATCCATGTAATTTAGAAAATGGACGCCGCTAACGCATGCGTGCGCTGGCGGAGAGATTTTCGGACGCACACATTCTTCCACACACACCTTCCCCGACACCACCGTTCATGGCCCCACCGCAAGTGAACTCTAGCGTCTGTGGTGGCCGCTCTCTTATCACTCCCTCACCGCCACTACCTTCTCCAGCTCCGCGAGCTTACCGTCACCTTCTTCTCCAGCTCCAGCAAGCTTCCCCAGTGCAAGACCTGGTGGTCTGGCCGCCCATCCGCACCACCTGGCTTCCTCCCTCTGGCCGTCCTAAATCGCCCGGCGACCATCCGCACCACCTGGCTTCCTCCCTCTGGCTCGCCGGCCATCTATACTCCATCGGAGTTGGAGGAGAAAAGGGAGAGATTATCGGAACCCTAGCTCGTCGGAGTTGGAGGAGCAGGAGGAGGATAGAGAAGATAGTAGGAGGAGGCCTACCTGGGCCAGATCGGGGGATCCGCTACCGCCGCCGCCGGATTCGACATATCTGTCGTAGCCACCGGATCTGACGGATATGCCACCGCCGCCGCTGTCGTCGGATCTGGCCGCCACAGCATCCACTGTGGCTGCGCTAGGGCAAGCAGTGGGGTGCGGGCGTGGCACAGGCACGGGAGGCGATGGGCGCATGGTCTCGAAGAGGTGGTTGTCGTCGACGTCCTCGCCGGAGAGAGAGAGAGAGAGAGAGGGAGGGAGGGAGGGAAGGAGGGAGAGTTGTGCGGGCGTCGGCGCGCTATGATGTATTTGCGGTGGTGCGCAGGCGGAGAGTCCGTGAAGCGCTCTTCACATTTTAGCATTTCCCTTAAAAATTTCAAATTATTAACTTAAGACGACCTAACAAATGGAAGGAATATAAAAGGTATGTCAGATGGTTATTAGTTTGATAATTGATATTAATGGAAGATACATATGTCAAGGCATGAGCAATGTATAAAACTTAAGTAATCGTTAGTAATATCTACCAGCCATAATGTAAAGGTCTAATTGAGGGTTTTCCCTACAATTAAAAAATGCTTCAAAGCTCAATAGTCCACCCTACAATGTTATCATCTCTTCTTCACTTGACCTTGACGTTGTCACTACATACCTCATCGAACACTGCCATCACCCTTCGCAACTGGCAAGCATAGGCCAATAGGCTACAGCCCAAGCCACACTTCCTGCCATCACCCTTGTGCATCCCCATATGCGTTGAATATATCTTCTCCTATCGCGAATGAGCCAAGTTTTGAGGATGGGACAAGAGAAAAAGTAGAGTAGTCGAGGAAACCTTAGCGGCGACGACGATGATAGGTGAGCAGGCCATTGAGCCCTCAAAATTCAGCATGTGGTATTGGCACTTGTCTTCACCAAGCTCATTCATGGTGAGGTCGTCAACGGTAGGTGGTCAAGTAGGGTTCGCTCGCCTTCCATGTTGGATATGGTAGTGATAGGATCCTTGCTTTCTCTCTAGTGGAGACCACGAGCAATGTATAAAGTTTACATAATCGTAATGATCTTTAGTGTTTTATTTCTTTTAATTGTAAGATTGTTTCTGAAAATTATGGAAGGTTTCATTATTCAACGACTTTTTAGTAAAGACCTTGGATTTGAAGACAAGAGAGAATGCTTTAAATGATCTGATTCTATACATGTTTGTGTTTGATCTTTCTTCACTTCTTGTGAACTTCATTTTAATTTTGAGTTGTATGTTCAAAGGTAGTTGGACAAGAAGTAATCTTACAAGTTTTTTCTTCCCAATCATATAATTCATTATCTTCCTTGATTATTCTTGATGTTCATGACTATTGTCTTGTTTTAGGTATGTCCAAAATATGTGATGTGTTGATGCACATCTTCAAAAATTGAAGTAGAGACACAAAACTTGTTCTTTCTTGATATAGCATAAAATAAATATAAATATGAGATCGGTAAACAAAATCTTCAAAATTATTGTGTGTGTAGCATGTTGTATTATAGGAATTTGATTGTATGTTTTCTTATGCATAAGTGCATAACGATGAATGTATTTATAACTGCGCACAATGGTTGATACTTGGCTATAGGTATTTTTGACATACTTATTTTTTACCATGGTGTATTTACAAATAGTTATAGCCGTTTAAAATTTCTAATCTTACAGAAGAGTAGATCATCCTAACATTTTTATACCAGCGCTCGTAGGGTTTTATACTAGAAAATGTTTCATTGAAATGACTCTCTAAAAGTGGACATTATTTTTGGAATATTTCAAAAAATCATGGTGGATGTCAAACCGTACAAAAAATGTTAATAATCTAATAGCGAGAACTATTTCTCGATTATATTTTCTAGTGAAGAATTGTCTTGAAGAACTTTTGGTGGGTTTCAATGCATACAAGTATGTGTTCTATGTGGTAGGTTGTGTTAGACTATCTCTAACGGCAACAATCCAAATACGAGACCATTTCATGGTTTGGGTCATGCACATAAAAAAGTCGTGCTAAAACAAGGCCTTCTCTAACAGCGAACACAAAAAGAGAGACCTTTAGCTTCCTGCCTCTCTGCATGCACCGCCCGCCCCTGTCCTCTCCGAGCGCTAAGCTGACTGCCTCCCTCCTTGCCTCGCCACCGTTGGGCGTGCCTCGCTTCATCATTCATGGTCAGATCTAGGAGCGCCGCCTGGCTCCCTCCCTACCTCGCCATAATCGTCCGCGAGCAGATCTAGCAGCGCCGCCCGCCTCCCTCCCTGCCTTGCCGTCGTTGTCCGCCCCACCCCGGCGCCTTCTACGCTGTCTTTCTGTCTCGTATGCTGTCTCGACGACGCAGATTTGGGTCAAGGAGAGAGACAACACAAATTTAGGTTCCTCTCCATCATCTTGGACCAAAGTAGTTACTCCATTTGCTTATTTTGTTGGTGAGCCTTTTTCTCTATGGCATATTTTGGGTATTGGTAGCGCGATGTATAGTCGGTTGAAGAGAACCTTTTATATATATTGGATTGGATAAGGTACCCATTTTTACGAAGGTTTCTGCACGAGTGAAGTAATTACGAGTTTACAGTGGTTTATATGTTCCATGATAGCTATTTATTACTGACACAGTAGCTTTTATTCCTTGGTATGCATTTATCATTGGACAAGGTGATTTTAAATTAACCTTACAGAAAAATAAAACCGCATGCAAAACGAGCAGGCATTCAAACATGTTTGGTTGGTGGCCAGGCATCAATCCTAGCCATCAGGCGACTCAAATCGACTGCCTGTGACTGGTGAGCTACTGATAGAGTATAGACTGTGTTCTAGCTGGAAGTAAATATGTTGAATGGTACCGATAGAGTATAGACTGTGTTCTAGCTGAAAGTAAATATGTTGAATGGTTTTACGGTACACCGAAGGTGGACGGTGCTCTATCATCTGAAGCTTATAGATATAATTAATTTAATCCATTCAAAAGAAACTCAGTACTGCATTCTATAATCACACAAATGCTTGGTAGTAGCTTATCGCTCCATCCCAGTTTTTGTCGTATACTCGTCTGTGGCCTGCAGGGTGAGTTTGGACCTTGTGGCTGGTATCTTCTTTGCTCTGCTCTCAGCGCATCTTGAATCGAATGAAAAAGTATTATATATAGTATAAGTATTATTATTATATTAGCTGTCCTTGAAAGTAATATTCCGGTATGAACAAGGGTGCTCCCTGCCAATCTTGTCCTGCTTCGCGAAAAGGCGTCTTTCGTCATATCCACGGGCGCCCGGGGTGCCGTGATTGCCTACTTGCTTTGTCATGCATGCCACTAATTTAAAGTCGGCAGGAAAGTGTCTGTAAAGCTATCTAGCTGACAGTAGTATACTAACTTTGAAGAGGATTAGGATTAGTGTGAAAAGCAAAGCTAATCCTCTCTTGACCTGAGATTTCACTGTCACCTCCAGGTTGGCTTGCCTAAAGCTGATAGTTAATTGACCGCCACAAAGTTATCTCCTCCTCTAAATTAAATAAATGTTTATTGGAGACATATTACAGCACATTATTTGATTTAATTTTAGCAGAAAAACAAGACACATAATACCGGTCATTGGATTTTTAGTAGGAAAAAAGAAACGATCTCAGGCTCTTAGTTTTGAATGTGCATGCTTAGTACAGTATGTTCTATCTGTCGCTATTTGCTACGTCTCGACCATGGATTTCATATGAGAAATTCTAGGTGACGATGAATTAAAATTTCTATGTGTTAAGACCGTGTTTGATCTCTATAAGTAGTAGTTATCTGCTATATTATTATTACTATTTAGACCCAAACAAGTATAAACTATCTAATTATTTTTTGAAAGATCGACTAGCCGATTGTTAACTATACCTCTCATAGCAACTATCTCGCTAGTTGGACTAAATTAATTAAATAATAGTTACTAGCAAATATACCCATGCATTACGACGGGAGAAAAACTATTAAACATTTATACAAAATCATAGCATGAATGGTACATATGTACTTATGTTTTAAGCTTTTTATTATTTACTTTGTGATGACTGTTATATACGTTATTGTTGATGGTAAAGTAGTGTCCTACTAAACCTATATCAAATTGTTGACAAATTAAGATGCACGTGGAGAGCAACTCTAAAAAAACCCACCAAAATACACTTTGTTATATTTTTTCTTACATTACAAAGTGCACAATTATTTTCTAAATTATCTATGTGTTTCGGTGCCACGATATGGATTTTTGTAGCTTTTTGACGCATCATATCAACCTCATTAACTTTTTGTCTATCGTAAAGAATTGGTTCATCCATCAATTATTATGAGAGAAAATCTGTCTTGATTTTCCCTCGGCAACCCTCGTCGGGAATTACATAACTATAATTGTTTACATTTCATTAGACAAATAATCTGTCCAAGATTCCAATTTACTAAATAATTAGTTTTACCATTGACCAATTCATATTTTAATAAAAATAAATTTTGTTTCTAATCAAAACTAAGCATGTACTTATGCCACGTGTACACATACTATGTCATCTATTTTTCCTCGTTGGTCGTATCCAAGCCAAATGAAAAGCTTCAATTGTACTATTATTTTTTAAAATTTTTCCAACCGAACAAAGTACTCTTGTTTGCCCAAAAAATATGTGCTCCAGAATTTGACTTCATCTAGGACTCTACTGAGACTTATAATCTCTCTATCATCACTCGTATGTGTAGAAAAGTTTATATGTATACTTGGTATCTATTTATTTATAGTTTTTTACTAATGAGTTGCGAGTAAATGTAATTTATATGCAGAAATCTTAGTGTTCTTTTTATATCCTTCATGTTTTCAAACCTATTAATGCAACATTTGCGAGGATGATTTAACACATTATAGACAAAGCACAACCTAATAAAACTCATAAAATATATGAATCTATCATATTTTTATGAAACCAACAAAACTGGTTTAGTATTTTTCTGATTTTTCTATGACTTTTGGTGAATTTTGTAAAATCTCTAACATTTTGCATCAGGAACCCTGATCAATTTCAAAACAATATTAATACCCTTCCACCTTTTCTTTGTCTCTTCACATTTTCCACTGGAACCCTTTCTTTTTCTCTATTTCCTTTTTCTCATCCTTCACCTAAATCACGGTCACGAAAAAGTAGGACTCGGAAACAACCACGCGCTGGCGGAAAAAATGTGACGGACAAAAAAAACATGTTGGAAATTTTGGCTTTTAATTATTAGGTAAAGATTAGACGGCTACTATTAACAGGTAATAAATCCAAACACGGCCTAAGATACTTATATATATGTCCCTTTTTATTTTATCATTACTAGATATCTTCAGGTTTTTTATATGCATATATATAATGCTATTGGATTGACATTATCTCATTCGATCAACGTCTTCCACAAAAACTGCCCATTAATAGAAAGATTATTCTAGATGTGTAATCAATTACTAGGTTGTTAAGCAGTCATGTCACCATTATGAGAAACAAAACTCAAAAGCAATTTTAGATTGGTAAAATAATAGCTAACCTCAACAAAGACTTTATATAACACTATCGCTGTCAAGAAATCAATATTAGCCGCGCACTCGAACGTGGTTGCATGGTTGCCAGTTATCTTTCCTGCCAATTGCGATATTTCTCAGATGATTTATGTAGATATTATGAATTAACATAATTAAAAGGATCCAAATGACAATGAAAAGTCCACCCTTTATTTAATACTAAGTAGTAAGTAACTCGAGCAAGAGCACCCAAATCAGGGCTATTTCTTTTGATTTGGGTGTTCCACTCTATTTTCGTTGGCTCAAATTTTTTGCTTCTACTTAGCCAAACTTAGGCTCCAAATCTATTTTGGTAAAGAATGAAGACACGTCTCACTTGTCATTGTCTCTTTATTCTTTCTTCCTATGTATAGGGATTAACCGTTCTGACTTGCTCGTAGCGCCTAGCCATGCATAGCAAAATTTACATAGAAAGTTAGATCAACTTATAAATTTAGAACAAAAAAGTATCAAATGGGATGAGCATTACTACGAGCAATAAAATGCTAGGAGCAGGTACACATGCATTATCTAGATAACTAAAATCTAACATTAATTGACACATTATATTGTTAGAAAAAAGTGTAATAGTTTCATATTTTTAAAATAAATTAATTAGGTGTAAAGTTATAGAAAATACCAAACCACCTTTGCAAACTAGATGACCAAATTTATCAAATATTTGCATGGTCAAAGGTTTCCAATTTTAGAGTTGCATAGAAAAAAGGCAAAATCTGCTACAAGATACTTGTTGATAGCAAAAATATGTAGCGCGCGCGCACACACACAAATTGCCTTGCTGGAAAACATTTGTTGATAGCAAAAATATGTAGCAAGAGTAATGGACTTCATCAGCAAGTTTCCGGTGTCAAGATGTTGGGGGTTCATTTGGAACATCAAAACTGAAGTTCAAATGAAGAAAAGATAATTTCGGGCCCAATCTACCAAAACTAGCCTAGCCATGTTCACAAACCGGCTAGGTCGGTTTTCCTATGTGCTGTCCGACATGGTCCTGTCCTAAAAAAACTGGCTAGGACGATTTCCAAAACCTATGACCGGGTTGAATCTAATTCGATGTAGACCTATATTTGTTTGGGAAAACTTAAAAATTACGTATTACAGATGTTTCCTGCTATTATATGACCACTCACTCTATATTTATGGGAGGATCGTAGTCAACTGAGAACCTAACTTTCAATCGATAAAAAAAACACATCTGCTCCCCGTTTTACCTAACTTCTGCATGCAACCCTTATTGTTTGTCACATCTCTCAACGAGATTTCATAACATTATGTTCTTTTCGATGCTTGAGCAATCTTTGGTACACTCCTTTTTCGATAGGTCTTTTGAAGAGGTGTTCACGTGCCCGATGTGACTTGTGGGTCGATATCACTATTCTAGGACGTTCTCGCGCGCCGAGTTCAAGGTCATGTGCTCCGCTCCCAGTTCAGTTTCAAAACACTCTTGTTTGTGCTGGAAGACACGCTAAACACATTGACATATTTATTTCTTGTTCAGAGTGTGAGAAAACAGCTTTGAACCGTCGTTTCTGGCCAGGGTACGTACGGTCTTCCTCAACTTAATTAGGAAGAAAAAATTGGGTATGGACCATCCGTTCGGAAGCACACCGTGCAGATGCGTGGATGATACGTGGGCCTATGCATGTGAGGATATTTGATTATCCATAGTTACGTTTAAACTACCAAGGTCACAGGGATGGTCCGTACTTAATTTTTTCGTCCCCTTAATTAACCCCCGAGAGTCAAAGAAGGAACGACAGTTATTATCGTTGCAAGTTGTCCGGGTAGAGCCGCGGGGGATCCTATCGATTGGCATTGGCATTGGCGTTGGCATTGGCATTGGCGTTGGCCTTGGCATTGGCCTGGTCCGGGCGATCGATCGAGAGGTCAAGCAGGTCGACAGGGCGTCGCCGTCGGCCGCCAAGGCGGCTAGCTAGCTAGGCTGCGCGCCACCACGTACGTGTATCGGTAATAATAATAATAATAATGGTAATGGTACGTCCCCCTTCCCCGACGCCACCGCCCACGCCGATTCTCTGCGATGCGTGCTGCTGCCCGCCAAAAACCGCTTTCTGCGATGCGAGCGAGCACACATTACACGTACATCCCCCCGTCCCGGCACGCGGTTTCCACGCATGACAGGACCAACAAGGTACAGTAGACTGGTACTGCACTAGCATACCATCCTCTAGTAATGTTTGGCTTTTTCTCTGTTTTATTTATTTATTATAAAAGTTCTTTGGTATTTTCGTTCGATCCTTTTCTGGTAGCGACGTGTATTCATGTTCCTATCAGTGTACGTCCTCTCCTGAGCCTGTTTCTTCTCTGAGTTGATCTATATCCATCGCTTTGGAACGAATTATTGAAGCTAAGGTCGTCGTCTTGTTTACTCCGTTCAAAAATAAATGACATTCTCTCTTTTTGAGAAGTCAATGTTAAACTGCTGATAATTATATATTAAAATATATAAATGCTAAGTAATTAGTATCATCAGAATATCTTTAAGTCTAGTCTTTTAATAAATTTATTTGGAGATATAAATGTTACACGTATTTTATACAAATATAATTAAAATTGAGAAAGTTTGACTGATACACTTCCTATAACGTTGTCATTTTTGGGAGGAGAGAGTATGTCTCACGAAAATAAGACGAAAAGAGAGAGAGAGGGCAGAAATCAAGACAATGACACACTAGTGTGTGGCCGGCGACATGCGCGCCGGGAAAAAGAATGGTCCCTTGCAGTATAGTGCTCGTACCACGTGGGAAACGATATTGTTGCAGTGGCCAGTGGGGAAAGGGTTTCGGTTTCCACCGTGTGCTACATGCTATGCTTCGTTGAAACGTCATCGATCGGGCCGGCGGATCAGTTTGTTGTCATCCTAACTGTCAGTGTGGACACGAGACACCACGACGTACGGGTCATTGCATGGGATCATGAGCATTATTTTTTTTACATCACGTACTCTCCAGTACGTACATACGTAGTCGTCCATCGACTAGTTTGGAGATGTCACATGACAGTGCCGGCCTTCACCCTATTAATTCGCTGTACTGTTTCCACGGACTCGATCTCATGGTCTGCCGAAATTTCTTGCTCTCTCTTCGATGGCAGCATATGTACATTTTAGTTGGAGCATAGATATGGGCTATGTGGGAAAGGGATTAGACGTGTAATCGTATATAGACGTGTAATCGTATAAAAAATCCATTGATCTTGTTGTTTGTACTGGGACAAATACGTGCACGTAGGGATTTTGTCTTGCTGCTCCGGCCGTGCAATTGACCTCAATGCTCGGTTTTTAGCGAGTAATTTTATCGGTTAATTTGCCACTTTTTCTATATGTTCCAAGGTGCTTGAATTTTAAGATGATTTTCAGACAAGACTCTTTTACAACCAACTAGTACAAGTACGGTTTCAAAAAAAAACTAGTACAAGTACATTATTACTTTTATAATTTGTTATTTGTCTTTGTATCATAAAATATTAATTTGTCCTTTTCTGACTATTGAAACAATTGCAAAGTGTTAATGGCCTTTGCGCTCATCCATATCAGATTTTGTCGGGTTTCTGTCGTCTTTGTCTAATGGGGGGTTTTATATTATTGTAACCAAAAATTGCAGATTATGCTTATATAGATTGCAATGAACCAAAACAAAAATTTTAGTATAGAGTATATATAATAACTGTCATCTAAAAGAAAACTAAAATACAGGCATCTCAATTCGCTTGAGAGCCTCAAATCGCCAAGAAAATGTGTAAAAGAAATTTTTAACCTTAGAAGAAACCCTACATGACCACAAGGGTTTGAACTCACAGCCTAAATCGTCGCATGTTGATTGCTTACCACTATACCTCAAAATAACTTTTGATTAAGTAGCTAAGACATAATGCACATTTTGAGTCCCTAAATAAATTTAAACAAAAAAGGTTTGTACGGGAAAGTTTTAGATCTCTTTGAGTAATACTGCAACTTTGATCTAGGTCATTTCTTCATCTGAGGTCATTTCAAAAATTAATAAAAAAATTAATTTTAAGATCATAATGTTTGTTGTGTGGTTTACAATAGCACCCAAGGAGAGAATGTTTTCCTTGGTAGTTCACAATAACACACAACGAAAATTACACATTTCCTTAGAGTCTTAGTGGAGCTGGCAATGATATAAATTACCTTGGTAGATTATTATCACCACTAAGGAAATAATTATTCCTTGTTGGCTCAATTTTGACATTGAACAAAACCTTGGGGCACCAAGGAATTTCCCCTTTTTATGGTAGCCGAGTGTTGTAAAATTCCTCTTATAAATCATTGTTCATAATTTTTATTTGCTTTACCGAAATATATAATTCAGTAGCTATACTTCGCTAGTGATTATACCTGAATTATTGTGCTTACATCGTGCATTCTGGTACATATAAGACGACTTGTGTGAAAAAGAAAAACTTTTGAAAAAACGACACGCAAGGAGAATACAAGACATTGCTCGGTGGAAGAGATGGGTGACAATGAAACTGGATGGACACAAAAGATAATAGTCACGTACGTCGTTAGATAATTGTATTGTTTTTTTCTTGTTAGATGTTATATCAACCAAATTGGTTGAGTACACAAAGCATTTCATAGTCAATCCAAATTGCCGGGCTACGTCTTTGTGTGAAAAGGATATATATGTAAAGGTTGCATCTAGCCGCGGAGAAGATGGTCGGTCGACTTTGAATTTGCACGTATAGTCAAATTCAATAAAGAGCAAAAGTAGGGATTTCACCTCTCTCCACCCGTGCAAATTGACCTCAGCGTTCAATTGCTTGGATTCATGTATGTAGTTCCACAGTTGTTGTTGTACTATTACAAGTACTGTAGTAGTAGAATTAATTTTGTTGAGGCCTGGGCCCTCCATTCCAAATTGTACGGTTTGGAAGAGAGAGAAAGGAGAAAGCAACAACACGCACCGCTGCAGTTTGGCACAGAAGCAACCTACTACGCGGCACGGCGCCGCAGCGCAAGTGTGCAGCTGATGATATGGCTAGCTAAAAGGTTGACAAGTGACAACCCCTGTTTCTGGTCCGGTTGTCCGAGACAATGCTATGCAAGCATCAGGCGGTCTAAGGCCCTCTTGCATTGTGTAGCAAGCAGTATACAGTAGTATGGATGGATCGGGGATCGTGGATCTGACGTGTCTATACCGGGCTTCTTTATTCCTGAATTGGCACCCAAGTTTCACTATGAAAAAGAAGATTTTCATAGTGCCTCTTCGATGCCAACCCTGTGTAGCCGCACCTGTCGATGTGGATGGCTTCACGCTCGTGCAAAGCCGTCGACGCGGGCGCCCCCACATCTCTCCTCACCCTCGTCGCCAGTGGCCTGTGCCGCCCTCACTAGTTGGTCTCTGCTTCAATTGCTTGGCAGATGACCACGTCGCCGCCAGGTGCACCTACCCGTCCCGCTGCCTCTTCTGCCTCAGCACGAGGCATCGGACGAGGAACTGCAAGCACAATCGTCATCCGCCTCGTCACCTCCCCTCGGACAGGGGGCCAGGGCCCCCAAGGCGCGGCTGTCCCGGACCGCTACCGCACAACCTCCCAGCAACGACAACCACCATGGTGTCGCGTCGAAACCGCAGGCGTCCATCCTCGTCGGTCAGATCCCTTGCCCGACCCACAGTCCTTCGCTATTGGCAATGAAGGTTGGGGGCATGGTGACAACGGCGGTGGTTGCCATGTGACAGCTAGCGTTCCAGACGCGCCACTCGATGGCCCAGATGGAGCTTCTAAGGGGACCACGGGGGACGCCAATGGCTTCCGTCGTCGATGCAGGCGGTGCAACAGCAGGCGTCAAAGGGAGGTCAATGTTGTGACCCCTGGCTACGCCGACAGCGCTGCAGCTGCTACCGCCACTGACTCGCTGGCACTCGAGCTATCTGAGGAGGTAGGGCCTCCCAGTTGGGTCGACCCGATGCTTGACAAACTCGATGCCTCTCTCGCCGCGTGCCCGGCTACTCCGACAATTGCCTCTCTGTACCGGCAGACACTGTCGGACCTCTGTCACCACCACGCTTGATCCGACTCAGACGAGGCGCCGGAGGAGGATGGCGGGGACACCACGGCCGTGGCCTCTCCACTCAGCCTTGCGGATGTTGAGCCCGTAGGGGTGGTTGTTGTGGAGTCCACCACCATGGCCCCTCAAAACTCCGGGGCCTACGACGACGCCGGGGCACGACTGCCAACATGCTTTGCTAATCCGGCTACTGCTCCTGCACACGCTGCTGGCGCGTCTACGGTGGCGAGGTCCAGTGATGCGGCTGCGAACTTCTTCCTCGACTCTCTTTGTATACCTCTGCAGGAGCCTCTCATCCCCACCGCGCTGCGTGCGCATGTGCCAAGACCGCATGATGTTGATTGGATGCCGCGGTGGAGCGCACGCCTGGTAGCAAAATCGGCGTATTGCCATCCGAAGCCAGAACTGCAGGCCAGGCAGATCATGCTAAGCAAGCTAAGTGGGCGGCCCTCCACCGACGAGCCGGACTCCTCTCTAGTCGATAAGTTCCACAAAGCCTTCGCCACAGCGAGCCTGTCCGCTAGGAAGCAGGCCTGGCAGGTTATGTTTCCTCAGCGCGGTTAGGCACGCTACCCGCCGCCATCGCCGGACTTCTGGCCGTCGCCGGATTAGGGTCATCGTCCTTGGCATCACTATCGCACAATCGGTTCAGTAGTTAGTACGACCTCCGAAGCTCCGCCGTTTGAGCCGGCGCCTTTTGTTTGTGTTTTGTCCGTCTAATTCTCTTGGCATCTCGCCACTAGGATAGTCGGAATGTAAAAACATTTCTAACTTCCCTTAATGAGGTACGTGCAATGCATGTTTTAGAAAAAAATTCATAGACATTTAATTTAATGACTATAAGACAACTGGTAATTGTGTCATGTCATCAAAAATACCTATATGGCAACCTATTTAATGCAAATGAAATTCAAATAAAACTCCACTCACTGGCCTTACAAAGCATGTGGTCTTCAAAGCGGTGGCTTTAGGATGCACTGGAGGGCCACGTGGAAAGAGGAACCCGAGGGGGTAACTGATCGCCGTATCAAACTTTCCCATAGGATCTCCGATGAGCGGGACGGGTTTGAGGCCAGGAAAATAGGAGAGGGGATTGGCGAGAAGCTGTTGCATCTTTTGATTAGTTTTTTTTATGAGGTTCTACTCTTGCTTGCTAGTTTAGGCCTCCGAGGTTAGCTGGTGTGCTTTGCTTTCTCTAGCGTATTGGTGAATTTTTCCTCGGCTAGATTTGGGAGGGGAGGGGTTGGGGGGTTGGGGGTGGGGGGGAGCGATTTATACGCTAGATCTAGGTTCGTATCTGTTCTATTCTCGTGTTCGGGGCTGGTTTGGTGGTCACTTATACCGATTTTAGTGGACATGCCAATTTTGTATTTGGTTGTGCTTATGGGGGGCCACTTTTTGAGCGATTGGTTTTTTACTGCTCCGAGTGGAACCTTGATTCAAGAACCAAAAGAATGTCAATTCAAAGGGCGCAAAGCTCAGATGGAGGATCTACAAACAGATTTGGGGGGGGGGGGGGGGGGGGGTTAAAGGATGGAGAGCTCTCATCGAGTAGACGCGGTTGGGGAGGAGAGACTGAGAAAGCAAAATAGGCAATGGACATGGTCAGAGGTTGGCCAAGACAGGGTTGTCGTCTAGTTGTAGTGTTATCTGTTAAATTAGTGCTATCTAGCTTTAAATTTTTGTTAGCTGTAGCTATCAATCTTTATTATCATTGATATTCTCCTCGTTTTCTCCATCCTAGTTCCGCCCTTCCGCCCTTGTATGAGAGCCTAGCCCTGCCGAGCTGGAGGAGAGGCATGGTGCGGGGTATCATCTGACTTGCAAACAACTCTACCGAGAAGGTATGGCTGTTTTAATATAATGCATGCTGTTGTCAAAAAAAAAAAATCTACCGAGAAGGGGAGCGTGTACAGGTGATGCCAATGTGCAGCCACAGCCTGCGTGGAATGCACAGCAGCCACAGCTAGCACCTGGACCTGGTGCTTCGGCCATGCATCGTTGTGCGCTCCGCGTCGCGTCGTAATTAATCAACCAAGATCGCCTAATCCATCTTGGAAAGTGGGCACAGACAAAAAAAAATTCCGATTTCGTTAATTGTTTTTATTATTCTCTTCGTAGGTAAACGTACTGACGTGTCAGTGTCACGTGCAGCAGGCTTTGGCCTGATCAATTTAAATTTAAATTGATTAGTCAGTTAGTTATAATAATTTGCGTGTCAGCTGTAGCTGCGGCTCGAGTTCTCGACTGAAGGCGCGCGGATGCAATGCAACAAGGGGCCAGAGACACGCAAGCAAAATTATTTTTAAGAAGGATTTGATGAAGGAAAATGATTGGAGAGAAATGTGACACGACGACACAATTAATGATCAAAGGGTTCAATAATTCCAGATGCTAGTCAAAGTTAAGGTCATATAACACCATATGTCCATATTGTACAATCAGCATCGAGAAGACAGCTTATGTGGGAGCCGTTCATACTGCCCACTTGCTCTTGAGAAAAAATATATACAGTTTCATTTTGTTTTATTGTGCATTTTCTTCATGCATAAAAGCATACTTTTTCTATCCCTAAACAAGTGTCATTCTCGTTTTCTAAGAAATAACTACCGACAATTATACATTAAAATATATTAATATTTATGCTTAGTAATTAGTATCATCGGAAAGATCTTTAAATTTAGTTTTTTAATAAAATTATTTAGAGATATAAATATTATACATATTTTCTACAAATCGAGTCAAACTTTGTTGCACGCACACTAACAGCGACACTTATTTAGGGACGAAGGGTGTATATGACAAGCAGAAAATTAATTACTCAAATCACACAAGGTGGGGAAAAGAAAATGAGGATAAAGCCATGCAAGCACTAGTCCTTACTCGCTTTCATCTTGAAAAGAATGAAATTCTCGCTTTTAAATAGGCAAATATTTTTAAACTTTGACTAAATTTATAAAAAGTACATACAAAATAAGTACTGTTATATTAGTTAGAAAAAATATTTTTGTAATAAATTTGTTTGAAGAGACATAAATGCTATTGTTTACTTATATAAAGTTGGTCAAACAATTGAGCATGAATCCCACAGTTTCATTCTTTTGTGGAGAAGAGAAGCCACGTATATTCCCCCACAACCTTTGCATATAATTCGTCCAACCTTTGCATATAATTCGTCCGTGTGTCTCTTGCTTTGAATATAACGTAACATATGGTATTTTATAAAAAAGGCAGCATGATCCCGGACTCATCACATCCCTTCCTTTGCCCTCTACCAAATCGAGTCATCCCGTGGCAATAGGCAATAGCCTTACCTTATTCTGAGCCCCTTTCTGAGCCCCAAAAGACCATGCTCGCCGCATCTGCATCTGTCCGAATTCGTCCGAATTCAAGAACCCATAAATGATGCCGTGACTTGGTCCAAAAAGGTAGCGCCTCTCTCTCTCTCTCTCATCATGCTCGTTCTCCTTGTTTATAAAAAAACAAACAAAGCTAAAAGTTCATCACGATGTTGCGGTTCCAGTAACCATATTGGTTAGTCCGACTATTTCTTGTCGGCAGCTAGCTAGCGGATCATTCTTGGTTTATTCCAGCGTATCATGAGCATGGTTTTAAATAGCTCGCTATAATTATCGCTATAGCCTAATATAGCTTTTTAAGACAGAGTGTTGCTATTTGCGTTCATGTATAATTTTACCGCTATAGTCTGATATAGCTCTACTAATAACGGTTGATAAAACGCTAAACACCTTAGCCTTAGCTCGCTATTTAAAACAATGATCATGAGCTTTGCTGGCTGGTGCAAAACAATTCAATGGAGGGAGCATCTGTACCATACTTGAGGGTGTGTTAGAGGCTTCAAATAAACACTTGGTTTTGAACTACCAAATTTAAGATCAATGGCTTAGATGATTATATCTAACTATGTGCTATAACGAAAAGACCGTGTGCTATAAGAGGTTTACTATTACACACCATCTTTGCCAAAAGGAAAAAATTATAACTAAACAGTGATTGTTTGTGTTGAAAAGGTAAATGATTTTATTGTCTCCACACCTGGGATTGGTTACTGATTGGGGCTTGTGTTTTGCAAGTCTGTCACTAGCTATATAAGTTTAATTTTGTTGACATGAATTCAAGTATTGAGTTCTTAGTTGATTTAGAAAGCGGTTAATTTTTATACACCAGCCAACTCATCCTGACACTCAAACTTTGAGCAAAATTTATGAGATTAACTTCACCAAAGCTAATCGATCAGGAGCTAAGCAACAATAATATGTACTCCTGCTTTTCCTGAGTTAAGCAACAATAATATTTCAGCTCCATTTATTGGGCATCAATCAGGAGCTAAGCAACAATAATATCTACCTACTTGAGTATCTTTCAGCTCCATTTATTGGGCATTATTGCTAACTCCCGAGGCAAATTCAGCAGCCTATTGCTGCTGGAACATATGCATTCCTTTTGCTGTGCTAGTGCTTGTCCCTTTGCATAGTTGTAGGTCATTCTTGAAGAAAAAAATAAAATAAAATAAAAAGTCATCACCACCTTTGATAAAAAGATAAAAGAGGTCCTTTGATAAAAAGATAAAAGAGGTGGCAACAAGGAAAAGAGGCTCCTTTGGCAGGATGCCTAAATAAGTAGAACCCTTTGGCACCTAAATGGACTCCACTAACACTCACTCACTCACTCTGAGAGTGGAGGAGTGGCTGCTTTTTAAGGAGAATTTTTCCTTGTGGGAATTTGATGCATCAATAAGAGTAGGGGAGGCCAATTATATCATTCCCCTGGAATGTCTCAAAGTGTTGCTCAAAAGGCCAGGGACAATGGAGTAGAAAGTGCATGTAGTGGGGGGTGTGCTTTCCAAAAGGCTGGGCTGCTGTGCTCTCCCACTAAAGCTCCTTTTGGATACCTCAAAAACAAATGCACGTAGAAGGCCCAAAAGGTTGTACTGCTCGCTTGCAGTGCTAAGCACTACTACAGTGGAATGTAGTACTAGCAGTCATCTTTTGTAGCATGAAATACATGGGCAGATTCAGTTAGGGCAAGTAGGCAGAAATGCCTGCCTGCTTTTCCTGAGTTTGATCCACTGATGACATCCACTGCCTTATCTGCTAGCGTGTAAAAGGGACATGAAGTTTTGACAAGTGAAAAGTCGCTGGTGGAAAGCCTGATCCAAAGTGAAGGGTGGAAAGCAGAAAGCACCATCATCTGGCAGGTAAATCTCCTGAAGTGTGTTCACAATTCACAAGGACAGGTCGTCCCGATTTGCAGTGTAAAATCATGTCTGCCACTGCTTTCGTCTTTGCTTTCAGTAACAACCTCCGTGACTTGAGTCCAACCAGATACCCATGATGATAACTGAACAGAAACAGATCATATATATATGTGCAAAGCGGCAACTTTATTCATGGATCCCTCAAGGAAATCCATTTTGAAAAAAAATGATGGCCAATAAGCGATGTACAGACGCCAAGAATAAATCAGTATCAGATACATATCATATTCAGTGACCAATCTTGGAACAGTCTATGTAGCCCATATATAACAGTGACAATTAATTAATAGCTATCATTTCCAGTAATTATATTGCAGTTGTACCAGTGGTCCTCCAAGTCTTCAAAACCGTCCTATACCTTATTCAAGCTCGAACTTCAGTTTTTGTTAGCATAGTACCACAAATTTCTCAGTTGTACCCCTCTAGTCAATCCATAAATTAGGTAATGGAGAAAAAAAAGACCATCGAGATGTGGATCCAAGTAGCAATTTTAAACGGGATTTAATTAAATGCAATAACAACTGAACTAATCAAGTCAACAATTCGTTGTTATTGGCCCACTTCATCTCTTTTTTTCATGTCACTAAATCTAGAGAGGATGGGCATCCATACGTAGCATATAGGTAAGTATAGGAATTAGGGACATACCACCAAACAAAACTGAACTTTCAATGCTAAGTAAATGTTTTTAGAAACAATATTTTGTTTACTTTTCATTTTTCTGATAACTAATGAGACAAAACTATACATTGCATTGCAAAATAAAAAGCAGTCCTCTGTCTGTGTCTAGAAGAGAAGTAAAAGTTAGTTAGTGGTAAACATGATGATCAACCAACCTAAATTAGTGAGGCTTTGGATTAATCTGAAGTCAGTGCATATGTCCAAGCGAACAAGTGAGCCTAACCTTTGGCACTGCCCAGTGCCCAGGGCCAGGGGGCACCCCTTTGTGTTGTAGTGGTGGATGCTAGACAGACTTTCCAAGGGAATATAAATAAGGGGGGCATGGAAAGGATTGGCTCTTTTCATGTGCTCACTGCTTCATCCAACCCTGCCTTCCTTTCTTCCAATCATCAAGGACAAGGGTGGGTTCATTCACTTAAAAACAACACAGCACAGACTGCATAGTGGTGGGGAAAACAAACTATATATATGCATGGGATGGGAGTGGCAGCATTTGTATATTTGAGGAGCAAGGCATCAATTTTAAGCTAATAAAGCCCTCAAGAATTTGAGACCACCCCCACACTTTTTCTCTTGTGGTCCTTCAATATACTCTCCGTCTTTAATTTGCAGCAGCATGTATTGTAGTTTAAGGAGCGAAAAACTTGTCCAATTCTAGTTAGCAAATAGAGAACAATTTTGGTCGAATAGTGATTTTAGTGTCTCGACTATAGTGTAGGTGCCACTGATGCCACACCAAATGGATAGTTGGACATACATCATGCTCTTGGAATAACACTACCTATAGCTCTAGCAGGTTGCAAATATCACTCCACCAGCACCGCTACTCTCGATATGGAGATCTAAGACTCTAAGTGTATGCCTAAAGTCTTTTTTTTTTTGCATGCCGCTGCAACTTGGTGGCAGGCTAAATACCAGGAATAATGTTCTTCGAAGGCGAAATTAGCATCTGGAAGAGGGTTATAATTGTGTTATGTGTCAAGACAATGTTTAGGAAACAACAACATTACATCTCTTCTTTGAATGCCCTGCAACTGCAGCTAGATGGTATAAGCTTAACATCCAATGGGAGGTACAGGATGATATTTTTTAAATGATAATTTCTCAGAGGCCAACTTTCAACTCAGTATACTTAACGGAAACAGTTACTTTGGCAGCTTGGAGAGCATAATGCATTCATCTTTAATAATAAGCCGATTGCAGCCTGGAAGGGGATCTTCACAAGTGAGATTAATGGTCACTTGCATAGGCTTCCTGCTCACATACATCAGGTTTTAATGGATTGGTTAAATTCTCTGTAATCACTAATCAATTACTATGCATGTGAGAATGCTTGTGTTCATATAGTACTATATATACAGTAGTTTTTTTTTCTGACTTTCACATCTGGTGCCTTTTGGTCGCTGCATAGCCTTGTACTGGTAGTACCTACAAGCACGCCATGGGAACCCCTTGAATGTGAAAATTGACATATTTTTGGTGGCCTGCAAAAGTTGCTCTTCTTTTGGGATGCCTCTCATGTTTGGCAGCCGCAGGTCCGTCACCTTCAGTAAAGCTAACCACAGGACAGGACGTTGCGTTCCACTAAATGTATACTGTACATGACAAGGATGAGCAAACCGCAAGTTTACATCATACGCCGACTACATACATGTGGTGTCAACAGATTTCAAGTGCCAAGGCTTCTAATTAATTAAACAAATTAAAATTGCCCTAAAAGCATTACTATTATGGCAATCATTGTCAACTCCATTGTTGCAATCTTATTAAGTCCTGTTTGGCACACCTTATTGGCGACCCATATTGTAATTATTTGCGACCGCGAAAACCTAGATTGCCGACCACCTTTTATTTTGGAGATAAGCTTGTGAAGCAGAGGAATTGGCACCCATGATAATGAACTCTCTCGTCTTGGCAACCACAATCCGGTTCTGAGGTCTGAGCTGAGCTCCCTCCTAATCAACAGTCAGTCATTTTTGTGTGACTGAAAGTCAGTGCCCTGGCCTATGGGGAGGAGGTTTGCTCGGCCGATATTTTTCTCACAGGTGGGCCACAGGCGGGCCCAGCAAAATTTATGCCCGGAGGCCGGGGCCTGGTCAGGGGAAGTGGTGATGGGCCTGAAATGAAATTGAAATGAAAGAGGAGAAACGGATGGATGCATTGATGGAGGTGCAGTTTTTCGCGGTTGGAAACAAATGAGGAGGAGCTCATTTGGAAAACCGCGGGTGCGAATCAAAGCATTTTTGGGCCTTGTTTAGATTTGCGCTATCATAGCATTGTTCAATCATGCACTAACTAGGTTTAAAAAATTCGTCTCATAACTTATAATTAAACTATGTAATTATTTTTTTATCTATATTTAATACTTCATGCATATGTTTAAAGATTGATGTGATAACAAAAAAACTTATAATTTTAGTGGCATCTAAACTTGCAATTTAATGCTACATTTAATGCTAGTTTCAGATTTTCGGTCTTTTGCTCCCTCATCAATTCATAGTAGTAGTACACTAAATAGAGTAGTACTGCTCAACATCCGGTACTCCGTCCGTTTCTCGCGGCAACGAGAATTATGGACCAGGTACAATCATTTGCTAGTATAAAGTATTGCATTGCAGCTACTTTTTTTTCCTTCTAAAATGAAATGAAAGGGGGCTGTACAACCGATATATTTATGGTGGAACATGTTCGTCTCAAATACTTTTATTATAAAACTTAAAACCATATATGCGCCTTTTTATATGAAAATAAATTAGCATTGTGCTAGAGGAGCAATGCAAATACTGCTCCTGCTACAGTGCTACTTGTAGGATGGGCATCAGCATCAATTTTTTTTTTGATAGGATCAGCATCAATTTTTGGGACAGCTGGGAAGCAGCAGGCAGCATGGAGTGAATGCATAAAGCGACCCCCCATGGAAGAAATGGTACTAGGAGCAAGAGAACAAGCGGCCCATCTCCGTCACAGATGGAAGATCGGATGGCCCTGATTAATTAATGCTTCTATTAATGAGGAAGGTGAATAATAGTGATGATGCCAATCTATTATCCTATATATCCATCTCTTGCTACTATGCACACACTATGTACTCCCTCCGTCCCAATTTAATTGTCACCGTTAGTGTGCGTGTCACAAGTTTGACTTGATTTTTAGAAAATATGTGCAATATTTGTATCTTCAAATAAATTTGTTAAAAAACTAGATTTAAAGATCTTTCTAATGATACTAATTATGTAATATAAATATTAATATTTTTTGATATATAATTGACGACAATTGTTTCTTGAAAAACGTAAGAGACAATTAAAAAGGGACAGAGGGAGTACAATACAGTTGCTGATATATTCTCTTGGTGCTGTACTTGATGATTAGACTTCATATTTGGCCTTAGCTAGGTAATGAGAAACATGGGAGGCGCCACCAATTTATATAATTGTCTCGACTAGTGGTGGAACCTAAAATATTTTTCACCACTAAAACCTGAGTATCATGCATGGGTGGCTGCTAAAGTTTGTAGGCGCGCCTATCCCTCTATTTCCATTGCAAAACAACGGAAATACATTTATAGAGTTTAAAAGAAGAAAGCGCAAGAGCAGTTAAGAAGGTTGGAACATCCACCATAAAAAGCACCGCGATCTAAGAAGTTCATAGAAGCAAGGGGGAATTGTTTATTTATTCCTGAAAAAAGTTTGGTTAATTATTTAGCCTAAATTTCTTTAAAGTTGTCTATTTAATCTTAAAATAAAAATTCATTATTTATTTGGCCTTCTGTCACGTCTGTTACCGTCTTCCGTTAGACCAGCCTCTCTGTGGCACACGAAAGGACTAAATTGCCCTTCTGCAGTTAACAGAGGCCGCCTGGCCCTTCCGCCTCGCACGCAGACGCGGTTCACCTCCCTCCCGATATTTCACTTCGCGAAAAAACATCGACGATGGCCGCCGGGCAGGAGCTGCGGCCGGCCCGCCTCCCTCCGCGGGTCCGCCACATTCCCGAAGCGGCCGGGCAGGATGCGCTGGGTAGAGGCTGAGCGCGGCCTCCCTGCCTCCCCCGACGCTGCCAGTGATACTGCACTGCGACCAGTTGCGCGCCTTCTTCCTGTCCGGCACCACCGTTGTAAAATGCATCTCCGACGGCGGCCTCTACCTCGATGCGTACGTACCTGTGCTGTGTTTTAAACCTTCCTTCCTTCCTTCCCTCCATGCTCTGAAACCTGGGTCACACAAGAACGAAGCAACTGACTGACAGCAGGTTTTCACCATGACTGTCGGCTTGTCGCATGATGCAGTGTGGATGTCTCCGGGGGATCCTACTTCGGTGACATCGTGGCCATGCAAGGAATAGCTCAGAACCTGCCGCCAGCTTTGCACCGCCCGTCTTGACGCTAACAACTAAAAATAAAACTCTATTTTGTTTCCTTTTTCAGCCAAGGGTAAAATGGTCTTTTTATCAAACACTTAATACCGTTAAGTACTTAGATCTAACATTTCGTTTTGATGCCATATACACGACTTCGAAAGAAAAAGGGCCAAATAAGTAGCCAGAGTTTTATTCAGGACCAAATAAATAATTCTCCCTAGGAGCAAAGAGTGCAGATGAAGGACACAAAGTTTGGTTTCAAACTTTCAATTCCTTTTTTTTTTCGATGCTCACCTATGAAGCCCACAGTAATGCGGCTTGTAATATCACAGACGGCACTCTTCGGCCCGTTGAGGCTTGAGTTAGTTAGAGCAACTCTAGCAGGGTCCTTACTTAAGCCATCATCTTACTTTTGAGGGCTAACAGTAAAAAAATTCATTCCAGCAGGGCTCCTACTAAAGCCCTTAAATTCGAAAGGCTCTCAAATCACTCTTTCAGCCCTCAATTTGAGGGGCTCTGGACATAGCCCTTATATCTCATTTGCGTTCATTTGTGGGCATGATAGCTCAAGTTAATTATTTTGTTCGACTTTATATTTAATGATTATGTTATTTGATTTGCAAACATGTTATGGATTATATAGTGATCAACTTTAAATAAATTATTATATAGTATGATATTTTCAAATACATATATACATATTATGTGTGATAAAATAGAGAAAATTAAGAAGTAGGGTTCCATTTTGAGGGCTGGAGTTCACTTCAGAAAACAGAGCTATCAGAAATAGAAAAAACCCTCAAACAAAAAGTAATGACCCTGTTTTGAGGGCTATTGCTGAAGTTGCTCTTATACCTAGATGTTCTGGTCCACTCACACGAAACATAGGCCCAATAAATAAAAGGAGGAGCGATTCTATGATTACTATTTGCAATTAACAGGCCTGCTGATCATATATGCTGGATTGTTAATTTTTTGTTGGGATTCTGGACCACAACTGTGCAAAACTTCCTATCCTTTTATTTTGAAACGGTGTCCATTTAATTTTTTTGGAGTAGTGTCGCCGTCTACCTGGCCTAGAAGTACATGGCGTGTACAAGAGTTTTGGGCTTGTGGTGCCTCTCCGCTCGGCACATGACGACGTTTTAATTACATCGGGCCTTGAACACGCACACAAAATGGCAAGATGCGTAGGTCTAATTGGTTAGTTTCTAATTGTTGCCTAATCAATCATGGTAATGCAAAGTTAAAAAAATTACGATAAGCCAAATTTAGTTTTGTCCAAATCAAAGTTGCCAAAGTTACAATGAAAAACATAAGTTGGTTGAGTACCATAACAATAGTAGAAAACACCTTTTTTTTCTCTTATGCAATTTAGAAGCTTTTAGAAACTTGCCAAAACTTTAGTCATAAACATTGGTTGGCTCTGGCCGATGCTAATTTATTGTAACAAAAAAAAAATATTATACCAATGCTGATAAGTCAAAAGCTGATTTAAAGTGAATATTTGTTCGAATAAAAATTGCAAGCCAACCAAGCGGGCTCAATGTTTCTCCCTTGCTATTTACGTTTTTCCTTAAAGAAAAATAGAGTTAATTCATTATATAACTTAGAAATAAAGTACATTTTATCTGCTAGTCGTAAATGTCAACAACCTTTTGTTAAGAGTGATCCTCTTACCTGAATCTCATCAACGATAAACTTCACTCTTGGTGGTCGGTGGCACATACGTGAAAGGGACAATCATGGACATTGAGAAGGTGCGGGAGAGATGTTCGGTGAAGTGTCTTGTGGTTTGAATTAGGACCAGGCTTTTCGAAACGGTTAGAGATAGCCTATATGTTTCCTCCCTATTTTCTTTTCCAGAATAATCATATATTTGACATGTAATTTATTAGGAGCTGTTGAAGATGCTCTAATACAATCGGTCTATGTAATGGATGCTTAAATTAATTGTAATGCCACACATCGGTTGTTTGTAGGACCACACAAGCGTCGGATGGATGTGTCACTCTGCACTCGGCCCTTCGCGCCCTCCGTCCGCTACTCCGCACTCGCTCTTCCAAACTCCTTCTCCACTATGCGCCATTCTCGCACTCACATCTTCTCTACTCCCTTCTACCTGCTTCTCCACTACATCAAGGGGGACGGCGGACACTGCACCCAACGCCCGCGAGCTCGCAGCACGCCCGTCCTCCCCTCCGTCCCTCGCCCTATTTGACTTGCATGCACCCCACCACAGACCCCGCTCCGGCACCCCACCATAGTCAAGGACGACGGAAGCAACTCCGACGAGGTAGATCGTAGGAGGGATCTAAATCTGATGCATGCTCCTCCTCTGGATCTGGATCTGAGCCCTCCGCCTCCTCCTCAGATCTAAACCCTCCCCCTCCCCCTCCCCCTCCTCCTCATGCTCATCTGGATGTAGGGGCAGGATGTGGCGGTGTTTCGGGTTCTGGTGAGTTCTTGGTGGATCAGATCTCTGTGTGTTGGAATGGTTGTTTTTGGATATTGCAGTAGATGATTTTAAATGTTGCACTGGGAATTTTTAGTTGTTGCAATAGATGTTTTTGCTATGTTATAGCAGTACTACTTGAGATGTTGCAGTAGTACTGCTTGAAATGCTGTCATATGTTTCAGTTGCTCCAATCTCATGTTGCAGTAGTACTGTATTGAAATGTTGCGTCATGTTTTAGTTGCTTCGATCCCGTGTTGCAGTAGTTTATTTGGTGTTGCTGCAATAATTTGTTCATGGGTTTTTAGCTGTCTCAGCCTAATGTTGCAATTGTTGTTCCTTTTGTTGTTTCAATAATACGTTCCTAGTGTTTCAACTGCTTAATCCTAATGTTTCAATTGTTGCAATGATATGTTCATCCTGGTTCAGCTCCCACAGCGTAATTGTTGTAGTAGTTATTTCCGTGTTGTTGCACATTTTTATTCTAGCTTTCTATGTTGTCCAGTTGGGGGCGAGCTATGTGGCCAGCGGGCATGGCACGCCGGAGGGATAGTGGACCAATTCTCCTGCTGCTCACCAAATCCAGCTGCTCGCCCTACACCAGTGTCACTCCGGATTTGGCGAGCAGCTGGTGTAGTCTATTTAAAAAATATTGTCTGGAATACCCACAACAACGCGCGGGGTATCCACCTAGTTTTATTTACTTGTCCAACCAAAAAGTAGAAGATTGCTCTTTTCATTTAAATATAAGTATTTATGCTGACCATTTTATAGTTAATGATTTTTCTTACTTTGATTGTCCATTTAGTTTTTACACTCCAAAAACTGTCCACAATCACAATCTCATAAAAGAAGTTCATATTTGCGAATGGTTACTTAGAGGGTGTTTAGTTTTAGAACATGTAGGATACGATAGTTCTGTTTTGATTTTTAGAGATGGGATGATCCCTTCTCTAGTTTGGTTGAGATGGAAAAGATTATCCATGTTTCATGTTCGGTTCAGAGACTCCAAAATAGTGAAATCGGACGGACATATATGGTCACACAGCTGCACATTAGAGGTCTCCTACATCGACACTTCTGTACGTACCTTTGGCTTTGGACTTTTTCCAACTTGTTGCAACTCCATCTCTCTTCTCCTTGTTGAGCACTTACACCATGGCCATGATTATCTCCACCATGCATCTAGCCTTGCTCAACTTTATTTCTAGACTAACCAAGCTTATAAACTAAAATAAAGCTAATACAACTATTTGTCACTCAATTATCAAAATGCAACTAGAGCTTTCACTTACACTGCTCCCTTTTCTCTCTTTCCACACACACACACTCCCTAACCCTGACAACGACAGTGCGAGCCGTGACAGACGCATGGGGAGCTCCTTCTCAACCATCGCTGACCTTAGTGAAAATCTAGGTGAGGACGAGGTCAAAAGGGTGGCGGCGTTGGCGACCTCATGGGTTCCCACACACTAACGACTGGCAAGCTGGCCTTGGCCTTGATCTAGGTAAGTTGCATGAGTAGTGGTGTGGTGGCACACAAGTGGCAGCGCAAGGGCATGAGGGGCTCACACAATAGTGACAAGACGTCTCTATGTTGTGGTGGCGGTAAAGACATGCATCTAGCCGAGGATGGCATGATCCTAGTGGGCACGGATGTGGGCAGTGGTGTGGTGCAGATGCAAGTAGCTACGACTATAGGCGGCAATGCCCCACTGGACCTCTTTTCTTTATTTGGATTTCGCCGCCGATTCATGATCCAGTGGTGATTATGCTCCCAACCACCGCCGAATCATGAAACTGAAGGTGATGGCGCTTTCCGAGCTGGTGGTGATATGCATTTCGTAGTGGTGATACATAAAATTTAACTATGACTCATATGTCTAGCTTGGATACCAATTATTAATTAAACTAAACTCTCATATATATGTTAAGTGAAACAACATTCTTGCTCAACCTTCGCAAAGAAAGCACTGATGATCAGTACTTGTTCAGGAGTAATCTAACCCTCACTGCTAACTCGAAACTCAAACAATTGAATTGTCTTCAAAATTTCAATTTAATACCAGCATGGATTGAGGTTTCAACCTGAAGATGAGTCTTTTGAGTTGGTATTGTCTATATACCGATATTTATATTCACAGTAATAATCTTCCGATTGCCTGGAGAGATTCCTACAGTGTGACAGTAGGCTATGTAGTGTCTCTGTTGTGTGTAACCCATGATCCCGCATGTTGTAATCAGCGCCATGTATGTCTCCTTTATTGTTTTTTGTGCAGCGCAGTACCATGGTTGATTTCTGGCCTCAGGAATCAAGATCCATCCGATTCACATGAAGCTCACGCTTTCCCTGATCGATCAATCATCAATTGCGTGGTCTAGAATCCAGTGGCGGTCAAAAGCTGATTTAGGGCATAATTTAGGTTTAATTTGGTATGCCTGGTGGGACCTAGGGTTGACCTGCAGGCTGGACATGACAACTATATATACCTCCTGCTCGGCGACTGGGACGGTGGTGTGTGTGTGGGACTATAAACAATGGAACCATAGCATGTGTCAAGAAAATTCCAAGTATTTAAAATTGCAGACGCGGTATAACATGTATGCACCTGTCGGTGGCTAAAGTCGATCCAATTTACTTTGTAAGTCTTGTCTGAAAAAGTTTTAGAATGTGAATATCTTTACTAGCTTCGTCATTCTTATATATGCTCACTTGATCTAGTAGTATTTGAAGTTGCCGACCATATATATATATACTTCGTTCGGTATTTAAGATGTACTTTCCTAAGATAAGTTTTTTTCTTCCCCAAATCTCATACAGATGCAAATACTCATGCATGTAGCACATTAACCTATATGAATACATATCATGCACTAGCACACACCTTACATCTATTAACACATTCGAAAGATTAAAACCAGCCGATAATGTCAAGATTGACAAAGTCGCAGCAAGCGCCTCGCTATTGGCAACACGTCACCCATCACTGAAAGAACATTACCATTAGAATAGATCTAAAATATATATAAGCACTCAAGTTGTGTCGAGGACTTAAATTCGAGTGGATAGGTTACATAAAAAAAACACAACTAGTTACTGAAATATGCCCAGTTTGCCGCTTGATTTGTAGAAGAAGGTTTTAGCCACTTCTTATATTTGAGACTATAAGAAGTGGTTAAAACCTTAAGGTAGACATAATTATGAGATATTTGGGACTATAACAAGCGTAGCAGCAGGGGATACTGGCGGCGTGGCAAGGGCAGCGGCTAGGGCTTGGGGGCACGCTGCGGCGCTAGTGTAGCGGGCGGCGCTGGGGTGTATGCGCAGGGAGACAGGGTGACTAGGGTTTGGGGCAGCGGCGAGGGTGGCGTAGGCGATGACGTAGGTGTCTTACTATCGATAGACATGTCCCTTGTCACTAACTGTGCCACGTCGAGAACTTAACCCTAACAAACCTCAAGAGGAACTTAATTGTGATAGGCTGGGTTAGCATGTTATTTTCTCCATTTTTACGATATTTACATATCCATCTTGCATAAAATTTCTGCTAAATTCTGGCAAGCTCATGTATATATAGCAAAATGTCCTCCCGATAGTATTATGTAGTGGGAAGGCTTATAACGGTATGACACATTGAGCCTTACGAGTGAAATGACCTGTTATATATCCTACCGTGTTTGATGGACATGCCTTATGTACGTTTGACCTTCACAGATTAACAAATGCTGTTACAGAAGCGGTGACTGACTGACAGGTATCCATGTAATGCAGCTGGGTAATCAGTAAGATATAACTCACCGAATTTATTTGCGTTCGAGGCATATATTTGTTTGTGGAACAGTTCGGAGTTGGTGTCGTGTGTCTTGATGAAAGATTCTTGCTGTTCCTGATCTATGGCAGACTAATTTAATTGGTTAATACATAGGGTTTTGTGTTAGTTCATGACTCGACTCTTCCTTAACTAGAGCAGTCAAGCTGTATGGCATGGCAGTGGCAGTAGGTGTCCTATAAAAGCAGGAGCATGATGTAGATGGTTGCACATCATACCCTTTAGATCAGGAAAACAGAGTTCAGTAATGCATCCATGGAGTCACGATCTTGTCGTTGCAGAGAAAAATACGTTATGAATTCAACAAGAGTGATAAAGATTCTCCATCCGAGGGGAAGCTGATGCATATGCAGCATGCTCAGCACCCTTTTGCTATGCAATATATACGCTCATGGGTTCATTCTTCACTGTAATTCCGTTGTCGCCTGACCAACTACATCTATCCACCGTTGCCTGTAAGTTGTACTATGCAAGCAAATTTGTGAGCCTGGTAGAGATTTTGCTTTTATTTACATGGGACGTTGATTTGAACTGCAAAGATTACAACTTTGCGTTAGTTAGCTAACCCTCAAACATGATTAGAATGCCCAAGGTTTTGGTACTTAGATTACGTTAAGCTGAAGAGCAATAATGCAATTACTCCAATAGCGGCAACTTCTATGAAATCAATCGTGACAGAGCATGATGCGGACACAGCCCGATCTTCCCATAGGTAAGATAACTTCGATTGGTGGAGAACTAGAGGTTCATGATCTAGGTTTCAAACAAAGACCGATTCACACCCCCACAACTACTACACCACTGCTCCGTTGGTTATCAACTACACACAACGTGATTGACCTCGCCGAGACGGCTTTCTAGCAAGTGAATCACACAAGAATACAACCAAGAACAGAATGAACGCAATCTGAAATTGCAAAATATGAGGTTTATGAATCTAATAAAGAGTTCAAACAAGTATTTATTCGAAAGGACTAGTCACCACATGTGAATAAGATCAAGAACAAAGGCTCTGGTTCACAACAAGCGATCTTGGCGATACAGTTGCAGCGAACAATATCTGTTTCATGCAAAAAATAAGAATGCAACAAAGCCCAAATCCTAACAAAAGCAACAATGGCTAACTAAGGTGTTTTTGGCATCACCCCCTAGACACCCCTTCCTAATGGGCTCTAACACGATACACGACCGAATGGATCAAAAGACGGTGTCACAACACCCTGATAAATTTTGAACGTTGACATGTTTTGATGATTTCTGTTGAGTCAGGATGAATTTTGATGTGTCTATCCACGCCCCGCTGAAAGTCCCTAGTTTTTTCTAGCTAATTGATGAAACCTAAAGACTAACCTTTGATCTAAGTGGATGATTTAGATAAGGTAGTCCTAGCCAAGTGAGGATCTCATTGAATATGAGGCATGACATGCAGTCATGTGACCAAGATAGAGAAGATCAAGATGAGGCTTGGCTCGATGGACCGGTTGGATGTGTGAAGGGAAAGTTGAGGCCTTGAAGTGATGGGCCATGCGATGGTCAAGTTTGGGCAAGACTTGGTGCCGATGGACTGACACAATGGTGAAGAGCAAGTGAGGTCAAGATCGATGGACAAAGAAGGTTACATGATGATATAAAGTGGATCATATCATTTGGTGATCATGGTGGATGGATGGAGATGATCCAAAAGATGATCAAGTGCTCGATGACTTGGTGGATGATGGAATTGGAAAAGCCACATGGTCTCAAGGCAAAGGTTTAAAGTTATAGGGTCATTTTGTTTTGCACTTAAGATACCATAGAGGGTGTGAGTGATTTAAGATCGATAGACGAACTATGAAGAAGGAAGATATTCTGTAATTCGGTTCATGAGTCCCACTAGGTTGATCATACATCTTGATGCATGTGCTAATTGGAAAAACCTTTGAAAATAATTGTGAAATTGCTAACACATGAGCACATGGTGATGTACACTTGGTAATGTTGGCACATTTGCAAATGTGGTGGAGATTGCAGGGTAGAGATGGGTTTGGGTACACTCAGCGCTTTTGGGAAATTGAAATGGCTATTTTCTATTGCGCCAGATGCAAGAAATTTGTGAAAACATGCTAACTCTCGGTCACAAGGTGTTACTCTTGTTGGTTAGCATGGTGGAGAAAATGGCATCGTCGACTGCTTGAAACTCACTGAGATTGCAAGCATCGTGTCCGACGCGCTAGGTCTGAGCGTCGGACGCTGGGGCGGCGTCCGACCAATGTTTGCTGAGTGGCGCTGAGCAGAGGCAGCATCCGACAGTATGCAATGGACATAGGATGGTGAACGCGTTGAACACTGAGGTCGTGCGTCCGACGACGTGTCACCAGATGCGTCCAACGGTGGGCTCGTTTTACATCATCTTCGGATTGCGGCCGGAGGTACTGTGTAGCATCCGACGGGGTGCTTCGGATGTGTCTGACGCCCACGGTAATGACTAGTTTTAAATTGATCAGTTTGGCACGCAGAGCTTGAACGCGTCAGACGCGTCCAACACTATACCATCTGGCATGTTCGACGGTCTCGTGGATAGTGCAGTGAAGGGGTAACAACTCTATTTGCTTGAGGGGTGTTATAAATAGAAGTTGGTCGGCTCCATGGCAACTCTCTTGACATTCTACACTCTTGACATCCTTGTGAGCTAAAGCAAACCCCTCCTACTCTTCTTTCTTTCATTGTTGCAAATCCAAAGTGAGATTGAGTGATTTCATGTGCAGTTGCATGTGTGGTTGCATCTAGTGGCACTTGGGGATCATTTTGTTGGTGATTTCTTGTTACTCTTGTGGGTGCACGCCACCTAGCCAGATTGGAGGTTATGGAAGGCATTGGGAAGAGTTGGTGATTGTTCTTGCTGACCTCCGGTTGATTTGTGAGATGTTCTTATGCTTTCTTTGGTGGAGATCCAAAATCAACTTTAATAAAATGCGCGTGTCATTGAGTTATCTCACTTGAGAGTAGTGTTTTGTGGTGCCTTTGTGGGGGCGTGCCTTGAGGGGCAATTTGCTTGAGGGTCTGTTGACACAAAAACATGACTTCCTGCGCCAACAACACTCGCAAGCTAGGTAGACTGGAGCGAGAGCGCTTCTCCGATCCCTGCGGCTTCACCAGCTACCCGATCGATCGATTCCGAGACGTGCCAGTCAATTTGACCCTGCAATTGACAAGGAAGAAAATAATAGTCAAATTATGGAACGTACTGGTGTGGTGCCTGACAGCTCCGCTTGTATGGCTAAATAGCCGATCTGATCAGGGCATTGACTAGAGAGTCAACATCCAGCATGCTTAATGAATGAACTATTGAATAACATGCACGAACCATTATTAAAACAATCGTTCATGGTATGACATAATGAGTAAAATAAGAATCAAGTATAGGTGTTATAGCATCAAAAGATTACATCATGCAATTTACTGATCGCCTAACCTATCCATGCGACTCAACGTTTAACATAACGCTGCTAGTAATAAAATATCTCTATTAACCGACAATGTCTGAATCTAAATCATCTTTTGGGAGGGTAATGGTAGCTGCACCAAAAGAGCTTAGAAGAGATTAACAGATCTATTCCCTACTTGCAACATCATATCAAAGCAAACCACACGTGTGAGCTAGGAAATTGGTAGTTGCACAGTGTATTTATCAAGGCACAGGGAAACCGGCTATATAGCCGATACCGACATGGGAACAAAATAGGTGCATAAACGATTATATGAGTAAAGCCTATTAGACGATGGCGTCTAATTCCAAGCAACTTTAACAGTGGGGTTTGCTAGAATACAGCCATGATAAAGTCCCCATAAAAAGCTAACAAGTTTTACTATAAAACCATCTACACCCTAGAACGTGTCACATGTCACGAACAAGATTGATAAAACCTAGCTAATGAAAGCACAGAAAGAACCATCGAAGCACGGATAAGCATGACAAGCATTATTGATGATCGAATTCAATAGGATTTGAGCCAAATCTACCAATCTTGATCGGGCAAAGATGTTGTTATGAATAAATAAACAATTAAAAAAATTAACAACATCGGTAACTCAATGAATCTACTAGATTTATCAAGATCTAATAGAGTCGATAACTAGCCATGTCAACACATAACAAGAGGTCAAACAATGCAGCCTTATTAAGCAAAAACACGAGCCATGACAGTACTTACAGCAAACCAGAGATCGAACGATGCAGCCTAGCTTGATGAAGAACTCGCCGAAATCTACATTACTCCTACTCCTAAGGGCTTGGCCGAGGCCGAAGGGTTTGTTGTATTGATTGTTGGATCCTCTTATAGGTGCCAGGGCTTACATATTTATACCTTGAGCTTTGACTGTATCCTGACTCAATACGACTTGTAAATAAGAAAATAAACAAGAAAACTACTAAGGCTCAATAACTTGGGCTCCACTATTCCTTCCTACAGAGTCCTGTGAAATCAATGCACTGTTATTCGCCAAATCGAGTTGGAGTCAACGTGGCCCGCAAACTCTCCAGATAGCCGATTCTGGTTAGCCGATTTGCATCGATTTAGCCAATTTTCTATAAAACAGCTGTTACCAGAATTTAGCCAATTTCGAGCAGAGCCATCTTTGAGAAGATTCAGCCGCGTGCCTGCTAGTCAAAATTTTGGTGCAAACAGGGTCAAACTGAAGAACCATCTAGGTGTTGGTCGACACAACTAGAAAGTAGCTTATCGGTGCACAATTGAACTCCGAGTGAACAAATCGTTGTGTCACTTGTCTCCGATTGGTGATTGGCTTCATCTCTATATTGTTGTCTATTGTGATTGATAGATTATCGTCTTGATGATTGGCAGCATCTTCTCTTCACTGTCGGTATAAGAATCATCTCCATCTCCCTTGTATTCACTTACCTAACTTATCTTGTGTAGCTTGTGTGGTAGTTGTTATTCTTGTTAGCTCTCTAGAGTAGATAAGTAGCATTTTAGCCTTTGAGTGATGTAGAGATCATAGAATACTAGAATTGTCAATAGGAGACTTGCTCACCATCTAGGCTAGGCAAAGCGTACTTTACGCTGTTTGTTTTATTAATCAAATGTGCCTAGTGTCTTTGTAGATATTTTAATAGGCTATTCACCCCCCTCTAGCCATCTAGGACCTTACACCCGCCCGCGCCACTTGCTCCCGCCTGACAACCCAAAGACGAAGACGAGGATTGCGACTATTAGGGTACCGGCGATGGCGCCGCCGACCGTCTTCTTCTCCAACTTAGACGGCTACAACAAGGGTTTGGGGGAGACATGCTAGCCAGGTGGGGGGGGGGGGGGACAGTGGTCGGCCAGCTTAGGTCTTGGAGGCTATGGCGACATATGCGATATATATAGGTTGGGGCAGGGGCATCACAGGAGTTGGAAGACAACGACGCTGGAGTTGGAGAAGATAGCGGCGGCAAGAGGGGATGGGGAAGTAGGAGGCCGTCATGGGCGCAGTATAAGGTCTCACCAGAGCTCTGCGAGCACAGTCTCAGAGCTTCGGCAATACCCTACCGTGGCGGGGCAGGGTGGTGGAGGGCAGAGTAGGAGGAACCGGGCACGGTGAAGAAGCGCAAGAGGACGACTGGGGCAGCAGGGTCGCGGCCTCGCAGGTGTGCGTCTAGGCATTCGGGCCCTAGCAGCGCCATTTACTATAATACTATAGGGGAGGGGGGAGGGGGGAGGGTTGAACCTGGTTAAATCTTTTCATATGGTCAACTTGGTTACACTGTCTGAATCCCCCTCTACTGAACTCTGAACTCAGCTTAAGCTAATCTTCTGGGGTTGACTTGCTCACACAAAGACTTTATCTAATTTATAGATGTAGATATGGGGTTATTTTAAACTGTTTCCTATAATAACGGAGTTTCAACTTATATTTGAGGATTCATTTATGTTACTTTTCAAATGCCGAAGGTGGAAATTTAGATATAGATTTATGGTTTTATTTTATTTTTTTAAATGACAAAGCTGGATAATTAAAAAAAATGAATCCAGTGGCAATGATCATGTTTCTTTTTCATGAAAGAAATTCCAGAATATTGTTATTAACAGAAATTAAACATCAGCATTGTTTCAAGAGGGGATATGCTCTAAAGTGAGGCGGTTGTGTATTACCACATTAATAACAATCCTCCCTTTATTCTAAAAAGTATATAATTATGAAATTCGTGCTAGTCAAGCAAGCTATGTTTCGCAAAATTTATATAGAGAATTGTATTAACATTTATGTTTCTAAATTAGTTTGTTATGAAAAGACATTTCGTAACTAATCATAGTACCCATTTTGTATTATAAATGTTTGTGTATTTTGTAACTTCGATCAAATTTCAAAAAAAAAAATTGTCTCTTGGACAATGCGAATTGTATTCTTTTTGGACGGTGGAAGCAAGATGAAAGCCTTAATTATTTGAACGCCCATTAGAGTCAAAAGTCTGTTATCCCATTATTCTTTCCACCGACGGTGCAAACAAGTTGTGAGATCCGATATGCATGTGGTCGAAATTGTTGTTACGGGTTTAAAAAAAAATGAAGAAATTGCTGTTAATGCCGGACACATATTGTTCACATGATGCGTAGGTGTCACTACTACTATGCACATGTACGGGACTCCATTTGGGCTATATTACTACAAGTCTACAGTAATATATCGGTATGCACACAGGGAAATAATGCATGGCTAACAACGCGCTGTCGCCAGAAACAAAATTACATATCCTTTCGTATTCCTGAACGAGGATACGCGTCAGTACCCGTTGATGAGTGCCAGTATTAGTATATACTAATACTATACTATAGATACACGCGTCGATCGCCTCGAGATCGTCGTCTGTTAAGGCCCTGCTGGTACAGAGGAATTACTAGACCTCAATTTATCAATTGAAGTGCAAAAGATTCTTTCCTCTGTCATAAAACAAAAGTGCAAAAGATTCACTTGCCCAGGAACCTTCTTCGTTCTCTAACGGTCTGCGATCTGCATGCGTAGTGCTGGGCGCAGTGAGGGACGGTGCTCGTGCTTCGCGGTGCTCTAACGAAGCCGCGTCAGAGAATCAGAGATGAGCGCGGCGCACGTGAGGCGCACTTCTCCGGGCACGCCGGCCATTACCAGCGTCGGCCGGCAATCTAGTGCTATTCGTGTGGACAAGATAGAATTGGTTCCACGTTTCCTCACATGATTGATGAATGATGAGTATCCTTCGCTTGTTTCACAAATAATACAGACAGTAACACGTTTCGTGCAGCATGCCTATGGATACAAAGTTTATCCCTTTTTTTCTACCGATCTAAAGCACGGTTAAAAAAGAAAGGAATTCCGTCCTAACGCACGAGCATCCATGCAAAGAGAGAGGCAGTAGATAGAATCAAATAAAAACTTCTGAACATATATAGAGCTCGACCGATCTTGAACTAAGCAAACCAAAGTATCTAAGGTTAAATTAGTGATATACTTACCGTTACCGACAAACTGAAAAGTTTTGCAACCTATAGCTAGCCAAGTCTTATGAGCTATGCTATGATTTACTGTATACCAACGCTAAAGGCGCACAAAATGTCACCCCTAGTCCATATTGGTTCTCCAGGAAGAATCTCATGCCTCACGCCTTGTTTGAGGTCACCCCATTGTAGCTCCCACCGAGCAAGAGTTGTGCTCAAGACACAAAGGGTTGCCTCAATTCACCATTATAAAACAATCTCCCAAAAATCTCACAAGAAGTAGAAACAAACTATGCAGTATGACTATTCGAAAATGGCCACCCATATTTAGCGAAGATCTCTATTACTACTGTCTTCAAGATACGAATTCCGGGTTCATTTGTAGGACAAAAAAACTTATCCAATGTCGTGTAGCCCTGTAAATAACCTATAAAAGGACCAATATTGAGATATATGCGCTTGAAAAACAGCTTGGTGGTTTTATTCTGGACCAAGAATCACTGCCTTAGTGCCTTATCTAAGTCGCATTACTGATGCTCTTAATTATTATGCTACAAACAGTTGGTCATATGGCAAACCAGCAGCAATGAGCCATTTCATCACTGCCGAATTAAACATCGCATTGATGGTGATATCTCTTCATCACCGCCAGATCAAATGGCACACCGTATTTATGTCATCTTCATCACTGCCGAATCAAACGCCACACTAGCAGTGATGCTCTCTTCATCACCATAGGATTGTAAAACACACCAACAATGATGATGCCATACTGGTGGTGATGAGCGCTTCATCACCATAGGATTGTACAACACACAAGCAATGATGTACGTCATATTGATGGTGATAATCTCTTCATCACGGACAGATCATACACCAGATGAGAAACAATAAAGGGATCATCACCGCTTGATGGTGTGCTAGACCAGCAATAACGAAGAGAACACCACCACCGAATCATAAGCCAGATATAACCAAACCTGGTTATCACCATCCATTTTCACACAATGATGATGAAAACCATCAGTGAAGGGAGGTTTTGAACCAGCAGTGATAAGGTTTGTCGATTGGTGTATATCTAGTTATACTAATTTGGTGTCGTAAATATTAGTGTTCTTTTCTACAATTTATTTTAACTTAAAAATATTAAACTTATAGAAATTTTAATTTATTTAGGGATAGAGTGAGTACATTATTTTGAACCCTTTTTATATAAAGTCAGTAGGGGGCAACCCCTCATGTTTCATCTAAAACGACATTATTTTGGCCTTGACTTTGTAGGTGTTGAGGTTGACATCTCAAGGTCCATGTGTCACAGAATTCGTTTGAGTCAAACGACAGTGCGGTGGCCACTAGGAGACAAATGGCAAAGAAAACTTTCAAATTAGGTCAACGACGAAGATTAGGTCAACGACGAAGATTACTGGTGCGACTTAAAAAGGTCACTGATATTACTATTTTCATAATACATTTAGGGCAGCTCATTTGTAACCGTGAAAGGCAAATGTTATGTTTGGTGATGCTATTGTCAGTGTAGAGTTAGGCCTATTTGGTTCCACGATACTAGAGATTACAGACTACAATTTAGTCTTATTTAATCTCTAAAATTGCCAACATAGTGACTAAAAAAAAGACTAATAATTCCTAGTACACTAACCTTTTAAAAGGTGCTATTTGGGATTACTATTTCTATTTAGTCCCTAGTCTATAGTCAAACCAAACTGACCTTTTTATATTAGCATATATCAGAAGCAAATACTCGTACAATTTTTATCTTACTTTGTTAATTTGTCAGAATTTAGTGGTATAATAGCTCAGCTGCGTTGCTTACTTGCTTGCGAAGCTCTTGTCCCTTTTTTGGATTCACGTCTGGCAAAGGATTTGTAGTTGTTTTGTGTTGTGGGGTTTGTTAGACCTTTCCTTATCGGCCCGAGATAAGACTCAGTGGCCGCCAGGATTCAATTATTTTATTCTCTTTTTTTTCTTCATCATCTGTATATTATAGTTCTTGGTTTTATCATAAGTCAAACTTCTCTAAATATTAAGACCATATATGTTTTTAGAAAGTGTAATAACATTTACAATCTTAAATAAATTCATCAAAGTATGTTGCATGAAGAATCTAACGAAACTTATTTGATGTTCTCAAAGTTTGCAAGTTTTTTTTTATAAAATTGGTCAAACAAAGATCTAGCTAAATATATTTGACTTAGCACAGAATTAAAGTAAATTGTAATTTAGAGCAGAGGTTCACAAAAAAAAAAAAATTTAGAGCAGAGGATGTATACATATTCTGTGTAAGGCTGTCAAGCAAGTTCATTCTCAAGAAGTTCCCCGTGCTTGGATTAATCACTCCTTTTGGCCCAGGCTTTATCAAGGAGAGCTTGTGGCGAAGTGTGGCAATCTCGGGCTGAACTCCAGCATACCAAAGATCACAATATGACTAATTTTTACGTGAGTTTGGGTCCCTATGCCTCTTTGAACCAAGCTATATATGGCATTCATCCTAACTACGCCAAAGCTAAATCTCTTAACTGGTTGAGAATCGATCTACAGTCTCAGTTGGAAAACCCCTTTAGTCTCGGTTTCCTAGCTTGCACTGTGAATCCGGGACTACGAATCCAGCCTACTACAGAAACATACTTTTTCTATCTAAATAAATATAATTATCACTTTTCAAAAAGTCAAGCGATTTCAAGTTTAAACGAATTTATATATAAATTCAAATTCAAATATTTATTATACTAAATAAATATTATTAGGTTAATTATAAAATATATTACTCTAACAAATATATATAGTCAGAGACAAATGTTGATACTATTTTCTATAATTTTATTCATTTTTTTAGAAGTTTGACTTGTCCCAAACCTAATATTGCATTCTTTCTAGGATTGAGTAGGTATTTCGTTGTCTCTATTGCCTTGGAATCAATAGTGATAATGTGTCACTATCAGTTTATGGCTACAATATGTAGTGATAGTCTAACAAGTAGTAATAAGTAAATCTTATTAGTACCTCTTATTGCCACCAGCAAAAATATATTAATGTCGGTTCATGGCTATGACCAGAAGTGCAAATCTTTTGGTTACGTAAAAAAATCCATAATATTAAGTAAGATAAATATAAATTTTTTAGCCCTCAAAAAATAAATATAAATTTTGTATGAAAATTATAGAGTTTGAGACCTAAAACTTTATAGTTGACAGCATTTTTATTGAGATGGTTTATGTGATCAAATATTTCAGACCTATTAAACAACCTCGGATGAGGACAGAAATCAAATCAAAGTTGTATACTGATGAGATATAGAACTTTATAATTGATTCTTTTATTTGAGATTGATTTAGAGTGTCACATATGTAATACAAGATTCAAAGTGTCAAGCTAAAAATAATAGTGTTGTGTAATTGACATGCTAATGAGGCAATGTGTGAGACTTGATATCATTGGTTCGAATATTGAGAAACACACATTTTTTCCATGACTACATACTAATGTCGGTTGTTTATGGTTAGAAATGGCAAAAATAACCCAGATACAATTGCGAACCGTCAGTGATAGGATTATAATTTGCGGACTACATACTAATGTCCGTTGTTTATGGAGTTTGAGCTCAGTTCAAAGCATGGAGTGGTCAAGATAATTCGGACTAATTAAACAGGCTAGAGGGGAAGTAGCGAAAAGAAAAAAACAAGATGAAAGTTGATAAAGTGGGTGCACCGTGCAGTTAAGACAAACAGAAGTTGTTATCAAATATGGGATGTCCAATAACAGGATAACGACATGTCACAGGATACAGAGCTTGCTCAAGCTTAGATTGAGGCATCTCTATCCTTGAGCTTTGTTCAAAAGCATGACAACGAAACCGCCCTACCTTGGTGTAAGCCAATTACTGATACAGGAGCTGTCCCTCGATTGAGCAGATTTCTCAGGAGTTTTACATATATCGAGACCTCATATGTAGCTTCAAGCAGCATCACTGTAGGCATGCTCTCTCTCTCTCTCTCTCTCTCTCTCTCTCTCGCACTGCAGAGTTCATATATATAGAAACATCTTGGTGTAGGCTTCTACATGCTATATATATCGCACTAACATTTTGTTGCAAACGGCAGGGTACATTCATTCCCAACGACACATGCCATTGTGCAATATTGAAATGAGAATATGGTGTCCATATGTTTATATGTGGTCCTTGTCATCAATTATCCGTTTATATATATTTCCAAGTTTGTTTACTAGTATAAGATAATCTGGGGTCTAGACTAAGACTCTATATTTCCTACTCAATGTTCTGCATTCACTAAACCTTGGTTACTGTATAAAATCCACTAAGGAACATAGTACATTAAATCTATTACTATGGTGTCTTTCATGTTTCTCCAATTAATTAGCTAGCTAGGTTATATAGTATCCTTTGATATAAGTAAAACTCAAACTCCGCGCCATCTTCATTATTGGTAATCTACTACGGTACCATATCGTCTTCTCTTCTCGATGCAAATGAAACAGTGATGTCGTCGCTCATGGGCGGTAGCGCTTGTTCACATGGTAGGCAGCTAGGCATCAAGGATAATTGAGCAATGCATGCAAACGCACAGTAATTGATGGAGAAACCTTTGATGGTGTCGTTAATATTTCCTTAGCTTTACAGAAGAAGATGCAAATTAAGTCACATCGATATTGTGTGAACAGAGACAAAAAAAAATTGAAAACGGGGGGGCCCGGGGGCGGGGGGGGGGGGGGTGTGAATAATACATCACGTACCTCACGATGGTTTGGCCTTCCGTTCTCGGAATTGGTGAGCAGCTTGATACCGCGTCCATCTCGTCATTTGATTATAAGATCTGGTCAGGCCGTATCCTAAAGTATGGCAAGAGGCATTGACCTGATGACTTTAGTTAATTAGGGCCATTGTGCAGTACGCAAAATGATATAGTTTTTAGTTGACGATAGCTGGAATGAGCATTTCGAGGGTAATTATATTTACCTGCTTGCCTCGTTCGTCTGAACTGAAGTACTCCCTGCGTGACCAGGAAAATTTTGTATCAAGCTCAGTATATCACACGGTAATTTTGATGTTATTATATATGATAATTGTGCTAGCTGTTGCCTGTTGGTCAGAAACTTCCACTTTGACCGGCCGTCGTCAGTCTCAACTGGTGCTAGTGGGTTAAATCCCCTTTGTTCCATGAACTAATATAGACATTGTTGCAAAAAAAAAAACTAAGGTAGACATAAAGGTAAATCATCAATTGGGTCATATTTTCAGACAAGAGTGTAAGATAAGGTGATTCAATACTATCCCTTATACTATTCAACATAGCTAGTCACTACGTAGAAACCAAAAATCACGGCTAGGTCCAAACCCTATCACCATCAGCAGTAGTAAGGGTGGCCTACCATTGACGGTTTGGTGACCCAACAGTGATAGGCACAACCAAACATCACCTTACAGCAGTGGCGGATCTAGGACTAGGATCGGGGGGGGGGGGGGGGGTTTAAACAGAGAAGATTTAGAAGTAACACTACAAATTAATGGTGATTCCATGATAAGCAACAGTGATTCCATGGCCCGGCTGTAGGGTTATGAGGGTGCTACGCTAGCCAGAAAATAAAACTTTTTGATCTCATAAATCAGGATCTACTGCTAGTTACAGATTACGGGATTACCACTAGACTCGCAGGTGCAGCGGAAGGCGACTCGATGTAGTCGTACGTGTCGCAGCAGGCAGTGCAGTTGTGTGGTTGTCCGTCACGTCAACCCCCTCGTGTGGTTCGTCCCAGTGCTCCAGATGCAGCACCTCCGAGTATCCCACACATGCAGGGAAGAAGCGATGCGCCTCCGGACTGCTAGGTCCGCGAGGAGCAGAAGGCGTGAACGTGGGGAGGGCGACGGCGGCTATTAAAGGCGTGTCACCTTTCTGGCCGCGCCCCTTCCCCTTGCTTATATAGGCGTCCCCAATGAGCTCACGAGTTGGAGACCCATTAGTAACCCTAAGCCTTTTCTAATTCGGGTCCAACCCAAATTAGGCTTCCAGCCCCTTAAGCGTGCGACCCTATGGGTTCACGCACACATTGACATGGACCGAGTACTCCTACTCGCCCAATAGTTGACAGCAGCCTCTAGCAAGGCGTGACAACTCCTATTGTTGACATCGTTTTTCGACACGTGTCAGTAAGAATCGAAAACTGAGCTAATCGGCAAGGGATTGGTTATTATTTTGTCTTCGGCATTGCTTTTGATGTTGTCGATGAGTGGTTGCTAGTGAAGGGTGGATTGGTCTGAGTTGTTACCGATAAGGCTGAAGAGCTGTTACCGATGAGACTAGCAGGGAGCTAGAGGATTGCTGCCGATGAAGCTGAAGAGCTGTTGCCGATGAGACAGGCCGGAGATTAGAAGATTGTTGCCAATACCAGAGAGTGTGCCGATGAAAAGATAACTTCATCATGACGGAAACGGACAGAGGATTGGCATCATGAGAGCTTATGATTTTTGTAGTGTAGTCTGAGTCCAGTTCTTATACAAGTTTTATTTCTTTCCTTTAGAGATAGATTTCGTATAAGGAATAAGTTTATTTTTCTATATTTAAGCTTTTCATATTCGGTTAGGATTCTTCGAATAGCAGAGTATAAATATGTGCCAAAGGGCATTGTAATGAGCATCCAAGCATCAATAAACAAATCTACTTTTTATCGTAATTTACTTCTACCAACACTTTACTTTTCGACGACTTCGTCAAGTATTTTCTCTTTTTCAACGAGTTCTTTCAAGATCCGATGGGCTGCATCAACTTGATCTCCAGCGACCTTGCAAGTTTCGCGTCTACCGAGCATGATTCAGGCTTTGACTTCCGGGCGTATCGCTGTCGTCTCGTCTGATCTGTTCAAAAGTTATCGAATATATTCTGAGCTTTGACTTCCGGGCGCATCACTGTCGTCTCGTTCGGTTTTTATTTAAGTTATCATCCTTTTCGATTAAGAGGTCAAATCGACTGGCTTGCTTCGGATATCGAATTTGGGTATTAGCCCAGTGTGTTTGCAGATAGAACTTTGCATCAACACGTCTTTTGGCACGCTCGGTGGGACAAAGTCAACAGATTTATCATGAAGAACCCTGCTGATATCAATCCAGAGAACATCATCGAGATATCAGAGTCAGATCTCAAGGAAGATCAGAAGCTTGCCATATAAAAAGCTATGAAGGATTACAGGCAGCTCTGCTTGAAGTCTTTCAGCAAAAATAGGGGCGGAGAAGTAATCCAGAAGCAAGATTTGCTGTTGACTCGGCAGGTAACTTTTGACTCCAACCCTGGTAAATTACAGGAGATGGTTAATTCTGCATTGAATCATGCTTTGATCAACCACTCCACCGTGCTGTCCAATATTGTTTACAATGCTGTTGTGCAAACATTAAGAGAAGGACAAGCACCTGGTTATGTCAGGCCAGTATATCATCAGCCGGGATCGGCATCTGTCAGTACTCCATTGGCAATTCCAGCCATAGAGAGTATGGAAGCTCCTACTCCTCTAGTTTTATCAGGATCACCTAACATTGAAGCCACGCTAATAAGATCAGATCTAACATCTCAGGAAAGGCAGATCACTCAATTAGGTACAGGCCTATCGGCATTGGTAATGTCAGGTCATTCAGGTCAACACAGCCAGGTTGCTGCTAATTGGTGGGGATATGGGATGCCTCCAGAACCATCTACCGCCAATTCTGGATTGCCTCAAGTGTATGATGTAGCAGGAAAGAGTCCTATGGTATCGGCTACTCTGGTCTGATCGATGGCCCAGGTGTCACATTATTCTACTACACCTCCTACTATACAGCCATTGACAATGGGATTCCACGCGCCTCCGCAGTAGACATCTTATGCGAATCCATTGGCAAGTTCCCCGCCAATGCAACAGAAGGTTTCTATTGTAGGACAACCCATAGTGCCGTTTGTATCTCAATCTGGGTTACCTGCAAATCAAGGCAATTATGCTCGTTATCATCCAATCATACAAGAGCATCAATTGTCAGCGAGCTATCAGCCATCGGCAAGTCAGGTGCCGATGAGTTATAATCACAATTGATCAGGGCAAGCGCCAGCTCAGCAACATGCTATTCAGCCAAGCTACCAGGTGATGGGGACTCAGCAGTATTGTCCATAGGCAGCTTTCCAGGATCAAACATCGGCAAGACAGCCGATGAGCTTTGCTCCACAGACTGGTGCTGTGAATATGCCGATTCCTCCAAACCAAGTACCACAAGGATATGTAGAAGCATATCAGCCAGCACCTCCAGCAGAGATTCAGCCAGTGCATCGGCAAGATCAAGATGCGTTTTGGACCGATAAGATTGCGGAAGTAATGAAAGAGCAATTTGGGATTCAGCCCAAGATTAATACTTACTCTTATCGGACTCCTTACCCTCCAGCATATGACTCAATTCCTTTTCCAAATCGGTACAAGGTACCAGATTTTACTAAGTTCTCTGGACAGGATGATACATCAACAATGGAGCATATCAATCATTTCATCATCCAGTGTGGAGAAGCAGCTAACAGGGATGAATTGAGAGTTCGATTATTCTCATCTTCATTGTCTGGATCGGCATTCACATGGTTTATCTCATTGCCGCCGAATTCTATTCATACTTGGGCGGATTTGGAGAGACGGTTCCACAAGTACTTGTTTGCTGGTGTCCATGAGAAGAAGCTTACCGATTTAGTAAAATTGAGACAACAAAGTGACGAATAGGTGGAGAGCTTTGTGCAAAGGGTACGAGATATGAAAAATAGATGCTACAGCTTGGTGCTTGATGATCGCCAGTTGGCTGGTTTAGCTTTTCAGGGTTTGTTGCCGCACCTCAGGGACAAATACGATTCTCAAGAGTTTGAAAGTTTAAGCCATATTGTGCAGAGGATTTCTGACCAAGGTGCTCGAGCTCTAGAACCTAGAAAGACTTGGAGTAAAAAGGTGTCCTTTGTAGAAGAAGCAGAGGAATCAGACTCAGATGAAGAACCAACTATCGGCCTGGCTGAGTGGGTGAAAGTTAAGAAGCCAATATCTTATCCTTTTGGTCAAAAGGAGCCAGGGAAGTTCACATTTGACATCACGAAGGCCGATAGAATATTTGATTTGCTACTTCAAGAGGGCCAAATCAAGCTATCACCTAATCATGTGATCCCATCGGCAGAAGAGCTGAAGAAAATGAGGTACTGCAAATTTCATAATGCAACTTCGCACAGTACCAATGATTGTAAAGTATTCAGGCAGCAATTGCAATCGGCTATTGAGTCCGGGAGAATTAAGTTTGATAACTCTAAAGCTCAAAGGCTGATGAAGATTGATCAGCACCCTTTCCCAGCAAACATGGTGGATGCCGTTTGCAAGACCAGAGTATTAACATCGGCAAATGCTAAGAAGAACGCATCGATGGATCCCAGAAATCAAGTAATCACTGATGACTTAAGAGGAAAAAAAGCAGTTGAAGAAAGCAGCAGTTCCAGAAGACCTCCTAGACCTGCTCCCTATAGGGTTTTAGGTGATCGCTATCGGCAGCAACAGGAAGAGTTGCGTTGGGAAGAATGGCGTTGGCATAAAGATCATTGGAGATGCCCGTTCTTCATTTATTGCTGGAAAGAAGGCATTAAATTGCCTACTGTTGATAGCTGCCCTGAGTTACGATCGAGCCGATCGGACAAAAAGAAGACCGTATTATGGCGATCAGAGATGGTGCGTCAATGAGCCCATCAGAGGAAGGGCATCAGTGCATGATCGGCTGGGGGGCAGAACCAGTGTACATGAAAGGCTGGGTAGGCATGATGACTGCTTTTCGATGGATCAGGAAGAACTCGAGGTGATGGCTAATGCAAGAGTTCCCGATGAAGCAATACTCTGCAGAGATCCCAACATAAACTGCCCAGATTTGAATACGAAACGTTATCAGCCTGTCTAGAAGACAAAGCTTCCTCAATGGTGCCCTGAAGGTCTGACAAAAACTCAGAAGAGGAAGGTGCAACATGAGCGCAGAGAAGAAAACTCCCGTGGGGTGAAGTCTCAAGTGTGGCAACCAAAGCGCAAAGATGAAGGCCCATCGGCAGGTATCAACATGGTTTTCATGTTGCCAATGGAATTCCTAGCACTTACCGATGATGAAGTGGAAGTTGTTCCTTTCGAACAAGTAGCTCAGTTGACCTTGGATCCAAATATGGCTGTTTTTGAGAAGCCTACCGATGATGAGAGACAGCATCTCAAAGCTTTATTTGTTAAAGGCAGAGTTGATGGGCAGCCAGTATCCAAGATACTCATAGATGGGGGAGCTGCAATTAATATCATGCCATATGTCATGTTTCAAAGGCTTGGGAAAGGAGATCAAGATCTGGTCAAGATTGATATGAAGCTTAAAGACTTTGAAGGTAATATATCACCAGTTAAGGGAGCACTTTGCATTGAGTTAACCATCGACAGCAAAACATTGCCGACCACGTTCTTTGTCATCGGCGGTAAAGGTGTTTATAATATGCTATTAGGAAGGGATTGGATTCATGCCAATTGCTGCGTTTCTTCTACAATGCACCAGTGCCTCGTACAGTGGGTGGAAGATAAGATTGAAGTAGTCCCTGGTGATTCATCTTATATAATTGCATCGGCAGAGTCAGAAACTTATGAGCGGTCCAAGTGTATATCGGGGGAAGCATGGGATTCAGAGTTTCTCAGAATTGCCGATTATGAGCTGCCACCAATCCAAGCAGTCGGATTCGAAGATGAGTTATAATGGATAGGTTTGCCGATGATGGAAAATTGGGCCATGGATTTACATCGGCTGATGACTTAGTAGAAGTAGGCATTGGTGATGGCGGTAGGCCAAGGCCAACTTTTGTTAGTGCTAAGTTAGACCTCCAGAGCAGAGAATAATTGATTGCTTTATTGAAAGAATATAAGGATTGTTTTGCTTGGGATTACACAGAGATGCCTGGGTTAGATCGATCAATTGTTGAACATCGGCTACCTATCAAACAAGGATTTCGGCCACATCAGCAGCCAACACGTCGATGCAATCCTAAAGTGTTGCCTGATATTAAGGCCAAAATAACAAGATTAATTGAAGCAAAGTTCATCTGACAATGCCGATATGCTGAATGGATTTCTAATGTGGTTCCTGTCTACAAGAAGAATGGGAAACTTCGTGTCTGTATTGATTTCAGGAATCTTAACAAAGCTACACCGATGGATGGCTACCCGATGCCTGTTGCTGATTTATTAATTGATGCTGCTACTGGACATCGGATTATTAGCTTCATAGATGGAAACGCTGGATATAATCAAATCTTTATGGCCGAAGAAGATATCTCCAAGACTGCCTTCAGATGTCCAGGTCATGTGAGGTTATTTGAATAGATAGTCATGACTTTTCGTTTGAAGAATGCCGATGCTACTTATCAGAGAGCTATGAATTACATTTTTCATGAGTACATCGGCACATTGGTTGAAATTTATATAGATGATGTGGTGGTTAAGTCTGGAGACTTTGGAAATGATCTGGTTGACTTGCAGAAGATATTAGAGTGCACAAGGAAACATGGGTTAAAAATGAATCCCAACAAGTGTGCATTTGGTGTATCAGCAGGACAATTCTTAGGCTTCATGGTGCATCAGAGGGGTATTGAAATTAGCATGAAGTCCACTGATGCCATCAATAAAGTGATTGCTCCTACCGATAAGACCGAACTACAGTCTCTGATCGGTAAGATTAATTTTATTCGAAGATTCATATCTAATTTATCAGGAAGAATCAAAGCTTTCAGTCCATTGTTGAAGCTGAAGGCCGATCAGGAATTCGTGTGGGGAGAAGAACAGCAGTTGGCTTTAGAAGAAATTAAGAAGTATTTGGTGAATCCTCCAGTGCTAGTTCCACCTCAACATGGAGAACCCTTCAGGCTGTATTTGTCGGGTGATGATGAAGTCATTGGGTCAGCTCTAATCCAAGAGTTTGAAAGAAAAAACGTGTAATCTATTACCTGAGCAGAAGGTTGGTGGATGTTGAGACCAGGTATTTGGCCATTGAAAAGTTATGCTTATGCTTATATTTCTCCTGTGTTAAATTAAGGCATTATCTGTTAACGGCCGAATGCACTGTTATATGCAAAGACGATGTGGTCAAATATATGCTGTCAATGCCAATTCTAAGTGCAAGAATCGGCAAGTGGATTTTAGAGTTATCAGAGTTCGATCTGTGTTATGAATCGGCTAAAGCAATCAAGGGGCAAGTGATAGCCGATTTTATTACTCAGCATTACGACATGGTAAATTCTTTAGAGATTGCTCCATGGACACTTTTCTTTGATGGTTCTACATGTGGAGAAGGAGCAAGTATCGGCATTGTGTTGATATCACCTCAAGGGAAGAAATACGAATTCTCATTGCCGATTGCTACCACATCGACAAACAATTAGGCTGAATATCAGGCTGTGTTAAAAGGATTGGAGTTAATCAGGGAAGTCCGTGTCGATGCTGTTCAAATCTTTGGTGATTCAATGCTAGTTATTAATCAATTAGCTGGGACATATGAATGTCGCAGTGAAGTTTTAATCTCGTATTATGAAAGATGTCGACAATTATTGAAGGAGTTTAAATATTTCCGCCTTGGACATATCTCCAGATTGCATAATGAAGAGGCTAATCGGCTAGCACAGTATGCTTCGGGGTACCAACAGATCCAGGAAGTGCTGACATCGGCAATTGACGCCGATGATTGGAGGAAGGAGATTGCCGATTATTTGAAGGATCCATCTAAGAAGGTTGAAAGGCGTATAAGGTTTCAGGCTATTAAGTATGTGCTCCTAGATAATGAGTTATATTATTGAACAATGGATGGAGTTTTGCTCAAGTGTCTTGGTGAAGAAGAATCAAAAAATTTAGTAGGCGAAACTCATGAAGGAGTATGCGGGGCACATCAGTCGGCTTTCAAGATGAAATGGATGATCAGGCGAAATGGATTTTTCTAGCCAACAATACTCGAAGATTGTTTCAAGTATTTTAAAGGGTGTCAAGAGTGTCAGAAGTTCGGCAACGTCCAAAAGGCACCCGCATCGGCAATGAATCTCATAATTAAGCCGTGGCCATTTCGAGGATGGGCTATTGATATCATCGATCAAGTTTATCCACCATCAAGCAAAGGGCATAAATTTATCCTCGTTGCCACCGATTACTTTACAAAATGGGTTGAGGCAGTTCCTTTGAAAAGTGTGACGTCAGCCAACATGATTGATTTTGTGAAGGAGCATATTGTGTATCGGTTCGGTATTCCTTAGACCATTACGACTGATCAAGGAGCCATGTTCACTTCAGGAGAGTTTGATGGATTTGCCGATGAGATGGGAATTAAGGTTTTAAAGTCTTCTCCTTATTATGCTCAAGCTAATGGTCAGGCCGAAGCATCTAATAAAGGGATTATTAAACTCATTAAGTGCAAGATTAAGGAAAATCCCAGGAGGTGGCATACGGTTTTGAACGAGGCCTTATGGTCATATCGAATGTCCTGTCATGGTGCTACTAAGGTGTCGCCTTATCAGTTGGTATATGGACATGACGCAGTTTTGCCTTGGGAAATAAAGACCGGTTCGAGTCGGATATTTCATCAAGATCAACTGTTGGCCAATGATTACAATACACTCATGAAAGATGAGTTGGAAGATTTGGCGGGTCATCGGCTAAAGGCTTTACTCAGCATTGAAGAGAATAAGAAAAGAGTGGCTAAGTGGTATGACAAGAAGGTAAAGGTGAAGGAATTTGTCAATGGCGATCTAGTCTGGAAACTAATTTTACCGATTGGGACTAAGAGTGCAAAGTTCAGCAAGTGGTCTCCTAATTGGGAAGGTCCTTATCGAGTAAATCGGTCCATTCCTGGTAATGCTTATATCCTAGAAACTCTTGAAGGAGAAAGATTTCCAAGAGCGTTCAATGGTAAATATCTGAAGAAATATTATCCTAATATTTGGATGGATGCGTGAAGAAACAGATATAATACTTGTTCAATAAGAACGTATCGGCGCTACGTTAATATGAAGTTTTACAAGTTGCCGATACACTACTTTGCCGATGGAAAAGAAGTTTACAAGTTCAGCAGTGAATGAATAGCCGATATCGCACGCAGGCGAATCTGGTTGGCTTCCTCTATTGTCATTACATCTTCATCGGCATTGCCTTCTACTGGCTTGATTTTCTTCTTAAGAGCCAGTGTCTTGAGGGCTTGGTTGTCCCTTTCCTGCTGAAGAATCTTGATAGCGTCAGGCATTTGGGCTTTCTCTTGAGTGACTGTATCCAGGGCTTCTTCAACCTTTTTCAGCTCCGCTAATAAAGCTTCTCTTTTTGCCGATAATTGGAAAATCTTCTCTTCCAACTCCATACGGGAGGCTTCCAATTTGCTGATATCTTTGTGTTTCTCATTGGTAGATTGTTTATACTTCATCATCTCCTCCTGGAATCATGCCTGGGTAGCTCTGTCGGCAATGCGTTGAGCAGCTTTTTGATACTAAAGTTGCCGACTCTCTAGATGTGCGGCTTGGAAGAGTGTTTCTTCAACATCGGCAGGAATTTGCCTCGGATTGCCTTGAAAGTTGCCCTGGTAGAGTTGGAATCCTAGATTAACTGAGAAGTTTCTTGTTACAGCAGGGATATCAGTGGCTCTAGCCTAGATTTGATTTCGGATGATAAGGCTTTGAAGGCTGGAGCAGAGCTTTCTTCGTTCTCTTCATCGTCAGGAATATCTCCAATAATTGAGAAGGAAAATAGGCTATCGGGGGAATCTTGTTTCTGGAAGGGAAAAGTTGTTAGCTAAAGGATATAAGTGTCAAAAAATTGACTAAGGGAGTTAACTTACTTGTTTTAAGGAAATTTATCGTCTTTGGCTAGAAGAAGCAATCTGAGGTATGATTACCGATGGCGTCTCTTGCGTTGGTACATCGGTTGGTTGCTGCTGCAACGCCAGTGCCGATGAAGGTTCTTGTTAAGGTACAAATGCCAATTGGAGAACAGTTGCTGATGGGGAAGTTTGTGCGGGAACATCGGGCAATGTCTGGTAGGGCAAGGATGCCGATGATGCAACTGAAGCTAGTGTGAGCCTCGTCCGCTTTGATTGGGATTCTTCATCCGATGAAATTTTATGCTTGTGATGAGAAATGTCAGAGCCGGATGGCTGGAGGGCATCGGCAATGGGTGGATGAGATGTCTGTGCACTTGGGGCAGTTGTCGATGCAACTACTTGATGCTATGAGAGAAGCAGATGAGTAAAAATGCTGATATGATGATCAGAGTTTAATTTGAGGGGTACCTCAGAGAATCATCAAGGACGACGAAGTGTGGCGATGAAGGTGTAGCAGGTGGAGATGAAGGGTGAGTTGCCGATGAGGATTCAACAAATGTAGAACTTGCACCCTGAAATATGAGATCAGTATATCACGGTAGTTAGCACACACAGAAGAAAATAAGACAGTTATCTGGGATGTCCGTGCTGAGGGTACAGCCGTGTCCGATGGAGCATTCATACTTCTGGTCGGTTTTGATTTGGAGAAGCTCTTCTTGGAATGACCGCGGCACATCAGAGCATCTAATGAGGGAGCTCTGTGGCTGATTATGGATATTAGGGATATCGGTCGCAGCCTTATGACTTTGCCGCTCTTGCTCAATGTTGGAATCGGATCATCAACCTGTTGAGAAGGAGTTAGTTTCCGATAGACTAAAAAAGAGAATTGGAAGAAGTGCAGATAGTCAAACTTACTGCATCGGCAGGTATGGCATGATCAGGGTCGATGAGATTCCAATAGAAGTGAGGAGATGCGAAGAATAGTTGCTCTTTCCACTCTTGCCACCATAATTTGAAAGATTTGGTGATGAAAGATGCCGGTGCCCAATCGGTCAGGTCAACATTAAAGGTATCGGCATCAGGAGGAAGAGTGACTATTCTGCACCAATCCATGCTGCTAGTGATAGTTTCTCTCGGCTTAATCACATTGGCATAGTAGAGTTTGATGGGCAGTTGCCCAAAAGCTAGTTGTCTTGCTACTGTTGATGGATTATAGAACTCATATGTAGTATTGATGTTCTTCCCACTTCCAAACATATTGACCGGGATGGCACAAGGGGTGATCATTGCATTGAGGATCTCAGCGTCTTTATTCAAGGCATCATCGGCAAAGTTGAAGAGCAGATGGAACCTTGCTTCTTCATCAATATAAGGGACCCAGGCCTAAAGCTCAGGAGGAATGCCGATGTAGAGCCTTTGGAAGAAGTTGCTGATTTGGGCTCTGCTTGCCTCTACCCCTGGAAGTACTGCTAACGCTTCTCCAAAATTAAGGGGGCATCTTGACGATTCATCTTCTCCAAGTTGGTAATCTTCAGGGAGATCTCAAGGGAACTGCTAGGTGAATAAATCAAAGTGAAGGTACTTGTGCATATGTGCATTCCGCCACATGTTGATGAACCACCAAGGACCTCCCAGATTGCCGATGGACTTGTCTTGTAACAGCCTTTGTGAAACTTGGTGGAGGAGATGATAGACTGAACCGAGAAGGTATCGGCCAAGAGGAAGTTTGATGCCATTAGCTAACATCTCTGCTGCAGATAGATGCATATTGGTTGGTCCAACTGTTCTACCGCAGAAGATAAACTTTTCTAGCCACATATTTAGGAAAGCTGAATGCTCCCTCTGACTGATCGATCCGGATTTTTGATATTCCTTGATGTACCTAGTCCAGCCGCCGATATTTTGGGTAGTCAGTCGATATTCAGGCTTCCTTTGGAACAGAGTGTTGTCATCGGCAGTTGATATGTCCAAGCCAGTGAGCATAAACATATCGGCAAGAGTTGGAGAGACTGGTCCATGTTTGAATATGAAGGCGTTCAAGGTGTCAGACCAGAAGTAAAAGGCAGCAATCAACATTGATTCATTCCTCTCCATATCGGCAATGGACAGTCTAATGCATTGACCTAATCTGCGTTCTGCCCAATAGACCTCCATCGGCCTGGAAACCCTCAAGTATCAGTCTTTCCATCCTTTGGTGATCTTTGGCTAGGATCAGAAAGTATCAGTCCAAAGTTCTAAATTGAAATTTTGAGCTCTGAAGGGGATGCGGTTGGTTTCTGCATTGATGATATCGGTCGGATCTGGATTCCCCATTGGGCCTAGGAAAATTATTTGACCTTGGTGCATGGGGATGATGAGCTTATTTCGAAGTTCCTAGATTAAAAGTCAAGGAGGAAGATAAGGAGAAGTCATGGGCTATGTGGAAAAGGAGAGAAGAAGTATCAAAAGATGAATGAAGAAAAAAATTAACCTTGGGGACGTCGAAGTTGACAGCCATGGCCGCGGATGAAGCCGAGAAGAGCGAGGAATGCTAATGGAGATTGAAGACTACTGCTGAGAATGTCACCAGTCGAGTTCGCCAGAAGACTTCTTGCTGATGTCGCTGTCGGAGAGAGAAAGTACTAGGGTTGAATCGAGAGTGAAGGATGGGCCGCGGCGGAGGAAGTGTTTTTTGGGCCCATTGATACAGAGTTTTTATTGTGGCACGCGCAATGTCCGAGGGGACATTCAGGCAGCTCGGTAGTGGGTAATCATGACTTGGAGGAAATTTCGGTGCATAAAGTATTTTATACTTCAAAATTGGGGGGCATGTGTTGACATCGTTTTTCGGCACGTGTCAGTAAGAATCGAAAACTGAGCTAATCGGCAAGGGATTGGTTATTATTTTGTCTTCGGCATTGCTTTTGATGTTGCCGATGAGTGGTTGCCGGTGAAGGGTGGATTGGTCTGAGTTGTTACCGATAAGGCTGAAGAGCTGTTATCGATGAGACTGGCAGGGAGCTAGAGGATTGCTGCCGATGAAGCTGAAGAGCTATTACCGATGAGACAGGCCAGAGATTAGAAGATTGTTGCCGATACCAGAGAGTGTGCCGATGGAAAGATAAATTCATCATGACGAAAACGGACAGAGGATTGGCATCATGAGAGCTTATGATTTTTGTAGTGTAGTCTAAGTCTAGTTCCTATACAAGTTTTATTTCTTTCCTTTAGAGATAGATTTCATATAAGGAATAAGTTTATTTTTCTATATTTAAGCTTTTCTTATTCGGTTAGAATTCTTCGAATATCAGAGTATAAATATGTGCCGAAGGGCATTGTAATGAGCATACAAGCAACAATAAACAAATCTACTTTTTATCGCAATTTACTTCTACCAGCACTTTACTTTTTGACGACTTCGTCAATTATTTTCTCTTTTTCAATGAGTTCTTTCAAGATTCGACGGGCTGCATCAACTTGATCTCCGGCGACCTTGCAAGTTCCGCGTCTACCGAGCACGATTCAGGCTTTGACTTCTGGGCGTATCACTATCGTCTCGTATGATCTGTTCAAAAGTTATCGAATATATTCTGAGCTTTGACGTCCAGGCGCATCGCTGTCGTCTCGTTCGGTTTTTATTCAAGTTATCATCCTTGTCGATTAATAGGTCAAATCGACTGGCACGCTTCGGATATCGAATTTAGCTATTAGCTCGGTGTGTTTGCAGATAGAACTTTGCATCAACACCTATGTGCATGCAAATATCATATCAGACGAACCACTACGACCACATACAAGTTATTCCCTTTGCCACTCGATATATGGTTCAACTCGTGGGTTAACACTTAACCCAAGCACAGCCATGCATTTGTTGATCCAATCATTTGAGTGATCCAGTGATATCTCTCTCGTGTAGAGAGGGGCAAATTCCATCTTGATTGTCTATGTCTCATAGCATGCTTCCCAACTACCCGAAGACCACCTTTATAACTACCCAGTTACGGAGTAGCGTTTTATAGTCCCTAAGTAGGCCGTTTCACATCTTGAGTACATACCACAATTTTAGGTCTAGGGACATAACGTACATGACGTGAATAGAGACTTTCTCATATCGGGTCAGTCCAGCCTACATGTCTCACATGTGCCCACATTATTAGTTTGACATCTCTATGTCCATGACTTGTGAAACATAGCCATCAACTAATACATGTGCTGGTCTAATATTCAAGTGTGTTCTCACAAGAACACCGACCAGGGACTACTTTAGAATAACCATTCAAGTAATTGAGTTTCACAGATAATTCATATAATCGCCAATCAATACAAGTTGTCTATAATGGATATTCAATGAACACTTTATTAATCATGGATACTATCGGAATATCATCATCTACATGATTAGCTCTAGGGCATATTCCCAATAGTCTCCCACTTGCACTAGAATTAATCTATTAGATGTCTAATCCCCATAGACCTCATGTGCGCCTCATGCTTAGGTTATGGAAGAGTCGTTGTCAAAGGATCTGCTACAGTCAAATCCGTAAGTATTTTTGCATAATTTGATCTCTTTTCGTTTCACAAACTCTCGAATGAGATGAAACTTCTGCAGTACATGTTTGTTCTTCTGGTGATCCATAGGCTGATTAGCCTGTGCAACTGCCCCATTGTTATCACAATGTAAATTCAATGGGCCCGACGCATTCAAAAACACATCAAGCTCAATGAGAAATCTCCTCAACCAAACACCATCTAATCCCCAGAAGCTGCAATGTACTCAGCTTCTGCTGTAGAATCAGACACCATCTTCTGCTTAGAACTTTTCTAGCTAACTGCACCACCATTTATTGTGAACAAAAAATCTGATTGAGATAGTGAATCATCCCTGTCGGTTTGGAAACTAGCATCGGCGTAACCGTTTACAACGAGCTCCTCCTCACCTCCATAGATTAGGAACACATCCTTAGTCCTTCACAAGTACTTTAGGATATTCTTAACAAGTGTCCAGTGAGGTTCACCCATATTAGCTTGGTACCTGATTGCAACACTTAGAGCATATGAGACATCTGGGCAAGTACATATCATGGCATACAAGATGGAACCAACGGCTGAAGCATATGAAACATTACTCATGCGGTTGCGCCCTTCATCTGATGAAGGACACTGCTTGTCACTAAAGCGCATACCATGTGACATAGGCAAGAACCCTTTCTTGGACTGTTCCATGTTGAACTGTTTCAACACCTTGTCAATGTACGTGTCTTGGCTTAATCCTATTAGCCTTCTCGACCTATCTCTATAGATCTTAATTCCCAAGATGTATGCTGCTTCTCCTAAATCCTTCATAGAAAAACTATTATTCAACGAAGTCTTTACAGATTGCAACATAGGAATATCATTCCCAATCAATAGTATATCATCCACATACAAGATCAGAAACACAACAGCGCTCCCACTTTCCTTCTTATAAACACAAGGTTCTTCATCATTCTGACAGAAGCCAAAACCTTTGACGACCTCATCAAAATGAAGATTCCAACTCCGAGATGCTTGCTTCAACCTATAAATGGATTTCTTAAGCTTGCATATTTTTCCAGCATTTTTAGGATCAACAAAACCTTCGGGCTGTATTATATACACGTCCTCTTCCAAATATCCATTTAGAATGGTTGTTTTAACATCCATCTGCCATATCTCATAATCGAAATATGCAGCAATTGCTAGAATGATCCGGATAGATTTAAGCATCGCTACCGGCGAGAACGTCTCATCGTAGTCAACCCCTTGAACTTGTCGAAAACCCTTTGCGACAAGCCGAGCTTTATAGATGTGAACATTTCCATCCATATCCTTCTTCTTTTTAAAGATCCATTTGCTCTCTATGGGTCTAACCCCATCAGGTGGGTCAACCAAGTTCCAAACTTGATTGTCTCCCATGGAATCTATCTCGGATCTCATGGCACTTTGCCATTTCTCGAAATCTGGATCCATCATAGCTTCCGCATAATCCGCAGGTTCGTCATCGTCTAACAATAACAAATCCCCACGCAATGCGTGAAGCCTTGCTGATCTTCATGGTTGTGGTGGTGTCTCCACTGCTACGGGTGTCTCAACTTGATCTGCTACATTAGCATCACTCGTAGAGTCAGTCCCTACTGGTTTATCTTGAACTTCTTCAAGATACACCTTTTGTCCATTCTTTTCTCTTTTGAGAAACTCTTTCTCTAAGAAAACACCATTTTGAGTAACAAACACTTTGCCCTCTGACCGGTTATAGACATAATACCCTAAAGTTTCCTTCGGATATCCCACGAAAAAGCACTTGTCCGATTTGGGTGTTAGTTTATCTGATATAAGTCGCTTGACATAAACTTCACAACCCCAAATTTTCAAAAAAGATAAACTGGGACTCTTACCGGTCTACATCTCATATGGTGTCTTAACTACGGACTTAGAAGGTACCCTATTCAATGTGAAAGCGGCTGTTTCTAGAGCGTATCCCCAAAACAATAAAGGTAGGTCCGACTGGCTCATCATAGACCGAACCATGTCCAACAAGGTCCGATTATGTCGCTCAGACACGCCATTTCTCTGAGGCGTTCTGGGTGGCGTAAGCTGTGGAACAATTCCACAACTCTTAAGATGATTGCATAGATATTCGCCTCCACGATCAGATCACAAGGCCTTGATCTTCTTGTCATGTTGATTCTCTACTTCATTCTAAAATTCTTTGAACTTTTCAAATGTTTCAGACTTATGCTTCATTAGGTAGACATATCCATATCTACTAAAGTCATCAGTAAAAGTTATGAAGTATTGAAATCCGCCTTTAGCTGTCATGCTCATTGGTCCACATACATCAGTATGTACAAGTTCCAACAAGTCAGACGCCCTCTCAGGAAATCCTTTGAATGGCGCCTTGGTCATCTTTCCTAGCATGCAAGCCTCGCAGTTCTCGTATGATTTAAAATCAAACAAAGTTAGAAGACCATCATCATGGAGCCTATTCATTCGATTCTCACTTATATGACCCAAACGATAATGCCACATATAGGTAGGACTTAACTCATTAAGCCGAGGCCGTTTAGCACTAACATTACAGATAGGTGCAACATCAAGATTTAAAATAAATAACCCATTCACAATGGATGCAAAAGCCACAAATATGTCATTCTTGGAGATCACACAACCATTGTCTTTACTCGCAAAAGAATAACCATCCTTCATTAAACATGAAGGTGATACAATGCTTTGACTTAAGCTAGGAATAAAATAACAATTATTCAATTCCATAATAAATCCTGATGGCAGGTGAAGTTGCATCATCCCGATGTTCAACGCAGTAACTCTTGCATTATTGCCCATGCAAAAGTCAACCTCTCCCTTTTCAACGCTTCTACTTCTTATCATTCCCTGCATCATATTACAAATATGAGCAACCGATCCGGTATCAAATACCCAGGAATTGATATATGAGTTAGCAAGAAAAATGTCCGTAACATGAACAACAAGGGTACAAGTAGCAGTAATACCTTTACCACCGCCATCCTTCTCTAAGGACGCCAAGTACTCCTTGCAATTCCTTTTCCAGTGATCTTTCCCCTTACAATAAAAGCAATCAGAATTTGCAGATAGTCCAGCCTTAGCAGCAGATGCGTTTGGCTTAGAGATCTCATCTTTATCCTTGCCCTTCTTGCCCTTCCTCTTGAACCAAGGTCTGTTTTAGATCACCAACACTTGGCTACTGCCGGCACCTTTCTTGATGTCGGCTTCTGTTGTTTTCAGCATACCACACAGTTCACTCAAGCCTCTCTCTGCCCCATGCATATGGTAGTTTGAGATGAAGTTTCCATAGCTGGGCGAAAGAGACAAGAGGATAAAATCAGTAGCCAACTCTTGGCCAATTGGGAAGCCTAGCTTCTCCAACCTTTGAGTGTAACCAACCATCTTGATTATGTGTGGTCCTACTGTTGCGCCCTCTGCAAGCTTGGTTTCCACAAGCGTCTTAGAGATATTGAACCTTTTAGTCCTTGCCTGCGTGCAGAATATCTCCTCAAGCGTCACGATCATATCGTTCACTGAGTGATTGTTATCAAACTGCATCTGCAGATTAGATTCCATGGAAGCAAGCATAAGGCAACTCACTTCAAGATCAGCATCGCATGCTTTCCTGTAAGCGGTTCTTTCAGCAGCAGGTGCATTTTCTTAAGGCTCATCTGGTAATGGGGTGTCTAGAATATCTTTCTTTTTCTCAGGCCTGAGAACAATTCTCAGGTTGCGGATCCAATCCGCGTAATTTTTTCCATTCAACTTATCTTTCTCAAGAATTGTACGCAAAGAAAATGGTTGATTGTGAGCGGCCATCTACAATAAAATTAATGAAAAATACTAAGACAATGTATCCATGAAGGAGTAAATTATATCAAATAGAATATACTCCCACTAAAATCAATATCCCTCAATTGACACTTAGTGATTCAAGACCCACAACTAACATCCCGACCAGTGAGCTTTAGCATCATCGCTGGTCGGTATGGTAGATCGGTAAGCAACACCTTGCTAATCATATCTCATATGACTCTTGTTGTTGGGCTAGCATCCTTATGCCGAACACTCAACCTTACCATGCTTCAAGATCCCTAACCGTTAGGATGACCTTGTTCAAGTAACCAAACCTTCTTGTAGTAAGTATCCGATACGAACCTGCCTAGTGGAGGAAAACCAGTGGCATCCTAATTTCATAGACCCACCACCAATTGTACAAGACTTATGACAGTGCAAGGTTTGGGAAAGCATTCAACTTAAACATTGCTGAGGGATCCTTCTACTTCACTACCGCACTCATGTAGACAAAAACATAATAGCATGTGAAAGTAGAACATAGTAATGAGAATCACATTCACACATAGTGACATGGTATGGCCCTTAATCAAATGGTGATCTCCATCTCCATCATCTTTTCCATCATGGTGATCTCCATCTCCATGGTCTATGTGTGCCATCCTTCTTGTTATGAGTCCTCCAAGAACTATTTTACTGCAAGCTATACTAATTACATAGTCACGTAATCACAAGATGGCGCGCAGGCTAATACATCAAATGGCAACACATATGGCTCCAGCCGTGTTGCTTACATGACACGCAGGCCATGAAAAATTACATACATACACATGGGCCATACCAATCACATCATACCCTGCAAAAACAAGTTAGGCGTAGAACGATTCTATGCGCATACGACAGGTAGCAACGGCGGTAGAACCAAACCGGATTACACAGATCGCATCTATGGAATCGCTATGAAAATCTCATCAGATTGATCTCATCAACCTAAATTCAAACCATTCATAGTCCCTCTATTTTTACTAGATCAATCCCATTGATCTATGCCCAATATGTATGGTCTTATGTGTATCACTTAACTCAGATGGCGGATTAAACCGACCGGTATGAGTAGATCATTACATGACCACGCATCAAGAGCACGAAAACAGATTAAGTTTCCATCTACCACCCCGTTTCACAAATTGATCTAATCAAACCGTGCAACCAGGACTAGCAGATCACATCTATTAACTCTGCATATCATCTATATGCCATAATCCGAACCTATAACAAATAGCTATGGCTCTGATACCACTGTAGGGTTATGAGGGTGCTACGCTAGCCAGAAAACAAAACTTTTTGACCTCATAAACCAGGATCTACTGCTAGTTACAGATTACGGGATTACCACTAGACTCGCAGGTGCAGCAGAAAGCGACTCGATGTAGTCGTACGCGTCGCAGCAGGCAGTGCAGTTGTGTGGTCGTCCGTCACATCAACCCCCTCGCGCGGTTCATCCCAGTGCTCCAGATGCAGCACCTCCGAGGATCCCACACGTGCAGGGAAGAAGCGATGCCCCTCAATACTGTTGGGTCCGCGAGGAGCAGAAGGCACGAACGTGGGGAGGGCGACGGCGGCTGTTAAAGGCGTGTCACCTTTATGGCCACGCCCTTCCCCTTGCTTATATAGGCGTCCCCAATGAGCTCACGAGTTGGAGGCCCATTAGTAACCCTAAGCCTTGTCTAATTCGGGTCCAACCCGAATTAGGCTTCCAGCCCCTTAAGCGTGCGACCCTATGGGTTCACGCACACATTGACATGGACCGAGTACTCCTACTCGCCCAATAGTTGACAGCGGCCTCTAGCAAGGCGTGACAACTCCTATGTGCATGCAAAGATCATATCAGACGAACCACTACGACCACATACAAGTTATTTCCTTTGCCACTTGATATATGGTTCAACTGGTGGGTTAACACTTAACCCAAGCACGGCCATGCATTTGTTGATCCAATCACTTGAGTGATCCAGTGATATCTCTCTCGCATAGAGAGGGGCAAATTCCATCTTGATTGTCTATGTCTCATAGCATGCTTACCGACCACCCGAAGACCACTTTTATAACTACCCAGTTACGGAGTAGCGTTTGATAGTCACTAAGTAGGTCATTTTACATCTTGAGTACATACCACAATCTTAGGTCTAGGGACATAACGTACATGATGTGAATAGAAACTTTCTCATGTCGGGTCAGTCCAGCCTACATGTCTCACATGTGCCCACATTATTAGTTTGACATCTCCATGTCCATGACTTGTGAAACATAGCCATCAACTAATACATGTGCTGGTCTAATATTCAAGTGTGTTCTCACAAGAACGCCGACCAAGGACTACTTTAGAATAACCATTCAAGTAATTGAGTTCCACAGACAATTCACATAATCGCCAATCAATACAAGTTATCTATAATGGATATTCAATGAACACTTTATTAATCATGGATACTATCGGAATATCATCATCTACATGATTAGCTCTAGGGCATATTCCCAACACCGGCAGCCCCCCTTTGGATCCGCCACTGCCTTACAGTAGTTCTCATAGCTATCACTATCGGGTTGGCTCATCAATCGGTAATGATATGGCGAGTGTCACTACCAGTTTAGGCCAGGATCTAGCAGTGGCACTCATGGCACCACTGCCGGATCAGTGCACACCCTATAGTGATTTATTCATCCAATGCATGTCCAATACCACACCAGGTAGCTATTGTTATAACACACCAGATAATTATCATTGCCATCACATTTCGCACATGATAGAAATACATCATATATAACTAGATAGCTCAAACTTAATAGGTACAGATAATGAAGTCATTACAAACTAAAGTGCCCGTACACTAGTATCTTACATTCTTAAATATTACAAACTATGTGGAGCACACCGTACTCTCGGTCCATGTAGGGGGACATCCCCTGTTGTGTATGTGAGCTCATCATTTAAGTATATTAACACCTGAATTAGTGCACTCTCTCTCGTCCTACAAGAATGAGCACATGGTCTACCATAGAATGAATAAGCTAGAGGTACTACAAGTGGGCTAAGACTTGCATAGTACAAGCGCTACCCAAATTTTTCTGTTGCATGAGTTAGAATGGCGTAGAAGCTACATACAATGTATGTCAAATCATGAAATAGAACCAGCCATTGGTGTCAACAAATAGAATGTGAGCAATGTTGAATGGAGTTACAATATATATAAGCATGTGAAGACCAGTTCCACTAGAACACACCTATGTCATTGCCACTAGCAGGTCGCTAAGTACATCCACATCTCCATTGCCCTTGTGTAAGCTTTGCAATGAACAATTGAGGAGTTAGGAATTATGTATCCATTAATGGCAAGCTCCTGCATATACATTCTCACAACATTTCTCTCAATGGTTAATTCATGGATTTCCTGTAACAACTTCAAGTCTTGGCTTCTTCCATAGATATGCATTTTTGAAGGATGACCCCTGAGGTACTTCTATGTAGTTCATCATTAACTATTATGTATGACTTTACTTTCCTAGACACACGCTCAACCACTATTTTGTCCTAGGGTAGGACATTATGCTTCAAGAACTTGATGAAGGGTACTGCCTAATCTAGGGTTATGCCCATCACTTGTTGTTTTGGCTGGGTAACCTGCCATGTGGTTCCTCCTGATCTGCCCTAGTAGAATAGAGTTATAGAAGGCTTGGTGATCACATTAACAAACGCTGTATCGGGAACCCAATATCGATTGGAGCCTACCATACCCTTACTAGACTATCTGCTTCTTCGTTGTATCTTCGAGGCATGTGGTAGACACCATGCCATCAAACCTACTTCTGAGATTCTAATTCTTGTTGTAATATGCATCCATCTTTGGGTCCTTGCATATCGAGTCCTTCATCACTTGGTTGGCCATCTTTTATGCTTTTGTTTATGATAAACCCAAAGTGGGGCCTTTTTCATACCATTGCATTCTACTTACCACATACAAAACAGTCATAGGGTGAGAAACAATAGCTAGTATAAACCGTATTATTGTTGTCATAATAAGTGAGGAGTTCGACTATGACTAACAACAATGTTTTTGGTAGGATTCGATAGTCTTGATCTATGGTTAAGATTCTGATGGTTATGGATTCTTTGACCCGTTGTCATTTCACACTCTACTCTGATGTTGTTTCGTGTGTTTGATTTTGTCGGTGTGGCATTGTAATTAATAAATGTAAACCTATGTGTGTTGTAACCTTTTTAAACATGTAGTCATGTTGTATGAATACGGTGGCAGCTGGATATTAATAGTGTGATGGCATAGCCTTCCTGGGGACTATCACATTATGTTGCTATTTGTGGATTTCCATCACAATTCATTTTGTGTGGTGGTTCCATCTTTTATGTTTGTTTACTTGGATAAAAGGGTTCTAGTTATTTTTTATTTGGTTGCAGGGATGTAATGGAATGGTACCTTGTTGTGTTAACCATGGTCAATAGTGAGGTCTACATTTCAATCAAATGTTTGTCCCCTTGCTTCCCTCTCCTTTGCCTTTCCATCCGCCTTTGGGTTGTGCTTCATGCCTAAATGTGACGAGAAGGCCCTGCCACCCACACCTACCCACGATTGTAGTGAGCTAGTTTCCTATACCTTTGCACCCATGTTTTTCAACATTGTCACCCACAACTTATTGTGCTCTATTGGTGAACCAAGAAAGCACAACAGCCCCTACCGCCATACCTATATACACTAAAGTCCATGTTGGCAACCTTTAGACATGTTGGAGACGGCATGTTCGATATTGTCACCAGCGGATTAGAGGTTCATATAATTGCATTTGAGCTCCTTGTTGGTCGCAAATTCGAACTCCCCTACATACACAAATCGGCTATGTACACGCTAAGGCCGAGCCTCTTCATGTTGTGTGAGCATGAGAGCAACGGTGGTAGGCGGGGAGAGTGGGAAGGAGTTGGAGTTGTCAGTATCCGTGTGGGGTGATAGCATCCAAGAACTCAAGGGAATATTCCCTTGAGCTCATCTCTCTAATTTACAACCAAACACTAGTAAAATGGAGGCGCAGTTCCTCCAAGCAAACACCTTATGACTAAGTGTCTTAAAAGATCTAGGTATAAATATAAACATGTGTTACAATATTCTGAACCAAAATGTCTCCATATATAATTTAGTTGTCCTAGTCCAGTAAGTCTAGGTCCAACTTGCATACATGTCCCATAGGATGGGTCAGAAAGCAGAGCACTGTGCCAATCAGGAGAAATTCCGTCAAGATAAAAAATGCCACACCAGAAAGGTTCTAAAGAAATGCAATCCCAAGATATTCTGATGAAGCTTCTTACCATTTGTTGCCACTTGCTGTGAGCCTAACGGTTAATTCACACTTAGCATGATGCATTCTGTAGCACATAGTAGTATAGATTAGCATCGGTAATATACTACGAACTCTAGTACTTAATAGAGATGTAAGCAAGAGAGGCTCGAGATCCCTCCCTACCAACGCGTGCAACAGGCTTGGGTCTGTGGTTTCATTAAAAGACCCCACATGGCATGAGCTCGATCGACGAACACGGTGCTGGCAATGGCAGATTCCTGGCTCGATCCCCCTACAAGTCAAGAGGCAGCATGCCAACCCCTAACATGAAATTAATGCACAAATCAGGTCAAAGCTTGCAGCCTATACTATGCTACTGCAGCTAAAAAAACTAAAAGCAGTGTGGGTTTTTCCCCATTTTTTCCTCAATTTTTTAAATTTTTTGTTCTAATAAAGAAAGGAGAGATTGGCGGTGTAGAGTGTGACATCTACTAGTGTGTCCTGAACTAGCTGTTGCACTTGCACTGCAGATCTCTCACTTGCTCTATAAAACCCTCCTGCTGAACTCCATGAGGCTTTACTCTGGAGTCTAGAGTCTGGAGCCTGTAGTACAGAAGTAGCACAGCCAAGCCAAGCTACTCACTACTACTCTCCACTGTATCTCTACTATCCTCAAACTCAAGCAGCTAGCCACTGTGTGTGAGCTGAGCTCATCTCTAGACACCAGAGTGCGTGCTCTTGTGAGAGTGTGCGTGCGTGCTCGCGAAAGTCCGTGTGTGGCTCTGTGTGCATTGCCTCGTCGTCCGAGGCAGGAAGTACTCGTCGTCACAACGTACCTTTCTTGGATCTGAAGCTCAGAAGAAGGCTAGGCTTCTCTCATCAGGTTACAAGGTATGCAATGCATGGTCTAATTGGTAGTAGATCCTTTTGTTCGTTGTCAAGACTACATTTGGCGAGTTCATAATCAATCGGTATGCTATGATGTTTGCAGGTGATTAAGTTCACCTGAGGTAATAAGAAACTGAAGATCTAGACAGCAGCTGCTGCTGCTAGCAGCAGCTAGCACCAGCACTTCACTAGCACAGCCTAAGAAGGCCAGGCAGAGGAGGGGGCTGTGGTGTTCTCCGGAGCAGCACGCTTAAACGCGGCTGCGCCTCCGGGAGCCCACACAGTAATCGGGAGATCGGCCGGTAGCCCCGACGTGCATCCATCATGGCGCCGCCGAGCTCATGGTGGGGCGGCAGCGAGGAGCAGCACGGCACGCCAGTGGTGGTGAAGATGGACAACCCCTACTCCCTGGTGGAGATCGACGGCCCCGGCATGCCGCCCTCCGACAAGGCCCGGCGGGGCAAGAACGCGAAGCAGTTCACGTGGGTGCTGCTCCTGCGCGCGCACCGCGCCGTGGGGTGCGTGGCGTGGCTGGCCGGCGGTTTCTGGGGCGTCCTGGGCGCCGTGAACCGGCGCGTGCGCCGCAGCCGCGACGCCGACGACGAGCCCGACGCCGAGGCCTCGGGCCGCGGCCGGACCATGCTCCGGTTCTTGCGCGCGTTCCTGCTGCTCTCCCTGGCCATGCTGGCCTTGGAGACGGTGGCGCACCTCAAGGGGTGGCAGTTCCCGCAGCACCTGCCGGGGAACCTGCAGGAGCTGGAGGAGCAGCTGCAGCACCTCCCCGAGCACCTCCGGCACCTCCCAGAGAACCTGCGGCAGCTGCCGGAGCATCTTCGCGTGCCGGAAAGGCAGGAGATCCAGGGGTGGCTGCACCGGGCGTACGTGGCCTGGCTGGAGTTCCGCGTCGACTACATCGCCTGGGCCATCCAGAAGCTGTCCAGCTTCTGTATCCTGCTCTTCATGGTGCAGTCCGTGGACCGCATCGTGCAGTGCCTCGCCTGCTTCTGGATCAAGATCCGCGGCATCAAGCCTCGTATCCCGGCGTCCGCCATCAAGAAGCCTCGTAGAGCTGCTGGAAGGAAGAGCGCAGACGTCGAGAACGGTGACGACGCCGACGCCGAGGCCGACGGCTACTTCCCCATGGTGCTCATCCAGATGCCCATGTGCAACGAGAAAGAGGTCAGTAGCTAGCTAGAACTGGCAGAGCGACAGTAGTGCTTCGATCTTAGGACGTGACGTGACGGACGCATGAACGAATCTGATGCAGGTGTACGAGACGTCGATCTCGCACGTGTGCCAGATGGACTGGCCGCGGGATCGGCTGCTGATCCAGGTGCTGGACGACTCGGACGACGAGGTGTGCCAGATGCTGATCAAGGCGGAGGTGACCAAGTGGAGCCAGCGCGGCGTCAACGTCATCTACCGCCACCGCCTGTCGCGCACCGGCTACAAGGCCGGCAACCTCAAGTCCGCCATGGCATGCGACTACGTCAAGGACTACGAGTTCGTCGCCATCTTCGACGCCGACTTCCAGCCCAACCCGGACTTCCTCAAGCTCACCGTGCCACACTTCAAGGTACTTTCCTTTCTATACTACTGCCATGCACCGATCTCGTTGTAGCTTATGATCAGTAATCACTCATCACATCCTAGCTAGCGCTAGCCTCAGATCTCGACGTCGGTGCAAGTATATTGTATGATGATGGTGCCTTCTAGTAGCTAGATTGATCAGATTGATGTACGTAAACTATTCCATAAGCATGTGATCTACAATTTGGTTCTTGAGCCTAATTAAAAGCCATGCATGACTTCAAGATCAGCAACTAGTTTCTCAAGGAAAAAAAGAACAAATTGGGTGACGTGTTGACACTCCATTAATTTAGCCATGCTTGAGACAGGAAACTGTCATGATTTCTAGACACTCCAAATCTGACTTTTAGTAGGCATGACCCATTTATGTATATATGTATGTCCAAATCTCAGATTCGGTTGACTTAGACCATTGGTTGGTGCACAATACTAGGTGTTTCTGAGTGACAAAAGAATGAGCACCTTAATGATACCTCGATAGCGGCATGACTATATAGTATATACAATCTAGATCCACATGCTAGTGAGACAAAGAATCTTATCTTTGACAAGTATAGTCTTCAAACGTCCATGCATGCTTGGGCCCGCTGACTGTACACCGACGACAACGTGATCCGAATGGTACGGTGGTGCATTGCAGGAGGACCCGGAGCTTGGGCTGGTCCAGGCTCGTTGGAGCTTCGTTAACAAGGACGAGAACCTGCTGACCCGGCTGCAGAACATCAACCTGTGCTTCCACTTCGAGGTCGAGCAGCAGGTCAATGGCGTCTACCTCAACTTCTTCGGCTTCAACGGCACGGCTGGCGTGTGGCGCATCAAGGCACTCGAGGACTCGGGCGGCTGGATGGAGCGCACCACCGTCGAGGACATGGACATCGCCGTCCGCGCTCACCTCAATGGATGGAAGTTCATCTTCCTCAACGACGTCAAGGTCTGTCCATCATACCTTATCAGCTAGGGTGTTAGCCATTGTGATCGAGCTGTGACACATGCATATATGCAGGTCCTCTGCGAGCTGCCGGAGTCTTACCAGGCCTACAGGAAGCAGCAGCACAGGTGGCACTCCGGCCCCATGCAGCTCTTCCGCCTCTGCATCCCGGCCATCGTCAGGTCCAAGGTACGTAACAATACAGGCCCCATTGACGACGCTTTGCAGTTAATTTGCACAGCACGCCATGGTACAATGTTTTATTTCACAACAAATCAGCATCAGCCGCAAAAATCATTAGCCAAACAGCTATATATGAATGGAAATTAATGCATGCATACCTGCAGATCCCGTTCTGGAAGAAGGCGAACCTGGTGATGCTCTTCTTCCTGCTGCGCAAGCTGGTGCTGCCCTTCTACTCCTTCACGCTTTTCTGCATGATCCTGCCGCTCACCATGTTCGTGCCAGAGGCAGAGCTGCCCATCTGGGTCATCTGCTACATCCCGGTGCTCATGTCGCTCCTCAACATCCTGCCGGCGCCCAAGTCGTTCCCGTTCATCATCCCCTACCTCCTATTCGAGAACACCATGTCCGTCACCAAGTTCAACGCCATGGTGTCGGGCCTCTTCCAGCTGGGGAGCTCCTACGAGTGGATCGTCACAAAGAAGGCCGGCCGCACCTCGTCGGCCTCCGACATCCTCGCGCTCGCCGAGGCCGACGCCCACGCGCCGCTGCCGCCCAAGCTCTCGCGTCGCGTCTCCGAGGGCGGCCTCCAGGAGTGGGGCAGGCTCAGGGGGCAGGAGGCCGCCGAGTGGGCCAGCAAGGAGGAGGCCGCCGCGGCTCTGGCTGCAGCCGCCGCGCCGGCCACGCCCAAGAAGAGCAGCAAGGCCAAGAAACCCAACCGGATCTTCAAGAAGGAGCTCGCGCTCGCGTGCCTTCTGCTCACGGCCGCCACGCGGAGCCTGCTCTCCAAACAGGGGCTGCACTTCTATTTCCTGCTCTTCCAGGGCGTCACCTTCCTCGCCGTCGGCCTCGACCTCATCGGCGAGCAGGTCAGCTAGCCGACGCCGCCGCCACAAGATCAATAAACTTAATTAACGGCCGGCTCGCCATGCACGGGCCACATGCACAGGCAGTCTCACATGCATGAGTGCAGGTGTAACCATCACCATGGAAGGCGCAACTTCGATGGACGGATTGGAATATTTTTTAGACTTTCTTCTCTTAATTTTATTAATCCTTTTGATATTTTTTTGCTCAGAGATCAAAGAGTCTGTGTGGTGAACTCTACTCTTCTGTTCTCTAGCTAGTGCTTCTGTGTTGCTACTAGGGAAGGCAAGACGGTTGTTCATTACATTACATTCATATATCAGAACTGCTCTATGTATTCAGTAGCCTTCTTGTTTTCTTTCAACATTACATTATGACGATCGATATGGTGTAAAAGATCCTTGTCAATGGATAAATCAATCTTGTATGCTTTCAAATGTCCATGAGTAAGTTTCCATCCTGTGTGGTTGTTAACTCGATCTAATCTAATTTGATGTCGTTGTGGTCAATGACGACATAATTCAAATCGATCTGTAGTTTGCGGAGTAAGCCGTAGAGTATGTTTTGGAATCTCAAAGCAAGACACCAATGCAAACAAAAGTAATTAGTGATATTAAGGCAAAATCAGCAAAAAGATAAAATAAATGATATGATCGATTTTAACTTGCTAAGCATTTTTATGGAAAACTTTGTTTTTCCCTCCTCCACCACCAGTAAAGGTCGGCAGAAGCCCTACATTTTTTTTAAAACAGTAGCAGCTTCATTCATTGATCATTATGGCCATGGTTACAATCATTTTCGACAATACCCCATAAACCTTGTGGTGGTATAAGCCACTCCACTCGGTGTGTATGGGATACTAGCTTTGCATATTCATGAGTTAGTCTCTATTACATGATCCACTGTTCCGGTTTAACGCGTCCCACATCCGAGCAGCAATATGGAAAAAATAAAATGGTATGATCAGAATAGGGGTAAAATTAGCACAAAATGTGAGTGGCAGCCTGCCACTCATGGACTGCTACAGCTACACGAAAAAAATCATATTTTTTCTTTGGAAACCAAGAATTTGAGTTGGGGCAAATGCCCCAGCCACCATTTATCATAATATAAGAAAAAACATAAAGATTCAAATGAATTGTAATAGTATCACCACCAACTCACCGCAAACGCAAGGGAAGAGTCGAAGAGATAACACCCGTGTGACATATGGTTCCTAGCCGAGGGTAGTAGTTTTGTCTCTTTACCACGAGGAAACACTGGTCTTAGTTAATATGCCGGGAGTGCATATAAACAAAAGTAAAGAGGAAAGGAATCAAAAGGGAGAAAGACGATTGACACATGAACAATTAAACTAGTTCATTTATTTAGATAAATTGTCATTGTCAACTATATATTTGAACACTCGAATTTATCTTTACAATTTGTAATAATGCCTTTAGGGTTGTTACGATGGTCAGCTACATATATAAGGCGATGCATATTACTATTTGGTAGGCATACAATAACTAACAACAACAGAGACGATGATCCTAGTGTCAGTGTATCACACCTTCTCACGTTTCATATATGTCGATAAATCTACGCAAAGTGAACTGCTGTGTCTGTGTGGGAATGGAATACGCGCACGCAGAAGGCAAATATTGGAAATTAAATTACATTTCTGGAAATTACATTACATTTCTTAGCTAGTTTACCAACCGTTGACAATCTGACATACATTGTGGTCCCTTGGAAAGCCTGCTCGATCAGATCTTCGTCGGTGCCTCGGTGCACATGCTCGTCACCTCGATTAGTGGGGATTTCTTTTATCGATCTGACCTCACCATCGCCATGAGATCAGGGTCTTCGCGGGAGAGTTAAAAAAACTCCAGTGAAACTCTACCCCACCTACGTGTAGTTCGAGAGAATCAACAAACAGAAATCAAAACCGAACCCCCTAGTAGATAACAATGCAAATTGAGGGACATGAAGATGTGAGGGCGATCGAACTAAATAGGACATGAAGGATTGATGTGGAGATTTAAGTAAATTTAATATAAGCACAAAAACAATCACAGATTTTCCATCAAAAACAAAAACAATCACAGATGCTGTGTGTCTGCCCGAGGCGCAAAAGATGGCGACGGAACAACCGAGAAGGATGGAAGGCCAAAACCAGGCGGCGAGGGTCTGTCGCCTGTCGGTGACGCCGGCACACGGCATACGGCACCGGCAACCCGCGAGCACAGTCTCGGCTCGATAGCCAGCCGATGGGCTTTCAATTGTCCCGTGCCTTTGAAAACGTTTTTATATCTTGTGAAGCCTGGGCCTGGCCTTGCTACGACAGAATTGGGCCAACTACTGGATGCGCTGATTTTGTGGGCAATAGAATTTGTATATTTTCCTAAAAAATAGAATTTTAAATTTTTGTTCTATAATATAATAATGCGACACGCACATGGTTATAGATTATAGAAGATATATATGTCAGTTTCCCCCATTTTCTAGCTTGATATCCCCCGATATCATATATATATATATATATATATATATATACACTACAGAGTGAGTAAAATACACTATAAGTATTCAAACTATTGGCTCCTTCTCATCTGGGTCTTACAACTTTTAAACGACTATCTAGGTCACTCTTCTATTCCCGCTGCGCACGCACAGTCCAAATGCTGCCATGCGAGTGACTTAATTCGACGTGGGCGTGCCAGATTGGCGGAACGTTGTAGGCCTCACTTTCAATGCTCTCCCCCAATCCCCCATTCTCTTGCTGTCGAGACCCATGGAAAGGAAAGATAGGCGACGCGGCGGCGAACTCGCGGGCAAGGAGGAAGAGGTGGGCGGGCCGGAGCTGCGGCGAACTCGTGACCCTTGAAGATTTAGAGGGCGTGCTCACGGGCAAGGAGAGAAGAGGTGGGTGGGGCGTCGGCCGCTGCTCACAGATTGCGGAGCGGCGGCACCATGCCTGGGCCGCGTCGATTGAAAGGAGAGCCGGCTCCAACCTATAGTACGTGCCCTCGAGCTGTATCATCCCTAGACTAAATGCTAGCTATGCCAATGAATTTTCTGTCGTAGTGCTTGCTCTGGTAGGGTTGTGATGCTCCAATTTAGTGCCTAATTTTAGGGTTGCTTATCATTGTTTAGGGCCTGACAATGAAGAATTTTTAATAGAAGTGCTTCATAATGGATTTTTCTATGGTCATGGTCAAGATCGAGTGTACCTAGATGGCAAGATTGATTGGTTCCACAACATCAAAGTGCAATACTGGTCGTTCAATGCAGTAGAAGAGTTGTCTGTCTTGCTATGATGTGGGTGTTCGAGAAGAGTTGTCTATCTTGCTATGATGTGGGTGTTCCAGTGTGGTGGCTATTGCCTGAGTAGGATATGTCAACCGGCTTGCATTTGATTGAATCAGATAAAGAAGCATAGATAATGAAGCAAGTTGCATTTAAGGTGAAGAACTATGTGCTTTATTTGGACCATTACAATACAATTGATGGCAACGACTGGGAGGACGTTGTGTTCAATCCAATTGCATCGTTACCCAAAGTGATTAGTCCTACAAAGGTGCCTACCTCAGCTAAACAGAATTTGTTGATGGTGATGACAATGACTGCAGTTTAGATGTTGATTTTGTTGATATTGACTATACACTTGAAGAATGTGATGATGACCTTTTTTGTGATAATGTGGATGAAGGTGTGGTTGATGAGGGTGCTGTAAAGGGGATAATTGTCAAAGCATGGAGGAAAAGGTTTGCCCCAGTAGAAAATGCACCCGTAGGCAAAGAGTGGGATGAGTTGGAGAGTGAAGAAGAATTGGAGCTTCCGGAATCTGATGAAGAAGGTAGGGCTGGGCAGAACATGAGAAGTTTCAAACCTGAAGATTTGCATAACCCAATTTTCAAAGTTGGCATGAAGTTTGGTTCAGTAGAGATCCTTAGAAAGGCAATTATTGAGTACAACATCAAGATTAGAGTGGAGATAAAGATGCCCACCAATGATAGGAGTAGAATCAAAGCTCATTGTGATGAAGGATGTCCGTGGTACTTGTTTGCTTCAGAGGACAAAAGGGTGAATTGTTTTGTCATCAAGACTTATGTTGGGAATCACACATGTGCCAAAAAAAGGGTACTAAAAAGGTGTATAAAAAATGGCTTGGCAACAAATATTTAGAGAGGTTCAGAGCTGATGAGAAGATGAGTTTGATAAGTTCTGCAAAGACAATGCAGTTTGAGTTAAATTTGACCCCCTTCAAGAAACAAATTATCTAGATCTAGAAGAAATGCTTGAGACTTGATATATGGAGATGAAGTGAAGCAGTACATTGATTTGTGGGACTATGGGCAGGAACTTAGAAAGACAAACCTAGGAAGTACTTTGTATTTGAAATTGCTTGATGGTTGTTTTAGTTCTTTGTACTTCTCATTGGATGCTTGCAAAAGGGGGATTCTTAAGTGGATGTAGACCTGTTATATGTTTGGATGGTTGCCACATCAAGACTAAGTTTGGAGGTCAGTTGCTCACTGCTATAGGACTAGATCCTAATGACTGCATATTTTCTGTTGCAATGGCAGTGGTTGGGGTGGAGTGTCTATCTTGGAAGTGGTTCCTAGTGCACTTGAAAGAAGATCTAGGAATAGAAAATACTACACCTTGGACCATCATGATTGATAAACAGAAAGGTTTAATCACTGCTGTTCAGTACACCTTTCCAAACTATGAACATAGGTTCTGTGTTAGGCACCTGTACTCCAACTTCCAGGGGCACTTCAAAGGTGATAATTTGAAGAATCAGCTTTAGGCTTGTGCAAGGGTAAGTACAGTGACAAGATGGAATGAAGAGATGGAGAAAATGAGAGTGTTGAACAAAGATGCACATGCTTGGTTAGAGAAAATGGCCCCAAACACTTGGGTGAGGGCATTTTTTTAGTGAACACCTAAAATGTGACATTTTGCTCAACAATACATGTGAAGTGTTCAATAGGTACATTTTAGAAGTTAGAGAACTTCCAATCTTATGCATGCTACAAAGGATCAAGGGACAGCTAATGGCTAGACACTACAACAAACAAAAAGAAGTGCAAGAAAAATAGGCAGGGATGCAGATCTGTCCAAAAATAAGGAATAAATTAGCAAGACATGCAGAGATGGCCAATACTTGTTGTGTAATAGTAATACCAAGTGGTAGTGGTGTATTTGGGGTTCATGACATGGAGTGGCAATTTAATGTAGACATTGGAGGAAAACATTATGATTGCAAAAGGTGGAGCTTGACAGGTATACCCTGCAGTCATGCAATATCTTGCCTCAGGCATGCGAGGATACCTGAGGAGTCAGTGCTGCCCTGGTGTTACTCTACTGAAGCTTCCAAGTAGGCATATGGATGGTTCATTCACCCATGCAATGACAAGTCCAGTTGGGAGAAAACAGGTGGCCCACAAGTTGCTCCACCTAAGTATGAAAAAAATGGAAGATCACCTAAAGTGAGAAAGAAAGCAGCACATGAAGTTGATGGACCAAATTGGCCAAGACTAACCAAACATGGAGTAGCCATGCATTGTAGTCACTATGGAGAGTCTACTCACAATGCAAGAACATGTGAGAGAAAGAAAGCAGGAGAACCAGCAGTGAAGAAATATAAGAAAAAAGCTACTCCGGTTGTCCCACATCAACATTCCAGCCAAGAACATGTCACTTACTAGGTTTGTGCATAATCAAGCAATTGCTTAATTGATGAAATATTATATGAAACTCAATTGTAATTTTCTTTAGGAGGTTTACTAGCAAGAAAGTGTCATAGCCAATGACATGCCACTTATGTCAACTTTGGAGAACCTAATGGTGTCACAACTACAAGATGAGGTAACACTTGTATCCTAGGTCCTAGCATTTTTTTATTCTTTAATGACTAATACTTGACTCCCATTGTTGCAGGTTATCCAAGCTGTGAGGCAAAATGCAGTGAGGCAACATACATAGATTGTGCCTACATCACCTCTAATCTGCCAGGAGCAAGACATATGCCACTTACCACAGCATCCAAGATTGTGAGGGCCACAAGGGTGCCTGTAGAGAAGAAGAAGAATGTAGCCAAGGCCAAATCCAAGTCCAAAAAAGACACAAGTGGAGAGAAGTGAAGAATGTGGCAACAACTTTTGACTATAGTGTAGCAGCAGTGTAGCGGCGATTGTTTCTTTTGTACACCAACAATGGTTGCCTTTTGTCAAGCTTTCCAGCCTTTGCTAAACAGCTAAGCATGCCTTTTGTGCAGTGATCACATATACATAGATCATTTGCAATGCAAACAATAGGGCTTGACCCTAAACTATGGTATGCAATTGCAATGACTCATGGTAAAAAACTAATGCCCAAAGCTATGCTATGCACTGGCTGATGTAAATCTATGTGAATAAATATGGCAAGTTCCAGTTAAATTATCTTGTGTGAATTGGATGAAGTTCCAGTGGTGAAACTGCTGTGCAAATTATCAGAGTCAACAATCTTGCATTGACAGAATTGCAAATGAACTCAAATTGAGTGAACATCGATCTTTATTGCAAATAAAACAAAGATTTTACATAACACTTGACCACAAGATTACAATGGTTGATAATGTCACACTTTCACTTCACTAACATAATTATGACACCCACAACAACAAACACAGCAAGACCTACAAGGCACGGAGCTCCAATTTTGCCAATGTCTATCAATTTCTGTAGCTTGTCATCAACTCTGACAGCTCCATTCTTCAGAGACACTAAATCCTCAAGCAAAGACGCCAATTCAGCCCTATTTGCTTCAAGTGCAGGCAACGACTCCTCAGGCCTAATGCCGTCCACAACGCCAGTGCCAATCATCCCCTTATTCTTTGAGCAGAACCTTCATCATATGTTTTGAGAAACCTTTCACTCTTATCTGGGCCCGATGCTAAATCCGACATCCATCAAGCCTTCTAGAAGCCCACCTGGCCCGTCTGGCCCCTCACCATTTCTCCTCCTCGCTTTATCACCTCCCAAAACCACTCATCATCCCTCTGCTTCCGTCCACTCCCGGCGCCGGTGCCTCCATGGCCACCGCCACGGCGACCCCGCCGCAATGCTGGCGAGGACTCCCCGCCTCGGCGCGGGCAGCTCCACCTCTCTCCTGCCCTCTCCGGCCGCGCCCAGTAGCTGCTCCCTCCTATCCCCTCAGGCGACGCATCGCCACTGCTACAGCCAGAGGAAGGCGAGCCGCGCGGGCCTGCTCGCCCAGGTACCGAAATCCCAGCAGATCAAACACACCTCCTGGTTTCAAGCGCCGTGCAACGGCACTCGCCGCGCCCTCTTGTTGGATTTTTGGTTAGGTTTCTTCTGTGTGCTGTGCTCGTGCAGGTGCACGCTGGAAACGGCCGGCCCTGGCTTCGACTTCGACCCTCTGGGGCTCTACGAGGAGGGGTCTGATTCTCCGTCGCGGTCTCCCCTGTCGACCTTCTTTGGTATCCTGGCGCCGGTTTTTGGGAGCTCTAGCGGCGGTGGTGCCAGGAGGGAGAAGGCGTCCTATGGCCGAGGAGCAGCAGGTTGCCAATTCAGAGCTGTTTCCTTCACTTCTATCTGGACTAATGCTTAGGAACGATTTTCATGGGTTATGCAATTACGCTATGTTATCACACAAGTTAGTTAGGTTTAGTGGTATGCTTCATTAGCTTATATATACTATTACTCCCTCACCCCAAAACAATTGATGTTTTATGTTTGTCCTAAGTGAAAGCATTTCGAGTTTGACCAAATTTATACAAAAGAGGACTAATATTTAAGATACCAACTAAGTATTATTACATTTATCACGAAATATATTTTATATATATTTGGTGTCATAAATGTCTATGTTCTTTTTTACAAATTTAGTCAAACTTAAAATGGTTTGACTTAAGACAAACCTAAAACATCAGTTTTTTGGGACAGAGAGAGTATTAAGTTTTGAAGTGAATCTTAGTGAAGCAAAACAGTGCTGCTATGCTACTTGTGTCGAAGTGTTGCAAAATCATATAATCTAATTAGTGTCGTGGATGGATGAAGGAGAAACATACTTCCATGTTAGTTAAGGGAACAGTGCAGTTTAAAGCAAAGGTGATCTATTTGGACTTGACAAGCTCAAATAACCTCTACTCCCTTAAAAACAAAAGTTAGAACCCATATATTGCATCAAACTGGATCTGGTTCATGACAAGTTTCTTAAAATACCAACATTATTTAGCCCAATCAATAATGTGTCTCATATCATGCTTAAATTTTACAATTTTCTTCAAATTAATCTGCTCTAGCATCTAGGCACTGCCGCTTTGACTGCTAATTTTTGAAGTGTTTAACAGCTAGGATCAGTTCTGGCAATGGATTTACTGGAATCCACTTTCTGTAGCCAACCAGTCTTTGCTATTTAAAATGCATCTCAATCCAAGTAGCTTATCTTTTGAACAGCTGCAATTGAGGATAGCTCCATTGACATTGGTGACTTCTTCAAGGGCCCTCTACCTGGGAAGTTCCTGAAGCTCCTTGGCTTTTTGGCCTTGTCTCGGCTTGGTGTGTATATACCCTTGGGTGGGGTCAACCGAGAAGCTTTTGCTGGGAACCTTGACCAGAACAGTCTGCTGGGCACTTTGGATTCTTTCTCTGGTGGAGGTATTGGCCGGCTTGGAATTTGCTCCCTTGGCATTGTACCATTTATCAATGCACAGATTGTGTTTCAACTCCTTGCACAACTGTACCCAAAATTGCAAGACCTTCAGCGGAAAGAAGGGGAAGCAGGAAGAAAGAAGGTTCTTCAGTATACAAGATATGCTTCTGTTGGATTTGCAGTTGTTCAGGTTTGGTTCCTTCAAATATTTGAGAAGTGGAATTTTGATGCAAAGATGGCTTAACAGTGAGAACCTTAGATTTTCTATATTATGGTATTGGTTCAGTAATGAAAACTTCCTTGAGCTTTGTTTTAAATGTGAGGTGACTCCAACAACTGAACGAAAAGTTGCAATGTCATGAGCATTATAGGATGCTTGAAGTTCCTTGTAGATAGCCTGGCACTAGTGAGCAGAACTCATCTGTCTAAACCTTCATAGACTTACACTTTTACATGCAAAACTAAACTGACGTATACCTGGGAAAATGCTACAACTTTTATACAAGTGTGACATAGCTCCTGTAGGTCAAACTAGCTGGCATAACATAAAAGACAGAGGATGGAACTTGTTTACAGATGCTAACAATATGATATTTTTGAAAATTACCTGTATTTTTATTAAGAAAAGAAGTAAGATTATAGAATACACAGTTAACGTTTTGCTTGTCCTGTCAGCAAGTTTTAGTAAGTGCTGTGTCTAAATCATGTTGTTGTAAATAAATATGATATTGTCTGGGTTTTTTTACTACATGTCTTGTCAGTACCCATTTGTTGTGGCACAATGTGATCATTTATGATGTTATTTTACCTTCAATGCAAGTTCATTGTTCTATTTATATATGGTGGGGTTGTAAAAAGATATCATTATTTTTTTAGGCCATTGGACAAGTTCTTTATCTCCGTCCTTATGTGAATGACTTCAGCACAGAATGGGTTCTAACATCTGTGACATTATTGACACTTGGATCGGTCTTTACTACTTTCATTGGTGAAAGAATATCTGATCTGAAACTTGGAAATGGAACATCTCTTCTTATATTTACAAGTATAATATCATATTTGCCTGCATCATTCGGGAGGACAGTTGCGCAGGCATTTCAAGATGGGAATTATGTTGGACTTCTCACAATCATGTTGTCATTCTTTCTATTAGTCCTTGGGATTGTCTATGTCCAAGTAAGCAAATATTCATGCCAAGGTATATCTACAGACTTTCTTTCAATGTTCTAACTGCCTGGGGATTTCGATTTCAGGAAGCTGAGCGCAAAATACCCCTCAACTATGCTTCTCGTTACAGCAGTCGATCTGGGGGACTTCAGCGATCTGCATATCTACCATTTAAGGTTTCATACTAAATATGCTTTTAATTGAGTCATGATGTTATGGACATGGATCAAGAGATGCAAGAATGGAGGAGGAGGGGGAGGTTAGAAGAACAGGAGAGTGCATGGGTACACATGGTACCACAGGACACAGGTTGAGTGGGAGAGCAAGGAGATAGAGGAAAATCCATTGATTTTGCTTAACCTTTACTGATAGCCTCCCCCTCTGTATATGGAGGGAGGTTAAGAGAATAGGAGAGGGCATGGTTACACATGGTACCACGGGTTGAGTGGGAGAGCAATGAGATAGTGGGAAATCCCGTCAATTTTGCTTAACCTTTACTGATGGCCTCCCCCTCTGTACATGGAGGAGGTTACTTGTTCCCTAAGCCAAGTACCTAGGCATAATCCAATCTAGTTACAGTCATATCTCAATGATCCTAATTATAAAAGGAAATACATGAGTAGTGGATACTCATGGGCCATGCGTCCAACTTTTTTAAGGCCAGCACCTGTACTGCCGGCCAATTATGACACATGACTTTCCATATATTTTGCATGTAGTGAATTTGCATTTCAAATTTTGGCTCTTCTGATCAGAAATACGTGTTTCCAAACTAGCCTCAGCTTAAATTTGATTAACTTTGTGTTGAAGTGTAAATTTTCTTTGAGTTTTACATCATATGTTGATATTCATTTGTCAGCTTTGCTTTTGATCGGAACAAGATTAGACCTAAATTCATATTGAAACTATGTGTTATTCACAAGCATGGTGTAGCTTGTAGTAGAGCTTATAAGCTTTCATTTTAGAGGTTTGCATTTCAACATTAATGTTTATATTATACTTTATTGTTGTACATACTGAATTCTGTCTGAGCTGTTGTTAGGGCTATATGATATCTGAGAGGACAGATGCCATATGTATGAAACGGGACTAGATTAGTTCACACAAATGTTCTTGTAGATTTGACCACAATGATTTACAGCCTGTTAGGGTCCTCATAAATAGCTTGTTTGTCAGCAATAGAATAACATTTATTTTGTTCCTAGCCTTGTAGCCTTTGTTCTATCTTTCAAACTCGTCATAATCAATTTGGTTTTAACTTCTTTTTGTGCAACCTTGTAAAATACCAAAGGATGTATTAATTACTTCTATACTGTTATGAACAGGTCAACAGTTCTGGTGTCATGCCTATCATATTTTCTACATCTTCACTGGCTTTGCCTGGTACTTTGGCACGGTTCACTGGCTTAGACTTTCTTAAGAAGGCTGCCATAGCCCTTAATCCAGGAGGTAAACTGTCTTGATTTTTAGTTAATTGAAATTGCTGCATTTTTCATGACAATGCCAAGCTAATGAATTACTTGTTCACAAACTGAGCCCGATTAAAATTTTGGATGTAGGTTCTCTCTATCTTCCAACTAACGTATTACTTATAGCCTTCTTCAATTATTATTACACATTTCTCCAATTGGATCCTGATGATCTTAGTGAGCAATTGAAGCGGCAAGGCGCTTCGATACCGCTTGTGAGGCCAGGAAAAAGCACAGCTGCTTATATTAAAACAGTGAGTTCTTATACTTCCATTAAAGTGGACACTTTTCTTCAATTCTGATGTGTTGTAAAATGTGGAAGCTGCCATACTTTCTTTCCCTCTGTTTGTCCACTACTGCGCCCGAACCTAAGCAAAGGAAGTCCAAAAGACAGACCCGAATAAAGAATAAATAGTAATCTTTGACAAAACAAAAAAGAAGAAAAATGATTCTTACTTCGATACAAGAAGAATGCCCAATAGAGGATTAAGAAGACCCACAATTACTCCTAAAAGGACTTGTTTGTTGCTTTTATTGTTCTTGTCTTTGCCTATATGCAACTTTATGACATGTTCCCCTCAACAAAAAAGAACTTTTGGGAATTGGGATATTCGAAGTCCTACCTAGTAGGGACTGGGAAATTGTTGGTGGGGTCCTGTGACAAGTTTGGAAAACTGATAAAGTAGAAAATGGCTATTGTTTTCCCAAAGAATCTTTTGACCCATCGAGTGGAGTTTGTGCTTTTGCAAATTTGAGGAAGTGTAGTTGAAAGATATCATTTGCAAAAAATGTGGGCTGGGTGGTGTATAATCTTAGATACAAAGATGTCTTCACATCCAACTGGCATGCCCACTAACTCGTGTATTGCATTTGAAAGGTTTATGTAAGGTTAGCTGATTTTATGGAAGTGTTGTGTGAGAATAAGGATTTTTTACAATGATAGATATTGCTGTTAGATAGGTTTTCTCCGTTCTTGCAGCTGGGAACTGCTTGCAAATGATGTTTTTACTTGTGTGTTTGGTTGCAATATCATAACTATTGTTGAATCTGGCCGTATTTTAAAAAGCAATTGATAATTTTAAAAAGCAACATGAAGTGTCCTACATTCTGTCCATAACGACTTGGTTGGATATAAATCTGTTACTTTGCCAACTCCCTTTATCTTATATTTTATTGAGACAATTATGTCATTGCAGGTTCTTAGTCGCATATCTGTCCTAGGATCTGCATTTCTGGCTGTGCTAGCCGCTGGACCATCTGTAGTTGAACAGATAAGTCACTTGACAGCATTCCGGGGATTTGCTGGGACTTCAGTGCTTATCCTTGTTGGATGTGCAACAGACACAGCTCGGAAAGTTCAAGCAGAGATAATTTCCCAGAAATATAAGAATATTGAGTTCTATGATGTCAACCGTTTTGACCAATAGTTGATCTCACTGGTCACTCTTTTCAACCTGTACTTAGAGTTTTCAACCTGTACTTAGGCTGTAACTAAGCATTTTCTAATTTTGTTCATTTGGATCTTAGTTTTTTCTACTGTATATAGCACTTAAATCTATACTTAAAGTACATAAATCATTCATCTGACACTAACATGTCAGAACACTCAAGTCTTAAAGCTATTAATGCTCATTGTTAATTCACAATTCTTGTTGCTGATGATGTAACATGTATTTTGTCCTTCAGAAAAAGGAGCTTAAATTATGATCCCCTTCCGTATTTATTATGTTTAACTTTATTTGATCAACTGAAGAACTGGCTGAATGGTCATGATCTGTATGAGGCAAGGTGAGATGTACTGATTAAATAGGGCTGGAGAAGTGGAGAGACGAACTCAGCTGTTTCATTTTGTACACCACTGTGAACATGCACAACTCATTTTCTCATCTGGTGTGGGTAGTTTCTCTTTTTTTTTTTTTCAGGTTTTATCTTGTGATTTTATTATTATGTAACTAAGTTCTGCTTTTTTCTCTCTCCCCAATAACTAGCTTTGACTCATGCAAATAGATCAAAATGTTTTCATTGATCTTGCACGTGGAGTTGGCACATTTGATAAAATTGTTTTGGTGTCTGCAATATTCATTTCCCTGAACCATTATTCCATCATTCAAGCATTATATCAAAATCTTTAACAATAAAACAGCCCATAGAACAATACAGAGTTATGAAAAATTAGTAGCCTTGGCTGTTACACAGAGAGTGAGACCATCATTTGTTTGATTCACAAGTCTCTTCAACAGTTCAACCTCTTTTGACTTTATGAATGCATGTTATTTACTATTCTTTGACATATCTGCAGAGAAAAGTGGCTGACCATTTTGTGTTTTTTTTCTTTCTAAAATTTTTAAGGCTATGTGAGAAGTGGCTGTCGACCTGTTAATGGGCTGTGTAGTATATGGTGTGTAGTAAGCTAGGCTGTGTAGTGTATGGTGTGTAGTAAGCTAGTTTGTATGTGTAGCTTGGTTGTGAAGATCAAGCAAGGTGTGTAAGCATGTAGTATGAAACTACAAGACTAATATAGTATAAAGTTGTGTTACTAGCTGCTTGTGTTATTGAAACAAAGAATCAGAATGACTTTGTTTCCAACTATCAGACCGTATCCATATTATCAAAGTCTTGAAATTAGATAAATATTTAATTTGGAAATGTTTTTTTTATTTTTTATTTTTGCATCTGGTAATGCTTGGGCAAGTTTGATGACCCTTAAGGTTCAGCTTGTGAAGCCCAACCTAAAGTTTTGCCTGACCTGGTTTTGGAACAGATTATAAACCGACCCTCCTCGTGCCAGAAAGAACCAGCTGAACCACCAGACTTGGCAAGCAAACACACAATAATTGCTAATTTTCAGAGCTGTACCGAAAGAAGTGTGTAAAGGCCTCCAACTCCTTATAATCTCGGTGGCATTGGAGATTTAGAAACACCGGAATGATTGCGTATTCGAGAATTCGAGGTTAAATCTTTAGTTCGTGCTGAGGACTGTGAACATGGACGCTGGTCTCTGGTGTTTAGCGGGGCTTTAAAGCTCCAAGAGCTCATGCCTAGGTTGTTGGCCCTATGGTCGCTGGTCATTTTTCTTGTTCTTTGTGGTGAGTTTCTGGTTTTAGTTTGTGAGGTGTGGTGTGTGTTTGTTCTTTGTACTTGGGTTTGGGTCCTTCTAGACTTGTGTACTGTTCTTTTTTAATTTAAAGAAATGATGCGCGGCTCTTCTGCATAGTCCATGAAAAAATGTGGCCATGGACCAATGAGAAAGAATGATTCCCACATGCTTAAAACTAAGACTTTTGCTGTAGGTGCTTGCATCATCCTGAACGTGTTTTCTCCACAAAAAGTTCAAGCCTCAGATTTGGGGGAGACTTCTTGAGTTCTTTCACTTAGTACTTATATTCTTATGGTCGTTAATGATGGTTGGCTGGAACCATGGGCATTTTATTTTAGCAACTCCCTGCTCTAGAAATTTACTGTCAATATGTAAGGGGTGAAAAATCTAAATCAGCCACAGGATATTGATGTGTATACATCTTTCGTTGATGTTTACAATTGTAGCAATAATGGTACCCCCTCCGTTCCAAATAATAAGTCATTTTAACTTTTTTGGTTCACTCACTTTGTTATGTATTAGACAAGTTTATGTCTAGATATATAGCAAAGTGAGTGAACCAAACTAAGTGAACAAAAAAAATTAAAGTGACTTATAATTTAAAACAGAGGTTCACTCACTTTGCTATGTATCTAGACATAAAAATATGTCTAGATACATAGCTAAGTGAGTGAACCTGTTTTATATCTAGATACATAGCAAAGTGAGTGAACCTAAAAAGTTAATATGACTTATAATTTGAAACGGGGAGAGTATCTTGTAGCTTGTGCCAATATCCAAAATAATGCGTATATGCAATTCGAGTTTGCTAATGCCAAACTATAACAACTATATACAATTCTTTCCTGACATAAAAATAAATCATATGCTTAACCCTAGCTCCCTATCTATTCACCAGAAGCATAAGATTTTTGCACCGAAGTAATACAATAAATGAAAGCAATATAAAGTATATGCTTTGCGCTGCCCCTGGCCCCCTGCCAAGCACCACAGGGCACCTCATTGGCAACCGAATGAAGCAGCACCTCTATGTTAGTCCTTCATCTCAAACACAAGCAATTCGGTGCTTCCATATTTCCCAAGCCACTAGGATGTTATAAGGGTATTAAGGCCTTCGTGGTACACCCTTAGTAGTACAACAACACCAGCTGGAGAAACGAGTGTTCATTCCCTGAGGATCAAAAGCTAGCAGGTACAGTTTCTACAAAATTAAAGCCCAAGCTTGCCGATGAGCAAACACACAAGAGATGAGGATGTGCTGAACATTTTTCTCTCCCTGATCATAAAGCAGACAAGCCACCAGATAAGGAAGCCTGCGCTTAGCAAGACAATCAGCTGTCCAAATGCGCTTCCAAAATGCTTCGGCTTTTTTCCACCATTGTAAGCCAACTTGGTGCTGTACAACCCCGAATTGGTTGGCCATATGATCTGCATCACTGTATATGCTGTGCTATGCTATTTGGGCCTATAGCCCATGGAGAAATCAGGCTCCTCAGGGCAGTCTTTCTACGCTTTTCCAAAGATTGTGGCAATCTTTGAGACAGAAAATTCTACTTCCAATAATGTATAGATGGAAGAACTATGAATATTCTGACATCTTGCTTCAGTGGAGTGGATATCAATCAATGAGAAAAATTACTTTCACCTGCCGCTTTCTGCCATCTTCTGTCGATTTCTGCACTGCCTCCGTGCAAACTGGTTGAGACGGTTGCCCATGTTTTCTTCTGGTGAGTAGAACCAGAATACTATGTGCTTCAGGTGTTTGGAATGCATCATCCTGAATGTGTTGGCCACAAACTTCAGGCTCTGTGATTGTTTTCATAGTCCTTGTTGATGACGGTGTCACCCAAACCGGGAAGTAGTGGCCATGTGACACAACTACTCGCCACAGAAATCATCTGGATTTAAGATGATAGAATTGAAGAAACCCATCCTGCCACCATCTTTTGTACTGCTCTTCTAGCATCCATAAACTGTGAATAGCATCACCTTCACAGGGTCTCCCTGATGGATAATGTGCCTTCAGCACAATGTATACGCTCACAAATAGCACCAAGTAGTTGATGACCATTGCAGAAAATAACAGCACCTGTTATTCGGTAATTCTGTTTATTGCTCATCAGTAATGTTTCTCTTCTTTAACTTCAAATCTCAAGTAATAGAGTAGATGTCATGTTATTCTAGAAAATATTAGCAGTATGTCAATATATTAGAAGATATTGGCAGTAAACAGAGAACTACTTAAGCAATGTACAAGATCAAAGCATAGGTGCTGTTTTGTGTCTCGACAAATATCCTTAAGTAGCTGCCTCAGGACTTCAACTCCTGTGTTGCAATGTCGGTAAAAAAAATAAAAAAAACTCCTGTGTTACAATGCACTTGTATTCCAATAACCAACAGATGCAATTTTGCAAATCATCAGGTATTTCATGATCTGTCATCCAATCCTCCATTTATGTTTTCTGTATTCTCCAATCTTCAGCATTTGTAGAAAGAGGCCCCATGTCTACCTGTGGAAAATTCCTGTTGCTCATTAGATCTACTAAGGTTGTACTGTTAACAAGATGGTTAATTGTTTCTTTTAAGATAAATTACTATCATGCTGCCTATTGATTGAGCAATGAAACAAATACTGAGAAGGGTTAGCCCTATGGCAAATAGATTTTCACCGATGAAGGAACTTGTCACCAGTGGATTGCCATATGTTCTGACAGAAAACAAACAAAAAGGCATTTCACACTTCTTGAATTACGATAGCTCTTAGTATGAGCTGTAAGGGTAAGGGTAAGTTGCATGTTAATAGAGTACCAAACTGGAACTTTCAAAATGCATGAAGATGCCATAGTTAATACTGATAGTGTTGCATTTTGTAAAGACATTTGCGCCTTTTGCCCAATTTTTTTCTCACTTGATGTGGCACTACTGCAGACAAGAAACTTGGAATCACATTGTGTCTTCTTCGCCATCCAGTCCTCAACAGAGAATTTTGTTTCCTATCATGTCTTCTGCCAATCAACTGCAAGTAGATCGAATACTAGTTGATCGAACAACCTGGTGGAACGCATAGCATGAAAAACTTTCACGGGAAGAATCATGTTTGCCAAGCTATACAAACCACATGTCTCACCACACCAAATGGTTCCGCAGTGCAAACTGCTATACATTTTGATAGCAGGATAATGCTAGCAATCATTAGTACACAACCGTGAGATGAGGATCTCCACGAACTTGGGCAGGACAAGGCCAAGAACAGGCCGAGGTCAGCCCAGTAAGTCGATGATCTCGCTGCTTCAAGATCTAGTCCAAAGAAACAACTTACCAGTAGAGCTTGCACCACTTGCACCAGCCAGATGGCCAACTTTGCACGGGTATAGTGTAAACCGGCATGGGATGCTTGTCATGTGTTCACTCTCAAGAAATGCCGCGTACGAAGCCAAGAGGTTCTTTTAACTGCGATCAACTGATATAACATCTATTGCTCTTTTCATGTTCCCAACAAATAGATTGCTGTCATTCCAGCTCCAGATTGCCCTGCAAGCGTGGATTTAAGTTTCATCACTGAAAATAATGATGGGTTACTCACTAAAGAATGTGACAAGGTGTGAAACTCATCATACTTGAATGAGGATAGCCGTCCGTTTGTCCTGTGGTTATCATGCTTAAGAATACACGAGTCATCGAAGTTATCCATGTTGAAAATTCGACAGTGTCATCAAGGCTGAAAATAGTAATAATAGGGTCATCAATGTAACAATAAAAACTTAAGATTTGTGTCAATATAAATCTGCGAATGGATTGCATGAGACAAGTTGAGGTGCTAAACAGCATAGAAACTATACTGGACCAGATTAACAGACAGGCATAAGAACATATGTAGCTCCTCATTCTTTAGCAACTTCACCAAGATAACCACACTGATAGTTAATTGATGAGTGTTGCTTTTATGCATTCCAAAAGGCTATGAAAGGCATGAACCTCAATAAAGCACATTAAAGCTCTGATGTGCAACCACATATAATACCAATAGCATCTATAATAATTTAAAAATGCTAGTTTGGCTGGGCCACTGCCCCCTGCTTGTTAATGCTATAATTTGGACTCTTGGACGTTTGGTTGTGTTCCCCTTTCTCTCAATAAAATATGTGCAATGCATGTTCTTCTTAATTTTGAGATGAGCATTGATGTACTACTACTTTTATTTCAACTGATCATAGAAGGGAAATATTTAAATGACATCACTATGAGGGGGGTCCTTTACTCCTTTTATTAAACTGGATAAGGGTTCTTGAGAGAAATAAAACAGAGGTTTGGCAAAAAAAAAAAGAGTGTTCCTATTATTTAGTTCCAAGCAATAGATCTGCAATGTGCAGCCATTTAACGTGCTAGGAATATACCTATAGTAGTTTAGCAAATGCACAGTGTCTATTGTCTATAACTGAAGCGTACTACTATTGCTAAGTACTCCTGCACCTAAGTTAGAGGTCACAGGATACATTATAGGCTATAAATCACAAAAGGTAGCTTAAAGCTCACAGACGTTAAGAAGATAAGGTCAGTGAGCTAACAATTGAAAACAAGCAGTGTATCAGCACCTTTGTTACATGGTCTTGGAATGAGAGGAATGCGACATGGACTTGAGTGTTCAAGTCAAAAATTATAAATGGGAAATGACACACAAATCTCACATGGATGACATTCTAACTCAGATGCAGGTGGTTGACTTGGCAAATCAGACTACATGTGTCGATAATATGTAGAATATGCATCTAGCCAGACTGGCTCAATTTAAAATACATGTTCATTGTTAAACCAAACACGTTGATCCTTTTTGCAAACAAAAGGGACGGAAATGAATCATACTGTTGCCAGCCAAAGTGGCACATATAAATGGTTAGGAAAAATGAGCACCTGGTTGTTGCAAGCATATTTCCACTGGGTGAGAAATAAGCTGACTGAATGGCTTTGTTGTACTCCAAAACTTTCAAGCTCTGAGGACCCTTCTTATTCATCCTTCTCATGTCCCAGATGCAAACTGTTCGATATGTCGAGCTTGTGGCAAATATGTATGGGTTCTCTGGACGAAAATCTATTGAGTTGATTCTATGATCATGTAAACTCCATGTAGTTGGTGCTTTACCCGTTCTTTCATCCAAAAGTTTTGATTCATTTCCCTTGGCAAAATATAGAGCGCTAGGACAATTTGATGCTTGACAAAGCGAGAAAATGGGATAGTCACACAAGTGGATCGTATTAAAGGTCTCTTTCTCAACATCCATGAAACAAATTTCTGATAACTAGAGCTGTAAATCTGCAAGCCCAATTTATCAGAGATAGAAGAATTAGAAACCCCTAAATAAAATAATAAAAGATACCATGTAGAAAATTGTAGTGTCCTATAAACATGCCAGTATTATTTGCCTAACCTGCCAGCTGTCTTGTGAGAAGCTACATATGGTGACCAACATTCAAAATTAAAAATTAAGGGTGTGTTTGGCAGGGCTCCTTTGGGCTCCAGCTCTTTGCTACAGTACCATAGGAGCCGGAGCCGAAGGAGCCACAGGTCGTGGCTTCTCCTGGCTCCCAATTAGTTCATTTTGTTAGGAGAGGAAAACAGCTCCTGTGAATAGTGCTTTTACAGTACAAGGTGTAGGAGGAGCCAAAGCTGCAAAAAGCCCTGTCAAACATGCCTAAATAAGCCAGATATGGATGATTGCATTGAACTCAGTCATATTTTTAGCATCAGCTTTACATACAAAAATTGGACATTTTTATGAAAAAGGAGTTTTTACATTAGATTACACAATACAGAGAATAATTTGCTGGCAATGGTTATTAAATTTCCATCACATTATATCACTGCTACAATCTAAAAAGTCACTCTGCCTTGCTACAGGAATAAAAAAGCAAAATAGATAGTAATTTTGACATAATCCACAAGTGCAAAAAGAAACAAATTACCTTGTGCGGCGTATCAGGGTGCATCACAATGCCCCCTACGGAACCTCCCCTATGGGGAAATACAGAAACACCCCGCCTGCACCATCGCCATCCTCATCCTCCTCCACGAGACGATCCACGTCCCAGAACCCAATGTGCCCGTGCACGTCCCTGGCGACCACCACAGTCCGGTCGGACAGCGGCAGGATCCGCACGGACAGTATCCGGCCGGGCACCAACTTCCTCACGTCCGCGGGCCGGAGCACCAGGTCCCTGCTGGCGTCGAACCCGTCAGCCGCGCGGATCCCGCTCTCGGTCGAGGGCTCTGCGGCGGTGGCGTCTCGCAGGGCGGAGGCGAGGGAGGAGGAGAACCGTGTGGTGCGGGCCTTCGTCGGGGACGGCGGCGAGGTGTTAGCGCCGGCACGAGCGGAGGACTCGCCGGCACGGGTGCGCAGGGAGCGGCGGAGGACGACGGGGCTGTCGTCCGTTCTCGCGCGGGGCTGCTGCTGCTTCTTGGGGCGCTTGAAGGAGGCAGAGACCTCGGCGGCCTTGCGGCGGAGCCCAGCGAGGATGGCCTCGTTGCGGCGGATGTTCTCCTCGCGGCGGCGCGCGTAGTCAGTAAGCTCGGTCCCCGACGGCGCCGGCGACGCCATTTTGGGGATGGAGTATCCTGGGAGGCGTTGGTGGCGGCGTGTGGTAGTGTTGTGGGGAGGGAGGGAAGAATGGAGAAATGCGGATTGAGGGCGGGGCGGTAGGGAAGGGACGGCGTGGGATTGCGCGGGAAGTTTTGCGACGGGGAGAAGCTGAGTGGCGGGAAAGGGACGCCCCGCAAGGCCCGGAAAAAGGAGAAACAGGCCTGCAGCCTGGAATACATTATATATGAGTTTTAAAGGATAAATTTTATATATATCTATAAATAGTATCAATTATAATATTTTAAATATAATATGCACAATATATAAATAATCATCTAATGAACAATTAGCGGAAAGACGACTTCAAACTCTGGGTGTAGACTTTACTCCACTGGATCCAACTGACTGGTTGATAATAAGCCTATTACTTCTCCTGGGATATAGGGAAAATAGTAAGAGTGAGTCCATGTCGAACTCAATAAGTATAGCATAAGACAGTATAGCCCATAAACTCAAAATCATTGTAACATAAAAAATATAAAGCATAACGATAAATAATAAGCATCTTAACATAACCACAATCATCATCTAATGTAAATGTCTCCAAGGCCGCTCGTGTCCTTGAGTAAGGCTAGTATATCAGTTTATTAAACTCTACGCAGAGATGTACACTTTTACTGTGAGCCGTGAATTGCCCTTTTGCCCGAGGTAGCTAACCTCTTAGCCCACTACTAAGAAAGGCCGACAGGGTTCACTATGAAGCCTTTCAAAGGTTCGTCTAACATGTTAGGGCCGCTAAGGTTTCTGCGCCCTACGAATGTAGTATCCCCCTTCTAGATGGCACACAACCGCAGCCTATACACATATAGACAGGGGTCCAACTACACCCAACCCGAACACACCCCTCTTGCGCCAAAAGAGAACCGCTAACAAGGTAGAAAAGGTCCTCATACCGAGCTAAAACCAAAGCCATGTAGCCCTCACAGCTATACTGTAGATCTCAGATGATCACGTACAGATAAGATCTTAATTTGTTAAAGTCATCTTTTAACGTTTATTGCTTAAACATTAATTAAATCATAAGATCATGGTCACAAAAATAAAACCCAAACTATACTTGCCTCATTCAAAGCTTTCCCAATGAACCTGCTGATTCTGGCTGTCAAAGAACTCTTGGTCTCTAATTCCAATTGTACTTGTCGGTCCTCAGCTCCCGATCTTCAGCACTCATGAACTGCTCTTCGTCTATTCGTAGCAAACAAGCAACACAAATAAACAAAGGTAAGAACAAACATCAATCAAAAGAAACACTGAAGAAAGAGCAGTCTACACGGTAGAGCTCGTTACTACGATCACGAGAGCGTAAGAGTGACCAACAAAGGAGCTATAGCTGTGGTGGCATAGCTAACGAGGTTGATCTAGGCTATTCGCAGGTTGGAAAGGCGTTGCTAGCTCATTATTCTAACCCACAAATGAGTCGTATTTTGAAAAGCCTAGAACATGGTGAATGTCACTACGATCATGTAGCTTACATCGATACGATTCTAAAAGTATAAGTTTGCTATAAACGGAGTTAAAACGTGAAAGTTATGGCTAAAACAAGGTCAGAGGCATAAACGTAAATAAACAGAACTAATTTTGTATTCAAAAATAATTTAAACACTAAAATAAAACTTATTTTGGACCTAAAGCATAAATAATGATGACTTCGGGGTTCAAACTGTAAAAACAACAGTCTGATTTGAACTGCGGTGGACTAAATCATAATTATAGAAAAGTCCAGGGATCTTTCTGCAAAAACACCACGGCTAACCGGCTTGTTGACCAGATTGACCTAGTCAGCGCTTGCGTGGCGCTGACGTGGCGTACACGTGGCGCCAGCGTGGCTGCCACGTCGGCAGACGGGGGCCAGGTTGACCCACGGTTGACCGGTATCCCCCGATCTAATTTGGGCCGTCCAGATTGGATCGGGTGGCCAGGGTTGGCCGGCGGGGTCTGGGTCGCCAGAGACGACGGCCGGGACGGTGGTGCGGCAGAGGAGCTCGCCGGAGTTCACCGGAACGGCGCTCCGGTGCTCGGCTGGCTTGGCGGAGGGCACTGGAGGGACGAGCGCGGCTCCGCGGACTCGACCGTAGGGTTAATGACGGCGAAAGACGGCCGGTGGCGGGTCGGCTCGCAGCGGCGCCATTGACCGACGGCGGATTCTCGGCGGGAGGGCGCTGCGAGGCTCTAGTGTGCAATCCAATCGCACGGGCGAGACACACACGTCCACACGAGCGCGAGGCGCGGGTCGATTGCAGCTGGCGGCGGCCGGAAATGCAGGGCGTCGCGATGGCGGCGGACTACGGCGATGACGGTGCGCGGGACAGAGAGGGAGGAAGAGGAAGGCACTGGCGTGATGCTCACCTTCCCGCGATGCTCGTGGTGGTGCTCTCTTCGATGGGGACGCGTTAACCGCGGAGATCGACGGCGGCGCTCGTGAGCTCGAAGGTGGCGGCGATGGCGGCTAGGGTTTCACAGGAGGCGGTGGCTCCTGGCGCTAGGGTTGCGAAGAGGAGCGGGGCGTGCTGGGCTACGCCCTTTATAGGCGGCGAGCAACAATAGGGCGAGCTCGAGGCCGATCGGGCGGTGGCGGCGCGCTTGGTGGGCCAGCCCAAAAAGAAGGCCGAGCAGGCCAAGGTGAAGAGAAGGCCAGCGGCCTGAGGGGAAAGGAGGGGAGGCAGGCAGGCCGCCCAGGGCGACTTGGGCCATTCGGGCCAGAAAGGGAAGAAGGGGGAGAGAGGAAAAAGAAAGGCTTTTCTTTTATTCAAACAAATTTTCAAATAGATTTTCAACTCTTTTGAATTTATTTTTTTCAAATTTGGTTAAAACCACACACCACAAAATAAATAATACACCAGCGTGAATGCATAAACATATTGCTAAACCCTATGATAAATTTTAGTATAATGAAAAATATTATTTTTCCTAAGTTTTTATGAGCACAAAAAAATACATAACTAAATTATTTTTAGTTTATTTTTGAAATTGCAAATTTTAGGATGTTATAATTCTACCCCCTTAAGATGAATCTCGTCCCGAGATTTGAAAGATGATAGGCTCTTCTTTAACAAGTCGAGTAGTTCATCCTCTTGACAAATATTGCACCTCTTTTTATGAACCCTGACAACCTCAATCGGAGTAAGGCCTTGTTTAGATACCAAAATTGGTATCCCAATTCTGCATAGTAAATGTCCCGTCACACTGTAGCATTTTTGTTTTTATTTGGTAATAATTGTCCAAATATTGATTAATTAGGCTTAAAATATTCGTCTCGTAAAGTACAACAAAACTGTGCAATTAGTTTTTTATTTCATCTATATTTAGTACTTCATATATGTGCCGGCATTTTGATGTGACGGGGAATAGAAATTCTGTATAGTGAATTTTAGATACCAATTTTGATATTTAAACAAGGCCTAGCTTTCCCGACCTCTGCGGTGACCTGAAGAAGAGAAGTTGCTATCCACTTCATGAGTTTCCCAAAATTCGGCTTCAAAGTTAGCGGCACAAGATAGGACAACCTCCAACAGTTACCAATAAATCACTTTTAAAATATCTGAAATAATATCTAAAAAATTCCTCCTCTCCCTTGTGTGCTGAGTGCCTGCTCTAGAGCTCCGTACTTCACACCTTGTCCATATCTGCTTACATAGAAACACCAAAAACTAAAACATGGACCGCAAGAGAGACGGTAAGAAATGGTCCATATTTGGTTCAGTTTCTCCTTGTATTGAACTCCACTATCTTTTCTGCTCGGCAGAGCATGGAGCATGACTTTTATATTCAGAAAAAGAGGATGCTTATCTTTCCAAATGCTCTGTTCTGAATTACAGTTTACTTTGACTTTTTTAGTTTATGTGTTTTGCTTAAATAAATAATATGTCTAGATATAACAAGATATATGAACTAAAAAAGTTAAAATAAAGTATAATTTAGAACATGCACAATTTCAAGATCACCTTGGATCCATCCGGAAGATCTTACACCCTACTTGATTCCAGCCAATAGTTAGCTACTAATAATTAGTGCATAATGCAAATCTAAATAGGACTGACTAATATTTTAGCTAATTGTAAGCTAATACCAAGTAACAACTAATAACTATGACCTACAAAATGTTTGGTATAGTTTCTCTTGAGGAGCCGGATCTGAGTAGGAAAGAAGCCCAAGCCCTTTGGCACTCCTATCCATTTGTAGTTTCTATGCTTACTAAATTATTATAGGCTACATATAAAATCATATTTTCAATAGTTAGGTTTTCAGAATATTTTTGTATCTATTCATATTTTTTTTGTGTAGACATAATTTCTTTTCAAAAAACATTTTCTCATTTATCTTCTCCGATTTCATTGTTATATTACACTATTTGCTTAGTTGGCGCTTTAATATGAATATAGAAATATTATAGTGTTATAAGTGTTCTTAGCTAGCTAATAAGTACTCCTTGTGTCTCAGATCTTTTGATGTTTTAACTTTTACTCCGGATAGCAAGAACACGTTGAATGCGTCACACAATATCGTCTAGCTGCATGCATTGAATGGTGATTTTTTGACATTTTAACTCTTACTCGGGATAGCAGGAACACATTGAATGCGTCACACAACATCGTCTAGGTGCATGCATTGAATGGTGAACATAGATCATTTCCTTCGCTGCCATAACCTCTAGAGTTACAGACAGAGCGAGTAGCCGCTAATGAATCTAAATAGGGCTTTAGTAAATGATACTCCCTCCGTAAAAATTGTAACTATGGATTTCGAACTTGAATAAAGTTTGACCAAGTTCATGATAAACCGGTATTAATTTTTGTTACTCCGATAAAATTTATTATACAAATATATTCCATAGTTAAAATATATATTGATAGTAGTTTAAGTACGGAGGAAGCAACAAGATACATACTCCGTAGGACCGTAGTAGCGATGAAAATGAAATCGCACAAATGCCTTGTTTACTTCCTCAAATTCATCTCCAAATTTTATGCAGAATTCGTATTCTTCGTCACATTAAAATACCGGCATCTGTATAAAGTACTAAATATAGATGAAATCAAAAACTAATTGTATAATTTTGTTGTACTTTACGAGACAAATATTTTAAGCCTAATTAATTAAAATTTGGATAATTTTTACCAAATATAAACGAAATACTACAGTGCGCATTTAATGCACAACAGTGCATTGGGCGTGTGCCGAATCAGCGATCTAAACAAGGCCCTTGTTTAGATGCCCGATTCGGACGAAAGATTCGGCATTTGCTACAGTGCTGGGCACTGTAGTAATTTTGTTTTTATTTGGTAATAATTGTTCAAATATTGATTAATTAGGCTCAAAATATTCGTCTCGTAAAGTACAATAAAACTGTGTAATTAGTTTTTTTATTTCATTTATATTTAGTACTCTATGTATTTATCGGTATTTTGATATGACGGAGAATAAAAATTCTATACAGTAAAATTTTAGGATGAATTTGGAAACTAACAGCCTGTTCGTTTGAACTTATTAGCCAAACTAGCCAGCCATTCATCAGTATTTTTCTCTCACAAAAAATCAGAACCAGCTAGCCAGAAACAGACAAGCGAACAGTACATGGAAAAAAAAAAAAGCACATTTGACCGAAGACTGATGGACGTCTATCTACTCAATCTCACCCCTCAAGATCCCCACCAAATCTGAACCTCCAATCTTTGGCCATGTCGTCGTCTTCGCCTTCCATCCTCTCACCGCGGCTCCCCTCCCCCGCCACCATCTTCACAAAGAAGCCGACTTCCCTGCGCTCCGTTTCCTCTGCGACAGCGAGGCACGGGGTTCGGGTGGTGGTAGCCGCGGCGTCGGCGGCCGCAGCGGCACCGGTGTCTGCGGCGCGGGTGCGACCGTCGGCGGCCGAGGTAGCGCGGACGGTCGTGGAGCTTGCCGCGTCCGGGACGCTCTCCGTGGTGGGCCCCGACGGCTGGCCTCTCGGCGTCGGCGCGCGCTTCGTCGCGGATGCTGCCGGTGCGCCCGCGCTCTGCCTGGCTGCCGCGGGGGTTGCCGCGCCCGATGCGCCGTCCAGCTTCCACGTTAAGGTGAGGCCACGTTGTCCGGCTCATAAAGATTGGGTTCTAGGGGTTCAAGATACAGTTCATGTGCTAAGGCCGTGTCAAGCCCGGGAGTTGTATGACATTCAGGTTTCGTTTTCATCTTTTGATATGGCTTTCCCTATTGAGCTGACAATGCGAAATGCTCACGGATTCTAGAGTTGTATGACATAGCTTGCATTTCACATCGATAGAAGCTTGCCCAACTATGTGATGTGGGAATTAGATTTAAGTTCTTGACTGTTACATTGTTTGTAAATTTTTATGTTCGACAAATTACATAGTACTAGCAGGTATCCCCGTGCTTGGCACAGGGCAGCAAGACAAAATTAGAACACATCATATGGGAAAAAAGTTTAATAAAATTAATTACGTATCGGATATTATATTTGAGCTGTTTGTAGGACAATGTTAGCATAGCATAGTACAGCAGGGATGGTTCAGTTGGATACGGAGACTCATTTTGGCATGGGCCAAAGACCTAAATTGTTACATGACCATACTCAACACTATGGAAGGAACATGAGCTAGGGAGAACTGAATTTAAGAATAATAAATTGTATAGACTTTTGTTGTAATATCCCATGATAATCTCACAGGCGAGACATCTTATGGGTCCAGATCTGCA